>CM069861.1:169048363-170248363 GCA_036172795.1 Pelodytes ibericus
ACCACAAAGTCCGGGAACTCAGAAGTTCCCATTGGGTGAACTCATATAACACACTCATATCACAATTTTTGTGATCTTTTGAGTTCCCCGACTTTGTGGTAGAACACCTGCACATCTGTTGTGTGTCAATAGTTGGTTCCTAATATCAGACTGACACAAATCCTAAATATCCTAATCTATCCTACTATCAAACAGATGCCCCAGTAAAAGCATCGCACACCCAACTGTGCTTTTAATAAACTATTTTTCCTATTTTTATAATAGATTTGGAAAGCTAAAATAGTCTTTCAGTTAGTTTTCACGGTGACATTATTATCTTGCCAGCATGCCCCAACAGATAGTTTAAATGCTAATTTGAAATCTAGATGTTAAGCACGTCACCACAGTATCGTGAAGAGCAAGTGAGGCTGTAATTTCAGTTTGTTTACTTCTTGTTCTTTTACTGCAGAAACATTGATTTTAGTTTAATTAAAATCTCAGCAAAAAGGTTAACATTCCTTGTCCTAGATAAAACATGTAAATATGCCAATTCCAGTAAGATTTACTATGTAAAATTATTGCTGCACCTGAAGCAATTGTATTCGTACATGTTGTACTCCTCTTGACAGTCCAAGGAATAATCCCAGAATACTCTGCTTCTCAGTCTGCACAAACATTTATTTTGTGTTAATGTAGGTGGAAGCAGACTGCAAGTGTTTTAAAGATATAGTCCTTCACTTATATTTCCTTTTCACTTCTTTTATAATAGGTTGCTACATTTTGTAGTGCTATGGTGTTATTTTATAAGAGCCTTGCTACTATCTCCATAGTCTTAACATTGGCCTGATGCCAATTTTTTTACCAGCTTGCCGGTAAAATACCGGCCAGGTGGCAACCCTAACCATGAGTAGTGTTGGTGCCTTCCCCGGATAGTAACGGGGTGATGTGAAAAGCAAGAGGCAGTGTTTATGATCTACAAGATAATCAAAATATCATGTTTATAACCTTGTAGAAGCAGTCAGAAATTGTACCTTAGCCAATACAGAGCTGACCCCATCACTAGAAAAAGGAAGGGAGTTAGCAGATCCTTTAAATTAGGTGAAATGAACATCTTTTCCGATGGCTTATTTGTGCTGTAGATATCACCTCATGCTGCTAACATGTAATTGCCTCACGTCTTCCTCAGAAACACTATCACAATAAAACATGCTGCCAGTTGCCCATCAGAGCCTGATTCCCAGGTGAAGTGAGCAATACCCACACATCAGGTTTAGTACAAGTACACCTTAAGTTTTATCAGTGAGACGGGGCATCGGTGGCGGAGTCTGGGGAGGGGGGTGTCAGTGCTAACGCTCATGTGCGGAGAATGCGATCCACGGACCTGATTCCTGCTGTCCCTCTCAGCTCTACCTCTGTCCCGAAAAGGTAGAGGTAGAGTTCGGCAGGACAGCAGGCATACCTCCCAAATAGGGACTGTCCTGCGCAAAGTGGGACAGTTGGGAGGTATGTCTATGTTTTCCATGATGCTCATTGTTCTTAAACAAATGTCCTGGAATAAGCCTCCCACTGAACCAAGCAAGGACCCAACTGTTCAAGGCTTCCTAAAAACGCCTTCCTGACAAAATTTAGCAGTCTTCTGTGAAATTATTTCTTCTAAGCACTGTTTTTCCATTTAATATCATATATATGCTTCATCTGACATCTCGGCTGCTCACTTTCTCTTTTATCTTGTTGAGAATCTGGATACTTTCCAGCTTCTCCTGTGTCTTGTGTGTCTCTTGCAGTTTCCCCACAGCAGGAAGTGATTGGCTTTACTAATTCAGCTGAGATACTTCTCTATGTACACAGCTGCCATCTCAACCTTTTTTGATGCTCACCAAGTTTCAAAATGAACCTTCGGATATACAAAGTACGCTTACTTCAGAGGAATTTGCAGCTGCTTCACTTTTAGGACAAACGTGGCATTTATTGATGTGCATTGTGCAGGCAGGTAGTCTTCATCTGTAGAAAGTGCATTAATCAAAGCAATGGAGTAATTTCTGTTCTTATAAAGTCTGTTCTTATAAAGTTATCATATCTACTTTTTTAGAAAGCTGGGTGTCAGAATATTTTAGACCACGAAGTTTAAGTCTATGCTTAAAGGGCACTAAACGTTATTTTTCACTTGTGCTTCTAATATCTGATTGGATGTACGCGTGCTGACAACAACCAGGAACTACGGTGTCTCGCATGTGAGACACAGCAGATAGTAAGCCCGCGTGTATCTATTATCATTATCTTTAATCAATGAATACAAATAAAATTCCTTATTGACCCTTCCTTACTCCACATCGTTCTCTCAGGGGGCAGACATCTTATTTAGAATCATGGGTCAGACTTCATTTTTTGCTACAGTTGTCCTTTAAATAAGTGGTAGTATGCAAGTGCTTGAATGAGAGAGTGTCAGTGTGTTCACACTTTTAAGGCACGCATTCATTTGTAACATATGCTGACAATGGTCGGGAAAAACGAGGGCGCAGAAACTGTCAGATGCCTGTTCTTCCATCTTCTCTTTTTAAACAGATTTCTGACAAGAATGAATATTAAACTCTACAGTTAGGTAACAGAGTTAGGGTTGTGCATGCGAACCTTGGGTCCACCCAAATAACTGGATGAGCATCAGGTGGAGAGCTGTGTACAAATGGCCAGTTGAACACCATGGGGTTAAGCATCACTTAGCTCTGTAAAATGTGCTGGAGGCAGTCTCAGGTTAATGGGATGCCAACTGTTGTGCACAGTTCCCTGTGGTGCATAATCAACCGAACAGCTAGGTGATTCTTATGGGATTATGGGAAATGTGTTCTTTGTTTGCCATGATGCTCAACTACTTGAAAATGAGGTTTAACATCACAGGATATAAAAATTGCATACCAGGTAGCATGTCAAAAGAGAATGCAGGACTTGTTAAAGGGGTACAGTACGAAGGGAAATGGGATTCCAGCAGTTGGATGCTTATATAGAACTGGTTTAACCACTAAGTGCATTTAATTTGCATTGTTGGTACGTTATAATCCGAAATGTATACCTTATAAGGCATGTGCTATATATGTCATAAGGGGTCAGAGCTTAGCAGAAAACAGACTTCCTGTATCTTGAGGCTTATTTTGCACCTTCACATGAAAGTTGAGGTGTGATGAACATTTCATCTCACCAATTTAGCTTTACATTGTGCAGGGACAATCCTGGTGAGTTTGCTCAGTGGGGGAACATTGTATAGTTAGTTTGATAAGATGAAATGTTCATCTCACCTTTTAGTGAATAGACTCCATGGCATGTACTAAACAAGTGCAGTGGGGGGAAAAATAGGTAAAACACGAGTAAGGATTTATGAATTTTTGTAACATTTTGCTCTTTTTTATCCCTGTTTTGTACCCCTTCCGTTTACATTTTTCCAGTTGTGGTAATATATTGAGATTATTTGCACATGCTAAAGATTTTGCAAATATTTTGTGAATAATCTACAATTTGAGTGTGAAATGTTTAGTACATTGCAACAGGAACAAAGCGTAAACATAGTTTTTCACATAAAATATATTAATTTTTTTGGACATGGACCCAAAAGTGTTTATACATACTTCACTTTTGTAGGATTACTTTGTTTCCTTATGTTATCATGATCTATCCTGTTCGTTATATTTATATCTCATATGATTAGGCACTAGGGTTGCCACCAAGCCGGTATTTTACCGGCAGGCCGGTAAAAATATGGCTTGCTGCCAATGTTCTATCGAGGCAGTAGCAAGGCAGGTATTTTTTTGTGGAAAAGGTGGCAACCCTATTAGGCACTTGTGTCCAAATAATGTTCTAATAATCACTGGTCTCCTGTGTAGTCTTTATCTGAAGATTTTGAGTAAAGTGGGAGTAGATTAGTTTAGTTATCTGACTTTTAACACTTGATGGTTAAAATCTGCCACGATATGATATAATTAGATGAACAGTGCCATGGGCGTATCTAGAAATCACAGGTCCTCTGTACAAAAAATTACTCCCTACACCACCTCCCCGTGACTTCACCAAAAAACATGTGCCATGCTCCCAAACAAATTGTCTGTCTGTGCTATCATGTCCCCAAACAGACATTTTGGAGGCAAAGGAGCTTTGCCTCCAAACAGCTTACCTGTCCCCAAACAGCTTATTTGTGCCGTATTTGCCCCCAGACCAAATATCTCTGCAATCTTTGCCCCCAAAGAGCACGTCTGTGCCCACTCCTGCAGGTAAGTGTTGTCTCTCTCTGTCTGATCCAGCATGCAGGAAGTGGATGTGATGTCACTTCCAGCGTGCTGGCTCAGATCTGTTCGGATGATCTCTATGGCCTCTGCAACCATGATTGCTACGCCCCTGAATAGAGTCCTCTTATTACAGGACACAACTCCTTGTGTTCTGTGTTATAATGAATGGCCCTATTCTTTTTATTGATTGCTGTGAGAAATTAGCTGTTCGAAATCTTCTCTCTTTTCTGCTTTGTTCAAGAGCTTCCTCATCCTTTTATCATGATAATAACCACTTATTCATAACATTTCTAAGAATAAATGCAGTTTTGCTGTTCTTGTCCTCCCCCAAAACACTGCAGGCAGCTTACACTTGGCAATAGACTCCATTCTCCTTCCCTCCACCTCCAAGCCGGGGACCAAAATCTTATAGAAAATCTTTCATTGTAGAAAAACCAATATCTTTCCTTTTACATGTTCTCCCTTGAGCACTGTCTTAGAATTTTCCAAGCATAAAGCTTCTGCTATATCTCAAAGTGAAGCGAAGAAGTTTACACATTGGTTTTTAAGAAAGAAAATTAATTTTAGTAATAATGGAATAAGATTCCTAATACACCATTTTTGTTCAGCTCTCGCTTCTGCAAATGATATGATGGGAAAATAGATTAATTCATTTTGACCTCCCAGAACACAGTTGTATTTATGTGATTACATCAGACAGTCCCAGAAACTGAAATACACAATCAAATCCATTCTAGTTTTCTGTACATAATAATAATGTGTAGGCCAGAGGTCTGTACATCAGGGCCGCCACCAGGAATTTTAGGGCCCCTTACTGAACAAATTTTCTGTACCCCCTACCCCCCCGAAAATATCTCCCACGCGTCCCACTTACCCTCACAAGCATGTTATCCCAGTCTAATGTAATATGGAGGGTGGTTGGGAGCAGTTGGTCAATATGCCAGTAATATTTTACCACTCAGTATGCCAGTAATATTTTGCCACTCAATAAGTCAGTATTTTTCCCTCAATATGCCATTCTTTTGCCATTCAATATGCCAGTATTTTGCCCTTCAATATGCCATTATTTTCCCATTTAATATGCTAGGATTTCCCCCTCAATATGCCATTTAATATGCCAGTATTTTGCCCCTCAATATGCCATTCAATATGCCAGTATTTTGCCCCTCAATATGCCAGGATTTTGCCAATTAATATGCCAGGATTTTACCAATTAATATGCCTTGATTATGCCATTTAATATGCCAGTATTTTGCCCCTCAATATGCCATTTAATATGCCAGTATTTTGCCCCTCAAAATGCCAGGATTTTGTCAAATAATATACCAGTATTTTGCCCTTCAAAATGCCAGGATTTTGCCCCTCAAAATGCCAGGATTTTGCCCCTCAAAATGCCAGGATTTTGCCCCTCAATATGCCAGGATTATGCCATTTAATATGCCTTGATTTTGACCGTCAATATGCCAGGATTATGACATTTAATATGCCAGGATTTTGGCCCTCAATATGCCAGGATTTTGCCATTTAATATGCCAGGATTTTGCCCCTCAATATGCCAGGATTTTGCCATTTAATATGCCAGGATTATGCCATTTAATATGCCAGGATTATGCCAATTAATATGCCAGGATTTAGCCAATTAATATGCCAGGATTTTGCCCCTCAATAAGCCAGGTTTATGCCATTTAATATGCAAGGATTATGCCAATTAATATGCAAGGATTTAGCCAATTAATATGCCAGGATTTTGCCCCTCAATATGCCAGGATTATATCATTTAATATGCCAGGATTTAGCCACTTAAATTTGCCAGGATTTAGCCAATTAATATGCCAGGATTTAGTTAATTAATATGCCAGGATTATGCCATTTAATATACCAGGATTTATCCACTCAATATGCCAGGATAATGCCATTTAATATGCCAGGATTTAGACAATTAATATGCCAGGATTTAGCCATTTAAAATGCCAGTATTATGCCATCTAATATACCAGGAAAATGTCATTTAATATGCCAGGATAATGCCATTTAATATTCCAGGATGATGCCAATTAATATGCCAGGATTATGCAATTTAATATGCCACGATTTAGCCCCTCAATATGCCAGTATTTTGCCATTTATTATGCCAGGATTTTGCCCCTCAATATGCCATTTAATGTGCCATTCTTTTGTCCCTCAATATGCCATTCTTTTTGCCCCTCAAAATGCCATTCTTTTGCCAATTAATATGCCAGTATTTTGCCCCTCAATATGCCAGTATTTTGCCCCTCAATATGCCAGTATTTTACCAATTAATATGCCAGGATTTTACCAATTAATATGCCAATTTTGCTAATTAATATGCCAGGATTTTACCAATTAATATGTTGGGATTTTGCCCCTCAATATGCCATGATTATGCCATTTAATAAGCCAGGATTTTGCCTTTCAAAATGCCAGGATTTTGCCCCTCAATATGCCAGGATTTTGCCAATTAATATGCCAGGATTTTGACCCTCAATATGCCAGGATTTTACCAATTAATATGTCCTGGTACAGGATTTTACCAGTTAATATTCCAGGATATTGCCCCTCAATATGCCAGGATTATGCCATTTAATATGCCAGGATTTTGCCCCTCAATATGCTAGGATTATGCCATTAAATATGCCAGGATTTTGGCCCTCAATATGCCAGGATTTTGCCATTTAATATGCCAGGACTTTGCCCCTCAATATGCCATGATTTTGCCATTTAATATGCCAGGATTTTGCCCCTAAATATGCCATGATAATGCCATTTAATATGCCAGGATTTAGCCATTTAATTTGCCAGGATTATGCCATTTAATATGCCAGGAAATGCCAATTGTCTAAAACATTTTCTCCATTTAATCAAACTCTCAGTTCGTTTACACTCCCTGTTATTCTAATTAGTACCATTATCCTTCGCTCCAGTTAAACCTTGACTGCACCGTAAGTACCTCCAGTCTTCTATGATAGTGGTTAGTGTCACTGATCTCCCCCCCTGTTGAACTTTAGGTATGACATAGGTGTCTCTAGCCCTCCATAAAAAAACAAAAAAACTCTCCCCCCCCCCCCCCCCCCCGACAACATGAAGAGAATATTTTCCAATCAACTTTTATCTATGTGATCTTACTATGTAACCCAATAATCCAAAGAAGGGGGTGTGCATATCTCTCGTTTTTTCTATCCTTTGTTTGTGCTTTATTCTTTATGTTAATTAATCGTGATTTATTTTTCTTTATTGTCTTTCCTCTCATCTCAATCTGAAAAGTTTAACCTTTCTCTCTTTAGGCGTTATCAACATTTTCCCATCTTTTCCTTACTCATGTGATTTCTCATCCCTAGGTGACCTTGTGCCATTATATTTATAAAACCTAATTTTCTTCTATGTTTCTTAACTTCTATTTTGATTTTAATTACATATCTACTATATTCTTAGTGCTTGAGTAGTCTCTTTATATTTGACCAGTGTCTAAATCTTGTGTATCTTTCAGTGTGTAACAATTGTGTAGGTGAGCCCATTAATCAGCTTATCACCCAAATATTGTGTGACTTTGAATCCCAAACATAACATCTCAAAAAAAAAAAAAAAAAAAAAAACATTAAATCCCACAACTTCAGTTATTACAGATGAAAATGGTACTCAAAAGACAAAATTATTATGTAAAAGACAGTATTAACACATCATTACTTCGTCATTTCTCCCCGAGCCCCAGCTTTTAACGCCTTAGCCGCTTAAGTTCTATACCATATCCCTTTTTAAATTAAACAGACATTTTCATAGTTTTACATAATTTTAGTTTTAAGGGTTATTCTTGTGTCATAGGAGCGTTTATACTGTTGCTTCACTGAGAATATCAATTGCAAGGAACTACAAGCTAACATAATAACAAAGTTCCGCCCCCCCCAAAAAAAAGAAAAAAAGAAAAAAAAACATTCAATCCTACAGGCTTCAATTATTGCAAGTAGAAATAGTACCCAACCATCAAGATTATTATGTTGAAAACAGTAATAACACATCATTACTTCATCGATTCTCCTCAAACCCCAGCATCTAACGCCTTAGCCACTTGAGTTCTATGCCAAATCCCCTTTTCAATGAAACAGTATTTTCACATTTTTGCACATTTTTAGTTTCAGGGGTTATTCTTATGTCGTAAAAGCGTTTGTACTATTGCTTCACTTAGAATAGCAACTGCAAAAAAACACAAACTAACATAATAGCAATATTCCATTCCCCAGATTTAAAAATTATGCATTAACACTTTCTGTAGTATGATATTTGTCCACCATACTCCATCTCCATCTACTATGCATAGATTAACTTGTAATAAGAAAGGAAACACATTCCCCAAGCAATGGTACTTTGGTTGTTTCTGTTATAGTTATCCTTTTCAGTTCTATCAGGTCGATCTTTACTAGTCTAAACTCCTGTTCCCTGTAATTTATCCACATTTTAGATCACAAAAGCAGTCAGTTTCCCAATTAAGCAGTATTCAAGTAACTGTTGCAATAATAGTTCGTTAACGATGAGGCTCTAGGTGACCATTCTCTCTGACACAAGTCGTAAGAAACCCTCAGCATTCTCCGAGGGGCAGTTCCCTGTGTCAGAAAAAAAAAAAAAAGGGGGGGGGGAAGGAATTGGCGAAAAAGGGCAAAGAGGGGGTACTTCAAATCTCAGCGACAGTTCAGTTCACTGGATAACGAGGTAATATTCGTGTAGCAAGGATCAAAGGAGGCCCCAAAGAGTCAACTTTTCCCTAGCTGCTTGTGGGTCCAGGCAGCTATAGATATTGTCTTTATATTTAATCCGTAGTTAAGTTGGAAAACCCCAGGAGTAGATTATATTGTTCTTTCTTAGGCACAGTGTACTATCCGAAAATTTTCGTCTTGCCATTCTTGAAGCCCATGATAAGTCTGGGAAAGATGAAAGATTGGAAAATGTTGTCACTTTGGCAGGATTGTTCCTCATTTCTTTAACCAGGGTGTCTTTTATATTAAGATTGTTGAAGGATATCAGTACATCCCGATTGGAGTTAGAATACTGGGTGTTAGTAGACTTAGGTAGTCTATATACTTTTTCAATTGGTGCTGGGCCCATTATTTTCGGATCCAGATAAACTGACAAAAAAAAATTCCATCAGGTAAGTTTCCAGATCTCCAATCTCTTCTGGGATACCTCGGATTTTTAGATTTTTGCACCGAGATTTATCCTCTAGGTCTGTAACCTTAGCCTCCATTCTAAGGATAGTCATATTAGCATCTTCGTTCTGCTGTTGGAGATTCTTAAATTGTTGCTGCAGTATAGCAATTTCATTAGAATGTGAGGTTATTGTATTGGTCAAGAGGGATAATTCTTCCTTATATTTCAAGAGGTTTTTGTCTAGACCTACCTTGATTTTAGAATACAATGAGTCCAGTGCAGTCATCAGGGTTGCCTGTGTTATGTAATTAAGAGATTCATTGGTGCTCGCTTCCATGGAATGTTCTGCTGAGGATTTTTCAGATATTAATGAAGTCTCCATTTGGGCTTTGGGGGAGTAGTAGGCATTAATCGGTTGTGTTTTATTAGTTTTATTTCTCAATTTGTCTCCTTTCTCCACTTTGTCTTGTTTGTCTCCCTTAGGCATAATAACAGGGAGCCCCAGGTGCTTCTACTTGAAAAATGTAGAATTTATTATAGTAGGCAGATAGTAGTTATATTTAGTTACACAGGTCTCTTTACGTTCTGGTTAAGAGTGTAGAACTTATTGTAGGAGACAGGCAATAGTTATATACAGTTGGAGATGGAGAACTTATTATGAGTTCATATAGTGCCTCTCAGTTAATGGAGTCAATCACCAAGCTACTAATAGTTAGACAGGTTTTCTGTGTCTAGGTACTAGACGCTCTGATAGCCCACCGCGCGTCAGTAGCGAAAAGTTACCTGTCACAGCTCTCGATTTAGAGTCTGTCTTCACCGGATTCTCTTGGTCTAAATACTCCAGAGGGGTCTCCGTTTGAACTCAGGTTTTTTTCGAAAGTCTACCGCCAGTCGGATCAGGAGTCTGCCGCCAGTCAATAGGACTATCTTCACGCACCTCTCTGCATTTCCGTGGTGCTCACTCACTCCGATCGTGCGGGCCTTCTCATGCTCCACTCTCACGTCTCGTGTGTGCTACGTCATCGTCCCCCCCAAAGTAGGGCCAGGATTTAGCCATTTAATATGCCAGGATTATGCCATTTAATATGCAAGGATTTAGCCAATTAATATCCCAGGATTTAGCCAATTAATATGCCAGGATTTAGCCATTTAATATGCAAGTATTATGCCATTTAATATGCCAGGATTTAGCCAATTAATATGCCAGGATTTAGCCATTTAATATGCCAGGATTTAGCCATTTAATATTCCAGGATAATGCCATTTAATATTCCAGGATAATGCCAAATAATATGCCAGGATTATGCCATTTAATATGCCAGGATAATGCCAAATAATATGCCAGAATTTAGCCATTTAATATGCCAGGATTATGCCATTTAATATGCCAGGATTTAGCCACTCAATATGCCAGGATAATGCCACTCAATATGCCAGGAATATGCCATTTAATATGCCAGGATTTAGGCACTTAATATGCCAGGATTATGTCATTTAATATGCCAGGATTTAGCCACTCAATATGCCAGGATTTAGCCAATTAATATGCCAGGATTTAGCCGCCACTATTATGCCAGTTAATATGCCAGGAAAATTCCATTTAATATGCCAGGATTATGCCATTTAATATGCCAGGATTATGCCATTTAATATGCCAGGATCATGCCAATTAATATGCCAAGATTATACCATTTAATATGCCAGGATTTAGCCAATCAATATGCCAGGATTTAGCCAATGAATATGCCAGGATTATGCCATTTAATATGACAGGATTTAGCCACTCAATATGCCAGGATTTAGCCACCCAGTATGCCAGGATTATGCCATTTCAAATGCCAGGATTTAGCCATTTTATATGCCAGGATTTAGCCACTCAATATGCCAGGATTTAGCCACTCAGGATGCCAGTATAATGCCATTTAAAATGCCAGGATTTAGCCATTTTATATGCCAGGATTTAGCCACTCAATATGCTAGGATTTAGCCACTCAATATGCCAGGATTATGCCATTTCATATGCCAGGATTTAGCCATTTTATATGCCAGGATTTAGCCACTCAGTATGCCAGGATTTAGCCACTCAATATGCCAGAATTATGCCATTTCATATGCCAGGATTTAGCCACTCAATATGCCAGAATTATGCCATTTCATATGCCAGGATTTAGCCACTCAATATGCCAGTATAATGCCATTTAATATGCCAGGATTTTGACATTTAATATGCCAGGATTTAGCCAATTAATATGCCAGGATTTTGCTATTTAATATGCCAGGATAAAGCTAAATAATATGCCAGGATTATGCCCCTCAATATGCCAGTATGCTCGTTATGTGCCACCCTCCTTCCCCAGTACTTACCTCCTTGCTGCTGTCTCCCGGTGCTCTGCAGGTCCGCGGCTGTGAGGGAAGCACTGTGCCACATTTTTTTTTTTAACAAATTTTATTGAAGCCGCACTGCTTGAGGGGAGCGCACAACGCTTCCCTCACAGCTGCGGACCGGCTTAAGAGAGGGGGGATTTTTATTTCCTGCCGTGACCCGGGTCCGCCAGTATCACCCGTCACCCCCTGATGGCGGACCTGCTGTACATCATTGGGATTTCAGAGTTCAGTGCAAAGTTATCTCTTCTACTTTATCTCTACAAATTTGGGGCAGTGAAATGAAAATTATATCACTTTTACACTAATCATGTATTATATGCACCTAAGCTCTAAATTGCTTAGGTGCATATAATACATGATTTGTTAACTGTTAACACAGAACTTAAATAAAGTGATATCATTTTTCCTATTATCTTTGTTATCTTTTAAACCTATTATAAGCTAAATATATTTTATAGTTTTTCATTCCTAGTGATCACTGATCATAGTGGAAGCTGACCAAATGGCTTATGGCCTGCTGAGTACTTCATTGCAGAAGGTAACCTGGGTTACTAAAATGTGAGATTAGGTGATCTGAGGTGGGATGATCATTTGAGCTCATCAATGCAGCTATACATTGTGCAGGGACAAACCTGGTGAGCTTGCTTAGTGTGGAAAACTCCCCATGTTTGTCTTTGCACAATGTTTAGTTAAATTGGTGAGATGAAATGTTCATGTCACCTTATCTCATACGCAACTCATCTTTTAGTAAATACCCCTATTTGATTGTGAATATATTGACAAATAACTAAACCGTGCATTACATTAACATCTGTTAATCAGACAGAAGATACCTTACACACAGACATATTTACACAGACACACAGAGTCACACTTCCACACACATGCTTGCACACCCAGACAGACACAGATTGCGTTTATTTTTACTGGGCTATGGGCTCCATGTGGGACTGCTCCTCCTACGTAACTTTCCCCAGCGTAATGTTCATGCTGTCCTGGTGGTTTCTGTCTTCTCTCCCTCTCACCCTTGCACATGACCTCATTAAGGTCATTATGGATTAGTATTATGTATTATGGACCTCAATAAGGTCAATAAGTATTATGAAACGTAGTCCCCGATGCTTCTTAAACACATGCGGTTGGAGGTGCAGTTACTGCTACTGATCTCACGTGGGCCACACCTCCATGTCCACCGGGCTGCATTTGGCCTGTGGACTCCATGTTGAGCATTCCGGCTGTAATCCGGCTAAATTCCCTGTATCATACTTGGGGGAACAAAAGATCTCCAGTTATTTCCCCCAAATTTTTTTTGACCCTTTTGTTCCTCTGTTGTGGGGCAGTTGAACTTGGCTTTGACCCAGCCTTTGCCCTAGGCAAATTTCTAAGTTGGCCACTGGATAATGTGGCCCTGCACTATATATATATATATAAATATATATCAGGGCTCGACAAACCCCAGGCGCCAGGTCGCCATGGCGACCAGGAAATTAGACCTGGCGCCGGGGTGCTGTCGGCCTCACGGTCCTCTTGCCGCTGCCATCTGATTTTAACGCAGCGCGAGGGGGTAAATTCTGTGCGGATGGCACAGACTGCAAGCTCCGCCCCCTCGCGCAACGCGTGTCTGAGTGGCGGGTGTCGTCACGTGACATCCTGTCACTCAGCACGCCGACCAACGGAGTTCAGCTGCAGCACGAATGTCCCCCTCCCCTGCAGTGAGATAAAGCAGCAGGGAGGGGGACACATCACCATTTTGTAGTTCAGGATGTGGCATCATGTTAAAATCACCCATACATATAATGGATGCTTAAGGGGATAAGGCCCTAAACGCTCAGCATTGTGTTAGTATTGTGCTGTCAAATGGGGTGGTATATAAACATTCATGATAATATACTCTACATTCCATAATGTACAGTGGATGAGAATGAAGCAACCTTTGAGGTCAATCTTTAAATTGAGAAGTTCAAATCTGGCTTGTTTGTGTATTAGTATTGAAACATCTCTGGCATATTTTGAATAAAGAGAGTGGTAGTAGTGACCAACCCAACCTCTTTTCAGCACCATAAATTTATGGCCTGTGAGGTGTGTTTCTTGCAGCATTAAAATCGTTGGGTGGAATTTGTCAAGAGACTTATACATCGCTGATCATTTTAGTTTATCATTGAGACCTCGGACGTTCCATGCTATAATATTACAGTGTGTAATCATTGTACAATTTTGATATGCCCCTGGCCGTTTGTTTCCATCCCTTTGCTATCCACAGCTTCTCATACAAAGTATAAAAAAAAATAAGAACTAATATTGAACAACCCCAGACCCTCATCCCTCCCTGCTTATCCACCCCAACCAGTAAGCTTATGCCCTAACTTGAATGATACAGTATCACCATGTCCAGTGGCCAGCTTTCCCAACACCGAAATCAATTCCAGGAAAAGGTGGAGATCGAGGACTGCGGGAGTCATGAGCTCCATATTGCAGAGCTGAGATCTTTCGAGTAGTAGTATGTGAGGCTTTTATACAGATGCTTCGGAGGGTTGGTTGGTAAATGTCTCTCTCTTGTTCTCTATCCAGTCTGCTGTGTCATCCGGAGTGAGGAATAATTGTACTTTATCCCCGTCTTGTATTCTTAGTTTATCCGAAAATATATCATTGTGTACTTTACTTGTAGATTGCGTAGCTTTTTCTTCACGTTGAGGAATTGCATCCTCTGTTTTCGATGGAGTAGTCGGGATAGAAAGTGGAAAGTCGGCATACCTTCAATTCATGCCCGTTGCAGCACTTTATCTCAGTCTCTATAATTCAGCAGTTTTGTGATCATCACTCAAGGTGGTGCTCCCAGGGGCCGGGGTATGCTCGCAATGTGGTGAGCACGTTCCACTGAGAACGATGTCCCCATGGATTCTGCGCCGAAGAGATCTGTGATCAGTTTTTCAACAAAGGTTTCAGCTGACGAGCCTTCTATGCGTTCGGGTAGTCCCATAATGTGTATGTTGTTTCTTCGTTGTCTGTTCTCTAACTCATCTAATCTTTTCTTGCACCTTTTCAGAGGTGCGTTCATGCAACTTTTGAAAATCTTGCCTGATTAGGGTGATATCTGCTTGTATCACCAATATCTGTTGGGTTAGAAAATTTTGGCAATCATCTAAACCGGTATCCCTCGTTAGAGAGCCAGTGGAGACGCTGTTGGAGTTTTCAGACATGGCGGTCTGTTCCCGCGTAAATTCTGTGATGGAGGTTTGTTTGCCTTGTAAGTGTCTCCCCCTTTCAGATTTCTTCATCATCCAGTGTACAAAGCAGTCACCCAGTTTATAAGAGTAGCTATTTAGGGTCCCGTACTTCAGATCTTGCCAGGATAGTTTATTACAGGAATTCTTGAGATGGAGCTCCTGTAACAACCTTTTAGTTGGTCGTCATCATGTGACCCCCCCCCCCCCCCCCCCCACCACTATATATTAGTGGTTCTACTACCTGTAGTGGGCCCCATTGAATGCTAGTGACATCTTGCTTTTAAATTTCTTTAAGCAACATCATTATATTTCATCCTGAGGTTGATCATCTTAATCTGTGCAGTTGTCTTCTAGAATTGGTAAAGGGTTAAACATATTTAGTACCATATTTATTAGGAGATGCAAATCCAAATTATGCTCTACTGCTTTAAGCAAGCTCTGCTGCTTTAAGCTTCACCCCTCTTTAAATAAAAAGGACAGCTTATGTGTTGCACTATCAGAAAGAAAGCATGTAGTTGGATGTAAAAGAAAAAGAAAAAAGATAACAATGTTACTACAAACAGATTTGATTTAAAGCCACATACCGTACATGGTTTGACAATTTGCACAGCGGGTGAACAGGCATTAATAAATAGATAACTATGTAAAGGAAACAATATAAAATATATATTCAATTATTTTCAGTCCAGTTGGAGAAAAAAATATATAAATGTAATAGCAACACCATCTATGGTGAATAAAAGCACAACTGAAGATTATCTTATGCAAGAGTGGATTAAATTGGTTATTCATTTGATATCTGATTCACATTGTATGTGTTTGGTCATGTATGGCTAAATTGGGTGATTTGTTGATGTGGAAGTAGTGTACCCATATATCTTATGTACTATAGTAAGATATATGGGTACATAAGATATATGGGTACATTATTATGTGCCTGTAGGCTTTCAGTTTTGATGACATTAACAGTCACAACACAATTATTTTGTTCTTGTAGCCAATAAACATTGTGCTTTGTAGGCAGCAATAAAATGTATTTTATTGGGCTTCTTCAAATGAATACAAATTACAGCTGCGCAAAAACCTTACATCTGTGGCTCTTTGTACTGCTGCCTTTAAAGATTGTGTATATCACAATACAAGCAATAACTGCCAAACAGATGACTACAGGGATTTGCCCTCTTGAGTTTCTTATATGTAGCCTGTTGTTTACCTGGCTAACTATACAGATTAATGGCATAGTCGTTCAAAATTGAGTGCAAGCCACATTTTATTTTCTGCAGGTTCTAGGTTGGCTTTTTGAAATATGTGTGTATAAGCACATAGCCAGTCAATCAATATATACAGTATTTGCTCGATTATAAGACGACCCTGATTATTAGACGACCCCCCAAACTTTGGATATTCCTTTAGGAAAAAAACTAAAAGCCTGAATATAAGACTACCCTATAGGAAAAAAGTTCAACTTGTATATATTCACATGTAAATTGCTTTTTTAATAAAATATTATATAAAAAAAATGCATTTCTTGTGTTTATTTCTTTTTATGTGCCAATGCTGCCTCTCTCTTTCCCTTGCCCCCAGCTTTGTCTCACTCCCCACTCCCCCCTCACCTGTCTCTTCCCCCCCTTCCTCTGTCTCTCCCCCCCCTCCCTCCCCCTGTCTCTCTGCCCCCTCCCTCCCCCTGTCTCTCTGCCCCCCCCCCCCCCTTACCTGTACCTCAATCCCTGGTGGCTAGTGGGGGCAGCCGGGGGATGTCTGCACGATACTTGCAGACATCCTCCATGCTGCCCGACACGGCAGTCTATTATGACGGACAGCTGTCCGTCATAATAGTCTGCCGTGTCGGGCAGCATGGAGGATGTCTGCACGTATCGTGCAGACAACCCCCAACTGCCCGATTTACCCTGGTGGCTAGTGGGGCAGCAGAGGAAGTCTGCGCGATGAGCGCAGACCTCCCCTGCTGCCGCCCGGCACGCTCGCCGGGACTTCTGTGACGAAAGCGGAAGTACACCGGCTTCTTCACAGAAGCCCCGACGGTCGTGCCGGGCGGAAGCAGGGGAGTCTGCGCTCGTTGCGCAGACATCCCCTGCTGCTAGAGAGGGGGATCCAGGTCCCCTGCAGCTCTGCTGGGGACCTGGATCCATGTCTTATAATCTGACCTCAATTTGAGGTCAGATTATAAGAGACCTCGATTATAAGACGAGGGGGATTTTTCAGAGCATTTGCTCTGAAAAAAACCTCGTCTTATAATCGAGCAAAAACGGTACTTTTAAATAATATTACCATTTATGCTTTTAAGCACATCAAGAGCTGACGATCTCCACTTTCACTTATGCAGCTGCATACTGGAAATGTGGCTTCCTTCCAGATCAGAGAAAAGGAAGGGCACCCTGGCTGACAAGCTATTTTCCAGTAGCCAATAGTGCTGTAAGCCATGGTGGCAGTCTGTACGTGCCATCACTACAGAAGATCATCATGTCTAAATTTATAAGGCGCAATGGAAAGGTTGGCATAGTGTTGTAGGTAAACACATCTGAAAACAGCGACTATTACTGTCACCTCAGATACTTTGGCTAGCTAAGCATCATTGGAGTTGTTCCCATAAAAGCTGCCAGACGTTAGCAGTCACTGCTATAGAGGTAGAACTAGCTTAATTAGTCTTTGGCAACTAAGTGGTTTTATAGTGGAATTTCACTTGGTGTATATACAGTTTATGGCTCCTATTACTCTACATGGCTTTTCATATACAGACGTGGTACAGTATAGCTGATATGAGAATAGTTTTATCGCAAATAATGGTATAATATAGTGAGTATCAGTTCAATGGTAGCCGCCCACAAATTACTGCATAGGATAGTTCCCAATTCTGTGTAGATGGCCAGCCATTGATGTACCAGTATTAATAGCGGTACATAGGCAACCCTATTGACCATTTTTTCTGAACACGTAACTTTTCCATCCTTTCCTGCAGTATGCATAAATTATGTGTCCAGAGGGTACAGGTTAATCAATAAGGCCATCCCAATAACTTATACGTGTAAATGTAAAAAAAAATCAGTGGTTACCTAGGTAGACATGGTCAGTATTATCCCTGTCAGCATATAGTTTGCCAGATGTGGTACAATATAGCTCCCATAAAGGTACTGAGGGTAAAACAGTATAGTTCCTATCAGTATATAGTTAGGCAGACCCAGAGGGTCATACACCCTAGTTTTCATCACACACTATAGTCAGACACAGAAGAGGTACAATATCATTCCTATCAGTGTGTATCTGGGTTGTCACAATTGATAGTACAGGATAACATATATAATTATATAGGTCATTTTTAACTCCTTTCAGAATACAGTTGTTCAGTCATCGATGGTAGCACAGTTTTGCTCCTATCAAGTGTATTTAGAAACATAAGTAGTCATGGCATATCTCCCACCAGTAAAAGGTTTGCCAGACTCAAAACTACTACAGTATTCAAACAACCCATATAAAGTTAGCCAGACACAGACATGGTACACCATAGTCCCCACCAGTATATATTGCGCCAGATACAGACATGGTACAACATAGCTCACATTCTTATTAACTGCTGCTATAGAAAGCCAAAAAGTCGCTTGTTATGATTTCTGAGCATCATAGGACGGATTGCCTCGATTCCAAGTGTTTACATTTGTTGGTGGTCCATGGGGTCTTCAGATGGTGAATTCAACCCTTTCTCTGCCAGCGAAGCACATATTAACTTTTTGTTTACAGATACAAAGTTAAGGTTTCAACTACTCTTATATGCACTCCGTTGTATGAGTGTTCTGTGCAAACTATTTACAGTGTTTAAGGGTCTTTTTTGCATTGGCAAATAGCTGTTTAGTATACTACTCAGAAAAGAAAATGTTTATCTTGGGTGGGGATAGATGCCATTAAAATAGTAGGATCTTTGTCATAGTACCACAAACATGTTGTTTGGTGTCTGGATGAGATGAGTGACTGTAAATATCTGCTGTGATTCAAGAAGCCTTCTGGTCAATAAAGGTTTATGTGGGATCTGTAGCACATTTTTACAACCTGTAATTTAATTGCCAAGTCACAACATTACTGTCTAACTATGTTCATAAATATCTAATAAATGTAGGTGGCTGAAACCAAATTTAGCTTTGGTTGGTTTAGTGAGAGTTCTGTTCATACAAACAAAATGCTGTTACATAGTCAGAAAAATGTTTGCCCAAGGGCTTTCTCAGATACAAAAGGCTTCTATAATAAACAAACACAAGGGATGTTTCATCTGCTTATGGGGCAGTGATAAAAATGTTTCTAACACTTGTCTGACTTTATTACTTATCTAGAGGTAGTTAAATCGGACACAGCCAGGAAAGGATTTTTTTCTCTTATTTCCTTCTCCCTTCAAGACCCATTTTCTGTCTCCCTGCATACCTTTTCTCTCTAACACCATTACCTCTCTTCTTCCCTTTCAGTATTTCTCAAATCTCGATCTTCATTTTACGCTTTTCCCAATACTCCAGTATGTCCCTGTTTCCTTTTCGGTCTTGTCCAATTACATCCCCACAGACGTAATTGGTGATTTTGGCACGCTAGCTGCTGTTGACTAATGCTACCATGGTTCTAGAGAAAACATTGTGTAAGCATTGTGTGGAAATCTGAGTTCATAGCAGCTAGGGTGCTAATGGCTGCTGTCAACAAAACTTCCCATGTTGCTCAACCAGCCTTTTAGCTGATTGGCCACCATGGTATGATTAGCAGTTTGGAGTGCCAAGGCTTTTATTTCAGGAGCATCAACTAGAAATATCTTTCTTTCTTTCAGGTATTTTCAAGTGTCTTGTTGGAGGAACATGAAGAGACTCTTCCCGTTTTTATTTGCGGTCGTATTCTTGACCTCTGCACACTCTCAGTTCAATCCGCTATTCATTGAGGAACTTGGGTCAGATATTGGAATCCAAGTGTTTAACCAGGTGGTAAAGGCCAAGCCCCATGAAAATGTGGTTATGTCTCCTCATGGAATTGCATCAGTCCTCGGAATGTTGCAGCTTGGGACTGATGGAAAGACTAAGAAACAGTTGACAACAGCCATGCGGTATAAAGTGAATGGTAGGTTCTTTAATTATCAATTGCTTGATGACTGACACTTACCAATATGTCATTTTAGTGAATGGATATAGGCAGGTGCACTGGAATAGTGACACTATAGTTATTGTATGTCTGTAATGCAAAAAAGGTTTATTATAGTTTTCAAAAGGAGCAGAAAAAAAGGGTTTCCATCAACCATAAAAACTGTAGTTGATAACCACCATGAAAAAGTTATATGCCTACACGTACATATAGTACTAATGATAATGTGTGTGTGTAGACACAAATAATAAAGTATAGGGATGTCACTAAATATCTTAAACTCAAACTGAGTGGTAATTATTAAAATCATATTATACCACTAGACATTAAGCCAATTAAATTAATGAGCGCTAGAACATATGTGGATGGGGGGGGGGGGGGGGGAAGACATAAGGGGGCAACATAGGGGCAAGCACCCTGGTGAGGGGGGGAGCCTTGAGGGCTGCCTCATCTTGATGGGAGTTGTGATCCTCCTGCTGTATTATTGATGCAGCAGGGGGATCACAACTCCCATCAAGATGAGGCAGCCCTCAAGGCTCCCCCTCGCCAGGGTGCTTGCCCCTATGTTGCCCCCTTATGTCCCCCCCCCCGTGTTACTAACCACCTTAGAGTGGTGTGAAGGGGGCGGGAGGTGGGTAGCGTCGCTCGCGCATGCGCAGTCTTTACAAAGTTACAGCTGAGTGATCAGCTGTAACTTTGTGCGCATGCGCAATGAGTAAATTCTCCTGCGATTGCGCAGGAGAATTTGCTTGAGAAATCTGTCAGAACAGGTGTTCTGCCCGACAGGGCCGGCCTTAAGTGTTCTGGCGCCCTGTGCGGGATTCCCCCGAATCGCCCCCCCTCATGTATGTATCTCTCTCCCTTCCCATGTTTGTCCCTTTCCTCTTCATTTACCCTGTCTGTCTCTCTCTAACTCCCCCATACCTGTTCTCTCTCTCCCTCTGTTCTGTCTCTATCCTCCCCTTCCTCTGTTCTGTCTCTCTCTCTCCCCCCCCGTTCTGTCTCCCCCCCCTGTTCTGTCTCTCTCTCTCTCCCCATTCCCCCTGTTCTGTCTTTCTCTCCCTCCCTCCCCATCTGTCTCTCTCTCCCCCTTCCCCCTGTTCTGTCTCTCTCTCCCCCCCTGTTCTGTCTCCCCCCGTTCTGGTCTCTCTCCCCCTTCCCCCTGTTCTGTCTCTCTCTCCCTCCCTCTGTTCTTTCTCTCTCCCCCCCCTGTTCTGTATCTCTCTCTCCCCCTTCCCCCTGTTCTGTCTCTCTCTCCATCCCTCCCCGTTCTTTCTCTCTCCCCCCCTGTTCTGTATATCTCTCTCCCCCTTCCAGCTGTTCTGTCTCTCCCCCCTCCCTCTGTTCTTTCTCTCTCCCCCCCTGTTCTGTATCTCTCTCTCCCTCTTCCAGCTGTTCTGTCTCTCCCCCCTCCCTCTGTTCTTTCTCTCTCCCCCCCTGTTCTGTATATCTCTCTCCCCCTTCCAGCTGTTCTGTCTCTCCCCCCTCCCCTTCCTTTGCCTTCAAAGGTGGATACAGGGAGGGGGCGGAGCTAACCGGCTGAGTGGTGTAGCTCCGCCCCCACCCTGTGAAGCAGAGCAGTGTCTGCTTCACTGGGAGCCCAGGTCAGCAAGAGAAGGTGCTGCTCGGGCTCCCCATGCTTAATGCAGGCATGGGGAGCCTAGCAGCACTTTCTCATGCTGCCAGTGGCTCCCAGTGAAGCAGACGCTGCTCTGCTTCACAGGGTGGGGGCGGAGCTACACAGCTCAGCCGGTTAGCTCCGCCCCCTCTACGGATCTAGCAGAGCATGCCGAGCAGAGGGCTGGTGAGGGGGGATCTTTTGATCTCCCCCATCCAGTGCCTCTACCGGCTTTTTTTCATTATTTTTTAAACTTTTTTTTTTCTTTGGGCGGGAGGCCGCCCCCTGGGGTGTTGCGCCCTGTGCGCTCGCACAGGTCGCACACCCCTAAGGCCGGCCCTGCTGCCCAAAGTCTCTGCGCTCCAAGTCCCAACGGCTGTTTATGGGGCACATGCGCAGTAGCGCAATCCCACGGACACAGGGACTGGACGCAGAGACACTTGAAGATTATTATAGAGGATATGCCGAGTTCACAATGTCCAATATACTTGTCAACTTCCAAAACTCCCCAAAGTATTCTGATGCTCTCTGTCCTTTATGCAGACCAATATCCTTTAGTACCAATATGTAATCTTATTTCCTATTAGAACAAAGCAGAGTTAATAAGTTATAACATTACTAAAATGCATAAATCAGAATATTTGCATAGTACATTACAGCTACATGATATTTTATGTAATACCATTAAATCATAGAAGACAACAATTCTAAATTCTGTGTATTGATCATTTAAAATTGTTTCCATATATTAGAACATTTAACCTGACAGTCGACTGGAGCTACACTACTTTCCATTTTACAAAGGCACCAGTCGAGAGTACTTTCTGTCTATTTGTGTTATCTGTCTTGCCTATTTGAAGATAATGGAAGGGCAGATTAATTTGTACCAAAGCCTCTAAATAGATTTTTCCCATGGGCTAGAAATCTCTTACTGCTGAATTCTGGCAGTAAGATTATGTAGAATCTGTTTGAAACCCAGGTTTGATTCCTGGGCTCGACTCAGTCTTTCAAGGTAGATAAAATAAGTGCCATTAACTTGGCTTATCGCGTCATAGCCTGGCTGTTGAGCAATAGTATCATCACCAGATTGAATACTTATTATTATTGTTATTGACTTGGTTCATCCTTTGCGTTAACCCCTTCCCGACGCTAGAACTTACTATGCTGTCCTGATTTTCAGTGCCTAAAACACACTAGGATGACATAGTATGTCCAGCGTTAAACAGCTCAGTGCAGCTCCCCGCGATGAGCTGTGGACGGATACCGCTGCAGGGACTTGGTGCTTGCGTCGTCTGGGAGTTAATATGTTTGATTTGGAAAAGCATGTAGAAGCTTTTTAATACCCCTACTAGCCTTTGAACAGAATAGATGAACTTCAGAGCAGGAAATAGATTTAACAAGCACTTGAGCACGATCTCCAAATCATATAGTGAGGGAAGATCTTTTGACCACCAGGGACCACCTGGCCCGTGACTGGTGTATTGCCCCTAATGGCGGCCCTGGGTAAATGAGAGATGAAAATTACAGCTAAACACAGACCCTGCAGAAATCTTAAAACAGCCCGTGACACCAAGTGTAAGACACGGCCAAAAGGTAATTTCACTAAGGGGTTAAAATATCTGTGGCCATGTGGACTAGCTAATGTATAGGAGAGATCTCCAAGTTATAACTGGAAAAGTAATTTGATTCCTGTAATTATATGTAATTGCAGTACACCTCTTCAGATCAATGCATACTAGTCTATGAGCTCCACCAAGCTACCACTTCCCCATATAGCATTTAATTATTTATTGAAAACAACTTAAAATATAGGTGCTTTTCAGTGGTTTTATTTAACCAAGAAATCTGACACTATGTGACGGAAGGACAAAAACTAATTAGTTGCTAAAGTTATTCGTGGGATGGATACATTTGATATAATTACCACACTATATACATTTTCAAGGTATTGTCTTTTTAAAATATACAAAAAATGTAATCCTGTGATCTTTCTTGATGCTTACAGTTTTTTTTTTCTGTGTCTAGAGGTTAGTAAAATACTAAAGAAGATAAACAAGGTGATTGTCGCAAAGAAGAATAAAGATATTGTGACCACCGCAAATGGAGTGTTTGTCAATAGTGGGTTCAAAATCGAGCCTTCTTTTGAATCCAAAAATAAAGACGTCTTTCACAGCCAAGTAAGAAGCATTGACTTTCAGGAAAAGAATGCAGCTGCTTCAACTATCAACCAGTGGGTGAAAAATGAGACAAAGGGTGAGCTTTAACATACTCATGGAGTTCTGCACGTATGTATTATACACGAATCTTAGTCTCAGCACAAGGATATGCATGCCATGAACTAGTTACTAGGCATTGACTCCCAAACATAGACTTATGTGTGCAGCAAACTCTAATTAAAAATGCAGCAGTGCTTCAACTGTAGGTCAGCTAATATAACTGTGCATTGGATCTTAATGATTCAAGAACAAATATAAAAGACTTAAAGCATGCTCCCCCCCCCCCCCCCCTTCTCTATCTCCATGAATCCTGCTTAAACAGGGCAGGTATTCATTTTTATTTTCACTTTTTAGTTTAAAGTGCATTTTAAAGGTGCTGGAAGATCAAATAGCCAGGCAGGAGACAGCGTTGCCTCTTAAATTTGAAAGTCGGACACACTCATAGTTGTCAACAGTCCTGAATTTTCCTTGACAGTCCTGTTTTTTTTGGGTGTCATGTCCCATTAAATTTGCATCTCTCCCAGCGTTAATACTGCCTATGTACAGTGCGTTGGATAAAAACTGTGGGTCTAACTGACATACAGAGCCTAAACATGAAGAAATGAATTCCAAACACCCAGTATCTGTACAGCGTTTATTTTTAGTGAAATCAATTGTTATAGTCAATACTAAGTATTTATTTTTTATGCTACATAGATGATTAGTGCTGTCCATTTTTTATGAAGCTAATTAGCTAGGAGCTATCAATCTTGCAGTGAAATCAGGAGGTTTCCTATTGGTCAGTTCTGGACTTCGTGGAGAAGTTTTTGGCAAAGAGGATATACTGATAAAGATATCAATAGGACATATGAACTGGCCACCAGGAAATCTCATGGAGAGCTTTTGAAAGAGAAGACTAAAAATAGCGTAATCTCCCCATTAAAGATTATATGAGGGATATCACTTTCATAATGCTCTATATTTTTTTTCTGATTTGCATTGTAATACAATCCATAATAAGATAAGTGAGAGCATAACGTTTATACCCAAACAGTTAAGAACCTTGGGGAACAAAGTGTCAACTAGTTTGTTTCAGTGAAACTTGAGTTTTCTCTGAGTAAACATTATTACTGCATGTAATGGAGGCGCTCTGTGTCACTTGCATCTCTGCAGGCATGGACTGGAGTTCAGATGCAAGGCCCTGAGCAGGGTGAGCACACTCTACCAGTGGTGGAGCCCGAGGCTTTGAGTGCCAACAAGCAGAAGCCTTGTTAGGTTTCCAGTGAGTTATTGCAAGGCAGAGAAGGACTAACATCAGGAGAAAATTCGGGGTCTAGGAAGTAGAATGGTTAGAAAACAGGCCTCGATCAGTGGACTGGAGAATAAATGTATTGTGTGTGAGGGAGATTAAATAACAAGCTAGGAGAAACAAGAACACCTGAGCAGCTAGGTACGGGCAGGAGGTTTACCAGAGCAAGCATGAAAATCAAGACCTCTGCTAGTGAAACGGGAAACTCAGAGGCCCAGGGTTTAATCCCAGCAGAGGTTACAATCTGAGATACTTCACATTTTTGGGCAAAGCGTTACTCATCCACTTTGTGGAGGTAGTATTGTGTCATGTTTGAATCAAGGGGAAGTGCTTTTGATATTTAGCCTATTTACTAGAAAAACCCAACGCCGCAATTTCCAGTCGGGTATCATGATACCATACTGATACGGTATGAATGTATCTCACATTAGTACCATATTCTGTATGACACCTCATCATATTATCCAGCGTTAAGGTTTTCATGTATTTATTTTTCGACGATTGTATTGTTTCGCCAAGCAGAATATACCTTTAAAAGAAAATTCTGAGGGTTCTATTCACATAGCCCCAAATTTGGTCCAGATCGGGGATAATAGGCAAATTGCAAAGAAATCCACAATTTGGACCTAAAAAATAAAAGCTCACACAAGGACCGTAATGCAGTCATTTTATAAAGATAAAAGCAACAATATGCCTCCTACTGGATTAAGGGTTAATATACAGAGTTGTTTGTGGATAGCTTATATAGTTATATAACACCAGAATGGTTAAAAGGTGCTGAGACTTGCCCGAAATCCAGAGCCAATGGAAATCCATGCTGGTGTTATTTGCAGACACTGTAAATAGGACCAGAGTCATTGGAAATAGGTATGTTTTATTACATGACAGGTTGATTGATGTGGTAATTGCATCATTGGTGCTGCATTAGCATATTTTAAATTAAAAAAATTAAGATTTTTTTTAAAACAAATATGCTAATACAGCATATATTTAGCAATTTCCATGTCAGTTAACCATACATTTTTTTAATTGTTTTTTTCTGCCCTAGAAATGTTAAATGTAAATATATACGGATGTACCTGAATCAAGCCGTAGTTATTGCCAGTTATGGAGTCAGAAAAATGAAATTTGAGTTTGAATGATACATGGCTAATTATCCTTGTTGTGGAGCTTTTATACTCTTAAATGTTTCTATGGGGTTCTTTGAACAGGTATTTACTGCTGCAAGCTGTCTTGGGGAGGCAGCTGTTGAATAAGTATGTGTGAAATGCAGTGGTGTATCTTGGTTTTGTGCTGCCCTAGGCAGGCATAACTCCATTGCCCCCATCACATGCCCTATCAACCCCATTATATGTCTCCATTATTTTAAGTATAATTGATGGAGCCTATTTCTTCTATGTGTAGCATGCTGGCTTTTTTTTTTGTTTTGCATATTTACATTATGGGGACCCAAGGGATCCCAGGCCCAGAATAAATCTATAAAAATACTACACCTATTATTAATGGGGTTGGCAGCCTCCCTATTCTATGTGCCATAGGCTGGCCAAGGCCTCTGGCCTGTTATTAACCCACCCAATCCTGTATCTAAAATTTGCCATGGGCTGGCCTATGGCCCCTGGCACATTATAAACCCCTAATCCCCCTAATAATATAGTAGGTGTATGTGGACTTTTGAATCATTTTAGAAGCACATTTCTTAGAGTTTATAATTCTATCTATCTTGCAGGACTGATTGAAGAACTGATTTCTCCTGAATTATTGGACAGCTCCTTGACACGGTTGGTTTTGGTCAATGCACTTTATTTCAAGGGACTGTGGAAATCTCGTTTCCAGCATGAAAACACAAAAAAACGCACATTCCATGGACCGGAGGGCAAGACATACCAAGTCCCTATGCTGGCACAACTCTCACTATTCAGAAGTGGTAAGGACTTAGTACAGAGCAGAGCTAGGCACCAATATTGTGCATGGTGAACATTTACTGTACTGTACCATACATCACAGGCTTAATGATATGCTATGTCATCTCGATTTTGAACATGATGAGAGGGAGTTCTATTAAATCATTTGTAGATCTCCAAGAGGAATTTGACTTACTTTCCAAGATCTCTTCAAATATTTTAAAAATTCAAAGATTCCTCATGAAGAGTCTGTTTATGGAGCATATTACAGAACCGCTTGTTATCTTAGACAGAATTATGACCCACAGAGATTTTATATGATTGGTTTCTACTTCAGCTAATATAATTAGACAGATAAAGAAAGATATAAAACCCAAAGCAAAACATGGGAAAAAGATCTCCACATTCTATTTTCCCAACAGGAATGATGTAAAGTATTGAAAAATTACTACAGGGTGGACCACTGTCTGAACCTAAATGAGGCACAATTTAAATTGAGTAATCATTGATACTCGGTAACAACTTTGTTTCGAAGATGTACTCTCATCTGCCACCTTGGTACTGGAGATGCAAAAAAGAACATGGAGATTTTGTCCATATATGGTGGGCTTGTGTTGGAGTTAAAACTGTGTGGAACAGGACTCAAAGAGTATCTATAATTGTTTTGGGAGAGATTAGACTTTGACCCCAGAAAGGGCCTTGCTGCACTTAAAATTCCCCAGTTATAAAATATAAAAGGGGAGTTAGGATTGTCTTCCATATATTAACTGCTGTCAAGTTGGGTATTGCGAGAAATTGGATAAACATTGATAATCGGGCCTTGATAAAGTATCAAATTATTTATCAATGTAGAATAGAGTGCAGTATAGTCAATCCGAACCATTAGAATTGGTCAGAATGTATATACTGGAACAGATGGATTCAGATTTTAGATACCACTAGAAATAGGCCTGAGGGTTTTTCTTTTATTAAGAATATCCAACTTGATTGATCTAAATCTATAAAATGTATGAATACAATCGAGTCTCTGAATAAGGTATTCTGTGGTGCTATTCGAAAACTATATTTCAATTATTTTTTTAATGATTTTATGTAATTGAATAATTTATGTCTTTTTGATTGCTTTAATATTTTTTCTTTGTTAAAAGATGACTACATCTTCATATGTATCACAACTGTTTTCATTTTGTGATCTACATGTCTATGTATACATGAAATGTTGTTAGTAGGATATTTGATACCAGGAGTGTAACAGGACATTTATTTTGTAGGTTCAGCAAGTACCCCAAGTGGTCTTTGGTACAATGTAATAGAGCTTCCCTATCATGGTGGGAGTTTGAGCATGTTGGTAGCGTTACCCACAGATGAGAGCACACCACTGTCTGCCATCATTCCCCACATTAGTACGAAAACTCTGCAGAGCTGGATGACCATGGCACCAAAGAGAGTTCAACTTATTTTGCCCAAGTAAGTTATAATAATCTGCCAACTAGCTGACCTTTAAGAGATCTGTGTGTTGTTTATGTACCTTACTCCTCACCGGTGGCTGCATATGTATTTGATGGCCACATGAATTTGGTCCAAATGTATTCTCCATGGGGGCATTGTTCCAAACCCTTCTGGCACACTAGCCATTAAACAGACTGCAGTCAATATCCGAGAAAGGAGAGAAGACAATTTTCTAAAATGTGTCGGATGTACCCTGGCCATAAAGCATTTCAGGCTTGGCTGTTCATTAAATTGAAATTATTTATAGGATAATTATTGCTGACGTATAGTTATATATGCATATAGAAAAAATGTATGCTAATAAACCTTTATATTTTAGTGTTAGTGCTAAAGTTAGTTAAATAAAATAAAATATTTGACATTATCTGGTTCAACACTGAATTATACTGTGTATAATTCAGAATAACTATCTATGTTTGAGGTTGGTGACACTGTAGTCTCTATATTAAACAGTTTAAAATCCCATGGATAAATCAGATTTTAAATAAGTCTCTTATGGAAATATAGTCTATACCCAATTTGGGATTCTGCAAGAATGCATTCTACTTTCCACCTTTTAATCCTTGTAGCTTCCCTGCACTGGCATATCTGCCAACATCCCAAGATGGAACCAAAAGGGGCCTGGGTTATGAGATATTGCCTGACCCCACGAGACTGAGCTTTACTCTACAGTGACATACAGACAGAGTTTAGAGGCAAAGCTGCTTCACTGTGGGGACAGGACCTTAAAAACTGTCCTACCCTGTCAAATCCAAGATCATTGCCAGCTATATATTGGAATAGTTAATACGTGCTGTCTCTGTAGCAGCTTGGATACTATCTTCATGATGTGTGTTTTCATGAAGACAGTTACTGTAGTGGATCTTTGTGAGTTACTAAGATGCTCAAGTTTACTTTTGAGAGTTGAGACTGTTTGGTTGTAAGGCAATACTTACAAACAGCTAATTAAACACAAAAGGAAATCTCTACAGACATCATGCTGTTAACAAAAATATATGTCTTGTAGGTGGCAAATCTTTTAATGCTGGTATTGTCTGTGCAGGTTCAGTGTTGAGGCTGTGACTGATTTGAAGGGGCCACTTAAAAACCTGGGTATTACAGACCTGTTTGATGCATCAAAAGCCAACTTTACAAAGATCGCCAGTAAGTCTCCATCAAGCTATTGCACTATGAAAGCTGAATGTACAATCCAATGCAAGTTTGTGCGGTAGGGTTTCACTCACTGTCTGAGAAGACATATGTTTATAAGGTAGGTATTGTATGAAGGTGGTTTTTGGTCCTAAAGGTGCTATACAGCCAAAGCAGATCACTGCACATACATGCACATATGTTGCAAATACATGCATGTTTTCCCAAAATGATGTTCAGTGCTTTACCCCAGCCTGTACATGGCTTTAGCATGGGAGACTGTGGTCTGGATTGCAGATATCATTGAATGGGCCAGAGCCAGTGACTTACAGAGGGTTTATTGTAAATGCAAGATAGTACCAGAAGTTAATGTGAGAATACCGTGCAGGTGTGTTGCAGGTGCTAAGTAGTTAATTCAGTGTGCGAATCCCCGGACATGCTGTGTGCTCAGAATTTTCAAAATAGGTTCAGGGGGGAACATTCATATTTTCTTGAATGCTCAACTATTCCAACATTAAGCATAACAGAGCATTAAAAAATCATTGAACATTATTAATACAGCATGCTGTATCAAATGAAAAAGTCTAATTCTGGAGTGAGGATCATTAAATCCTGACTAGTGATTTCCAGACTGGTGTTAAAGCCAGTTTGTTTCAGCCATTGGTGAGGTGCCATGAAAAATGTTTGTGAATTCTGTTTGTTAGATGTCTGTTTGGAAACCCCACGGCTCCAGCTTACTCAAGTAGCATGAGTGTTATAACATTAACTGTCTGATCACGCACAGCTGTCTGGTTACTTCCCACATCTGTCCTGTGAATTCCAAGTCCTCAGATTACTCCTCTTGTTTGTTTATATATAATGATTCTACTTTGATTAAAACCATTAGATTGCAAGAAGAGTGTGTACCTTTGGCTCTGTTATTCTGTATTTTATTTACTGTTCTCTTCTGCCTCCTAGTGTTAAGGTCTGACTATCTCTGGTGGATTTAGTACAAGTGAGTGATTATGAAAAACATTTAACCCCTTAGTGACATGCTTTTTTTGGCTTGTCTGACGCTTGGTGACATGGGCTGTTTTAACATTTCTGAGGTGTTTGTGTTTTGCTGTAATTTATTTCTGTCTCATTTAGTGTACCCACACAAACAATATATTGTTTTTATCGTCATAAGAAGGGCATTCGTTTGATACCATTATTTTGATAATAGCATGTAATTTGATGTAAAAAAATATTTTTATGACTTTTATTTGAAAAATCGTATACTCATGTACAAGAGACAACCAAAAAACACTGATATCTGTACTAAATTATGAATGATCCCCAACATGTACATATTTTTGAAAACTAGACCACTCAGGGCATTTAACTTGGGGTATTTTGACACATTTCATTTAGCCATTTTACCACCAATTTTTGCCAAAGTTTGCAGCAAAAAAATGTTTTATTTTTATTTTTCACGTAGATTGCAATTTAGGTAAACATTACCTTCTTGCTTTTATAAACTTTTTTTTATTGTTTTATTATTAGTTTGTTGTGTATTTATTATTTTTTTTGTACTTAAACTTACTTTTATTACTTTGATCTGTCTCTCTCCCTCACTAAAAAATAAATAAATAAAAAAAAGCACTTGGTATAAATGGGAATTATACACTATGTAAGATGAACAGACCTGTACATAAGGTAGAGTGACTTGCTCATAATCTTACAATCCAGCCACAGCTTCCTTGAGTCCCTGAGTTTGTGACTGAGTGGAAGGAATCCGCACAACTGTCACCATTATAATGAAGATTTATTGATAGGGTAGGTAGACCAGCTCTATGATGGCCACACGAGGAGCCTAAACAAATGAATCTATCAATTGTGATGCAACTGCTCAAACAAGTAATGTTGTCTCTTCCAACCTGCCCGATCTTATTGCTTTTATGTTAATATCATTTTCAAGTGTTTTGTTTTATTCTCACTACCAGGATCAGAGCAACTTCATCTTAGCCATTTAATGCAGAAGGCAAAAATAGAAGTGAATGAGGATGGTACCAAGGCCGCGGCAGCAACAAGTAAGCATTGCACAAGGATTTAGAGTGGGTATTGGTAGGGCCCTTCTGTGTATAAATGAAATGGAAAACCCTAAGCCAGTAAACATTGTGCAAACAACAGAAATCAAATATTAACAACTCATATAAAATTAGTTGAAGAGGTGTTTCACTATTTGTTATTAATTCATACAGAACTCATTAATTACAAAATGCACGTTTATCATATGTCAAATAAACAGTTTGTATGAAAGAGTATGTATTAAAAAAAAAACACAAATAAGAAGGTTTATTCCCAAAACAGCGAATAGTGGTGAATTGAAAATGTAATTACTTAAAACCCCAAAAAACAGGCCAAAATAACTGATTTGGAAACATATTTTTTGGGAAACTATTTTCTTTTTTACAAGTTGGCTCCTTGGGCCTGATTTTTGCTCCTCAGTTCACCACAGTTCACTGTTTATTGAATACACTCCATAAAATTCAACTGATCTGATGTTTGTTTTACAAGCAGGAATTATTGCTGTATGAGAAATCCTCTCCTGACAATATTCATTCTTCCAATAGTGTACAATATCACATTGACTTTTTTACAGCAAGAATTAAAATATCAGAGGGTCTGCTCAATGAAGAGAGAATTGCAGGGAATTGAGATGGGAATTTCAAACTTAAGGCCAAAGTAGCTGAGTTGGAAACATTCCCCCATTCAGCTGCGTTGGAACTCTGCTACTTTGGGGCAAGAGGGAGGTTGAGTTTCTGTTAATGAATAACGTGAGGCGATCGAATAGGGGGGGGGGGGTCGACTTTTAAAGTGAAAGTCAACCTTGCACCATACTCGAAGTTCCATGAAAAGACCCCATTGTGTCCAAATTTTTAATTACATGACAGTGTAATGCTTCATAATTTAATTCTGTAATTTGACTTTTAAACACAATCTCAAAAATATTTTTTAATTCTTTATATCGATTTTTATTTCCAGCTGCAATTTTGATAGCAAGATCATCACCTCCGTGGTTTATCGTGGACAGACCCTTTTTGTTTTTTATCAGGCATCATCCTACAGGTAAGTAATATATTTACAGAACACGAAACGCAAATCTTTTTAAGAGGCCATGAACCAACAAGGGAACTGCAAAATGCAGGCTTTAATAGTGGACAAAGAGAACTTTAGTCAGCTAGATAGTATCACGGAAACAACCATTCAGGAACCACTGCTCTAACTAGACCTTGACAAAAAGCTTCTGTGAGGAAAACCTGTAAAAATAGCCAGTGTTTTTTCTGTAGCGTTTCTCATTAGTACTGAGAGTGCTTTATATTCACCAAACAGTTAAATATAGTGAGCTAACAAGGGAATATCCCAAATCAGTCATTAATAATAGAGCTGAAACATTTCTCCAACTTCCTTGTATTTTCAGCTCTATTATTAATGACTGATTTGGGATATTCCCAAAATTAAGGAATTTTACAGTCCATTTGTCAGTTTGCTACAAATTACTTTATAAGCAATTAGACATTATTAACATCTTTTAAAACTATGATAAAACATAGTGGGACAGTATTTTTATTCCTCCAAATAAATAATTGTATAACTGGACAAACCAAAGAAAATTAGCAGGCAAAATGGGTCAGTGACTACATTTTCCAACTTCACAACCCATACAAATACAGCCCATAAACTTTGTATGCATCTGACCTCTGCTGTCCCTTTGTGGTCATACATAGAACTGCAGGAAGAAAACCTCATTAGATGTCCCTTAGTACACCACTGACTAAGGATATGGAGAGCAATTTAATCCAGTTTCCATTTAGTGGAACGTAGGGACAACAGAATTCAACTATAAGAATGAAAATGGAGTGCGTTTCCAGAGGACTACATCAAATTAGGCATATACTTATTGGTATGAGACATAATATCATATCACATTGTTCTGATAAATATTTGCAAACAAACAGTTACTTTATTTATATTTATTAAAAATACCTGCACTTGATAAAATCTTCAATTAAAAATAAGTCTTTTTTTTTTTTTTTTGTGACACTCAGTATTGCGTTATTTATTCAATCAGGTTGATTATTAGGTTATAGAAACATAGAAACATAGAATGTGTCGGCAGATAAGAACCATTCGGTCCATCTAGTCTGCCCAATTTTTTTTGAGTACTTTTATTAGTCCCCCGTTCCCGGTCTTATAGCTAGGATAGCCTTGTGTCTATCCCACGCATGCTTAAAATCCTTGACTGTGTTTACCTCTACCACTTCTGCTGGCAGGCTATTCCATACATCCACTACCCTCTCAGTAAAGTAATACTTCCTGATATTACTTTTAAATCGTTGCCCCTCTAATTTAAGACTATGTCCTCTAGTTGTGGTAGTTTTTCTTTTTTTAAATATACTCTCTTCCTTTACTGTGTTGATTCCCTTTATGTATTTAAATGTTTCTATCATATCCCCCCTATTACGTCTTTCCTCCAAGCTACACATGTTAAGATGCTTTAACCTTTCCTGGTAAGTTTTATCCTTCAACCCATGAACCAGTTTAGTAGCCCTTCTCTGAACTTTCTCCAAAGTATCAATATCCTTCTGGAGATACGGTCTCCAGTACTGTGTACAATACTCCAAGTTAGGTCTCACCAGTGCTCTGTACAATGGCATGAGCACTTCCCTCTTCCTACTGCTAATACCTCTCCCTATGCAACCAAGCATCCTGCTAGCATTTCCTGCTGCTCTATTGCATTGCCTACCTACCTTCAAGTCCTCTGAAATTATTACTCCTAAATCCCTTTCTTCAGATGTTGAGGTTAGGACTGTACCAAATAGTCTATATTCTGCTTTTGGGTTTTTACGCCCAAGGTGCATAATCTTGCACTTGTCCACATTAAATGTCAGTTGCCACTGCTCTGACCATTTTTCTAGTTTAGCTTAATCATTTGCCATTTGGCTTATCCCTCCATGAATATCAACCCTGCTGCAAATCTTTGTATCATCAGCAAAAAGACATACATTGCCAACAAGACCTTCTGCAATATCGCTAATAAAAATATTAAAGAGAATGGGTCCAAGTACAGATCCTTGAGGTACCCCACTAGTTACAAGACCTTGCATCGAATATACCCCATTGACTACAACCCTCTGTTGCCTGTCACTCAGCCATTGTCTAATCCATTCAACAATATTTAAATCCAAACTCAAAGATTCAGTTTATTAATAAGCCTTCTATGTGCGACAGTGTCAAAAGCCTTACTGAAATCTAGGTAAGCAATGTCTACTGCACCACCCTGATCTATTATTTTAGTCACCCAATCAAAAAAATCAATAAGATTAGTTTGGCATGATCTCCCTGAAGTAAACCCATGTTGTCTCTGATCTTGAAATCCAAGCGACTTTAGATGTTCAACAATCCTATTCTTTAACAAGGTTTCCATTATTTTCCCCACTACTGAAGTAAGACTTACTGGTCTATAGTTGCCCGCCTCCTCCCTACTACCTTTCTTGTGAATGGGCACAACATTAGCTAATTTCCAATCTTCTGGAACTACTCCGGTTAACAATGATTGGTTAAATAAATCTGTTAACGGTTTTGCTAGTATACCACTAAGTTCTTTTAATAACTTTGGATGTATCCCATCAGGTCCCATCGACTTATTTGTCTTTACTTTAGACAGCTGAAGTAAAACCTCTTCCTCTGTAAACTTACATGCATCAAAAGACTCATTAGTCTTTTTCCCTAAATGAGGTCCTTTACCCTCATTTTCATTTGTAAAAACTGAACAAAAATATTCATTAAGGCAGTCTGCTAAGCCTTTATCCTCTTCTACATAGCATCCTTCTTTTGTTTTTAATCTAACTAATCCTTGTTTTACTTTCCTTTTCTCATTTATGTATCTAAAAAATGTTTTATCCCCCTTTTTCACTGACTGGGCTATGGTCTCTTCTGTGTGTGCTTTGGAAGCTCTTAAAGCTTTCTTTGCCTCTTTCTGCCTACTCTTATATATTTTTCTATCTTCCTCACTCTGAGTATTTTTATAATTACTAAATGCTAGCTTTTTATTTTTTACTATTTTAGCCACCTCTGCAGAGTACCACAGTGGTTTCTTCAATTTTTTGCTCTTACTGACAAGCCTTATGCAATTTTCTGTTGCCTTCAGTAGAGCAACTTTTAGATAATCCCATTTCTCCTGGACTCCATTTAAATTGCTCCAGTCTGATAATGACTCCTTTACGCCTAATCTAATTTTAGAAAAGTCTGTTTTTTCTAAAATCTAAAACATTTGTTTTTGTGTGGTGTGACTGCGTCACTGTTCTTATATTAAACCACACTGTCTGGTGATCACTAGATCCTAAACTTTCACCTACAGTAATATCTGATAATAAATCTCCATTTGTGAACACTAAGTCTAGCATGGACTGCTTTCGAGTTGGCTCCTCCACTACTTGTTTTAGAGATAATCCCAGTAGGGAGTTTAGGATATGCGTACTCCTGGCGCAAGTAGCTATTTTGTATTTCCAGTTCACATCAGGAAGATTAAAGTCACCCATGATGATCACTTCTCCCTTCATTGTCATTTTAGCTATTTCCTCAACTAGTAGATTATCTAACTCCTCTATTTGTCCAGGGGGCCTATAAATCACACCTACCCGAGTTACCATATGATTACCAAATTCTAATGTAACCCAAACTGACTCTATGTTCGCCTCACTAACTTGTATTACGTTACATTTTAAGCTATCCCTCACATACAGGGCCACCCCTCCCCCTTTTTTACCTTCTCTGTCTTTTCTATATAAAGAGTACCGTGGTATTGATATGTCCCAGTCATGTTATAACATCCTTGTGTCTTTTAAAGTTATAAGTCATTTTTTTCCGCCTACAGTTGTCCTTTAATACATAGTACCAATTGCTTGTGTTCTTTCTGTCCATATAGTGGTCCTGATGATTGTAATGCAAGGATTGTAATAGTGCTTCACTCTCTCTTTTTCTAGGGGCTGTGCTGTTCACAGGACAAGTCAACAAGCCTTGAAAGAGACATCATCAAGTCAGAGAAGAAAGTTTAACACGGACCCTTCATCTTTCAACATTTAGATATTTGTACATTGTCCAACATTTAGATATTTGTACATTGTCCAACATTTAGATATTTGTACATTGCTCTAGTTTCTGTGAATTCTGATTGTTTTTAAATGCAAAGGCTTCATTGTGCTTGTAACACTTTTATTTTTGGTTTATAGGTAATTTTGATAATGCGCTATGACAGTACATTTGTTTTTCTTTTTTTGGGTTGTTTTTAACTACTGAAAAGTCTGTGTTTTTACGAAGGTATTTAGATTTGTTTTGTATTTGTTTTGCTATCTTAACCTTTTCTAAAATAACATTAATGACAGTTGTGCTTTCTAGTGTATAACAGTACATTATTGGCACAGGATGAGCCCATTGTTCGACATAGGGGTGCGCAATGTATTAAAATAGTTTGATCTTCTTTTTAACCACACAGTATTTGCAGTTCGAGATCTTGAACTCTGTAGCCTAAAACATTGTTTGTAATATGAATGGAGAAAATAAAGAATTCTCTATACACTGTAATAGCGACATTGTAAGGAAATGCATAGATAAAGGCAAATGTGTTTTAAGTATATGTTGCATATCATGGGGGTCATGTACTAAACAAGTGCAGTGGGAAAACAAGTAAGTAAAACATGAGTGAGGAGCAATTTGCAAATATTTGTAACATTTTGTGCTCCCCCCCCCCCCTCGTTTTGTGCCCATTACATTTATTGTTATGAAGTGTGTATTTTTACGGCTAATATATTGCGATTATATTTGCGCATGCTTAAGAATTTTGCGAATATTTTGTGAAAAATAATTGTTATTCTGCATGTGAAACTTACACCAGAGATGTTAAATGTTTAGTAAATTGCAGAAGGAGCAAAGCCAAAAATAGTTTTGCACATAAAATATATTTGCTTGTTTTTAGTACATGCCCCTGTCTGTGTGTAAGTCACAGGAGATGTCACAGGCACATTATTTTTTCTTAATTTATGCATTTGATTGCAGATTTCCTTATAATGTATGAGTCATTTTTGTATGATATATTTCTACTGCAAACACCGCTCTTGCACTGAAATCAATGCACATTCCATGTGAAGAATAATTTTGTATTAATGTCGACATTTTAATACATTGTTTCACTTTGCCTTGTCAATCTTGTCTAAAGTTGGGGATTAGACTGTTTTCTACTGCCTGTAATAAACCATGCATGTATTACTTAAACATACAAAATTAACACTTTGTATTAAACTCAAGAGGGCATCACATGTTTGAGATGCATTAAAAATAAAATTGTGCTGAAAAGTAATATTGTACAATCATTCTGTTGCCATTTTAAAGGACTGTTAATGTTTAACTAAATTTGCAACGATCAAGTCAGTACAGAGCAATTCTGGGAATAAATGGGGTTATATGTAAGTTCGGCCCTAAAGTTCAAAAACATATAGCTATCACCATGGTATATATTGCAGAACACTCCATGTTAAGACGTTGCCTCCAGATGTACATTATCTCCATTTTGACTATGAAGAAACAGGCTGGGGAATTAACAATAACCTACTTATTGTGGACTTCTTCCCCACAGAAAACCCATTAAGTACCTCACCACTGCGACCCTATATTCTAGATGTTTATACCAAGTTGAATTACCACTTGGAGATTCATTTACTGGAGAACTATACTATAAGGAGAGCGATATTTAACATGTAGTAATAATTCTAAGTAATTAAAGGGAAATAATGTTAAATATTTTTTTTAAGTTATTGTAAGAATAGTTGGGGGTATTGGTTTGAGACTTGTTGACTGTTTAAAAGAAAAAGAACATTGTGGAAGTTTTACCATCCAGGGGATGTTACTACAGGTTCAGGACCCCTTATCCACTTGAGGACAGCAGAATTCCAGATAATTGCTCACATGGGAGTTAGGTAATGTAGGACATTTATAAAACCGGAGCTGCCAAAATGATCTGCCCCCAGTGTAACTTGGAACTACATTTCCCACGAGTGCTCCCTTCAACAGTATGGCACCCAGGAGAATGGGAAAAAAGGAGCTTCACAACGGGGGTCCAAGAACAATATCCAACAATATCTAAACTGACCCGTATCCAAAATATGTTGAAAGGATTTTGGGTCATTTTGTGTTAATGGATCTATGGACAAGAGATACTCAACCTGTACTTCAATTAGATGTTTCCTAACTAAGACTATTAATTATTAGGTTGGCAAGAGGTTGCCCTCGCTGGCTGTTAACAATAACTGTAATAAATTGGTCAATGCTTTGATCGCCCTAATTACTGAATATAGTTCCATCTGCAAAGTGGACATTTTAAAACACATTGCTTCCATTTAACAGGCTACTGGAGAATAATGTATCAGGCAAATGCTTGTCCAACACACCTAATGCCTAATACTTTGTCAGTTTCCTGTGTAGTGAATAGGCCTCATTGTTTTTTTTGGTACAGTCACATACTGGTCCTGGAACTTTCCTTCTGGATGTCTTATATATATGAGATAAAGCACACAGGCCTTTGTAACTGGTAGTTGTTAACAATCAGTACTTCACTTTGTGGTCCATTCAGTAAAATGCAAGTTTAAAATATGGTGGTTGAGTTCACCGTCGAGTTGAGCTTGTCACCTTCTAGGCCTCAACTTGACTCGTCTCGTCCTCAATGAGTAGTGTATGGACAGACTCCTTAATGTTTGGGTTATTACATTTTGTAAATGCCGCTAAAAGTTTGCTGTATATATAAAAGCATTTGTACTCCATAAGTTATATGTGTGCGATGGCTGACTGACCTATACGGAGCAGTGTTCGAGATGCTGAACTAGGCATCTATGGCAATAGTGGACTTTTTTCCCTTCTCAATAGAAAGAAATATACATACAGCCAGTGTCTTAGCATGTGGGCAGTGACAATTAGTCCGGTCTTCACATAAGCTAGATTAAATCAATCTGTAGATAAACGTGCTATATTTGAGACCACAAATTCTTCACAGTGCAGCAGCAGTTAATGGTCAGCAAAATACAGTCCTTATGATTCTTGTGACCTGTAGCAAATAGCACAAGGCACCCTCGCTGATACCAATATAGGCTTCCCAAACATAATGTATGCACCAGATACTGTAATACTATTAAAAACAGACATTTACAGTATTGATTAAAAAGCATTAAAACACACACTGACAAGCCAAGCTCTGATAGTCAAAAACAGAGTTAAATTACTCTGTTGGTGTTGATGAGCATGATCTTACTCTGTGTGATCTACCAGTGAGGAAAATGAATAAGTGTGCCTCCTAGACCACAGATGTGCTGTAAGCGCTTTATTAAAATTCAATAGTCAATAGTATGAAATGCAGCTGAGAGATCTCAGACTAGCGCTGCTTTCGTGCTGGGGCAGCATATGAAACTTGGCTGGAAAGGATCAAGGATGTTTTAGCTTGACAGATGGGCCTCCTGTTGAGTTGCCACTACTTTTTGAATGATTTTCCCAGCAATGGAAGGTTACAGTTACTGTACATTTATTCTAGTCCAGACTGGGACACTAGATCAGGTGTATGACCTTTTCTGTGGGTTGACATGGTGACTATTGAGGAGATCCTGCCGATTTGGGATAGGGTCTCCCAAGAAAAGGCTGTTGCAAAGTAGGGGTACCCTTGTTGTAAACGTTTTTTTTTTCAGACTGTTTTGCACCTGGTTAAATTAAAGGGTAATTTGTTTTACTGTATAGGTTTTCTGGCATCAGCTATTGTTTGTATTTATTGCTGTCAGGTTACTGTGATAATCTCTCAAAAAGACGAAAAATGATGATCGGCTCCGCTCACCTATGCTCTGCACGTGGGTGCTCCATCCCGCTGACCAGGCGTGTAATGTACAGGCAAAAAAGACGAAAAAGTGATGTGCACTCCACTCCAGTGAGCGATCCAATAAAGCACTTTATTGGATCGCTCACTGGAGTGGAGTGCACATCACTTTTTCGTCTTTTTTGCCTGTGATAATCTCTCCCTGGTGTAAACAATAGTTTTCTATTAAATCTGAATGTAATGTTTTATCACCTCCTAGCTGCTAGGTGCCAAGAAGGAATCTATTGTACTATTGTTCTCCTGGAAAGTAATTTTCTTCTGGAACTTGTACTGTTGTGTAGTGCAGCATTTATCTCGAGGCATCCTAGGCGGATGCCTAGGGCAGCAAATGTGGGGGGAGGCAGCGCCCCCAAAACTGAAAAAAACCCTAAGACAAAAACGCACGGGCAGTCTGATTGCACTGATCGGGCTGCCAGTGCATTTTTTCTTAGGCGGTGGAGTGATGACAGGTGGTCACGTGACCCATTGCCTTGATGTCAGATGCACGCCAGGTCCTATCCACACTCACCGTGGGGAGCTGAACAGTCAGCATGGTAGGACACCATGCTGCCTGCCACTGGCCACCAGGGATCAGGGTAAGTCCTGGGGTGATGTAATGGGGTGATGGGGCATGTAATGGGGATGATGGGGGTATGTAATGGGCGTGATGGGTCATGTAATTGGGGTGATGGAGGTATGTGATGGGGTCATGGAATGGGGTGATGTGGGTTATGGGGCATGTTGTGCGTGTGCAGCGTGGACAGGGGGGTGCCCGAATTTTGTCTGCCAGGGCAGCACAAAACCAAGATATACCACTGTGTCCTATTTGTCTTGAAGCAAAGTTTGGTATACATTTGTGTGCAGGTTCCCTAATAAAAGCCTAGTTCCTGTCTGAACCTCAAACATTCAGTATTGGCTAATGTTTTGGGGGTAGCTATATCAACTTCTCAGAGAGGATGGTGGTTGGTGGGAGGATGCTGACATTAATGGGTACATCCAGCAGAGATACCATGACCTACTACATAAGCTATTTGGGGTGTTCAAGATTTGAACCGATCAAAACCGATCTTGGGAGGCCGAGTGTCAGCACTACCGCGCGTGATTAATGAAGCTGTCTGGTGTCGAAGATTGGTGGAGTATCTGCTGAGTCCTTCTGTCCTGAAAAGCGGGACAAAGCCTCCAAATTTGGGACTGTCCTGTACAAAGCGAGGCAGTTGGGAGGCATGTATTCTGTGGAAGCGAATTTGACCTGCGAGAAGTCTTGCAGACTAACAGTGTTTATAAGGGAGAGGAGAGTCTTACCACACACAAGGCGCATAAAGGTCATGTAGTGCAAGAGAGTAATGTATGTGGGAGCTGAATCAAGGAGGGTTTGCAAGTTTATTTGATGCTTGAAGGCACTGGAAGCCAGAGGAGGACTTTAAAATGTGGAGCAGTAGATGAGGAACAGCTAGTGATAAAGATGTCAATCAGGAGAATGTCATAGTAATCTTTTTTATGATACGAGGAAGTATCCAGTTGCTCTGCATTTAAAGCAAACACAGAACAGCGGAATTCAGGACTGCAGTCCCGATATCATTCTCCGGTGTCTGAGACCCTGGTTCCCGCAAACCTCGCAAGCTCAGGTGGAAAACCTAACCATATGTTAAAAGAAGGCTCTTTGCTGTATTAAAAGGACCCCGTCGCCCAAACAGTTTGTATACCGCAAATAAAAGATGCTAAATAATACCAATATATCATGTTATATATGTGTCCATGTCTCTCCTACTTATGAAATTACTTTGTGGCTTGATATGCAAATTCCCTATTGAAAGTAGGTATTTTGCAAATCAAACCACAAACGGATGTCAGGATATAATAATTTATGCATTTGCATTTAACTCTGCCAACACAATGTGAAGACCATTTTTAAAATGTATTCTGTGATGGGAGTCAGTGTGTGTGACTGAGTGTGATGGGAGTCTGTGTGTGATGTGAGGCTGTGTGTGACTGAGTGTGATGGGAGTCAGTGTGGTGGGAGTTAGTGTGTGACTGAGTGTGATGGGAGTCAGAGTGTGTGTGATAGGAGACAGCGTGTGTGACTGAGTGTGATGGGAGTCAGAGTGTGTGTGATGGGAGAGTGTGTGTGATGGGAGTCAGTGTGTGTGACTGAGTGTGATGGGAGTGTGTGTATGATGGGAGTATGAGAGTGATGTGAGTCTGAATGTTATGTGTGATGTGGGGTCATGTAATGGAGGTGATGGGGCATGTCGTAGGTGTGTAACGTGGGTGTGCAGCTTGGGTAGGGGGGTGCCCGGATTTTGTCTGCCCAGGGCAGCACAAAATCAAGATACACCATTGAGTGTAGCTTCACACATGATGCCTACAAGGTTAATGACAGCTCTGATTATTTGTTGCTGCTTCTAGCACACAACATGGCCGGACAGGGTTTTCTGTGTCAGCCAGATCTTTTATTTATTTTCCCCCTAGAGACTTCTGCAAGATGTGCATTTTACTGTCATTTTATTTATTTTTTTAGAACTATTGTTTTAATTGATTTTATTTATGTATTCAAAGTGATTGTCCCTAGGTACTATTTATAGATTATATAGCTCAGGTATGTAGGATTACTTTATTTCACTATCTGATAGGAGCTCTTATTGCAGGTAACAGTGAAGTAGTTTAAATATTTTCATGATCTACAATTATTCATTGCAATTAACTTCTACACGTGTAATAATTATGCGTAATTAACTGCAATAGTACAATTAACTGCTACGCGTGTAAAATCAAATTCCCAAATTCAAGTAAGTGGAGAATAATAGTGATATCCCTGGGTCTTGCTTCTGTGCATACATGCATTTTGTGTAATATATACCGGATATTGGTTAGGTGCCCTTTTGACTCCAAAACCGCCCTGACACGTTGAGACATGGACTCCACTAGAGCTCTTTAAGTCCTGTAAGTTGAGAGGTGGGGTCTCCATGGATTGTGTAACGCACGGGGTCCAGGATGGTAAAAGGACCCTGAGCGCCCGAGATCAGGAGCTACAGTGCAGGGTAACCAGGACCTGGTGCTGGGTAACTGCAATTGCTTGGAGGTTTGGGACCCCAAGTCTTTGCAGCCACAACCAGGCCTTGTGAAGCAGCTCCTGTATCTAGGTCCCAGGGCTAGAGAGGAAATGAACTAAGTGATAGCCAAGCAGAGCTAAAACAGAAAAGTGACTGAGTGATAGCAGAACTAAAATACAGAGTGTAGGGCTACAGGACAGAATAATAACATAATATAAAGCAGAAACCAAACTGAGGGTAAGCAATACAAAGCATGGGGTTAAGGAACACAAAAGGCACATACAAAGGAACAAACATAAATACAGGAACTAGCCTAACACTAAGGATGGTAATCCCTGGTTCAACAAATTGGCCAATTTAAATGTTAGCTTGCCAGCCACGTCAAGGTACCCCACATTAGGCAAGTCCCTAACTAATACATAATATTAGCAAAGCATAAATAGAATCTAAGACACATAAATGGCATTGAACTAAACACAGAGAAAATACATTAATGGCTTAAGCAATTAAACTCTGTAAAGATAGACAAGGCCCCAGGGCCCGATGGTATACACCCAAGGGTCCTTAGAGAGTTAAGCATAATTCTGGCCAGACCACTATTTATGATCTTTAGGCAGTCTTTCAGGTACAGTGCCAACAGACTGGCGAAAGGCGGATGCCATTCCAATATTTAAAAAGGGATTAAAATCTCTGCCAGGTAATTATAGGCCAGTGAGCTTGACATCTGTAGTGGGGAAACTATTTGAAGGATTGCTAAAGGTATACACTCAAGAATACATCTTGAACCAGAATATAATTAGTAAAAGTCAACATGTTTTTTTGAAAGACAGGTCTTGTCAAACAAACTTAATAACATTCTATGAAGAAGTCAGTAAAAATATAGATCTAGGTGTGGCAGTTGATGTGATCTATTTGGATTTTGCGAAAGCATTTGATACAGTTCCACACAAAAGGTTACTCTTCAAATTGAGAGAAATAGGTTTGGGGGCAAATGTATGTATTTGGATTGAAAATTGGCTAAAAGATAGAATACAAAGGGTTGTTGTAAATGGAAAATCCTCAAATTGGACAAGGGTATTGAGCGGAGTACCTCAGGGGTCTGTTTTGGGCCCTCTTCTTTTTAATTTATTTATTAATGATCTGCCACGTTGTGCTGAGAGCCATGTCTCCGTGTTTGCTGATGACACTAAATTAGGTAAGGCAATAAAGACTAATCTTGATGTTTTTTCTTTGCAGGAAGATTTGGACAGAGTGGGGGACTGGGCAGTAAAGTGGCAAATGAGGTTCAATATAGACAAATGTAAAGTTATGCAATATGGGAAAAATAATAACAAAGAAACATATACTTTAAATGGTTTTTCCCTCCCTGGGAAAAACTACTAATGAAAAGGATTTAGGAATAATTGTAGATAACAAACTTGGCAACAGTGCCCAGTCCTTAAAAAGGATATTAAGGAACTAGAAAAAGTGCAAAGGAGAGCTACAAAATTAATAAGGGGATTGGAGGATCTTAGTTATGAAGAGAGACTTAAAAAATTGCATTTATATACGTTAGAAAAAAGGCGTCTCAGAGGGGATATGATAACATTATATAAATTTGTGCAGGGCCAATATAAAGAGCTCTCCAGTAACCTGTTCATTAACAGAAAGGTACAAAGAACAAGAGGTCACCCCCTGAGACTGTAAGAGCAAAGATTTCATAGACAGCAAAGGAAGGGATTCTTTATGGTTAGGACAATAAAGTTATGGAACTCCCTGCCAAGAGAGGCAGTGCTATCAACCACAATAGATGCATTTAAAAATGGGTTGGATGTTTTTTTTTTTAGCAAAGCAGAATTTACAAGGCTATTAATAATAGAACACACATTAATAAAAGAGCTTATTGATCCAAGGAGAAATCTGATTGCCGCTTGGAGTCAAGAAGGAATTTTTCCCCCAGGAGGCAAAATTCTAAATAGATTCCTTAGGGGTTTTTGCCTTCTTTTGGATCAAAAGCTGTTATGATAGGTAGAAGGGTTGAACTTGATGGACTTCTTTCAACCTAAATTACTATGTTACCTGTAGATTGCTGCAAAGGACTGAACAGAAACGGGTGTGGTTTAAATAATAAACTGACAAGACAGAGTTAATCAGAAAACCTGGAATGGAACATAAGGACAGGCAGAGAGGAATACAGGGCACCTGTCAGAGCAGAGCAGGACAGGTATACAGAGCAGGATAGGTATACAGGGCAGGACAGGTATACAGGGCAGGACAGGTATACAGGGCAGGAATAAGCATAAATAATAAGAAAGCAAAGCAAGAAGGATACAGAAAAGCCTGGACACAGCTTGGATAAGTCTGCACAAGGGTGCATGGCTACAGAATGGACATGTTTGTCCAGCACATCCCATAGATGCTCGGTTTGATTAAGATCTGGGGAATTTGGAGGCCAAATCACCACCTTGAACTTGTTGTTGTGTTCCTCAAACCATTTTTGCTTTGTGGCAGAGGCCAATGCCATCAGGGAATACTGTTTCCACGAAAAAGTGTCTGCACCAATGCTTAGTTAGGTGGTACTTGTCAAAGTAACATCCACATTAGTGGCAGGGCCCAAGTTTTCCCAGCAGAACATTGCCAAAAGGATCAAACTGCCTCCGCTGGCTTGCCCCCCTGCCAGTGGTCAAAATGTTATGACTGATCAGTGTCTATACACATATTCTTAGCAGACAAACACAGGAGAGCAGAGTTTTTTCAACAGCATGATGCTGTAAGCCCCCTTACATGAGTTTCCCTCTTCTGCAGGGATGGGTGAGCAGGAGAAGCAGGAAGCAGGGGGGACATACCTCCCAATATTTCAAAATGCCAAAGAAGGATGTTTTTGGGCAGAGTAGCTGAATATGTGGCAATGGGCAGAACATTTTTCTGGGACTTTATGTTAAATTGAGAGATATTTAGGAAATTTAGTAAGCCATTCATAATACAGTATTTGCTCGAACATTGGTTGGTCACGTCTGGGGGAGGGGAGTGGCACCATTGGGCAAGTCTGGGGGAGGGAGGGGGAGAGGCAGCATTGAGCAAGTCTGGGGGAAGGGGGAGAGGCAGCATTGGGCAAGTCTGGGGGAGGGAGGGGGGAGAGGCAGCGTTGGGCAAGTCTAGGGGAGGGGAAGATGCAGTATTGGGCAAGTCTGGGGGAGGGAGGAGGGAGAGGCATTATTGGGCAAGTCTGGTGGGCAGATGGCTCTGGGGTGATGCATTGGCTACGTCTGGGGCAGATGGGCAAATCAAAGGAAATAAAAAAAAGAAATGCATTTGTTTCTATCAGAACTTTTATTAAATATGAAAAAGCAATTTACATGTGAATATATAAAATATCGGGTAGTCTTCTATTCAGGCTTTTCATTTTTTCCCCTAAAGGAATACCCAAAGTGTGGGGGGTCGTCTTATACTCACCTTATATTCGAGCAAATATGGTAATAATAATACATTTTATTTACAAAACATAAACAAATGTACTGCATTGTAAACTCACTGTATAATGAGTTGTATTGCTTTGGTGCTCTATGATACACTCAGACATATCTAAAATTAGATATAGATTTAGCTATCACTTTTGCCGCCCAGGGTGGTCCCTGAATTTGTGCTAATGGCTCTGACGAACAAGGTGCATAATGGGAAGCACTGTGTAGGACTGGGTAACTGCTGCGTGTTAGAGGAATCATTTGGTCAAAAGGGCAACTGCTCTGTGCCCCTCTGAAATGTCTGGACCCTGGCGAGCAGTGCCTTGACCGCCGTGGTAAGGGACAGGACAAATAAGACAAAAGCAGTTATGAGCAAGCAAAAGAAGTTAGGAGGGTCCTGTCCAAATGTGCTTGCAGTCCCAAAATAGTCGATGTGTATTTACACAAGTGCTTGGGGCATGAGGGAAGAGAGAGACAGACATGGGGATATGAGAAGAAAGACAGACATTTGGATATAAGGAAAGAGAGACACACATAATAATATTGGGGTAGAAAGACAGAAAAAAGGGTATGGGGAGAGAGAGATAGGCATGAGGGTATGGGAAGAGAAAGACAGACATGGGGTATAGGAAGAGAGAGACACATGAGACACTGACATGCTGAACATAGGGAATTCTATTTATTGCAGTGTCAGAAGAATTAACCCCTGGGTGGCTAGACAGATATAGGCAGCGTCAGAGGAATTAACCCTTGGGTGGCTAGACAGATATAGGCAGCATCAGAGCAGGTAACCCCTGTGTGGCTAGACAGCTATAGGCAGCATCAGAGCAGTTAACCCCTGGGTGGCTAGACAGATATAGGCAGTGTCAGAGCAGTTAACCCCTTCATCCATTACACACTCACTCACACATAGAGAGTCTGTCACGCACGCATACAGTCACACACACACACACACACACACACACACACACACACACACTCACTCTCTCTCTCACTCACTCACACACTGTCACTCACACTGATACACACACACACTGTCAGTTCTTAACTTACCTGGTGCAGATATCTCTTGCTTTGAGCTCTGTGTGAAGGAGGGGCTGAGCCAATCAGGAGAGTTGAGAGGTCTCACCTGATTGGCTGAGACCACCATCTATCAGAGCTCTCAATCCGGGACTTTGCATTGTCCCAGACTGAGGCTCCCATGACAGAACAGACAGAAAAAAAAGAATGGAGCAGCAAAATGCCACCCCTGCCAGGGTACCGCCTGGGGCAGTTACCCTTTCAGTAAAATAATACTTCTTGATATTACTTTTAAATCGTTGCCCCTCTAATTTAAGACTATGTCCTCTTGTTGTGGTATTTTTGCTTCTTAAAAAACTCTCCTCCTTTACTGTGTTGATTCCCTTTATGTAGTTAAATGTTTCTATCACATCCCCCTGTCTCGTCTTTCCTCCAAATTATACATGTTGATATTCTTTAACTTTCCTGGTAGGTTGTATCCTTCAACCCATGAATCAATTTAGTAGCCCTTCTCTGAACATTCTCCAAAGTATCAATATCCTTCTGGAGATACGGTCTCCAGTACTGCGTACAATACTCCAAGTGAGGTCTCACCAGTGCTCTGTACAATGGCATGAGCACTTCCCTCTTCCTACTGCTAATACCTCTCCCTATGCAACCAAGCATTCTGCTAGCATTTCCTGCTGCTCTATTACATTTTCTACCTACCTTTAAGACCTCTGAAATTATTACTCCTAAATCCGTTGTTGAGGTTATGACTGTATCAAATATTCTATACTTTGCCCTTGGGTTTTTTCATCCAAGATGCATTATCTTGTACTTATCCACATTAAATATCAGTTTCCACACCTCTAACCATTTTTTTAATTATAGCATGGATCTTAAAATCTCTAAACATTCACTTCTCTTTAAGACATCCCCACTGTGTATTCATCTACATCTTACCTGTAGGCTGATTTAGGTCATCAAGGAAAGTTATAGAAATGATAACCTGATAGCCAAAACAATCGGTGCTGCTGCAGAATGTCCACAAGGTGGCACTAAAAGATCACAGTCACTCCAAAACAAACCTCTGCAATCCCAAAATAATATTCAGTTTCTTGCCATGCCCTTTATTTGCCTTCTGTTAAATATTACAGTCAGTAAGTGCTTTTGAAAATGTACTACAGGAAATAGAGGGTAATCCTCAGAAATAAAAGGCAAAAAATAAAAGGCAAAAGAAAATGCATTTCAAATAGTAAAAGTAGAAAAAAATATTTATTAATTCAAAACCTTCAAGCTGCCCACCCGTTTGGCATTGGAAAATCTACGAAATGCAGTAGATTTGATGCCACGTGAAGATGCTCAGCACTGGAAAGGGTTAAGTCACCTTCATTCTGTCTCATTCTAATAATGTCTCATTTCTGCAGATTCAGAAGCCTGGTGGATGGTATGCAATAACTACTGGAGGTCTTTATTGCCTTCGAATTTTTTCTTCTGATATTAGCAAATCTTGTCTACATTATGGGGGTCATGTACTAAACAAGTGCAGAGGGAAAAAAAAAATAGGTAAAACATGGGTAAGGAGCAATTTGAAAATATTTGTAACATTTTCCACCTCTTATTTTTATTTTGACGTAGTGTGTATTTTTCCGGTTGCGCTACTATACTGCATTTATATTTGCTCATGCTAAAGACTTTTGCGAATATTTTATGAAAAATATTTGCAAGCTTGGATGTTTTGATGTGCAATTATGCCAGTTTTTATTTGCAATTTGCTCCTATTTACTATTTGAGTATTAAATGTTGAGTACACTGCAAGAGCAGAGAAGCATAAAAATAGTTTTGCACATAAAATATATTTGCATTTTTTTAGTACATGCCCTTATTTATAGGGTAGGATTGTCAGGCTCACAAGCAAGTGTAGCATTCTCAATAGCTTCCGCTTCTCATTACTTACAGAGGAAGAAGTTTTCTGTAAAGTAGAGTTAGTGTTTGTGATGGGAGCCTTCCATTGAGCATTGGTACTTTTTATTACCACAGTAGTAATGTCCTTATTCTTGTTATGTGTAAAAAACAAAGTGGTTATTCAGCTCTTCATTGGGAACTTTGCCTATTTTCCTATTATGCAAAACCTACAAAAGTATCTATTGTGTTTGTTTTATTTACAAAAAACTACATTAAAACAAAGACTAAAAAAACATGCAACTCATGGTTACAAAGGGTTAAACACCATTGGGCCACTAAACTAAGGGTGGAATACAGAGAGTACGGAACACTATAAAATAATACCCACCATTTCCAGCCTGGGCCAAAAAGGGAATGGGCTAGAACACAGGTGACAATATTTCCAGCTGATTATATTATCTTGATTATGCATAAGTAAGAAAATTATTTCAAGGGTATAAACACCATTGGGTCGCTCCAGTAAAGGTGGAAATACAAAGAGTAAGGGCCTCTACATAATACCCACCTGTTTCCAGAATGGTACAAAAAGGTGATGGGCAAGAACATCAATGCCAACCTTGCCAATGACCCATATTATATTTAAATAAATATCGATGACTACAAGGGTTAAAAACTATGTGGCCACTAACCTAAGGATGGCAATAGAAAGAGTTAGGACCTATATGTAATACTCACCTGTTTTCAGCATGGTCCAAAAAGGGGATGGGCAAGAAAACAGGTGCCAACCTTGAAACTGCTTCTAATTTCTTCTTCAGATAATTAATTTATTGTTTTTAATTGTTTGTCTATTTATCTAGATTAACATAAGCAGATTTCAAAATGATATTATTTACTCTAAAGCAAATAAGGAAGAAATAGTATTTAGGACCCATAAAGGACAACAAGCAACCCATATATAAACTGACTTGGTTTCTTATTTTCATTGAGAACTTGCAAATTGCTATTATCAACATTAATTATTAACGATTTCTGCAGCACTGTGCAATGAAAAGCAAATTTACATGCCATGAAATAAACAAGGATAGGGCCTGGAGCTTGCAGTCTGATGGAAATAGACATACAGTTAAGTTTTCTATTATACAGTTATCGTGATCATGCATTTTGGAGCACCAGTGACATTTGTATTAAATGGCTACTCTGTACGTTAGCATACATAGTAGTACCAACATTGTTGTGACAGTAATACTACTGTAATTTAATGGAGGCTCTACGTGTCACGGGCATTAATATAACCTTACATCTAAAAGGAATAAGATGACAGTGGTTTGTGGACAGCTATTCCTTTCATCAAGATTTCTACTTCTTTGGTCAGTGTTCAGTTAACAAGCAGTAAAACATAATAACACCCATTCATACACAGACTTCCATTAATAGTAATGGTGATGGTAAACCTTTTTAAGCCCGAGTGCCCATTGTTCTGCAGGATACCAAGTAAAAGATCTCAAAATGTGCCATTTCCCCTGAGATGATGCTTCCCTCTCATATTTCCATTGCTGCTCTTTTCTGCTTCCTCTTTTCCCTGTTATTGACAATGCACACAAATACTAAGTGCCACCTCAGAGGCTCCTGAGCAGGGCCGAATTAAGACATTGTAGGCCCCTGGGCTACAGGTATTGTGCGGCCCCCAGTAAATATAAGATGACTATAATATGCCCCAATTAATATGTCCAATAATATGCCATTATTGGTATGCCCACTAATATTCCACAATTAATATACCAAATAATATGCCACTATTGGTATGCCCACTAATATGCCACAAATAATACACCCATTAATATGCCCCTATTAGTATGTCCACTAATATGACACAATTAATATGCCCAATATTACACTACTATCGGTATTCACACTAATATGCCACAATTAATATGCCCAATAATATGCCATTATTAGCATGCCCCATAATATTCCCACCAATATGCCACAATTAATATGCCCAATAGTATGCACACTAAAATGCCACAATATGCCCAATAATATGCCAGTATTAGTATGCCCACTAATATGCCACTATTTGTATGCCCACTAATATGCCACTATTTGTATGCCCACTAATATTCCACAATTAATATGCCCATTAATTTGCCACAATTATTTTTCCTAATAATATACCGCAATTAACATGCCCACTAATATGCCACAATGAATATGCCCAATAATACGCAGCAAATAATTTGCTCAATAATATGCCACAATTAATATTCCCAATATTACACTACTATCGGTATTCACACTAATATGCCACAATTAATATGCCCAATAATATGCCATTATTAGCATGCCCCATAATATTCCCACCAATATGCCACAATTAATATGCCCAATAGTATGCACACTAAAATGCCACAATATGCCCAATAATATGCCAGTATTAGTATGCCCACTAATATGCCACTATTTGTATGCCCACTAATATGCCACTATTTGTATGCCCACTAATATTCCACAATTAATATGCCCATTAATTTGCCACAATTATTTTTCCTAATAATATACCGCAATTAACATGCCCACTAATATGCCACAATGAATATGCCCAATAATACGCAGCAAATAATTTGCTCAATAATATGCCACAATTAATATTCCCAATATTACACTACTATCGGTATTCACACTAATATGCCACAATTAATATGCCCAATAATATGCCATTATTAGCATGCCCCATAATATTCCCACCAATATGCCACAATTAATATGCCCAATAGTATGCACACTAAAATGCCACAATATGCCCAATAATATGCCAGTATTAGTATGCCCACTAATATGCCACTATTTGTATGCCCACTAATATGCCACTATTTGTATGCCCACTAATATTCCACAATTAATATGCCCATTAATTTGCCACAATTATTTTTCCTAATAATATACCGCAATTAACATGCCCACTAATATGCCACAATGAATATGCCCAATAATACGCAGCAAATAATTTGCTCAATAATATGCCACAATTAATATTCCACAATTATTATGTCCAATAATATGCCACAACTATTATGTCCAATATGCCACAATTATTATGCCCACTAATATTCCACAATTATTATGCCCACTAATATGCCACAACTATTATGCCCAATAATATGCAGCAACTAATATGCCCAATAATGTGCCACTATTAGTGTGGCAAAAAATATACTGTTACCCCCTCCCCAGTACTCACCTTCCTGCTGCTTTGTCTACAGTAGTCTCCTGTGCTCACTGCTACTCTCATCATGGAAAGTCACATGATCGCCGGCAGGTCACGTGTCCCGCATCGATCACGTAACCTGTCACTTTGAGACAGGCAGCATGGAGACTTGCCTGTGCGCACCCCGGCTCCATGCTGCCTGCTTGCCGACAGGGAGCTGGTGAGAGGAGATCTTCTGATCTCCAAGTCAGTGCCTCTGCGGCAAGCTTTTTTTTCCTTTTCTTCGGCCGGATTAAGGCATGGGCCTTAAGCTGCAGTCCTCGAGGCCCCTATTTTGCTGGGCTGCTTCTGAGTAGCACAGGTGGCACTCATGGCATAGGTCTGCCATCACTGATAAAAGTGCCAACATGTCCAGTGGTGCAGTTTAATAGTCAAGACAAAGAGTACAAATAGTTATTGAAATATCATGTTTGAACATAAATAGGGAATGTTAGGTGTGAAACCCTTGAACACACAGACAGCACAAAATATCATAGACAAAGTGGAAAGCTGCACTCTCAAAATCATATCAAATAAAAAAATTCCCCACCACTTTTGTGGAACCACACATATAATCTGATTTTATAAATAAAAAAAATAAATAAAGTCGAACATAGTGTGGTATGTCTAAAAATAATTTGGACATGAGATAATAATAGATACATTCACAAACAGATCTTATGATTTGAGCCTTGAGATTATCAATGAAGTTCAAATAGATCATATGCTCCCATTTGTCATGAGGGGAATCAAATTCCATCCCAGAAGTACCTCTTGCAAGAGATATATATGACAAATTAGTCAGATGGAATGTACAAAATATTTAATGTAATTAATAATCTTACATGTTTATCACCAGCAATGATCACAATATCCACAAACAATATATACAGAGGCCGAAACACGTCACAGTTTCCATTTACACAGACTCTTTGCTGGATTCTATGTTTGGATCAATTGCTGGATTTTTTATATATATATATTGTTTGTGGATATCATGATAATCGTTGCTTATATACATAGAAACCCAAAAACAGGGAAATACTGGAATATCACACTACAGTGTAATATATCAAAACACCAGATCAGTGCAGGGGGAAGTGAATACACTCACAAACACTGGTGAAAAGCAAGTCTTGATACAACAATAATCTCAGGGACATATTCATCCATTTGTTATCTATTTATTACTGAACGCAGAAGAAATACAAACACATGGTGCAGTATGTGGTGACATTCTGTCATCAAACTAATGATGATCACGGGTCATGTGACCAAACTCATGTAAACCTTTCTTACAGGGGGATAAGCTTTACTCCTTGACATGATAATTAGGTAATTCAATACCTTTGCAAGTTACGAACAGGGCACCACTCCCCCTATCTCTCACTTCTCTCTGTTCTTTCTTGGCTTTGCATGTGAGCAGACATGGGTTAGGTTTTATCATGGCGAAGTGTGGGTGAGATCTGATGATTTTAATTTATTCGGTGTAGTTGTTATTGTTGTTCTTGTTTTTTAGATTGTGTGTCATTATTTGTATCTTGCTGTTGTTCTGTCTCTGAATAATAGTAGACAGACCAGAGTTTACATAGTGTATGCTTACATAATTGGTACAGTTTGGTGATACACCACACAGTACAGTAAGGCACAGGCACACAAGCCCACTTAAATGGAGTCTTATAGAACCTCAGATATCAATGAGCACCAACACGAAAAGTAGAAGATCCTCGGATCGAAAATGCAGGTTACATGCTTTTACACGTGTAAGAATACTGATTATATTAAATATTTTGTACATTCTTTCTGACTAATTTTGTAATATACCGTATATCTCCTGTATGAGGCATTTCCGGGATGTCAGGTAAACATTTCTGGTAATTTGTAATGAGTATATCTTTTGCTTGTGTGTCAGAATATGCTTTTATTTTTGAACATCTGGGATCCCCTGTGCATACCTCCCAAAGTGCCCCATCAGCTACACAGGACGCCGGGGGTGTGGCTTGGGAGAAGGAGACCTGCGTCTCGTGCAAATGCACAGTATTATTCTCTAGTGTCTCAAATCTGGACTGACCACAAAAAGCATGCTATACCTGTGTGCCTGTGTGTATCCTTTTCAGTTACACAGCATGAATGCACATGGCAAAAGTCCTTTTACATATATTTATATATTTCATCATCTAACAATTACTTGTTTAAGGAGAAAGGCTTCCAATGTAGCACATAGTTTAATTACTAAATCCTATTACAGATTTCAGTTCTTATAATTTCAGACACTTTTATTCTGATACTGAATGTTCTTACTTTTCTCTGTCTGATTATGGCACACAATCACAATAGTCTTTCATTTAACATACTAGACTCAGGTCAGCACAAATAATGAGTGCACTGTATAATGTGCGTCTCCAATTAATGCAACATTCAGAATGGCTGTCTGACGAGTCTAGGAAGCTGAAATAGCGTTTCTTTCCATTCCATAATAAATAAACCAGCATAAAACAAAGACATCATGACTGTCAGCGTGCCCGTGTGGCTGTCAGGGAGATGCTGCTTTTTGCTAAATGGTTTTCAAACTGTCAGGATGTTAGCTGGGAAAGAGCACTGTTGTTTTGCAGTATTGAGGCATTTCTTGCCTTCCATTTTTTTTTTTTTTACACGATAATGAAGAACCTAATTTATAGCGTTGAAGACAAAAAGGAACCAGGAAGTAGCGCTGATGTTTTACAAGTGTGCTTTGCAATGTACTGAAACCTCTCTGGTCCTGAAAGTGAGAAACAAAACAAAATGTGTGGAGGAAGGAATACCTCTTGATGTTGTAGAAATAGAGTAAATGGACTCACAGTGCCCTTCAAGGGACTCGGATGGAGAGGTAGGAAATAAGAAAAAAAGGACATATATAACGTAATACAATTTACAAATAGAATAAAAGAGGCTTTAATTGTTCAACTCACATCCACTGAGAGCCAGCGCAAGTGCAATAACAGCTTTGGTTAAAAAGGTCAGGTGCATGGAATTCCATCCATCGAGGTAGACAACAGAAGGATGCAGCATCCAAGAAACCAGGGACCGAAGCAGAATTAGTGTCAAAAGACCAGCATTATAAAAGACGTAAAATAGCAACTCTGTGAAATAGAACAGATGAAATTAATGCATGTATATAAAGAAAATACTTATGGCCAGTGGCAGATAATTATCCAATGTGCTTAACAATGTCAGTTGTAGACCTCATTAATACTGTACCAGGAATACAGAAGACATGTAGAATATGGTTATATGATATTTTACACAAAGCAATGGTCTCGTCGAGTGGCCATAACAACATACGAGGTTATGCTGACAGTAGCTCAAACCATCTGCACAAGGGATCCTCTCCGTCATTTTATGGAGCTAAGCTTAATTTAAGTTTATTTCCGTTGCATTCACAGCAGACTGAGCTCTACAACTGGAGGTTTATATTACTTTGAAATGCATTCCCACAACTCCTCGGAGAGCCATTTCACCAACCAAAACGTCTGCTATCAAACAAAAATTCGAAGTCAATGAAAATTTTGGCCATTGACAGCGTGAACACCTGCTCTCATCATAACTGGCTACAAAGCTGAATCCAAAGTTCATTTGATTTCATATAAACAGGAACATGTGCACAATAGACAAGACAAAGAACCACAATATTAAAACACATAGGGTTGTGTTTTAATACTCAAAATGCAAGTGGTGACTGCAGATACTATGGATGCCTAAAAAAAACAATGAAACCTTAAAACTTGTTTGCAATTATTTTTTTTATTATTTTAACACATTGCTTCCCTGTGCATCCAAACTATTGTGTCTAATCACTAAATAGAGAACATTTTTAATCCTCATGTTAATTTACCAATGTTTATTAAAGAGACCCCGGTGTGTTAGGGAAACTGCTAGTAGGAGGTATATTATTCGCTTCAGTTAGCATGTTAGCCTGCTTTACCAGTCTATTATGATGTTGGTGTAAGGCATAAGTGAAGGCAAAAGTTAACCAGGTAACAGATCTGTACAGCGCTTCTGTGGTTCTGCATTGCTAATTGAAAGGCTTATACCAGTAAAACTATTTGAGAGTTTCTATCCCTTTAAATTGGAAGATGGATACATAACTAACAAATACAAATGTAATTTGGCTGAATATTAACATTCATTACTAGTTATCTATTCAGTTATGTGAAAGAGCACTCAGAAAAGCAACTGCTCAAGATTATAGATTATTATTACCTGGTAAATTAGGGGTTGCATCAGGAGCAGTCTTAGAACTACTTTCTTAAAGCAAGAGCTAAGCAAATACATAAATTGTTAGGCAATTCATAATTAGGGGAGTCATAGGGTGATATTCACTAAAAGGTGAGTTGCAGGTGAGTTGAGGGGAGAAAAACAAGTCAGCACTACACAGTGCCAAAAATGTGTCGCCCCTCTTCAGCCTCTGTTTGTCCCTTGAGCCTGGTGCAAGGTTCTGTGGCTTCCTTTCCGTGGAATTGTGACCATATGTCTTTGGCGTCCACCACTGTAACGGAACAATACACTTCCTGTTTCCGGAGTCAGGCTGTAATGGGCTCTCCCTGCCCTCTGCAACTAAATCCACTGGATAGACGATACTCTACAGAGCATACTCCATGCAGTATGCCATTAGAAAAATTTATTGTACATAAAAAAGGTACAGCCGGGGACAAAAAAACAAACAGGCAGTGATAAAAAAAACCTCAAACATTTCACAATAGATGTGCTTACTCATGGGTCATATGAGTGAGTACATCTAGCATGAAACGCGAAAGGTGTTTTTTTTTTTTATCACTCTCTGCTTGTGTTTTTCCCCCTGTTGTGTCTTTTTTGTATGTACAGTACATTTTTCTAATGGCATACTGCATGGAGTATGCTCTGTAGAGTATCGGATATTCAGTGGATTGAGTTGAAGTGAGACGATCATTTCATCTCACCAATTTAGCCATAAATTGAGCAGGGACAACCCTAGTGAGCTTCCCCTTTTCTCTCAAATTCACTGGGTTTGTCCCTGCACAATGTATAGTTAAAACTGGTAAGAATAAATGTTCATGCCACTTGAAATACCCTCATCTCACCTCAACTCACCTGCAAGTCACCTTTTAGTGAATAGTCCCCATAGACTCAGAATAAGCTTATGTACAAAGTTTCAATACATCAAAGAAATTTCAATAAATGATATTAAGTAATTTATTTCCATATGATTCAGTCTAGAAAAATATTTTATAGTCTGGTGGCTTTTATCGATTGATCTATTCTATAAAAAGTGAACTGGGATCCACTGACTACCCGAATGTGAATCCAGCGATAGTCGAGACAGAAACAGGAGAAGAATGTTAGAGAATTTTTTTCAAGCATAGTTATTTTGGAAAGATTATTGCAATTTGGTTGTCAGTTTGCGGTTTAGCTGATAGATCACATGATATAGTATGATATGTTTAAACAGAGTGTTAAACAGAAGATTTAACCCCATTCTCCAAAATATATATGGTGCCAGATTCATAATAACTTTTGTAAACCCTGCAAAGTGCAATATTGTTTCAAATGCCCATAAAAATCTTAACTGTATGAAAGAGTTGCACTTTGTTTTGGAGCTAATGAGAAATGCTACATATTTATAGCCTCTCTCTCTTCACCCTATTCTATTCCTCGCTGTGGCTGGTTTTATATGTTATACCTCTCAAACATTCTAAAAGCACCAAGCAGCAGCCTAAGAAAACAAGCAGGCCAAAGGGGTTAAATCCTAGGAAGCCCAATGAGAAGAATGAAGTTTTCCTGTTCTGTCTGGTTCAGACTTCAAATTGTGTCTGCCACTTTCATTCTTGTTTCCTATAATGCATTTTGGACGTAGAAATACAATTTAAAGGCTCCTTATCTGACCTACTTCATTCTGCCAAGAGAGATTAAGTGCAACTAAAAACCAACAATTAAAGAAGGAGATGAAGAAGTGGGAAAGGGAGTCATAGATTGGTTATCTGTTAACACATTCAATGCCAGGGAGAGGTCTGGTGCAATAGGATAAGCAAGATACCTATCAATAGGCCCACTGTGCAAAATATCAATAAAATAGTGTTAATAATAATTCGAATTTGAAGTTATTAAACAATAATAGTTTACAAAATACAGACCGATCACATGATATTATAATCACAGGCTCACGTATAGAGAGAAGTATCTGTCTAGCACTTATCTATGGGACTGTTCAGTGTGATCCACACAGTAGGAGTCTTGCAGTGAGAATGGCTGACTTATAATTACCCTGCTATATTTACCTCTTTTGTTGTATTTGCATTGGTCTAATCATTTCTGCCAATGCCGGGTTGGTATCAGTGTCAATGAGGTGCCTAACTGCCTGCATTCTCTGTGTGTATACGCTTGTTCCAGTCTATGGCTTGTGTTCCACTGTATTTAGAGACGGAAACAATTTATGTCATCTTGAACAACTTCCGAACATAAATTAGATGTGTTTAAACAGAATTAAAGAAATAAATATGCCTTCTTTTTATAATTCCAAACGAAATCTTAGCATTATAGAATTTATGCTGAAAATACCAACCTCCTCTCATCCTGCTCCCTGCCCCCCCCAAAAAAAAGGGAAAAAAAGGAAGGGTAAGGTTCAGTAACTAACAAAACAAACCTGTTTTTCTATTCCTGAGGCCACTTTCTTGGCAACAATTCTATGGTTCTTTTGTGTACTGTTTGTAAGGTACAAGGAAGCCAACTTAATGGTTCAGCACAAAGGAGATGCACAATCCGGACAGGACATGCAGTGTTAGAGGCTCTTTTTGTACAGACTGGATAGTTACAAATGTTCACAATATGAACAACTGACAGAATTTTCTGCTCTGACCATGAATCTACCTGTGTTCACTGGTAGCAGGTGGGCCAGAGGCATCTCCAGATTTGTGCTGTTTAACCCCTTCATGAAGCATGGTCTTTGCATCACAGAAGATGCAATTACCAAAATGTTGCTATTGTGTTTATGGCCCTTATAATAAGGTGATTTGTTACCAGGGACTCTGTGGCAGAGATCCAAACTGGGTCCCTGCCGAAAACTCATGATACCTCACGAAAGTTCGGGCACTGCGCAATTTAGCAAAATGTCACTTGGAGCCTTGATTACATTTTCCATGTCAACAGTTGCTCTGCAATCAGTTATTAAAAACGAAGATTTCAACAAACTTTTTCCCAACAACATAAGACAAACTTTTAAATAAGTACATTAGGAGCGATCTATTATGTCTGCGGTGCTTCAAAATACTATTTAAATATTGACACTGTATCTGAATGTATCACTCAGGATTGATTTCTTGTTGCTGTAAGCTGTGTATATGCCCATTTTGCCAGTCTTATACAGAAATACCCCATTTAGTATTTCACCTACAAAAACTGAAGCCAAAGAAAGAAATAGAAACCTCTGTAGTAGGCACAAATACTGTGCCAAATTCCTTACCTGACCCCTAAACATGAGCAATTAGTTGGACCAAGAATCAAAATGAAACAGTTGCAATGGTTCTCTTTGTCTCAACCGAGAAAAATGTATTTATTCATAAAGGAACTTAATATAAACTTGCTATGCATCTTTCTTTGGGTTACGTATTATATTTCATTTTAAATTCCTCTACAGAGGGTGCAGTCACTTCTTGGAGCAAACACAAATTCCATAGTCTGATTACTGTTTGGGTGAAATAGACATCTTTTGAGTGATTACTTAAATTACAAAAGCACCTTTTGTTACCAGTTTAAATTTCCCTGCACTCCTGTTTTCTCCTGTGGCTCTGGTTTGTGCATTTAATTTGCCTGCTAATAAATACACATTTTTTTTTCTGTTCATATTTCACGTATGTTTATAGATCATAATTACATCCTTAAAGAAAATAGCTTTAAAATAAATAATTTATAACCAGAACATATTGTGAAGTCACAGGGGGGGAAGGTAGTATTGCAGTTTAAAGACATACTCTTTTTGTCTGCCAGATACATGGCACAGCTTTCCAGCAGAAGTGGTCTGGGGGTAAATACTGTAGAAATATTTAATTTTGCTTCCAAAAGACATAAACTTATACACAATAGCAAAGAACATGACAGATTAAGTTAAAGCTTTGTAGATTGAAATGGGTATGTTAGCTTAAAAAGCCTATGGCATTTTTATGGTTAATTTGAAAATCTAATCTCAAGCTACAGAAGTTTTGTTTAATGCTTTTTCTAAACTGAAATTCTACTTAAGAAAAATAATAAAGAGGAAAGAAGGAACAGGGCAAACTACATTTACTAGAATTAATTGTATATATTTTAACACCATAATAACTGGACATCCTCCATAGGGGCAAACATAAAAATTTTATTTGCATCAGGCATCTATAAATATTCCTCGGGGGAAGTCTTTAGGTTAACTGGAGTTTGGAACCTTCTATCTGGTAATCTTAGGTCAGGAGCAGTGAGACTGTTGTATTACGTTTACAATTACCCAAAATGCTTTCCATGCATAGTTGCCATGGTAACAGTATAGGTACCGCTGCAGGATTTGCATAGAAGTATCTTATTCATGCTTAGGCAATAGCTTAGGGCCTCATGGATTTATTTGGCTCCCATCTGTGGATGAAGTAAGACATTTATGTAAATGAACTGAGACTATTGATAGAGATTATATCACTAAAATGTATTTTTTTTTTGTACAGAAGAGACCTGGGATTGAAGGGCTACATGACTGGGCATTGGAAAGGCACTGAACTATACATAGTGCAGGGATTATACTTTAAGACTAGGTAGGCGTCCTCAGTCACATGCAGGTCAGTTGCATCTTGTATATTCAAGAGATTGGGACCATGGAGGGTAATATTGTGGCTACCGTGCAGTTATATCAATGGCCACCCGACTCCGTATCATAATTAAAATCTTTAAGGAATAAATGCAGTTAGCCAGTTCAAGCTACCAATTTGGTAATACGTTAATATGGTTATATCTACTACAGTGTGTTAAATTTACAATACAATTGTTGCAGTGTTTTCATAAACACTGTGACCATTACAAACCAGAATGCTGTGTCTTTATTCCAGATAGATTAATTACAGTTACAGTTTAGAGACGGAGTTATTACAGTTTGACATTGCATGGTCAGGAAATCTACCAATCATATATATAAATATTGTATTATACTCATTATTTTGAATATTTTTATCTGCATTGCTGGTGTTAAGGACCCCTTAATTTTTAACGATGGTCCCTTTTAGCAGAGTGTCACCACACAGTTAACCTGGAGTTCTAACATTATGTAACTACCAGTGTTGTGTATGTCTAAGCCAGTGGATTAGTCCATATAACAACTTTCTTGATTTTAAAAAGATTATTTCTTCAGCCTTATTTAATTCTAAACAAGATGAGCTTCTGTGCATCTTCACTGTCATGTTGAATCTCAGCAGTCTGTCCCTCACACTTGACTGAGAACTGCTTTGTATGCATCCAGTCTGCAATAACTCAGAGGATTGGCTCAGCATCCAGCATTCATTGCAGTACATTTGAACTGTAAATACACTGGTAAAGCATGGAACAATCATAGTGGGATTGTGGAAAGCATTATGCAACCTGTAGATTTCAAATTATTGTTAAATTGAAACATCCATCACTCTCAGCCAGACAGAAGTGAAAAGATTTTTAAATAAATATTTAAGTTAAGGGGGTACTGGAATGGTTTGCAAGGGTTAATAATTATTATATATTGAATGTTATCCCATTTGCCTCTCTACACCAGAATTAACCTTGAACAGTGAAGGACAGTGCATGTAAAGAATCATTGTGTTGGTAAACTGTTACACAGTGTGGTTACGGACACAATGGCAACATTATGCAAAATGAAGACACATAAGTTTTCTTAGATTGAGCGACTAGAAGACACAGTGACATTTTAATTTCCTTCCAATTATGCAGTGTAACAGTGCATGGCTAAGATGTAATCTAAATTATAAAGATATTAATGCATGTTTTGTGTTACTCTACCCATGTATATACTTGCTAAAATTAAATGACTTCTACCCATCACTGTGAATACAAATAAATAGAGTGCTTGCACATCTGTTTGAAGATAAGAGATGGCATAGACTGATGGGAGTGGTAGTCAGCAACACCTGGCAACACATGTACATTTGTCTTTGCTTTTTGCTCATGCATCTGGGTATTTGCGGGTGAAAGATGCCTGGTGAATTTCACCGGTTAAAGGCTTCTTCAGCAGGGAAAATTGGATCTTTCTGCACTGGAATGTAGGGCTAGGAACAAGTGTTAGATAAAATATAATACTTCCTAAAATGTGTACTCTTTTATGTTGGAGTAGGATATCTCAATGCTGGAGACATAAAAAGGGAGAAGAAACAACCACTTATAGTGTGATAAGTTATCATAAAAATTAGATGTATTTATAAAGTTGGTAGTATGGACTCTTACATAGTTGGAGCAGTCCTGCTCAGGTGCAAAGGCCCACACAACTCTTGAATACGATCTGAAAATGAGCTCCTCCCTCTAGTAAAGTGTTATAAATTATGGCACTTTATCTTGTAATATAAAACAATACATTCTTACAAATTACAAAGTAGCCACATATAAGCTTGGTCAGTCCAAAGAGGTTGCAGTGGGATGCTGTCAATTTCTGACTTTGTGTAATTGCCTGCACAAAACACAATCCAGGACATCTGTTTGCTCTCCTGGAGAGTACACTAAAAAGTTAAGGCTGGGAGGGCTGGGCTTTCAAATGAGCATGATTGTTCATATATACGATGGCTTTTTGAGACAAAGATGACACAGACAAGCTATTGCCAAATATGGCCTGCAAACTGTTTGCGGGACATAGATATCACAGAAAATCTGTTTGAGTGGCAAAGATGCTCAGACAAGCTGTTTGAGGGTATGATGGCATAGACACGCTGTTTTGTGATTAATATAGCTCCTACAAGCTACTGGAGGGCTTACATGACACAGACAAGCTATTTGGGGGAAAGTTGTATGGGGAAAGTTTTGGCACTGACAAGCTGTTTGGTGGCAAACCTGGGACTATGGAACTTGGTGAAGTCGAGAGTGGGATTAAGGCAGTTTTTTCACTGTGCCCTGTGGTTTCTAATTATAACCATGTGTATGAGATCAGAGAGAGGACAGAGGTGCTATAATGGACTAAAATTACCCTCTCATCTCTCTCTTCACCTTTCACATGTCAGTTTCAATTCTGGCTATGTCCTTGATGCCCAGGCCTTGGTAAGCTATATGTTCTGGACAACAAGTTACATGACTTTCATTTAGTCCAAAAGGCTGGCTGAGAGTAATGTTAACTGTAGTCTAATAAAGTTGGCATGCCAGCCTTTACTCATCACCTCAAGCCAGTATATGTCACAATCTGGCACCTGGTATTTGTTAACCCATAGATCTAATCTGTCGCTCATTGTAGTATGCACACTTGCTATGCCAATTTGTATGGTTCACAGAACTGATTAAATAGGCTTGGGGACAGATTCCTTTTGGAAAGTGAGCACCACTTTAATAATTACGCCCCATTCAATATGAAAGGCATAGAGCCCCCGTGGATTTATACCTGGTCTACTAATATTTTGAATCCATGGAATTTCCCAGGATACTCCTTTGGATCTTCAAATATGTAGACATTTTGACCCACTCATTCATCAGTGAACTGCTTATATCAATAGACTTTAATGGACTCTCCTCTTCAGGGAAGGATTTTTTTCAAGACAGTTTGATAGGATTTCTAAAAGAGTAAAAAAGATGTCACATTGCACCATGTTTCTAAATATGCAGTTTAGTCTCAAATCCCCACATCTGAGCATTCAAGCAATTCAGCAAAAAGCTGACACATGCCGCCAAAAAGGCCACGCTACAATTGTAAGCAATTGCATTTCCGGGCCTGTCTGTTTTCTAATTAGTGTTTTAGTCTAAATACAGTCATCACTGTGGAGATCTGGCAAGATGCATGGGCTCCCGTCACTTGACCAGTTAGAACTAAAATATAACATGTCAAGCATTGCACTGAAAGTCTGTTTCACTTGAAAGATCAGCTAACTGTTTGTTCCTTTCAAGGTTTCAGCTTTCCCAGCTAATGTTTCCTGCATAATAAGCAGACGCTTATTAATATGACATATTACTGCATTAATAATGGCTGCTCTTTCCAAATTCTCAAACACTTTTTAATGAGCTCCTTAGATTGTAGTATGGTACTTAAGTGCTTGGCTACAGGATACAGAAAAGGTGTTAGCTTAGCACAGCTGTCTGTATTGAGACTTACCTTGGATCTCTCCAAGTTTAACTTCTCAGGTATGTGTTGTTACTACAGTAATAAGGTTTTTTTTAATTAATGTTATTATGCCAGCCCCATGACTTATGGTCACTCAGGGTTTCTAGCTGTATAGTTTCTAATTCTACACTGATTTTAGTTGAACTGGTCTCATCATAGTTTAGCTCCCTTGTTATTAACCTAATAATTGCTTGAGGGTGAGTTTTTTCAACAATACTGATGAGTTTCCATAAGTATGAAACATTTTTCTAAACCATGTATTCCATAGGCCTCTTACCAGAGCCACTGCTTTTTTATAGCAGGAACTAAAATACTTAATTTACTCTTTACTATTAGCAATTTTATTAAATGATTAAATACATATTTACACAATAATTTAAATGTTCTGTTTGCCCTTTTAAAATAATTTGCCCGGATCTCTCCTGATAACACTTGACAATATTTACTATTTAGAAGTAAGGAGAAGTGTAGTTTTGGGATGCTTAAACACTCGAAATATGTCAGAAAGCCAAATGTAGCAATAGATAATTAGTGAAGCAAATTAGAACATGCACAAAGAATGTTAATTACACAAACTAATGTATAGAAATGTACTGCACTTTAAAAATGCTTTATCGCCGTGCAGCTCTTGGGTGCCGAATTTTACTCCCAAAGTAAAAAGTGAAAGTTGACCTCCAAAGTCGAATTTTAGTGAATAGACCCATTATTTACAGTAAGTATTATCAGCTCATTCAACTGCATAGGGTGACCTGGCTCCAAAATAAAGCCTGCTCTGATGAGGGGCAGTTGTTTAGCTCCTTTGTGACACATGGTGCTTGAGTCCCAGACGACGCAAACACCAAAAACGTCACGTTTTGTTCCTGGCCACCCCAAGGTGATTGGTAGACACTATGGCAGAGACCCGATCAGGGTCTTAATAGACCCTGTGGGTTCCTGTCAACAGATTGCGATACCTCTGGAGGTCACATGTGATGTCACGGGGGCATGCCCGAACCCGGAAGTTCAGGCACAGCGCGATTAAGTAAAATGTAGCCGGTGCTTGCTTTGAAGTGGCCTCAAAGTGGCCTCATCTGACAGGTAGGATCCTGCTGCAAGTCCCTGCAGCGGGATCTGAGCTCAACTCATCACGGGGAGCCGCGATGAGCTGTTAAACGTAGGATGTTCTATGCTGTCCTAGCGTCTTCTAGGACCACTAAAATCAGAAAACGTCATAGAACATCCTAGCGTCACGGAGGGGTTAACGCTTAGGAAATGTAAGCAAACACAAAGTAAATGCAGTAATATATTTCCTCTGTTTCTCAAACAGTTAAGCAGATTCTTGTGGAACCCAATGATAATTTGGTGCTGGTTTAGGATAAAGTAACTGCTGTGGAACATTTTAGCTGCCCAATGTCTTTGTCAATTGTCACCATGTTCCTACTTGGCACTTACAAGGACGATCTTTGAAGAGTTTCAGTTTAGGTCACAATGTTCTTTCTGTTACCCTGAAGTGAAATGAGCAAAACTCATTCAAGTAATAGATCACTTCTGGCTTTGTCATTGTTATTATGCAGTGGGGACAGTTTTGAAGGTTTGTCCTTTGCCGCAAGTCATTTTAAAATGATCATTGAATTAAAACATCTTTATTTAGTGTTGGCAGTTTCAACAAAATATTTTTAGGTTTGTCCCTGCATTTCACAAATAAATAACCCCTGCTGTCAACTTCAAATACAAGAAATTCTCAAGACATAGCCATTGTAAGTGGACCATTTCAAAACCATGAAGCACTTCATTATGGAACAAAATGGCAGTGACAAAGTTCAATGCTAGATGTAAATAAAATTAATGTAAAATGTATTAGACACAAGATTCTAAGCCAAGCATAGTGAAACTGTAACACGTTAGCATGATGCAAAATTCATAACTCCCATCAACCTCAAATAATTGATTGGTAGGTGGGAGATATATACCAAACATTTAGACCTTAGTCCACACAGGTGGCCGGGGTGCCAAATCACTGTAATATTCATGGGTTGTTAAGCATTATGGGAACTGTAGTCCACAACAACTGTTATGCCAAATGAATGTTTTAATCTCTCCATCCCTTATTTCAGATAACCTTGGTACTGCTTTGATCAAGAAAGGAAAACATTTGTATATTCTAGCACTTGATCCCCACAAGCAGGGATGGTGGAAGGATTTTTTTCTACACAGGCGAAGGTGCCTTTTGGTGCCCCCCCTCCCCACCACAATCCCATGACTCCCCCCCCATATCCCTTATCTACCCTCCCTCTCCCCATATCTCTTTCCCTCTCCCGATATCTCTTATCTCTTGTTCCCCATATCTCTTTCCCTCCTCATATCTCTTTCGGTCTCCCCCTGCTCCCCATCTCTGTTCGCTTCTCCTCTCACCGACCACCATCTCTGTTCTCTCCCCCTCCTATCCCATCTTAGTTCTCTCCCCCTCCTATCCCATCTCTGTTCTCTCCCCCTCCTACCCCATCTCTGTTTTCTCCCTCTCCTCCCCATGTCTGTTCTCACCCCATCCTCATCTGTTCTCTCCCCCTCCTAACCCCATCTCTGTTCTCTCCCCTGCCTACCCCATCTCTGTTCTCTCCATCTCCTCCCCATCTCTGTTCTCACCCCTTCCTCTTTTCTCTTCCCCTCCTACCCCATCTATGTTCTCTCCCCCTCCTAACCCCATCTCTGTTCTCTCCCCCTCCTACCCCATCTCTTTTTTCTCCCCCTCCTACCCCCATCTCTTTTTTCTCCCCCTCCTACCCTATCTCTGTTTTCTCCCCTCCTCTGTTCTCTCCCCTTCCCATTCTTAAATGATGGATCCTGGGATGGGGTGCACCAGGTGAGAGGTGAAGTTCTACCCCCACCCCGTGAAGCAGAGCAGTGTCTGCTTCACAAGGGAGCCATGGGCAGCATAATCACAGTGTGTAAACACACATGGAGCTCAGTAAGTTCTGCTTGCACTCCCAGTGATAATGCAGGGTATCAGAAATCCGATGTTCTGCATCAGCACTGAGCGCGGGTAAGCGCGGCAGACCGCGCATCTGGTAAAATCTTCCCCCTCCCAGGGTCCTCCACTCCCGTCGTGTAGACCAGAGATATAAGTTGGCACAGTTTGCTTTTAGGATTTCTCTTCTTTGAACCGTGAGCAGCTCTACCTATTATCCCCCACCCCTTCTTTGTGGGAATTTTTCCATTTTAGTCACAACACACTTTTTTTATCCAGTCGTGTAGAGGTCTAGTGAGGGGAGATCTTCTGATCTCCCCAGCCAGTGCCTCTACCAGCAAATTTTTTTTATTTTGCCTGGCGCTCTCCCGGCTGGCTGGCGCACTCCCCCCACTGCAGCACCCTAAGGCAGCTGGGGCTGGCCCTGTCCACAAGCTGCAACAGCCTGTTTGTTTATCTGCTCCAACACACAAATAAATACAAAAAAATAATACATTAAGGGGTGTGGTTGGTGCGCTATGTGACCACCACCTAATATTTTGCATATGTTAATTGCCTTATAGATGACTGCTGTAATTTCCAAAGCTCCTCATATTAAACAGGCATGGAAAGGAAACACATAAAAATGCATATAGTGTGATATAGTGATTACAAAATTTGCGTGCAATACAGGTTGAGATTGCACTCACAGACTCCCAGATGGGAAGAAAGCTCATCACATACACTTCTGGAAGGCTACTCTTCACCCTCTTCTAAATATAATGGAAGTAAAACACAGCAGAGGAGCAAGTATAAATATGAAGGATATACAAATGTAATAATTTTTTTTAGTATCTTACATGTCTAGACTGGTGTCTTCAGCTGGTGAACATTTGAAAACAGCAGCAAAATGTAAAAAAAAAAGGTACAAGCGTTCAAAAGTCCAAAAATTGCAGAAGGTCCAAAGCAGTGCAAGAATTGAGCTCACAAACCTCCTGTAAATAACACAGGTTTATTCCGGCAGCCCAGATATTCAGACAGAAAATTGGAGACCCCAAATTTCAGTCTAATTTGGATCATGGTATTGATCTGAATGGCCCTCAAAATGGGGAGATTCAGGTTTCACTGAAATTGACTTGTAAATTGGCCATTAAGTCTGATTTTGGGGCTGACATTTCCATGGCTAAACTAATTCGCAGTTCTTCCGACAGCTTTAAAATGCTTTTTGAAAGACAGCTTTCCATTAATTTTTAACCTGGAGAGGAAATTTAATACCCACGATAACCCTATTATTGCACTGGGGCTCTGATAATCATACTACGAATCAGACGAAAGATTATTGTGCAACTACTGCATTTCATGACATCACAACGCCGCTACAAGACAAGTCTACTTAAAGCCAAGTTTCTAATTACTATATTTCAACCAGACAGTACTAATTAAATCCCAAGCAGTAAATATGTCCATGTACCATTTTCAGACCATCACAAGATGCATTTTTAATTTTCATTAAACAAACCTAATGACTGATTAGGAGCTTTCTGATGGGAAAGTGATGAATTAAGGCTGCCGTGTCAACTAGTTTTTTTTTACACATTCTAGATGCCCATGCCAGGAAATTGTAACTTGGTTTCTTCATCTTCTTAAAACATACCAACGTTTTATCTTGACATAATTAATTTATTTATTGTTTAAAGAGCAACTTCTATCCTGACTCATAAATCAGGAAGCCCTTAGCAGTTAAAGTCACTTTCACTTGGCAGCTTTCAAACAATTTCCATAAACTACATACTCAGGCCTATTCACTCAAAGGTCAGTGACAGGTAAGTTAAGGGGAGATAAACACTGTGGGAGCCATTCACTAATAGTGAGGTGCAGGGTAATTGCAGGTGAGGTGCAGGTGAGCTGAGGTAATGTGAAAGATTTTCACTATTGCATTATGGAGGGGAAAATGAGAAGGAGACATTCAGCAGGTTTGTGACTGCACAATGCAGATGAATAGTGAACATGTGACAGCATCATAACATTGCTCCACAGTCTGTGGTCTATAAATTCACTCAAGTGAATTGTGGTGAACTGACAAAACAACTGCAAAACTCAGCATTAATCGCTGAGTATGAAAAAGTCTCCAGCTTTCTTTTGCTTCCGCTTCAGATATTAATGCCTTGTTTTTGCAGTTCATTTGACAATTCACTATGGTTCAATTTTTAGTGATTTGTTTATGTGAACAGTATTCAACTGTCTTCCTGGTCTACATATTGTCTTCATCCCAATTATCACTGATTCCCTCTTATCACAAACACAACAAACCTTTGTTGACAGGAAGGCTGTAGAGAGTAGCCTTCTCTGTGATTAAAAGACTGCATGCCAGGTTTAGTCTCTCTTTAATATATTGATCATTAAACAAATATGTCTATTCACTAAACAATGAATAAACTAACAACTAGATTGCAAAAACAAGTCATTCATTAGTAAATTAATTAAGACAGTTACCAAACTACAATTTATCCAAGTTTCATTTTCATAATATAATTGTGTATTCACCACTATTCACTATTATGGATCTAGTGATTTAGTGAGTATGCCTCATATAAGATTTTGTTTAAAGAGCCACTTCAGTTTAAAAAATAACTGAGCTTCTTATACAGAAAGCTGTTCGTCTATATTTAAAGTTTTTTGTTACAAAGAATATAATAATTCTAGTAAACTGTTTCTCCTCAGCCAGTTCCAAACTAGACAGGGAACCTTATGGTTGAGAGCCTTTTACCGTTCCTTCAGTGGAAGAGATCCATATTCACTCACCATTGATCAACAAGGTTTAGTTAATTGTGTCCTAATTCTATCTAGGCAAGAAAAGCAAATTGAACAACTACTTTATTGTAACCCCCATCAATAGTCATTAAGAAGAGGAACTCACAATATCTACTCCTACTGTTTTTAGTAGACAAGTCCTCAGAAAGAGTCATCAGTGTGGCAGGATAGGAGGAATTCTTAATAACTGGCATATTGTGCAGTATATGAGGCTCTCAGTATACCATTGGAGTTGTGTAGCCTAGACATGAGCCAGAACTGTGGTCCAGGGCAGGAGTCCAGAGCAGAAGCTATTAGGCAGGAAAAGAACAGGTGTTGGAGCAGTAGAGTTGGCAGTGTCACGTAAAATGTAGACCAGGTGTTATCCACATGGAGCACTACCAAGAAGTCACTTTTTTAAATAGGCAGATACACAACAACCCAACTTCTAGTTAAAACTTGCAAATAAAGTTTTATCTTGGTTTAAGGTTTTGAATTTTTAAAGTAAACATCTACACAAATTCTCAAATTGCTTTAATGTTTATATTGTTTTCTTGTTATGTATATGTATATGTTTTTACTGTTTTCTAGGAAAACAAATTACAACCAGTAAAATTAAGTTTGCAATTTGTATCCCTCTTTATTATGTGTATAATGTTTTACTGTGTGCCAAAAACTTTAGGTGACTGAAAATATAGTGTGACGAGTTATAGATTTTATAGATAGAAACTATGATTGGGAACATGTGAGCAGTAGACAATTCATACATTTCTTCATCATTGTCTACACTGGGCTCTTTTCAATGACCTGAGATATCACTTAGCACTGTATTTTATTTCAGAATATTTTATTGCAGTTTATTGTAATCAATGACCATAAAAAATATCTATTGAAAAGAGCCCAAGAATTACTACTTTAATGTTGCTGTTTCTTCAAGTCAAAATGTTTACTGAGTGCTCCAGTCCAGAAAACTAGGAAAATGAAGTCCATCTGAAATTGCATTTCTATTTTAGTTTTAGACATATACACACTACCGCAACTACAGGACATTAGGTCTAAAATTAGAGGCGAAACGATTTAAAAGTAATATCCGGAAGTAATACTTTACTGAGAGGGTAGTGGATGTATGGAATAGCCTTCCAGCGGAAGTGGTAGAGGTAAACACAGTCAAGGAGTTTAAGCATGCGTGGGATAGGCACAAGGCTATCCTAGATATAAGATAGGGAACTGGGGACTAATAAAAGTATTGAGATAATTGGGCAGAATAGATGGACCGAATGATTCTTATCTGCCGACACATTCTATGTTTCTATATAAAACAACATAAATATTTATGAAACTATTGCAACAGAACAACACTTGTTTACCTTGTGGTATCACATGAGTAAAGCCTTTAATTAATTTGCATTAGAAAAAATAGAAATGGGACTTAATCTGAGATTATTAAATATTTTAATATTTTAATATTTAGTATACAGGGATACACTTGTATATTTATTTATTAAATGTCTGATATCTAGTGGGTATTTCAGTTATTTTAAAGGCTGTACATGTTCACCCCTAACGCTGGAATATAATGCCGTGCTAGTTTGGAGATTTTTGTTGTTGTTGTGCAAAACATTTTGTTTCCCTATGAAATTGTCTACAGAATTCCATGTATGCGTGAATTATATTTTCTTATAGTGAGGATGCATTCAAGGTTTTTTCTGAAATGGGCAACCTGTTCATAATGCATGTGTGTAAAGGTCCTGTCTTTACAGTTATAGTGAAACATTTCTTATTATCCATATTAACTTTCATCAAACAAAACTACACATTTGAGGAGTTTAAATGTGTAGTTAAGTCAGGTTAGCTTCACCATGCTGTCTTATGGGTCACATCTGCACCTGCAATAGTGAGAGACTCTGTTTTAAACTGTATGGAACACAGAGGTCGATGTTTATGGTTGCCACCCTTTGTTCAACATACATCCCGGCTCTGCTATTGCCTCCATACTGACTTAGCATTGGCTTGAAGTCTTGGTTGGATGGCAAACCTAGTGATGTTTCGTGTCCACCTTACATATTACTCATATGCGTCTATTCGCTAAAAGGTGAGTTGCAGGCGAGATGAGAGGAGCTTAGCTGAACATTTCATCTCACTAGTTTAACTATACTTTGTGCAGGAACAAACATTGTGAGTTTTCCCCTTCTTAACAAACTCACCGGGTTTATCCCTGCATAATGTTTGGCTAAATCATGTCTAACCTCAAATCACCTCCTCACCTCATCTCACCTGCAATTCACCTTTTTGTGAATAGACCCCATAGTGCTATACGACAAAGATGTTTACATCTTGATGAGTTTAGCCATTATTTAGTGCAGAGAAAACAAAAAAAAAAGGTTCATTTCACTTAGTTATTCTGGTAAAATACTGCCAACCTGCTATGGTTGTAACTAAATAGACAATAATAAATCATAAAGCACTCAACAATGTTGTGTTTAATACAGAATGGCATCCATTGGAAACAAAATCTGCCTCACAAGACTTAAGACTTAAATAGGATTACATGTTTTAATGACAGTTTCCTTTTAAGTTCTCTTTCTCCTATTTTGTGATACAAATTCTTTTGGTTACACTTAAGACCCAGGCCTCTTTATTTGTTAAAATAACAGATGTAACACAGGTTACTTTTCATAGTGAATTGCTGATAATCGGAAGCAGGTTGAGAGAGGGAAATCCCAGTCATGGCTAAATCCAGTCTCCCATGCAGGGCTATATCGATGAGTTTAAAATGTTTCCTACTTGGAATAATCCAATCCCCCAACACCGCTAAAGTTCTTTAATGTTGTATTAGCCCTTTAAGAGCAGGAGATTACATGCAACATAATATTGTGTATGAGGGAAGTCACTAACGAACAGACAGATTTAGTTTCCTGATTGTTAATCTCTAAATTAAGGCCAATTTGGGATATATGATGTAATAGTGGTATAACTTGTTCACAAATTAGTTATAATTGGCTTTACAAATATAAGGTAGTATGCAATTAGTCTATGTCCATGCTCCTCTACCAGATACCTCCAGCAAAGGCCTTGGACTTTAGCTACCACAAGGTATTTTGTAAGTAGATTTTGAACAGAAGAAGTTCAACTACAGTTGATACAGCTGTTATACATATTCTTATTTAAACACAATTGGGTCATTTCTAAATCCTGGACCGTTGAGGTTCATTGAGGACAGGTTTGATCAGCACTGGTCTATGGAACTTGAACAGGCTATCTTAGTACATACAAAGAGCCAACGAAACAAACCATCAGAGAGACAGCAGTCTTCTATGTACTCTTCAGAACTCAACATACCAAGGTTCGCCAAACTAAGTAACCATGATATTTACTAACATTACTTTGGAAATAGGTATATTATAAAGAAGAACAGTGGACATTAATTTAGTTTTTAATATCTGTCTAGACTCCTGTATTAATTTACCAAAACTGCTGCATGTGGGTTTTAGATCAATCATAGACAATGAAAGAATTAAACTATGCCCTTACAAGTTAAGGGTCTCCACATGGGACCACTTCAGAATTGGGAAAACCATTCAGTTCTAACCTTCTTCTCAGATCACCTTGAAATACTGCTAATGTAGCAAAGCGGATATTGCATGCAGTGTAAACATATAGAAAAGAAATGTAAAACTCTTAATAGTAGAGGAAACTAGAATTGCCAAAAAGAGTTCAACACTGTGCTGTAGACTGTTTTGTCTAATTCCATATATAAAGTGTTATATTTAAGTTTGATAGATTGCTGGCAAGCATATCCCTAAGCAGTATATCCAATAGTCAGAACTCACCTATACAAACAGAGAAACTTTTATTGCCTTCCTTAATATCAGTTCACCTTAAATATCCAGTATTTGCATTCTATACCCTGTTTCCAAGGTGGCTGAATGTGGTGGGAGTAATGCAATAACTGAAATGCTAAAGCTTGCTTTGACCCAATAAACTGAGTTTGCTTTCTTGTAATAGTTAGCTCTTGCTAAATAATATGCTAATACACACTCTGGTGTTCCAACTACTGTAGACTAAAAGGCGGCATATCATAGAGCATGTTTCTAAGCTAAATGCCATTCAAGTCCAAAAAGCTTGATAAATCCTGACACCCGTTACATTTTTTTTCTCTTCTAACATACCTCCTTGAATATCTCCATATTTGCACCACAAAAGAAATGGATGTGACTGAGACTTTAAAGCAAAACAAGGATATGAATAATACAAAGAAGAACATATTTTTCAGGGAAGGTATTGGCAGAACAAAGAATTAGACTTTGAAGCTTGAGGGGGTATAACCACAGGGAAAATATTCCTTGACTAAGGAAAATGTGGAAACATCTTGTCATAGAGCAGGTATGGAATGTAACATGATCAGAATAAGCACAAACATCTGAAAACACAAGGAAGAGGTGGATTATGTCAACTAAATCATTTTAAAACAGGGTGACCAGATGGTCTCTTTCCAGGGAAATAGCTGCGAAATAATGCATCCAAAAGTCTAGCACTGGCTTCAACAAAGCCTTATAATTTTGAATAACTGCTCTCTTAAAGTATCATGGACTTTTGTGAAAATGATAATTAATGTGCAAAATATTTTTGCTTCTTTTCTAAAAAATTAACTATGGTTAATAATACAATGATTTATAAGCTGGTGACCACTGACTGGAACCAAACAATTACATCCATGTGGCTTTTCGCAAAAAAAAAATTCTAGTTTGTTTAGCAGAATTTTAACAAAATGAATACATTAAAAGCAAATGGTGCCTATTCAGTAAACTGTGAACTGAGAAGTGAACTGTAAAAATTAGGCATCTCCAGGTTGTCTATCCTTCCAGCTCACCTATCAATGTCTGAATTTATTCTAACGGTTCAAATTAAAATATGTATACAAGTATTAAATGGTGCCTGTTGATATGTCTATGCTTTTAACTGGAAACACAGGTTTTCTCCTGGTTATTTGTGTGAAACTACGTCTGGTTAAATTCTAATTTATAGGAATGTAAATATAATTTCAAGCGGTTTGAAAATCATTACATTAATTTTCGTGGAAGGATTGTTTACCTTGTCCATCTAGTCTAGGTAACCCAGATTATATGTTGTGTGACATTGTATTTGTCAAGCTACATGTGTGTTTCATTTTCAAGGTGTATTGCATTCTGCTTGCACTCTGTGGGCCAGAAACTACTAACAATTAAACTGATATCTTATGCCACCACAAGTAAACTCAATCGTCTGTCTTCCTGCTTTACAGTAAACTGATATGATGGTATATTGCATTTCATTTACTATTCATACATTTATTGCATAATGAGTTTATGTTGGATTTTAGTTGCATCCTATTGAATGCAATGCTTTGATTGCAAACTCCTACAAAACATTGTCTCCTCTTTCATACTTGTCTACATTGTGTGGAAAACTAACAAAATAGAGCTTAAAATGCGACAAAGGAGCTCTTTATATGCATGTGTGGAAAAGAAGCACAAATACCATGATGAAATTACAGCGAATTTACAGAAGTGTTCTAGAGCTCACCAAGAACAGAAAGAGATGAGACCCCTTACTCACAGGTGTGTGTGTGTATATATATATAAATCCACGGAAACAGAGAAAAGACCACGCACTCACAGGGCTTCCAATATGAAAATAAAGCCAATATATTCAAATACATAAAGAAGAGTCCTGCGCTCACTCCCATCACTGGGCGGCTGCAATGACTACAGTACACATCAGCCCCAATATATAGTAAAAACAAAAGAAAAACAAGTTACCTGCGCTCTCTCCTTTATCCTTATGCATTTAAAACAAATGGAGGTTTTTAGTTACCTCCAATGGCCATGAGAGGATGAGCCCACCTGCCAACGTCAAGGCAGACCCCCCTAGGTGGGTCCTAACTCTAACCATTCACCTTGCTTCTTTGAGCCTCTGGCAAAAATCTCTAATGAGACAGAAAAGGGTGTTGTTTATTTACACCCCTATATATAATATAATATATTCAAATAAAGTGCGTTAAAGCATCAATGTTTCGGTTCCCCTGGGAACCATTATCAATACAGAATCCAGAAGGGTCAGCTCACTCACATCCAACAAGTCACAAACTCACAAAACTAGTTAAACATACCCGTCTAAGCTAACAAAATTATTGAGTTTTAGTTGCATTATATGCCCATATAGTGCTTAGCCCACCACTGCATCAAAGTACTCCAATATAGGTGGGTCCTAACACTAAATACTTATGCTAATTTAGGGCTAAATCTCTTCAAATGTGTTGCTTACCAGGGAGCAAAGGGCCTTCCTATAGTACAACAGAGACACTCCTGCAATTTCTAGGTCTGGTCACCACTTATGGAGCACCTGTGATGGGGAGGGGTGCTAAACCAGAAGCCTGGTATATAGGCTTCTATATTTAAATAAACCTATCCATCAGTTGCAAGAGCTCACTGTCCAATGATCACATGTCTTACATTGTATAACCAATTATTTAAACAGCATACAGCACATGGTGCAATGTATATTGTGGCATTACATACTAAGTTAGATAGGTCAATGGTTGAGAAAATACAATCCTACAAACGTGTTCAAATAGCATGAGATGAAGTATGGTTATACACTCTTTTTCTCTCTAAAGAGCCTATTACATCTGCTTCCCTTGCAGCTGCTTCAGGTGGCCTGTTTGAACTTCAAGTGGAAAGGAAGAAAGGGAGGCAAGTTATCACTCGTGGCCCCCCTCCAGAAGGCCATTTGCCATAGCATTATCTTAACAAAAGAACATGATCTTAATCTTGAAATTACAATCCGGTAAGCCCTACATCCATAGTTCTAAGGCTATTTGAAGGATGGTTATTGCTATTAGGCAAATTGTATTCAGCAATATTGCAGAAGAAGTCTTTATGGTTTAATGAGTCATACGTCTTGTTAAAAGGTGCAATTTAATTAAGCCTATATTCTGCATGTTGTCATACAAATTATGGTACTGTGCATATCATTAATTTTAATCTGATATAGTACCATTAAGATTTGTATGATAAATTAGCCTGCTTATCTCAATTATATATTATTTATTATATAGCTTTGCGATTCTCTTTCATGGATTTATGTTGTCTTTGCATTTTTCCTCAGAGTTATATCTGGACCCCTCTTGTTTTTATACATAGTGGTCTGATCAAGCAATTAGCTTTTATGTCATTAAATATTGCCCTGTGATATAGCAATGATTCAAGCCAAGTTTATGTATTTTATATTTTATGTAGCTATAATCCTTGCATGAAAATCAGAGTTGCTCACATTTAGTTAGTTGCTTCTTGATGATATTTACTAGTTGGGTTTGTGTGTAAGTTTCAGACACATAGGGAAAAGTGGAATAAATCAGTTTATCTGATCTCCCTTTCTTTTTGATGCGCAGTAAAAAAAGATCAACACAAGCTTATTGTGGTTAGTGATTTTAATAATATAACATTTAAAACCGGAATTGAAAATATTTAATTCTCTTGCAGTTCTACGTAGCTAATATAATAATAATAATAATAATAAATAATAACATATTCTACAACCTAAAACATTGGATTGAACAAAAGACTCAAGTCATTAAGCTTCATAACCACAATCACTCAAAATATTCTCTAAAACTAAACTGTGGTGAACTGATAAGTGAACTGCAAAATGTCAGAATTACTCAGAATTCAAATATTAAAATGATTCATTCAAAGAATCCCAACATTCTGACTCATCATTTCTAATTCCAGTGCAATTCAATTGGATCTTTATTATTTTGTATTCCTTAATGACACTTTTTCTTGATAAGAAAAATGCTGTAGCAAGGAACACTGAGTTCTACTTGTGGGAATTATTTAAATTTGGGGTTCATTTTACATCCTGCAAGTGGTGGCCTTGCAATAATTGGCAAAGACTTTCAAACAATTTGCACCAACAGTGTCATCTTATCCCTTAATTAATAAACTGAGACATCAGCATTTTGTTTCTTCATACAGTGAATTTTGTGTGTGTTTAATCACTGGGCACATTGTAATTGGTAAGTAGCGCTGCTACTGTATAGTTGTTATTGCTGCACTGTGTATTATAAAAAGTGCCAACATGTACTGTAGTGGACTATAACTCGCATGATTCCAGACACTGTTTTGGGAGTTGTGGTTCATTTAGAGCCTAATGAAACATTTGTCCATTCATGTTTCTATCCCTATATGCATAATCCAGCTTTTACATCCAGATCATTGGTTAAAGCTCAGTGCACAGCAGGCAGTTTTAAATGGCTGATTGATCCCCTATCTGCAACAGAGTTTATCACTCTTAGTATTATAGAGTAATTCCTACAAAATAAAAGCTGTGCAAGTGGTTATGATTCCCTTATCCTGGTCTCTATAAAATATAGCAGCAGACAGATCGATCGATTCTCCTGACCTAACTGCATAGCCTCACACAAATATTACATTTGTAATTATTGACCGAGCAGGCACTATTCCTAGTGCAGTCTTGGAAAGTGATTAGTGAGGTTGTGATGCATGTTAATTGGACGACCTTCCCTCCATCGCAATAGAGCTAAGGGACAGAGAGGCGGTGTTGGAGGCCTTCCAATTCAATTTTTAGGATTACTTTTGTCTCAAGTGATCAAAAGCTTCTAACAATTTGCATTCAATCAATAACTGGACAAATAAGCTAATGAAATTGACTTGTTGGGATGATTAAAGAGGGAACATCCTTATCTTTTTAATCCTCCATGGTTTTAATAAAATAGGCAATTATTGTTGTTCAATACAATAGAGTTTATTGAGAGGTTCCAGGGGAGTTGTTTTGTTAAATGGCTTAGAGCTGTATATCTTACAAAAGTACAAATAGTCTATGCTGCAGTTTACGGTAATCTCTGTACTGTAGAAGTGTGTCTGGGCCTAGAGCTCTTTAACAAGTCTCACTTTTAGTATGGCAATAACTACAGCAGCTGTAGGAAGCTTGGGTATCAGAATTATGAAGCATTCATTAAGCAGGAATGTAAAAAGGCAGTATGCTAATGAAATCTCCCAAACAATAGGTTTCTCCCTCCTAGTTTTATAGAACAACATAACACGATTTTAAGATGAATACATTTTACGGGCTTCAGAAAATCCATGATCAGAAAGACAAAGATGGCGCTTTGATGTCTCTTGAACCCATTAGCCTCATAATTTATTCAAAGTTCACCCAATACAAAACACATTATGGGGCAGAAGATATAATTTGATAAATGTTGTATACAAATACGATTGCCATTGGGGTATTGTATATGTGGGCATTGCAGTGTAATACCATTTCCAGTCTCAGTTTTAACCTACAAAGCCCTCCACTCCTCATCCCCTCCCTACATTGCCTTCTTTGTTAAGCAATACTACCCTGCATGACCTCTACACTCCTCAAATGGACTTAGGCTCTCTTCCAACCTCATAACCTTTCTCACTCGCTCCTGCAAGATTTTGTCCGGGCTACCTCCTTTCTCTGGACCTCCCTTCTGCAGTGCATCCAGCAATGTCCCTCTTTCCCAGACTTCAAATAATACCTTTTTAAGAGAATCTAGCCAGTCCCACCTAGCTCTCAGTGTCCGCAAACACTGTTAGGAATAGGAAGCTTACAACTCATCTAACTAGAAGAGACATAATTAATCTGTGGCCAGACCCATCTAGCTCCGACCATTCCTAATACTTATAGTATAATCACCTTGCCTTTTGACCTCTTCACTCCCTTCTGTGTCTCATGTCCACCTAGATTGCAAACCTGTAAGCAGGGCTCTCCCCCTCATTAATCAGTCTATTATTTTTGTCTAACTTAGTAAGCAGTCCCCCCTCTATGATTTGTATAACTATATAGCTACATTAATTGTTGGTGCTGCATAAATAAATGTTAAAGTAATGTAATGTTTGTAGCAGCTGGTATCTAATCATAAAAGGGAACATGGAACTAAATGGTGGATATGTATAATGAAAGCTGTATCAGAATGACAGTAAAAATGTGTTAATTAAATTTACTAAATAAAATACAAATCCAATTAATATATCATAAATATCCTACATAATCCCTTATAAGACTTTGGAGCTGATCTTTCTATTATGACCCAAGGTCCTTTCTTACATTTTGGCAGCAACTCATCCAGAAGGCATTGTCCATCTCACACAGGTTGTTTCTATAATTTTCGAGAATCAAGTTTTTTTTCTAAGACATACTGTATATCGATCTGATGAGATACAATAAAAAGTCTGGCACCTACAAACCTGGACAAGTCTAGATAAAAAAACTCCTAACAGCCCAAAACATATAAAAAATAATAAGTAATATCATCAAGCTACAGTCCGAGCTCATTCACATGTTCTGACCTTGGCTGGTTTACAGCTTGGAAAGTTTATAAAATACTCCCCCAAATTCAAATTTGAAGTTCCTCGGCTACAGGACAGCTATGGAAAGCCTGATTTATAGGACAATTCTTTGTCCAGCAGAATCGATTCAAAGAGTGAAAGAGCTTCTTGTGGAGTTATTTCCTCCTGCAGATTTTTTATCTCTCCTGATCTGCCCTTGTCCATTCCTTGATTACAATCATATGACAAACGAGTATGAGCAGCAGAGATAGCACATGGTGTCATCTTTAAAATATGAATTTAACATTTAACTTTAACAGCCATTTAAAATTGGCCTAAAACGAAGACTTTCAGATAATAAGGTATATAAATTGTACTTGTCACTATCGATTAGATCACAAGACCCCTACATTTAATATTTTCCAGCCATTTTTCCTGTTCTTATTAATCTTCTACATCGTGCTACATATTTTTTGTTCAGTTGTCAAGTTTATAAAGTAACCGAGTACATGCATATAGAACATGACATTAGCAGTATGTAGAACAGTGAACATGTCCTTGTATTTATAAACCTGGGGCATAGGCAGGGATAGGACATATCTGTTATTACAGAGCTTGTCCAATCATAACTTTGTCCCAAAATCTACCTCCAAGTAATGCTAGACAGTGCCCTGGAATGGACTTCCAAGACAAATTAATTTTTCCAACTCATCTATTAGTGACTGATTCTTGCAGTTACATTTTAGTACATAGACCCCAATCTCTCTGTTTGAAAAACTGTGCTTGTTACAAATATTCTGCAGATGCCTCTGTGACATTTTAATGTTTCAGTCTTCACAGCTATAAGGAGCTCACACTGTTGAACAACTATACAAAAAGCACATTTATCTATTGAAGGACTCCAAGTAGATTGGAAGAAATGCTTCCATAAAACTTTAATATCTTCAGAAACATGTATCATATGAACACATTCAGAAAGCATTTTCTTCATCTCAAAGTGGTTATTCATTTATAGTAACATCACATATTTATTTTTTTTACTTAATATAATATAGTTCATCGAGTGCTTAGGTGCCTAATAATATAATAACTATAAACCGTACAACTCAATTGAAAAACCCCCTGAAATCTTTTAGGTAGAGGGAAGAAAAAATATAAAAATAAAATAATGTGGTTGCATAAGTGTGCACACCCTTAAACTAATACTTTGTTGAAGCACCTTTTGATTTTATTACAGCACTCAGTCTTTTTGGGTATGAGTCTATCAGCATGGCACATTTTGACTTGGCAAGATTTGCCCACTCTTCTTTGCAAACACACTCCAAATCTGTCAGATTGCAAGGGCATCTCCTGTGCACAGCCCTCTTCAGATCACCCCACAGATTTTCAATCGGATTCAGGTCTGGGCTCTGGCTGGGCCATTTCAAAACTTGAATCTTCTTCTGGTGAAGCCATTCCTTTGTTGATTTGGATGTATGCTATGGGCCGTTGTCATGCTGAAAGATGAAGTTACTCTTCATGTTCAGCTTTCTAGCAGAAGCCTGAAGGTTTTGTGCCAATATTGACTGGTATTTGGAACTGTTCATAATTCCCTCTATCTTAACCAAGGCCCCAGTTCCATCTGAAGAAAAACAGCCCCAAAGCATGATGCTGCCACCACTATGCTTCACTGTGGGTATGGTGTTCTTTTGGTGATGTGCAGTGTTGTTTTTGCGCCAAACATATCTTTTGGAATTATGGCCAAAAAGTTCAACCTTGGTTTCATCAGACCATAACACCTTTTCCCACATGCTTTTGGGAGACTTCAGATGTGTTTTTGCAAAATGTAGCCTGGCTTGGATGTTTTTCTTCGTAAGAAAAGGCTTTCATCTTGCCACTCTACCCCATAGCCCAGACAAATGAAGAATACGGGAGATTGTTGTCACATGTACCACACAGCCAGTACTTGCCAGATATTCCTGCAGCTCCTTTAATGTTGCTGTAGGCTTCTTGGTAGCCTCCCAGACCAGTTTTCTTCTCGTCTTTTCATCAATTTTGGAGGGAGCTCCAGTTCTTGGTAATGTCACTGCTGTGCCATATTTTCTCCACTTGATGATGACTGTCTTCACTGTGTTCCATGGTATATCTAATGCCTTGGAAATTATTTTGTACCCTTCTCCTGACTTATACCTTTTAACAATGAGATCCCTCTGATGCTTTGGAAGTTCTCTGTAGGCCATGGCTTTTGCTGTGGGATGCGACTAAGAAAATTTCAGGAAAGACCAACTAGAGCAGCTGAACTTTATTTGGGGTTAATCAGAGGCACTTTAAATGATGGCAGGTATATGCTGACTCCTATTTAACATGATTTGGAATGTGATTGCTTAATTCTTAACACAGCTACATCCCCAGTTATAAGAGGGTGTACACACATAATATTTTATTTATACATTTTTTCTTCCCTCTATCTAAAAGATTTTAGTTTGTTTTTCAATTAAGTTGTACAGTTTATAGGTCATATTAAAGGTGGAAAAAGTTCTGAAATGATTTATCTTTGTCTCATTTTTTTACAGCCAGAAACCTGACATTTTAACAGGGGTGTGTAGACTTTTTGTATCCACTGTATATATATATATATATATATATATATATATATATATATATATATATACAGTGGATATAAAAAGTCTACACACCCCTGTTAAAATGTCAGGTTTCTGTGCTGTAAAAATATATATATATATGCTGTGTCCATTGACTCCAAGCTACAGAAATATAAGAATTGTTTTATATTTTTTACCACAAGCAGTGACCTATTGAAGTTTTCACAAACTGAGCAATCGGAAAAAGAAAGATCACAAGCACGTGAAGTAGAGAAAACTCAACAAGCTGTTCAGCGAAGCAACAAAACTGTTGCGGAAACAGAGGCGCTACTTGCAGAACAATGATTGTGAACTGCTACAAGACGGAGCAAGAAAACTGCTGAGGAAACAGAAGTGCGCTTTGCTGAAGAACAACTGCGAACTGCTTCAAGATGAAGCAACAGATTCTGAGTAATGCAATTGCTCACCAGAACCAAATTTTGCCTGAAACTCCTGAAGCTCTTAGAAATCAACTATAGAAGGAAAAAATTCAACAAGGCACCACAAGGGCAAGCAAGTGGCTATATTTGAAACGAAGAATCCATTTAAGATCCTGAATTGGATTATTCAAACTTACCTTCGCTTGTTATTGTTAGCATGTCTTTGAAGGGTATTTTTTGAGCATAGCTGAAGTTTAAAGGCAAGACACCAGGATTATTCTGTTGCGGAGGAAAACTTTCATTGTCAGAGCTTCCAGAATTGCCAGAGCCGTTGAAAAGCCTTGTGAAAGATAATCAAAGTTGAAAGAATTTGTAAACCTGATCTTCAAAAATAATTGCAGTTTTCAAATGACTTACTTTGGAACATCTGTCCCTATGCCACACATCAAGTGGATTCATATCAACATTTAAAATTCAAGAGCAAGTGTAGCACAAGGCTGGTTCACTCTGTCCAGTGCCCAACAAAGAGTTACATCTCTTACACATTTTCTTTCTTGGGATGAGAAAACTGAAGACATTATGCTTCGTGATTCCTGACTTCGAAAGTTGATCGATCCTTGCAAAAGATGCAATGAAAATAATCACTACGTTCGGCAATTCAAAATTGCACTTGACGATAATCCAAACAAAGACCTACAACATTACCAGTGATGTTGTAATCTTGTTTTTCCATGCAACCTTAGAACCTTTGAAACCTATAACATAAGGGCTTCCGCATAGAAATCGTATTTGCTGTTGTGCTAGTATGATTTTTGTCCCGAATGATACTGTCCCTGATGCTGACAGTATGGATATTGGGGATGGACAAAAGGAGTTTATGGTATTACTGGTAATGTAGAACAATGACCCATCAACTTCACAGCTCTTCAAGTTTTCGGGGTTCATTGGGGTCATATCTGAATTTTGAGCTTCACAATATACCCGATGTGACCCCAAATAACATGCCGAATACATGGCGAAATATAAATCCTGGGCGAAGCCTGGCAGTAAAGCTAGTGATTTATATAATTTCTGGAATGTGCATAAGGCTACCCCCCCCCCCCCCCCAAATTGGAGCTCTTAGTATAGGCAGATTAGATGGAACAATTATAATCTGAGTTTTTGTGTCCTCAACAAACATTTTCAAACATTATAGTGTTTATATCTCCTGCAAAAACACATATTTTATGATATATTTTAAATTTCAGATATCAACAAATCTGCAAAGTGTGGGAGATTTTGTTATGGTAAATCCTAAATCATTTGTATAGATGCACAGAATAATGTAGGCCTATGAACACTTGTTTTGGCTTCCAATGATATATATATATGTCTACTTTTATAGATTTATGGAAGCAGATTTTTACAATAGCTAGAAACATGAATAGACAAAACAGACCAACTATTGCATGCTCGCCCTCTACATTATCTAACTCTGCAGGATAGTTTAAGGTATTTTAGATATAAACTATGATAATTTAGTACTACAGCCAAAACAATATAGCTGCAACTGTTAGGAGTTTTTTTGTATGTCATAATGAGCATGAATAAATCAAATCATTATTTAAGACAGTGATATCATGTTCCCTAATATGTACTTCACGAGTTAATACATAGGTCATTTAGTTAGTTAATGCTAGAATATACTGTTCATTTAGGACATGTCACTATTTTATTACTACTTATTGTACTTCCAGCAACATTAAGATTTTTGGCAGTTTCCTTTTCATTAAAATGAATACTTTCCAAAGTGGAACTTCTTCTGACATCCGATATGGAATAAATGCTACCCGTGAACAAGCTAATAATGACGAGAAGGTTTATTGATGAAATATAACAGGCTATTTTATTCTTGATAGGAAACGAAAAGTTGAACTTTAAAATGATTAATTTCACCCCAGCACTTTTACTCTTAAAGTAATATATAAAAAAGCTTATATTGTGCAACAGTTAATGGAAATTGTATCAGATGAATTTAGAACGTTAATAAGAAGCCCATTGTTTAAAGTAGCAGTCCATTTTAGAGGAAGAAAAGTCCTGCCATTGTATCAGCTCAACAATTAATATTTTTTTTTCTCGTCCTGTCTCTTATAAGAAAATTGTTCCGGTTGAAAGTGTATTATGACTAACAGTGAATATATAAATATTAAAAATATTTCCATGTGCTCTAAGACAATATTAGTCATGTTTTGTGAAGGTAAATTTGTCATACTTCCCCATTAATTGACGCAAAATGGAATAAATAAATCCCTAGCATGTTTTATTTTACAAAGCCATGGCCTCATCAGTGTGGTAGGGCTACTGTTGAGCAGGGAGCTACATCACACAGGCAAAAACTAATGAGTGGGAGTCCTAACGAGAACAGGAACAACTAAAATAGCCTGCCTTATGATACCAACTAGCTGTAAATGCACAAATTAAATGCATAAATAAACTTGAGATGTGATTCCAATAACCAGTAAATACATAAAATTTGATGTCAATGAGCAGCAAATGTAAAAACTTTGTATATGAAACCAAATAGCCTGACTGTACCATATTTGCACCAATCAACTTGCCATCCTTGGCCCCCAAACTGCTTACTAGTGCTACTTGTCTTCCAACCCCCTAAACAGCTTACTAGTGCTACTTGTCTTCCAAACAGCTTGCTTGTGTCATCTTTGCCCCCAAACAGTCTGCCTGTGCCATCTTTGCCTTCAAAAAAACTGTTTGTGCCATCATTACTCCAAAACAGCCCAACTGGGCCATATTTGCCACCAAACACTTTTCCAGTGCCCCCAAACAAGCTGCTTGTGCCATCTTTACATCTAAACAACTTGTCAGCGCCCCCAAATAGCCTGACTGTACTACATTTTCCCCAAACAGCTTGACATCTTTGTCCCCCATATAGCTCATGATCATGAGTGCCACTTGTCTTTCAAACAGATTGCTTGTGCCATTTTTGTACTGGAGACTGCTTGCAAAGAAAAGAGCACAGTTTTATTCGTGATGAGATCTGGAGAGCTGCTCTCTGACAGTGACAAATTTGAAAAATCAAATCAGTCACTACATCAGTTTGACTTTTCAGTGCACGAATATATAGGCACATTAAGATACGTCCTGTCATATCCTGATAAAGGCACGGTACTAATCTTGATATCAGCTTATATTTGCATGCTATTAATTTTAATATTACCCTGATACAGACACACTATCCAGTTTGATCTTACCCCAATACACGTAGGCTGTTAATTTTGCTATTTATACAAATATATGATTCATGAAATACAATTCACCACCAAATGTAATTCAAATATAATCAAATATAAGGTGTCTTTCATTTTCTAAGCATCAGTAACAGAGAGTGCAGCTCTGTATATCAAATGCTCAAATACATTATAACAATTCTTTCCTGGCAGTATGATAAGCGAATGATGCCACTTTTATTAGCTGTACAGGGAGATAATGTAACTCGTATAACTGCAATAGATTCTTATGTAAAACAGGTTGTTCCAGGGGAAAGTGATTCTACATGGTCCACTGGTGGAGCCTGAAGGCGTTTGTAATGGACTTCAACAGTGCCTTTCAACTGCTCCCATTTATCATTTGTGGTCCTTTGATAACTGTTTTTTTTAACCAGGCACATATTTTAACCAGGCACATCTTTTATAGAACATGCAAAATCTGTATAGGTTGATAAGCAAACTAAAGGTATGTACTTAATGGTAGGCTTCCATGTGATTGTCCATATTTAGGAATTCCTTAGATGCAATGAGGAAAAGGCTCTTGCAATCTCAAGGGCACATTTTTGTTCTCCCTTATTTCTTTTTACACTCAACGTTTACCTGTGAGCTTTCCCAGGCAACTTAAGAAAGGATCGCATATTCTCAGACATCTAGAGAGTGGCCACATGGAACCTGCAAACATATACTATTAAGGTGACTGTAGTTACACACTTGAAAGAGATTTTTTCAAGACATTACATTTCTGTACAATGCATTTCTTATGAGTTCTCAGATGAGTTTGACACCACTGCCCTGCATCTTTTCTGAAGCACAAGGAGATGGAAATTCACATTTGTAGACAGTTTGTATATTCTGCGCCCTTTAGCTTTGGAGGGCTTTAACTCCCATGTTTCAAGAAAAGACAGCAAACAATAACAAAGTTATTAAGTATATTGTCACAGGGAGCGGAAATATATTCTGCTGGATGCATCATTTATAATGTGCTACTCTATTACATGTTACAGAAACTGTAATTAATAATGTTCTATTAAGTCTTTATAGCAAATTGCTGGATTCCAGTATAAAATATAATCACATAAAAAATAGCCTTTCATCTTTTTTTATATATTAAAACTATATAAATAATAAAAAAACACATTCTTCCAGAAGGTCAGAGAAGAAAATGTAAAAACGCATTCAATACTATGAAATGATATGAGCCTTCTTTTACATGGCATACAATTTGTCTGTTAATATAGACACAGAGAAAACAAAGTGTCTAAATACCTTTGTTGAGGTAAGAAGGTAGATCCAAAATGACTCACACTGGGTAAAGGTACAAAAAAAAAGTTCTGTATTGCTTCAAAATAGCACCGACTGGTTTCGTCACACAGAGTGACATTTTCAAGGTGAGCATCTGTGTGCTGAAACCGGTTGGTGCTATTCGGAAGCAATAAAGAAATATATATATATATTTGTACCTTTACCTGGGGTGAGTCATTTTGGATCTACCTCAACAAAGGTATTTAGACACTTTGTTTTCTGTGTGTCTATATTAACTGCGTTCCTCTGCTCAACCCTTACACTGAAAGGTGTAATTTTCTCTTCACATTGTTTGTCTCCAGAGGGAGTTTGAATGCCCATCACACCTGAGGAAAATTTAAGAAGTGCTCCGTGGAGTTTTGTTTTTTGGATAAAATTTCCTGTGGCTTTTGTACTTTATTTTAAAATAACCAATGGCAGCACTATAAAACCAATTTTATAAAACCACCCATATTTGCATCCACATTTTATTGGTTTCTTAAGAGCAGTAGTGTGCCAGGGATATATCACATAGATTCCAACAAAGAGGGGGATAGTTGTTCGTATAGACCTAAAAATACAAAATCTTTAAATTTTAGAACAGGGCAATATTATACATTATTATTATTTTTTATTCAGAACGACATATGTGTGGGTTGATTTTAATTGATGATTTAATAAAATAGAATCTGCAGGCTTTTTAATCCCTGGAAGGCCACATCTAATCTGTGGGCTGTCTGACATCAGTGGGAAAGAGCAAGGACGATAAAATAGGCTTGGGACATTCATGATGGGAATGATAGAAACTCAAAAGTAGAGAGACCGAGAAAAAAAACTAAAGGCAAAAAGGCTGGAAGAGAAGAAACAAGGTGTAATTATCAGAGCATCAGAACATAACCCTGCCTGTTAAGCACATATTTCTTGCTAACATTGTACACCAGGATTTCTGTCCCAGAGCAAGGTATGGGTGGGATGGAGGCTGACATATGACAAAAAGTATGGGATCTGAAATGAATTATGCACAAAGGTCTAATATAGCCTAATCCCAGGACCATACTAATATTTACAATGTGATAGGCTCTACCTCTGCCCTGTACATGTGGCGTGAGGAATCCTGCAGAGTCAAGCTGAGGTCAGATAGGAGCAGGGGCATCACTAGGGTTGGTGTCACCCGGTGCGGAAACTCATGGTGTCACCCCCCTGGATTTCCTCTTATACAATGCCAAACAGATTCCTTAGTAATGCCAGTTAGATGGGCTACTAACTATGCCACACACATGAGCCCCATAATTATGCCACACACAGGAGCCCATAAATTATGCCACACCAGAGCCCCAGAAATGATAGCACACCAGAGCCCCACTATTTATGCCTCACCTCTGCCCAATTAATTATGCCACACACACACACAGGTGCCCCATAATTATGCCACACACAAGCGCCCCATAATTATGCACACATGGAGCCGCCATTAATTATGCAACACACAGGAGCCCCACGAGGTGATAATTGTACAATTCTAAAACAATACATATCTATACATTCATACAGACATCTCTCTCTCTCTCTTTATAACAGCCAATTTGCCCAATTATATGCCAGTATCATTTTGTCAATAATAAGCCACAGCCAATTTGCCCATTAAAATGCCAGTATTATTGTGCCAGATGCCAGCATCATTGTGCCCTTCATATGCCAGTAATATTGTGTGATTCAGATACCAGTAATATTGTGCCATTCAAATACCAGTAATATTGTGCCATTCAGATACCAGGAATATTGTGCCATTCAGATACCAGGAATATTGTGCCATTCAAATACCAGTAATATTGTGCCATTCAGATGCCATAATTATTGTGCCATTCAGATGCCAGTAATATTGTGCCATTCAAAGCCCAGTAATATTGTGCCATTCAGAGACCAGTAATATTGTGCCATTCAGAGCCCAGTAATATTGTGGCATACAGAGCCCAGTAATACTGTGCCAGTCAGATACCAGGAATATTGTGCCATTCAGATACCAGTAATATTGTGCCATTCAGAGCCCAGTAATATTATGCCATTCAGAGCCCAGTAATATTGTGCCAGCCAGAGCCAAGTAATATTATACCATTCAGAGCCCAGTAATATGGTGCCAGTCGGATACCAGGAATATTGTGCCAGTCAGATGCCTTTAATATTGTGCCAGTCAGATACCAGGAATATTGTGCCATGCAGAGCCCAGTAATATTGTGCCAGTCAGATACCAGGAATATTGTGCCACCGCTGGAGGTGTCACCTGGTGCGGTCCGCACCCCCCGCACCCCCCTCTGGACGCCACTGGATAGGAGTGAAGACCACACTGGCAGGCTTCCTATTTACGTGTAAATGCGTGGACTGCAAGGAAATGCCTTCAAGTTTAAACATTTCAGCAGTCTCTGTGCCTTATGCAGTAGATGCAGCATTATTGTCTGGAGAGTGAAATAATTTTTTTCACTGTGATGGGTTTAAGGAAAAGCTGCTACTGAATGAACTTGAATGGAAAAGGCGCAACGCCTATTTTCACAAACCATTCTTGAATCCAATGTAGCATTTGTATGGTAGTAGATTGTTAAAGACAATCACATCATGACCAGCAATGTGTAGGGATGTGTACATGGATGTTATGGGATTTTGTGATTAAAAAGACAAATAAATGCAGTCAGCAGTTACATTGTAATAGTTTACTGCATATTGGATGGAGTTGATTTTAATGTGCCAAGCTGCCAGCCAGATTATGAACTGTCATGTATATTTAAGAGTACATTCCAGTTTATTCTCATACTGGTGCCACTGGGTTCTGGGCAGCCAAAATCTGGGAAAATGCAAAGACCTGGATTGAAAGTAACATTGAAAGTAACATAGAAACATAGAATGTGTCGTCAGATAAGAACCATTTGGTCCATCTAGTCTGCCCAATTTTTTTGAGTACTTTTATTAGTCCCCCGTTCCCGGTCTTTTAGCTAGGATAGCCTTGTGTCTATCCCACGCATGCTTAAAATCCTTGACTGTGTTTACCTCTACCACTTCTGCTGGAAGGCTATTCCATACATCCACTACCCTCTCAGTAAAGTAATGCTTCCTGATATTACTTTTAAATCGTTGCCCCTCTAATTTAAGACTATGTCCTCTAGTTGTGGTAGTTTTTCTTATTTTAAATATACTCTCTTCCTTTACTGTGTTGATTCCCTTTCTGTATTTAAATGTTTCTATCATATCCCCCCTGTTACGTCTTTCCTCCAAGCTATAAATGTTAAGATGCTTTAACCTTTCCTGGTAAGTTTTATCCTTCAACCCATGAACCAGTTTAGTAGCCCTTCTCTGAACTCTCTCCGAAATATCAATATCCTTCTGGAGATACGGTCTCCAGTACTGCGTACAATACTCCAAGTGAGGTCTCACCAGTGCTCTGTACAATGGTATGAGCACTTCCCTCTTCCTGCTGCTAATACCTCTCCCTATGCAAGCAAGCATTCTGATAGCATTTCCTGCTGCTCTATTGCATTGCCTACCTACCTTTAAGTCGTCTGAAATTATTACTCCTAAATCCCTTTCCTCAGATGTTGAGGTTAGGACTGTACCAAATAGTCTATATTCTGCTTTTGGGGTTTTATGCCCAAGGTGCATAATCTTGCACTTGTCCACATTAAATGCCAGTTGCCACAGCTCTGACCATTTTTCTAGTTTAGCTAAATCAATTGCCATTTTGCTTATCCCTCCATGAATATCAACCCTGCTGCAAATCTTTGTATCATCAGCAAAAAGACATACTTTGCCAACAAGACCTTCTGCAATATCGCTAATAAAAATATTAAAGAGAATGGGTCCAAGTACAGATCCCTGAGGTTTCCCACTAGTAACAAGACCATGCATCGAATATACCCCATTGACTACAACCCTCTGTTGCCTGTCACTCAGTAAAGGAGGTTTCAGCCAATCAGGAGAGACTTCTTTATTCTGTGCAACTGCTCAGATCTGCCAATGATGGTTTAATTATCTGCAACTGCTCAGGTCTACTAATAGAGGGATTAATTCGCTGCAACTTCTCAGGTCTGCTAATAGTGGGGTTAATTCTCTGCAGCTTCTCATGTCCGGTAATGACTGTATGTAATTATAAATCCATGATTAAATCTAAAATCTACATGGTTTCCAAGGCTTCCTAATACCGTATTTACTCGAATCTAATGCACGCCTTTTTTTCGCAAAATGTTGTCTCCAAAATATAAGTGCGCATCACATTTAAGGGCACATTAGATTCATGTATGTTTTATGTTGCAAATGAATCCAAACCCCCCAAAATGTTGCTATTAACAAAAAGGAAAGCACAACACAATAAAGACATGACATGGTAGCTTCTATCATTGAGGATATGTGTTCGTCTAGAAATAACTAAACTTAAAACCAGACTGTGGGGTAAAACAACGGCCACAGCACTTTATATAAATAGCCATTGCATTTACAATCATATACACATATACATACACATTCCACCTATGTATATATATCCATAATTAATATAATGACTAAACATAACATAAACATAAATATTAAAACATTCCATATACAGGAAAAAACCAATCAAGCTTGCAAGTGTATCCAGGTGGCTGCCGAAGTCCATGTTCTGGGCATATCCCAATGCCCCCAATACCTGAGGTTCGAGGTACCACTTTCCCCTCGAACCTCCCACCAGAGTCCCGATTGACTCTCCCCAATCCAAATCTTCCATTAACCCTCCTGGATACCCTGCAAGCTTCCGCCAACGCTGTGACATGTAATAAATAAATAAATAAAGGCTCATTAATCATAAAATTAGGGAGGGTGGGTGGTACAACAGGTATATGGGGAAAATTTTTCCTAAAATGGCCCCTGAACTTCCTGTTCCTGTCTTTTATACTCTCCCAACTCCTCCCACTGATTCCCACTATAGGCTGACATATCCTCTCAGCACCCTGTCATGATTGCCCCTCCCCGACCTTGTCTGGGGGCTACATGACATGGTAGCTTCTATCATTGAGGATATGTGTTCGCCTAGAAATAACTAAACTTAAAACCAGACTGTGGGGTAAAACAACGGCCACAGCACTTTATTTAAATAGCCATTGCATTTACAATCATATACACATATACATACACATTCCACCTATGTATATATATCCATAATTAATACAATGACTAAACATAACATAAACATAAATATTAAAACATTCCATATACAGGAAAAAACCAATCAAGCTTGCAAGTGTATCCAGGTGGCTGCCGAAGTCCATGTTCTGGGCATATCCCAATGCCCCCAATACATGAGGTTCGAGGTACCACTTTCCCCTCGAACCTCCCACCAGAGTCCCGATTGACTCTCCCCAATCCAAATCTTCCATTAACCCTCCTGGATACCCTGCAAGCTTCCGCCACAAGCCCATCACCCCGGATGGGCTCCCCCCCCGAGCAAAACTGTGGCCATCTCAATTCCTTCCTGCAGAGCCAGGTTGAAGAAATCCAACCCCAGCTCATTCGGATGTACACCATCAGACCTAAACAGACCCCCCAATTTACCTTCTAGGTTAAAGTGCCGCACCACCACCCCGCCGTTTTTCCTCATGAAACTCGCCATTAGCTTATTTATCTTTCCCCGGCAACGGTTCATGGCCGCCGAATCCCTGGCGTGCCTCCAAACCGACCGGGGAACCATTTCGGACCAAATAATCTTAATTCCTGGTAGAAGAGTATGCAAGCGGGACACGTCCCGCTGCATATTCTTCACCAGCTCCCTCTGCGGCACCACCCCCAAATCATTCCCCCCTGCATGAATAAAGAGTATGTCAGGGCGGCCGCCCCGCCACACTCTTTGTTCCACATTAGATACCACAGCATTCCACAACATGCCCCTTACTCCAAACCACTTCAGGCGAACTTGATCCGGAGGAAAGCCCAGCTGGACTCCACTCCTACGAACTGCAGCTCTCCTCTCGGCCCAGTAGACGTATGAATGGCCGATGATCCACACTTCCAAACCGGAACCTGGAACAGAGATTACCATCAATAACATAATACTATGTACACCGCTCCCGCGGAAACAAATCAGTCAAACCCAGTTTCCCTCGTTTCCTCTTTTTTTTTTATTTTTTTTTTTAAACCATAACATTTTTTTTTTTTTACTCAGAATAGCTTTTTTTTTTTTTTTATAACAGTAGTCTGTGTGGACGAACGTACGATCTGTACCGTCCAGACTCCCAGCGACCAATCTTCTTGACTAAAGCCTCCCCTAGGCCTAGCCGTGAAGCCTCCGTGGCAGCCCCAATCCGAAAGGAATGGGTGCCGAACTCATGCGCTGGCACACCCAGGCGTTCCAACGCCATCCTCATTACCCTGAGGAACTGAAACCTTGATAAACCAGAGGAGTCTGCGTGGACCAGGAGGGACTGAGACCCCTGCGCCCGCACAACCAAAAACTCCCTGATGCAGCGTACCGGGCACACCCGCTCGCCCGGTACCCTAAACAATTCCACCATACGGCCCCGCATGGCCGTATCCATTTTTGATGACCTGAGCCACACCAGTAGCTTCCCAGGCTCACACACCACGTCCGTCGCCCAGATGCCGCCCAACCGGGCCCTGGAAGGACTTACCAGCTCCGATATCCGGAATGCCCCGAAAAAGGCCAAGGAAAAGGCCGCAGTAAACAACAAATATTCATACTCCGATGTGCAAATAGCTCGCAGCGCCTCCACCATCCTACGCAGCAACGCCACCGACACCGAGCGTCGTGCATCCGCTTGATTTTTTCCCTTCCGGAAACCTTTTAACGCTTGCCTTACCACAAAACTCTTACACACGTCCACCTCACCTCGCAATTTAAACAAAAAGGACAAAGCTGCCACTGCTTTGTCCAATTTGGAAGGGGACGCCCCTTCAGCCGAAAGCTGCACCAAAAACCAAAGCAAAGCATCCAGCAGGGATGCCTCCGAGTGGTGTCTACCCCTTGCAGCCACCATCGCATCCCAGTCTCGCCAGACCCTCGCGTATGCCGAGCAAGCGAACCTTTTACCCATCCCGCAAGCACTCCATCCCGATCTTCCACAGTACCGACGGGCACTCCTGCCCAGTCCTGTCTGCTCCCGGAGCTTCAGCTAGAAACCGCTCCCACTGGAATCGAGAAAGAGTATCCGCTATAACGTTTAAATGCCCTGGTACATGTTTTGCACGGAACGAGATGTTCAGTTCCATGCAAAGCAGCACAAAACGCCGTAAAAGCCGCACCACCGGGGCCGAAGCTGCTGATAGATTGTTCACTGAATGCACGACCGCCAAGTTGTCAGAGAAAAAGACAACCCGCCGGTCTCGCATGCACCCCCCCCATAGCGTTAGGGCCACTAACAGGGGAAATAGTTCCAGAGTTTGCTACCCACCCATGCCTCCGGCCAAAGCTTCGCGCACCACTTACCAGCAAAGTAAGCGCCAAAACCAACGCTACCTGACGCATCAGTATACAGCTCCAGCTCATCTGCCTGTGCTACTGCGCGCTGAAATACCACTTTTCCGTTAAACCGTTCAAGGAAGACCAGCCACACAGCCAGGTCTGCACGTATCTTCCTGGTTACCCGGATAAAATGGTGTCCCGCCGCAATACCTGCCGTAGCCCGTGATAGCGACCTAATAAACACCCGACCCACCGGAATTATCCGGCATGCGAAGTTCAAGCGCCCTATCAGTGACTGTAACTGACGCAGGGTAACCTTTTTGGCCCCCCCTACCATTCGAACAGCGGCCCGTAATACCACCAGCTTATCCCTGGGGAGTCTGCAGACCCCTACCACCGAATCTATCTCCAACCCCAGAAAGCTTAGGCACGTGGGAGGGCCCTCTGTCTTGTCCGCCGCCAAGGGAACCCCAAAGCTATGCGCAACCTGCTCCAGCGAGCGCAGCAACACCAAGCATGCTCTGGAGCCCCTGGGGCCCATGCACAAAAAATCGTCCAAGTAGTGCACCATTGAACGATCATTTGCTACTTTCTTAACTACCCATTCGAGAAATGTGCTAAATTTCTCAAAATAGGCACAAGAAACCGAGCACCCCATAGGCAGACAGAGGTCCACATAGAACCCCTGATCAAACCAGCAGCCCAATAGGTGGTGGCACTCCGGGTGTATAGGGAGGAGACGAAAGGCCGATTCTATGTCTGCTTTAGCCATTAATGCCCCAGATCCCGCGTCTCTGACCAGCTCCACTGCTCTATCAAATGATGCGTACGATACGGAGCAAAGCTCCATATCGATGTCATCATTAACCGATCCTCCCTTAGGATAGGACAAATGATGTATTAACCGGAATTTACCGGGATCCTTCTTGGGGACCACCCCCAAAGGAGAAACCGCAAATTCGCCATGGGTGGTTCTGGAAACGGGCCGGCCATCCTGCCCGCCTCCAGTTCCTTCCGTAGTTTGTCCCTCACTACTTCCGGAAACTGAAGCACCGACTTCAGGTTCCGGCGGGAGATACGGCCTGGGCCTCGGACAAACGGGATGCGAAACCCCGACCTAAACCCGTCCTCCAAGAAACTTGCATCCGCTCGCCTACCGTAACGCCTTAGCCACGGCCGTATCGCGTCGCAGCTCACCGGAGTTCTCCCCTTTAGCCCCAGACTGCCCGGCTGAGCTATCTGACTTACCACGCTTAAAACATCTAGACGCGCTATGAGCGCCTCCGCAGACCGAGCACTCGTGCCTGAATTTGCAGGAGGCAAATTGTGAGCTGACCCCCAACGCCTGAGGAGGCGCCCCCGCCGACCCAGCCGATACCCCTTCTGCGCCTCCTGACCCACCGCTCGTCAGGGAAGTTGATACCGGAGGGACCCAAGCTGCCACCACTGTCTCGGCCACCCCCGCGTCATTCCTTTTGGCCCATGAATCTAAAAAGGCGCGCTGCCCCCCCAGCAGTTCTGCCTCCCCGTGCCTGTCAGGAGAAGGGGTTACAATCAACTCACCAATCGGCCCCGGGGCCGAGCTGGCCTGTTGATCGCTCAGACCTGCGCTCTATGCTGTAGGTGCCCCTCCCGGAGTTGACCTTCTCTTGTCCGGTGCCGTCCCAGGGCCACCGCGGCCTCTCGTCCCGGGGGCTGTTCCCGCCCGCTGTTGTTCCAAATCCTGGGAACGCCTGGAAAAGAGAGAGCAATGTGAAGGTACCGGGGAATCATACCGGTCTGATGAAGGTGACCCCTCCCACCGCGCATTCATTCGTGGCCTACATGGAACCCCTCTCCTGGGCTGTGGGCTAGCATCTGCTGGGGAGGAGGCTCCCCTTCCCGGTGACCGGACCCTGCGCCGTGACCTACAGCGACTGCGAACCCCTTGGCGTACATTCCCACCCCCCGCACGCCTGGTTGCCTTTGGAGAAGCGCGACTGGCCCGGGCGCGTCCATCCCCACTGGACTCACCCCCGTCTATTTCGATAGGAGACCCTTCTCTCACCACGGGGGATGTGGACCTAGCCAGTGACGGGGCGGGGAGAACAATAACGGGGACACCGACCTTTGTCGTGGCGTGAGGGGGGAAGAACCACAAGATGATACGGACACCCTGTCGCTTGACCCCCATCGCGCTGCACCTAAACTCGTGAGGGCCCCACTATTGTCTGCATATAAGTCTGGGGTAGAAGACCTGGATGTGGCCTGTGACTGCCCTCCTAGCATCCCACGTGGCTTAGCTGGGGTATGAGCGGCGCGGTTGGCCACCGGGTGACGCGCTGAGTGATCAGGGCCTCCTGCTCCCCCCCCTTACTGGGCCTGCTCACCTGATGCTGGATTGCATCTACCGCTGCACCATCCAGCCGACCGGAGCCTTTCCCGCTGTTTCCTCTTCTCCCAGCGTTAGGCATTGGCTCTGATGAGTTGAGGCCTGATGGCCTGGACCTCCCGCTCCTACGACCGGCAGGCCTGCCCGCCGGAGCATCCAGTTGCGCGACCGCAACTCTCCCGCTGGTCACTTCCGGCGCGTCCTTTCCCGCCGCCGTCGACTTCCGGTTGCGGCCTACCCGTGCTGCTGCCGGCCTCAGGCGCTCCCCGGGGTGCGATCCCGCTCTGGCCATCCTGAGGGGGGCTTTTGAGCGGCTCTGTGCCGCCTGGAGCCCGCTGGGCCCTGGTAGGTCGGCATCCCCAGGGCTCAGGCGGCGGGGAGGCCTCACCGAACGAGAAGGCCTCCCAGATGCGGTGACAGAAGGCCCTGCTGCAGCTCCAGGTCCCTCCAGACGCCCCTTCAGCCAGCCAGGTCCTTTCAGCAGCGCAGCAGCCTTCATCTCCGCGAGAATCCTATCAATCTCAGCCTCCATGATCCTGGAAAAGAAGAATGGAGACAGACCAGACACACAACAGGTATATGGGGAAAATTTTTCCTAAAATGGCCCCTGAACTTCCTGTTCCTGTCTTTTATACTCTCCCAACTCCTCCCACTGATTCCCACTATAGGCTGACATATCCTCTCAGCACCCTGTCATGATTGCCCCTCCCCGACCTTGTCTGGGGGCTACAAACTGTGCATGTGTACTACCCTCTCTTACATATGGAAATTCCATAATATTGTTGTATAGCAGTGTAATTTCTAATAAAACTATCGTAAGTTGGTAGCATAAACTGATTGTTATAAAAAAAATACTTCTTGTACAGATGCACATTGCATTCACGAGCAAAAAATGTTTTGCCTTCAAGGTGTCAAAATTTGAAGTGCGCATTACATTCAATGGCACATTAGATTCGCATAAATACGGTAATTTATTTAATAAAAAAATATATTTTATGTATATATATATATATATATATATTTCATATAAATATATATATATATATATATTATGCTTGTGCGTGTCATCTACTAAATACTTGTTCCCCGAATGGTGTCACCCTACCTGGGATGGAATTATATTCAGCACACACGGATAGATTGCATTCATATTTGTATTATATTAAAACATGGCAAAACAGTTTTATTAACCATCAGAGAGATGATGTGCCAAACTTATCTTGAAACATAAGAATGCACAAAAATTCACGATGCACATATTTTGCACAACATATGATTTCTACACACACAAACTACTAAAAATTAGAGGGAACAGTTCTCCTGGGTGCAATGTAGAGGGACTTATTTGGGTGCAGGCAGCACTGTATTTAGCGCGAGGCAAACAAGGCAAGTGCTTAGGGCGACATGACCTTTTGACCTTTTCTTTCCCTTGTGACATGGGCTGTTTTGACATGTCTGGGGTGTTTGTATTTAGCTTTTCTTCTTTCTCACATACTGTACCAACACAAATGATATATTGTTTTTATCGCCATAATTAGTGCTTTCATTAGATACCATTGTGTTCATCATATCTTATAATTTACTACAAAAAATCATAAAATATGATGAAAATATATAAAGAAAACACTTTTTCTAAGTTTGACCTAAAAAATTATTTACACAAATACAATCATTAAAAAGACCCCTTCTAAATAGTTTTTAAATGTTGTCCTGAGTTTAGAATTATGCTTGGTTCCATGTTTTTCTGCCTTTATTGTGTTTTGCGAACCAAAAATAGTGTTTTTTTTCTGACCTTTTGACCCCAACCTGAACCCTAAATTTAACCTTTATGCTAACCCTTAATTTATTATAATTTTAATTTAATTTGAACCCTTACCCTTATGCTAAATCTAATTTAATTGTAACCCTAACCATTATTCTAACCCTAGACTTTTTGCTAATTAAGTCTTTTTCTTTAGCATTGCAATGTTGCTGACTACCTCTAGGGGCAGTTAAGCAATAGCATCAGAGCGACAGAAGTGGAATTTGCTCTCCAATATGACACCAGCGCATTGCTCCGGATTGTGGGGGCTCTGGGCAACTGAAATCGGTGCTGCTTTATGCCTCAACCTCAAGGCATTAATGCATCACTGTTTTAGCAGTGTTTGCTATCGTAGATGGACTAGGTCCATCCAATGTCGGCAATGCTTTGGACATTGTCCAATGTCGGCAATGGGTTAAGAAAAAAGGGGTGAAGGGAGGATGGGCATGTGATGGAGGCATGTAATGGGGGTGATGGGGACATGTAGTGGGGGTGAAGGAGGCATGTAATGGGGTGATGGAGGCATTAATGGGGTTATGGAGGTATGTAATGGGGTGATGGGGGCATGTAATGGGGTGATGGGGGTGATGTAATGGGATGATGGGGCATGTAATAGGCGGGATAGGGGCATGTAATGGGGTGATGGGGCAGGTCCTGAGTGTGCAATGTGGGTTATGGGGCATGTCGTGGGTGTGCAATGTGGGTAGGGGGTTGCCCAAATTTTGTCTGCCTAGGGTAGCACAAAACCAAGATACACCACTATGTACAGGGGCAGGTCCTGTGGGTGCAGATCCAGTGGGTGCAGGGACATATCCAGTGGGATGTGGGATCTACAATGTAGTGCAGTCCTGTGGGTGAAATATTGTGTTGTGGGGCAATAATGAAAGGTGAGCAGAAGAACTGGCCTTTTTTTTTTTTTTTTTAGAAATTAAGGCCGAATCTGACTAGTTGCCTTATAATCAGGGTTGCCTTATTTCTGAGCAAATATGGTATTTTTTTATTCATTATGTGCTGCTGGTCTTCATATAATTGCTATCCGCCAAAAAATAAGCAGTCCCCTAGCCACCGGGAGTGTGTGATGGGAGTGGCAGGTGCTTTTATGGGAGCCCAGACCCTTTGTTCTGTAATAGGCCCCAACATTTCTGATGGCATTGCTGTTAATGATGATTACTGAGGACCAATTACAAATCCGAAATGAAATCTCAGAATAGAATGTAATTTAGCATGTCTAACTAACATTTTACTTAACATGGCCCATAAATTTAAGTTCATTGAGAAAATGTTCTAGGCAAAGCCCCAACTGTCTATTTGCTAGGGCAACAGTTAGTTTGAACTCAAATGTAATGTTTAGGACCAAACAGAGGACATCAGACTTTAGCAAGAGAAAGATATGTCTTATCTTAAAGAGCATGAAAAAAATTTGTTTTTTTTTACAGTGGTCACATTGAGAATTGAAGCTGGCTTTTGACATTTCAATGTTTGTCATCTAGGAAGAAGCTTGTTTAAAATGAAATATAAGTTGCCTCAAAATGTTTGATCATCTCTAAATCAGTACCCTCCAATAAATTAAACATAACAATACAATTGCTGGAGTCTCATGCGGTTATGCCTTTCTGCAAGATCATTTTTTAAATATATGAAATACGTAGTTAGCTAATTCATCCTCTGTAGACGCAGTGAAATATATTTTGTTTATCTGTGGTTGGTAAGATCAAAGAGCAAATGTTTTAAAAAAAGGTTCTGAGAGCAGGTTTGAAATGTTGGCAGTTCTCTATCACCCAGATTTAGCTGCTTTCTTTCTTTTCTTTTCTCTAGCTCCCATGGTACAGTCTATTTTATTTCATGTTATCTTGATGTCATTATGAACATTGACAAGTGTAAATGGCAGAGCACCGATAACATGTCCTAAATCTTATCAGGGATGCACTTCACACTTTGTAATTTTGGATTCCACCAAAAAAGCTCTGGTTGGTGCCAGTGAGTTAGCTTCAGTTTCTTATGCTTTTATCTTCCTAGAACAAAGAGAGTTCAGGTTTGTCTCAAACAACTGCCATGTGCTTAATCCGTGTAGTCTGTGAATCATGATAACATTCCTTCTTGTCACTTCCCACCAATTGCAATGAAAGGCCCATGTTAACCTATGGATTACTTGGATCTCTTATCTGCACCTCAGCCACACAGATAACATCTCAAAGTAATAGAGAAAAAAAAAAGAAACTATTAAAAACACTAGTGGTTATGACAAAGACCACGATTCATAAAATGTCCATTGAAGCTTTTAGACTGATGCTTGTTAAAGGTGTAATAACATTTCCTTGGTCATTTGTTATTTTTTTTCTATGCTTTAGCCTTTTTTGTACCACCACATAATGTATTATTCGTTCCTCTCCGTGTTCTGTGAGTCCTGTAAGATTTTAATGTTCTGTCTACAGACTGAACTTGTACCATTAATTTGACAAAACCAGACATGATAAGTGAGTTAGCTTGATTTTGGGTTAAATCATATTACCATTTCCTATATTTGTGTAAATGTTGAATAAACTTCACTCAGTGTACACAAAGCTAACTTATTAATTACATAACATTTGAGATCAGAGTAAAACTGTAACTGTCATGGAAAATTGTGTAAACACAGTAAAGCTGTCACCTAATTTAGCTAACTGAATTTCTTTAGAGTGTAACATTATAAACTACTTGTTATACATACCTGAAGAAGGGAATGCTATTAATATTCTATGAATGTGCTACTCCCTAAACAATGCCCCCCCCCCCCCCCAGTGCCCACCTCACAATGCCCCCCCCCCATTACTATCCTTCTATAAGGCCAGAAAATACTTCCTCCCATAGTGCCCTTAGTGGACCTACTTCCATCAATGCTATTAAGGCTGAGTGCACCTGTTACTGCGCGACCCATTGCCTACTTAATAAATCCAATCACTCCACGATTACTACCCTCTTAAAGGTGAGCAATGACATGCTAAGCTCCTTAAATTAAACAATTCTCAAATAAACTTCAAGACCAAATCCAGTTATAACCTGACCCAGGTAAATTCACATAAGTATCTTAGTATGTGGCTAGATCCAAACTTCTCTTTTGGTCTCCATATTGAAAAGCTTGTATCAAAGCTGTATCCTAGCATTGGCTCTCTATATAGAACCAATTCAAACCTAGATACCACAGTAAGGAAACATATTGTGCAGCAAATGTTAATGCCAATCTTAGACTATGGCTATGTTGTATACGATTCTGCACCGCAGACTCATCTCAGTAAACTCGACACTCTGTACAATACATTGTGCCGTCTTGCACTACAGTGCGGTTATAACACTCATCACTGTTAAAAGAGGTAAACTGGCTGACGCTTGCCTCCAGGCACACTCTCCACCTAGCTTGTTTAGTGCATAACCACCTCTCTGGAAAGCTCCCCCCCTAGTTGAGCAACATGATCACTCTTACTCCCTGCACATCCTACAATCTTCGTTCCAGTACCAGCCCCTCACTAGAGATCCCTCACTTATAAAAGGTTGCAGGTCGAGGTGCGTTCTCTTTCAGAGCTCCTCATATGTGGAATAGCCTTCCTGATTCTGCCAAATCATTCTCTAGTCTAAAATCCCTGAAAATGAGTGTCTTCCAGATCCTCAAAACAGATTGCACCTGTTATTAGTTACAAACCTTTGTATACTGTATATATTGTTCCTTTGTTGTATTAATAATGATTTACCCTGTATGTTCTCCTTCCAACTTGTTTAATATATGTTTGTATGTATGTATGTATTTTTAATCTACTGTTAAAATGTGTAACTCTGTGTAACTCCATTCTGGACTGGGTCCCCAGGACATACTTGAAAATTAGAGAAATCTCAATGTATTCTTCCTGGTAAAACATTTTCTAAATAAACAAATAAATAAATAAATCTAGGCAGAGAAACCTACTACTGGCAAAACACCATAATAGTCCTTGTGGTGGAACATGCCCCAAAATCGACAGCATAAAAACAAAAGTGGTAGGGTTTCTGATATAGATAGAAATGTATGCCAGTGGTAGGGGGGATCTACCACTAAGTACCAACCAATTTTCCTTCCATTTCAGACCTAAAAAGTGCCTAGTCTTCATTAGAGAAATACATTTCTGGTCCTCCATTTTATTTCAGTGATTGATAAAAGAGAATCCATGAATTGTAGGTTAATGTCTTCCCCAGATGTTATTAAAATAACACTATGTCAGTCATAAAAACAAAAATAAATTAATAACTGTATAAAAGCAATAAAAAAGTTGAAACTTGATGACTTGTATGGTTTTTAACGTGCTTGATAAATATACAAAGTTCTAGCATTAATCTATGGCTATTTACACTACCTCTAGAGAATATTATAAATGTTGGATGGCTCTTGCTTGCTTTCATCCATAACTTTCAAGCATGTGTTTTGATTTTACTGCTTATTAGACCGTCTTATAATGTATGTAACGGCATGGATAGTCCTGTGGGTATCATGTTCTTTGGACAGGCAGGGTGGGCAGATGAGTAGTGCAAAATGCAACAGCCAGCTGTGTATTTTCAGGTTAAAATATGCCAGACAGCTCTTTCCTCATAATGAATCATAGATCAGTTGAGACAAATGAGGGGAATACATCATAATCAGAAATGAACTTGTAAATGTGAGTAATGGGAGCAGAACTTCATTACAAGCCCAACAGCGTTCTGAGTTCTGACTGTTTCCTCAGCTCCTCGTCCTGCTGGGCCCAGCACCTTCTGAATTCTCATATATTATTCTTAATTGTGAAGGTTTCACTGGCAAAGTATGGTCTACTAGAATTTCCTTAGCAGCATGTTTAGTAAGGTACACATTCTGTTGTACTGTACATGCATGCAACCTAATACCAAGGGGTTAAAACAACATGGTTAAAAAATATCCAAAACACTCAACAATCTTTGTGTATTTTTTATATATTCCCTTGGTTACTTAAAGGTACTCTGTGACTTAATCATTGTTTTCACTGTAAATGTAGAGAATTATCTTTACATTTTATCAGCAGAAGTGCAATGAATAAATAAAGAGAAAAATGTGTTTTAAATTCCACTATGTATGTCTATGATGTCTCATGTTTATGACATCACCAAGTGGTTTGATATACAAATGTACTGCTTTCAATGGCAAATGGGGGATTTGCATATGAAGCCACATAAGGATGCTAAAAATAGGAGAAAGAAGAGACTTCTACTGTGTGAATTAAATATGTTTGTTTGCGATACTCATAACTCAACTACAACTCATCAGAGGCGTCATTAAGGTTGGTGTCACCCAGTGCGGTAACTCATGGTGTCACCCCCCTGGATTTCCTCCAATACCATGCCAAACAGATTCCTTAGTAATGCCAGTAAGATGCCCCATTGAATATGCCACATACAGGAGCCCCACAAATTATGTCACACACAGGAGCCCATTAACTATGCCACACACAGGAGCCTCATAACTATGCCACACACAAGAGCCCCATAACTATGCCACACACAAGAGCCCCATAACTATGCCACACACAAGAGCCTCATAAATTATGCCACACCAGAGCCCCATTATTTATGCCACACAAACACACACAGGCGCCCCTTAATTATGCCACACACAATCACCCCATAATTATGCCACACAAAAGAGCCCCTTAATTATGCCACACATGGGGCTTAATAAATATGCCACACATAGGACCGCAATTAATTATGCGACACACAGGAGCCCTACGAGGTGACAATTGTACAATTCTAAAACAATACATATCTATACACACAGACATCTCTCTCTCCCTCTCTCTCTCGCTCTGTAACTAGTTGCATTTATACTTATTTGAATTTTTTAATATTATATTCAACTATTTTCATATGTAATAAAAATGTTATTGAAAAATTGCATTCTTTGTTTTTATTCCCTTCCTCTGCACCCACATTGCACCTAAAGGACTTAACACAGCACCATAGAGAATCCATAGAACTTGCCATGCAACTATATTGCACCCACAGCACTTGGCTTGCACTCATATTGCACCTACACGATTTGGCATGCCACAGTGTCACTTTGCCCCACAGAACTAGCCACTGTCACTTTCCTCATAGTACATGTTGTTTTGCCCACAGACCATGCCACAGCATTACTTTGCCAATTAAAATAAACCAGTTTTCCCATAAATATGACAGCCAATTTGCCCAATTATATGCCAGTATTATTTTGTCATTCATAAACCACAATTTGCCCAATAATATGCCAGTATTATTTTGCCATTAATAAGCCAGACAATTTGCCCAATAATATGCCAGTATTATTTTGCCATTAATGAGCTAGCCAATTTGCCTAATAATATGCCAGTATTATTTTGCCATTTAATATGCCCCAGCCAATTTGCCCAATTATATGTCAGTATTATTTTGCCATTAATATGCCACAGCCAATTTATCGCATAATATGCCACTATTATTTTGTCATTAATAAGCCACAGCCAATTTGTCCAATAATATGCCGGTATTATTTTGCCATTAAAAAATCACAGCCAATTTTCCCAATAATATGCCAGTATTATTCTGCCATTTAATATATGCCAGTATTTTGCCATTCAATATGCCAGTATTTTGTCACTCAATATGCCAGTATTTTGTCACTCAATATGCCAGTATTTTGCCAATAAATATGCCATCCTTTTGCCATTCAATATGCCATCCTTTTGTCATTCAATATGCCAGTATTATTTTGTCACTCAGTATGCCAGTATTTAACACCTCAATATGCCAGAATTTTGCCATTCAGTATGCCAGCATTTAACCCATTAATATGGTAGAATTTTGCCATTCAATATGCCAGCATTTGACCCCTCAATATGCCAGAATTTTGCAATTCAATATGCAAGCATTTAACCCCTCAATATACCAGAATTTTGCCATTCAGTATGCCAGCATTTAACCCATTAATATGGTAGAATTTTGCCATTCAATATGCCAGCATTTGACCCCTCAATATGCCAGAATTTTGCAATTCAATATGCAAGAATTTAACCCCTCAATATACCAGAATTTTGCCATTCAATATTAAAACATTTAACCCCTCAATATGCCAGAATTTTGCCATTCAATATTAAAGCATTTAGCCCCTCAATATGCCAGAATTTTGCCATTCAATATGCAAGCATTTAACCCCTCAATGTGCCAGAATTTTGCCACTCAATATGCAAGCATTTAACCCCTCAATATGCCAGAATTTTGCCATTCAATATACCAGTATTTAACCCCTCTGGCTTTGCTGTGAGAGCATGATCCATAATTATTGACAGAAGAAGGCCCACAACTGTTGACCAACTGGGCAAGAATTTAGTTGGCCTTGGTGCCACTTCATCAGTCCATCTAATAGCATCAGAAATATACATACACATAGACATGCAAAATAGATTTGCTGACAGATAATGTACAGAGATTATCCATATATATCAGTAGTTACTGTTATTCACAGACACAGACCATCACCTGTGGAATGCCAAGGAATATAGATATATTATATGTGTGCTGATGTGGATGATCAGAGGGGTCCTGAAATCACTACACTGCTGATAGCCAAGCACATAAAGTGACGTAGACTACCCCAGAACTACCTATGTTGTTTACACATACTACCTGGTGTTCTTGCTAGCACACAATTCACCTCCTGCAGGCATGTTGGGAAATCTGAATTCACTGCTTTCCTGTCATTTGTGTGTCTCCCAGTTGGTCACATCTTCATTCTTCTCCTGTTCTCTTTACTCTTCCCATTAGCAATGCTAATTGTATAATTTCCCCTAACTTAAATATTCCAATTGCTCCCACATGTTTAATTTAAGCTACAAATATAACCCTCCACCCATGGACCCCTGTATTCTTGATTGCAATTACATAAAAACTGTTAATGAATTTCAATACCAGTGGTGTCATCTCAGTTCCATGCTGACATCACATCAGTAGATATTCATCCTCATCAACAGCTGTTATGATATGTATACAGCTCCAGTCATGTAATGTGTACTGATGAACCATTTCACTTGCAAAGTGTAGATGCCAACTAGAGTTGGACTCCTGATGTACCATCAAACCTGGGATGCACCATCATTAGGAGGATTCCTTCCTCCTCCTCGTAATCAGATGTTACTGCAGGAAACGAAGGAAGATGATTACATATATATATGTAATCATATAAATATGTGCAGGGCCAATATGAGGAGCTCTCCAGGGACCTGTTCATTAATAGAAATGTACAAAGAACAAGAGGTCACCCCCTGAGACTGGAAGAGCAAAGATTTCATAGGCAGCAAAGGAAGGGATTCTTTACGGTAAGGACAATAAAATTATGGAACTCACTGCCAAGAGAGGTACTGCTATCAACCACAATAGATGCATTTAAAAATGGTCTGGATGTTTTTTTTTTAGAAAAGCAGAACATACAGGGGTATTAATAATAGAATAGGCATTAATAATAGAGCTTTTTGATCCAAGGAGAAATCTGATTGCCCTTTTGGAATCAAGAAGGAATTTTTTTCCCCCTAGGAGGCAACATTCGAAAAAGCTTCCTTAGGGTTTTTTTTGCCTTCTTTTGGATCAAAACGCTGAAATGATGAGTAGAAGGGTTGAACTTGATGGACTTGTGTCTTTTTTCAACCTAAATTACTATGTTACTATGTTACTATGTTACATCATTGCAATACAGATTGTATTCATTACATTCACTTACACTTAAAGGGACTGTCTAGTGCCCAAAATGCATCTTCCAAATATTAATGCATGTTAATGTGCTTTCAAAGTACTTTCAAATGAATGTCTTACATTTTGCATTGCTTAAAATATAAAATACTTACAGCTAGAAGAAATTGTGAACTTACAGCAGTTTGCAAGAAACAAGGACTGCCCACATTAGATGAGTAAAAGTAATTTCCTTTTTTTTTTTTTGCTGCAGGAACCAATGAGAATAATGGCATTCAAATGAATGGAATATCCTGTCTCTATAGTGCTCTCATCAGACAATGTGTTGCACTGTTAAGAGATCCTACTGTGTACAAGAGCAAGGTCACTCATAGGCCACTCAGTAGACTCAATTTGAGGAGGATAGGAAGTGACTATATGAAACAAAATGTTATATCCTCAGTGTCTATAGAATCAGTGCTGCCGCACCTGCAGTAAACATGCAGAGTAATCACTGGGGATGGCTTGAGTCAAATATAAAAAATGTGATTTATACAGAATGCCTGCATCAAATCACAAAGGGATAAAAGCCTGTGCACTATACAAGCAGTGATCTTCATCTTGTACCAAAGTGAATTTGGGGACTAGACTGTCCCTTTAAATTGTAAGGTTATCTACAACCCCCTACTCTTGCATGCTTCACTAATACTAATACAAATCTTTTTAAATCTAACATTGTCTTTGTATTTATCATAGCTATTTCCTGAATAAATTATAGGTTACATTAAATTAACCTAGGCTGCACTCATTGCTTGCCTATGAAGAGTTAAACACTTAAGGGCACAAGTGCATAGATATCATACTACTGTACATTTGAGTATTTTAAATGCACTTACCTATTTCTTCACCACCCCCATGGACTGGTTGTTCCCACCAATATCATTGAAATAATCCCTGACCTTCTGTCAGATGTCCTTCCGCCTCCTCAGGCGTGTCTTCTTGGCTGGTGCCCTAATCACCCAGTTGAAGTGTTAGCACAAATTCCTGACTAGTGCAATGTTAGATGTATTGCCATTTTTATTAAAGTAATCATGTGAGAAATTTTAACTTATAAAAGAGGTGTGCAATTTTCATTCCCCCGATGGACATCAAGCATGTCTTAGTGCATATGAGCATGTGTACGTACATACACACGCATACACATAAACCTCCTGTTATAAAGTTTCAATTTTTACACAAAAAAAACTTTGCTAAAAGGAACACAGCTTTCAATGTTATGTGGATGGCAAAGAATGCTGAATTTTGCTTTGATCTAATACATTCAAGTGTCCTATAATTATATTCTTCCATAATGGAGCCATATCAAGTGCCTTTGATCAGAATTGGTTATGGGTTGAGATGGAATGGCCTAGTGGAGTATATCTGTATATATCCAATTATTTGACAAATATATGATAATGTGTATCCACTACAAACTCAATCTCAATTGGGGAATATCATATGCAAAATAGCTATTTGTGATGGTAATTTGTGCACAATGAATTAGATGCTGTGAAGAATAAAGAATGCTTTTTAGTTTAGGGCAAACAGAAAACATCACGATCATTTATCTCTCTCTTCATGACATCTATTGAAATAGGAATCGCTTGTTTATGAGGTTGCTATCTAACAGAGAGTGAAATGCTGACTGTATCTGATTGAAAAACATTGCATCAAAGTCAACAGGGACAATGCCTCCCACAACTTATCAGAAAGTATCATTTCAATTAAAGGAATGCGTAAGGGATCGAATCAGGATACTCCACAATCAATAGAGTCCTGGGAGGTTACATTGATTTTTATTACATTGTACAGTAAAGAGAGATTTATGTTAATAAATCAATGACTCCCCCATGCTAAACTGATAGCAGTATACTGAAATGTATAATTAACTTTCTCTGCATGATTCTTACCTGATCAGAGATTACATGGCAACAGGCAAATTAACCCCAGATAATGCGGTACAAACCACATTCATGTTTGGCTTGTGTAGGACAATGAAACACTAACATATATCACAGTCAGTGTTGACAGTTTCTGCTTTGATTATAGCAATAAACCTGCAAGTCTCATAACGATAGTATCATATGAGCAGTAGCCATTCCTCAATTTTTTTTAAACTGATGGAGAGGATTCTTTGCAGAGTAAAAGAAAGAAAAAACCTAAAAAAAGAATGAGGATCAGAGAGAAAAAATTAGAGACACATCTTCTCAATAAAGAGAGACTTGTAAGGAATTGGAACAGGAATGTCAAACTTAAGTCCAACAGGGAAATTTTAGGGCTTACCCCTGTATCCCAGGATATGCCCCATCACCCACATTGCACATCCCGGACTTACCGCTGCACCCCACAACATGTACATCAGTCATCCGATGTCAGTGCAGTAGCACAGACATTCCCATGATGCATCTTGCATTGCCTGTGCTGTTCTGAACTCTGAGCGTGGGTGCAGTAGCACAGACATTCCCATGCTGCATCTCGCGCTGCTCACGCTGTTCTGAACTCTGAGCGTGGGTGCAGTAGCTACAGACATTCCCATGCTGCATCTCGCGCTGCTCACGCTGTTCTGAACTCTGAGCGTGGGTGCAGTAGCACAGACATTCCTAAGCTGCATCTCGCGCTGCTCACGCTGTTCTAAACTCTGAGCAACGGTGCAGTAGCACAGACATTCCTATGCTGCATCTCGCATGCTTTTCTGAACTCTGAGCACCAGCGGGCAACAGAGAAACGCTGAAGCCTCCTTTACCTTATGCGTTTCACCTAACTGATGATTAAGTGTATCAGGTGAAATGTGTAAGGTGAAGGAGGAGGCGTTACTTCTTTTTTTGTCTTTTGCAGAGTCTGTGAGTTACCATATGTTGTTATTTTAATTTTTTCAATAAATGTGAGATTTTCTACGGTCCAGCCTCAACGAGCTTCTCTACTGCAACGCAAGCAGGATTTCCCTTTGGAGCACTCCCCTTCCCTTTTTGACTTCTATTCGGTTACTTTGACCGTTTGTTTTAAATTGCCTTGTCAAGTCCCTCTTTCATGAATAAAGCTCTTTGGGACAGTGCTGACAGAACTGTAAAATAACTCAAGTTTTTTTTTTTTTGTGTGGGGGGAGAGTATTGAAGTCAGGTAGAATTTTCACATTTGTTGTAATTAATTGTAATTTTGTATCACATTTTATGCACTGTTAGGCATCAGCATATTAGTTAAAGTAATTTTGTGAGTAGACCTTTGTACATATATATATATATATATATATATATATATATATATTTATAGCTATAGATATATTAATATATAGCTATGATGTTAGCTGATATTTTTTCTTTTTTCACAGTACTTTTTTTTATTTTTTTTATTTCAAATAAGCATCCTAAAATTCTTTTAGCTTCATTTGAGAAAATTAGGACCTCATGAAAAAGTGCAACAATAAACAACTATCACCACCTCAGCAGAGAATTATATTGATTCATACAATACTATCTTTTATATTCTATATATTATAATATTTTAAGAATTATGTTTCTTTTTAAACTTAATTAGGAATATGATATTGAGCTTTCATTAATAAAAAAAAACATAACAGGAACAAAGTTTAAATAATGCCCTTGCATCAGGAAGTTGGAGAGAGTTGAGGGGTATATGAAATTTCCCGGGAGTAAGAAGTTGAGATGTATACCGTAATGCTGCAATCTTGGCCTGGGATGCACTTATGATATTGCATTAAGAGATGCTCAGGAGATACAGAATAAGGATTGAAATGCAAGCTTTCTCTATTCACATTTCTGTAATCATATTATTTACTCTGAGTGTTGAAAAGTACAGTAATGCCATCACTGGAGGAGTGGCTGGATGTGCATTTGTTATATTAGCAAAAGCTTTTAAAGGAGTCAAAAGACTCTTAACACTATTTGGTTCTGGACCTTCTGCCAGAATGATGGTTTACCAGAGAAGATATACTCTAAAATTAAGTACTTTTTTTCCAAGTGCCACCAACATAGAAGATTTAATAATCCAATAGTGATTTGATTTATTTTTGAGTAATGTGCCTAGCACGTCATGTGTCAGGAAAGGGTTAATTAGGACCTTCAATAGTTTTTACATACATATATGAAGTCTTTGGCACACTAACTCAAATCTCACACTGGGCAGCGAGGCTCGAAAGGTCAAGTGTCAGCGCCACTGCAGACGTCCAGTACTAATCCTCCGAGGTCTCATACATCAGAGAACTAAAATCAGTACAGTTGGTGGGCACATTGGCCTAGAGAGCATCATGGAACATGGAGTTTACACTAGAACTGCAGATTTCCTTTGATAATATTTTGTGTTAAAACCTTGCCGATAAATATCTCTATATGTTATGTATATTTCTAAAACCGACACCTTCACCCTTTACAAGTACATCTTCAAATACCGAGACAGTGTCACATCTGCCTTAGCTTTTAAGTTTATTCAAGTTAATTTTAAATTGAGCGTACAGGGGAAATATGGGCATCTATTTCTCTCTTTCTGTCTCTGCACATCAGCAGTAGGTAAAGTCATTAGAGTCTCTGTAGCACCTCTAATAGCTTCTGCTGCTCAGCTAAAAGCAAGTAATTGCTAGAATCAGTGTTCTGCCATTTAATAAACTAATGTGTTGATGAGTTAATTCTTATAAAGTGAGAGGCAATGACTGTGTTTTCCAAGACGGCTTGTAGGGAGGCAATTTCCAAATTACTGTGGTTCCTGTGAATTTCTAGGTCACATTTTTGTTATTTTCCTACTCCCGAGAGTTTAAATGTGGGGCTGTATTGTTCTCTTATCACAGATTACATTGCAATGAGACTGTTTACTGTATCCCTCCCAAGGTAGTACTTTGGAAATAAAATAATCCTCAGTATATTTACACTAATTATGATTCCTTCATGATAATAATTTATCTGAAACTAACACAAGTGACAAGGGTGTCACCAGAGAGATCCTCGGGGTTTGTAAACATCCTGCAATAGATTTTGTTTTGCTTAATCATTAACAAAATAGTTCTAAAATAAAGTTAAGGCATTATAAGATGTAATTTTATTTTATGAAGACTCATTTGAATTTTCTAATTACACATTCAGCAAGTTTACTATTTGTTATGTCCATACCTCTAGGACACAGCCCATCGTACACTGCATCCTTTGACTTTGTATCCTAGTTCCCCTTCTGATTATCTGGCTCCCTGACCCTGGTTTCTGTATTTGAATTGTGTACATCTGGCTAACTGACCCTTGCCTCCCTATTTAGATTTGTGTCCTGAATCCTGCACCAATGATCCTAAGTTTTTATCCATCTTTTCAAGATGTCTGTATCCTGAGTCCTGCACCAGTGTTTTTTAGTTTGCCGACTACATCCACAAGTGTTCCTAGTATCCTGAGTCCTGCACCAGTGAGCCTCAGTTTTCAACCTTCTATTAAAGATGTCTGTATCATGAGTCCTGCACCAGTGTCATTCTGTTTGCTGGCTACATCTGCACCAGTGATCCTCAGCCTCCCATCATTCCAGTTCATTTGTGCTTGTAGCTACATCCAGGGGGTCTGTCCCATCTCCAGACTGTAATTGGTGTGTACTAAACCCTAAATCAACAAAATTGGGAAAGAAAAAAAATAGGAAGCATGGGTTGGAAGATATTTAGAAGAGTTATATATTTGAAAATGTGAGATTTTTTGATCAGACAGACTGCTCACACAGATCTCCACGCAAACCTTATTTAACTACGTCTATAGGAAAGGAATTCATACCCCTCTATCCATGGGGAAAATATCTTGTTACATTTTTCTACTGCTCCATTAGAAACAGCACATTATTTCTCCACTGTGTATGTCTTATATATGTGGTCTAAGATACATTTCCAGGGTATCTGCTCTCTATGTACATTCGGGTAAACGTGTGGAGAGATAAGATTGGCATCTCTTCCATAATCTCTGTACCCTGGGGCAAGACCACCAGATATGGTCAACGTTTCTTGCAGAGGCACATCCTCTAAAGCATTGGTTTGGAACAGACCCATACATTTTATTCATAATTTCTGGTGTTAAATGAATCTGATGGATTATCTTTCAACACCATGTTCCAGTCTTCATCTTGTAGGAAAATATGAATTGCAGTGGAGAAAAACATTTGCCTCTACTGCAATTTGTGTAATTTCCCAATTCATTTTCATTGTGTATTTGAATTCTGATTAGTTGATATTTTCTTATCATAATGGGGATAGCTCAAAAGAGATACAGAGTCTTATGTAGGATATTCATCCCAATTGCCTCAAGACTTGTTTTCCAGTAAACAATGAATTTCAGAAAATAGACATCCGAAATTAAGCTGGAATAAATTGTTAATGTTCTTTGAAAGCTTAATCCCAAGATAGGGAATGTATTCATTTTTCCATACAAAGTTATTTTTTCTTTTAGAAAGTTCTATGCTAAGGGTTTGTATTTTTGCATGTTCGCTAGTTTAATGTATGGGTTTCTTCTAGAGCAGGGGTGGCAAACTCAAATTCATCGGGGGCCGCATCAGCAGTATGGTTACCCTCAAAGGGCCGGTTGTATAGGATTATGCATCTACTCTTTATTATCATGAATAATTGCCTCTGCATTCAGTTGCTACTGGTTTTAATAATAATTTAAGTAATAACTAGCCTTGAAAACAGAAGCCTAGGAAGAATAATAGCAAGCATGGGTCAGGACTGCACTAAGTACACAGTGCATGGGTCAGGACTGCGCTAAGTACACAGTGCATGGGTCAGGACTGCGCTAAGTACACAGTGCATGGGTCAGGACTGCGCTAAGTACACAGTGCATGGGTCAGGACTGCGCTAAGTACACAGTGCATGGGTCAGGACTGCGCTAAGTACACAGTGCATGGGTCAGGACTGCGCTAAGTACACAGTGCATGGGTCAGGATTGCGCTACATATACAGTGCAGCGGTCAGGATTGCGCTAAGTACACAGTGCATGGGTCAGGATTGCGCTACGTATACAGTGCAGCGGTCAGGATTTCCCTAATTATACAGTGCATGGGTCAGTAATAGTGTGCCAGTCAGAGCCCAGTAATAGTGTGCCAGTCAGTGCCCAGTAATAGTGTGCCAGTCAGTGCCCAGGAATATTGTAACAGTCAGAGCCCAGTAATAGTGTGCCAGTCAGTGCCCAGTAAACGTGTGCCAGTCAGTGCCCAGTAATAGTGTGCCAGTCAGATCCCAGTAATAGTGTGCCACTCAGTGCCCAGGAATATTGTAACAGTCAGAGCCCAGTAATATTGTGCCAGTCAGAGCCCAGTAATAGTGTGCCAGTCAGTGCCCAGTAATAGTGTGCCAGTCAGTGCCCAGGAATATTGTAACAGTCAGAGCCCAGTAATAGTGTGCCAGTCAGTTCCCAGTAATAGTGTGCCAGTCAGTGCCCAGTAATAGTGTGCCAGTCAGATCCCAGTAATAGTGTGCCACTCAGTGCCCAGGAATATTGTAACAGTCAGAGCCCAGTAATATTGTGCCAGCCAGAGCCCAGTAATATAGTGCCAGCCAGAGCCCAGTAATATAGTGCCAGCCAGATGCCTAGTAATATAGTGCCAGCCAGAGCCCAGTAATATAGTGCCAGCCAGATGCCCAGTAATATAGAGCCAGCCAGATGCCCAGTAATATAGTGCCAGCCAGAGCCCAGTAATATAGTGCCAGCCAGATGCCCAGTAATATAGTGCCAGCCAGAGCCCAGTAATATAGTGCCAGCCAGATGCCCAGTAATATAGTGCCAGTCAGAGCCCAGTAATATAGTGCCAGCCAGATGCCCAGTAAAATAGTGCCAGCCAGATGCCCAGTAATATAGTGCCAGCCAGATGCCCAGTAATATAGTGCCAGCCAGAGCCCAGTAATATAGTGCCAGCCAGAACCCAGTAATATTGTGCCAGCCAGATGCCCAGTAATATAGTGCCAGCCAGAGCCCAGTAATATAGTGCCAGCCAGATGCCCAGTAATATAGTGCCAGCCAGATGCCCAGTAATATAGTGCCAGTCAGAGCCCAGTAATATAGTGCCAGCCAGAGCCCAGTAATATAGTGCCAGCCAGATGCCCAGTAATATAGTGCCAGCCATTGTTTGAGATCTAGGTTTTCTAATTTTGAAAGCACCTCAATTGGTAGGCATTCCAACAGTTTATACTGAATGTCCATTCTCTTCTTTATTGCTTCCAAATCTTGTTCTAAATCTTTGTATCTCTATAATTGATTTTTCAGAACCATTATATCATTAAATCTTTGTATCTCTATAATTGATTTTTCAGAACCATTAATTTAGGTTTTTGAATCCCCCCTTATTAACTTCAGTTTTATACCAGGCCTGCAGCTGTGCCTCCTCCCTGTTTGAAGGACATGAGCCAGCCTGCAAGACTCCTTAATAAACCTCCAGAATATTGGGTGCCCCAAATCCTCCATATTTTATTCTCATAACACACTCTCCACATGTAGTTCATAAACATGGTCTGAATCATCTGAAGCCATGGCTTTCTGACTTGTAACAGGATTTGCTGAAAAATGTAGGTCCATTTGTGTAAAATATAGGATTTTACTACATTAATCCTGCCCAGCCATGACATTTCCACATTTTTTAGTTTTTTTAAATTGTTTGTTTGCTTGCTTTAGGAGGGGTAGGGTATTTATTTCCATCATTTTGCTTGGGTTTTTTCTTATCTTACACCTAAATATAGAAACATTTTTTTCGGCCAGCTGAACCTGTATCTTGTTTTTATTAGTTCATTATTTTCTTTCCCTACATTTTTTGTTATTATTATTGATTTATCTTCATTCAGTTTATTATTTGAGTACAAGCTATGCTTTTTTTCCTACAAATGATTAAGGCTAGAAGTCTCCAGAAAGGAAAGGTCACAGATCCATACTGCTGCACAAAATACTTCACATTCTTGTGTTCCTGACAATTTGGGTTCACAAAATGATACTTATTTTTATTTTGAAACAGAGTGGACGTGTGCAAACGTAGAGCATTGTTTGATGGGCACCTAAGAATATCCCTTGTTAAGATGAGACAAAGACTGTCACCTCAATTGACTTGCGAATCACACTTACTCCTTTGTTAAAAATCTCCTGTGCAGAAATAGAAATCACTAATGAAGTGATTTTAGAGTTTCTTGTCTATAATTTCCAAAGTCATTTTTCTACCTACTCATTAACCATTGTACAACACCAGCCAGGCACTACAATGGACATATTTTGTTGCTTGCCAACTGATATTTGTACTAAATTATTTGAACAAAAAAAACTCAACCCTTTCACCACAACCACTTCTTAATTTGATATAACTTGAAAATTCATTTTAATTTCAAATAAATACATAGGTTTAAAAAAATCCATGAAACCATGATTTTTTAATTCTCTTTGTGTGATGTAATTTTATGCACCTTAAACAGTCTAAGCAATCTGAATTCACTCTTGACTGCTAAAGTTCCATATCCAGATAACAAACAAACTCACCCAGCCAACATCCACCAAGAACTACCCAACACATTAGATTTGCCACAGTTTTACTGACATCAGTACCAATAATAGTTAACTTGATAACACATAAAATAAGCACATATATCACCAACTGTAGGATGGAAATTCTCCCATCTCTTTCCTGGTTGATAGTAAACTGGTAAACCCACGCCACGCCCAACATTCTATATTCAAAATGAACACTTCATAAACATTCCAAACCCCATCAAATCCCATATTACATATATAAAAATAAACATTACCCTTTTCTAAAATGGGCTAGCAGTCATGGCCTCTTCTGCTTGGGGTCACCGGAGCTTCTTGACTGATAAAGTCCCATACCCAGAGAACAAACCAACCCCGGTGACAAAACTCTACACAACACATAAAATTGGGTAGGGCATTGGCCACAGCTTTACTGACATCAGTACCAATAACAGTTAATTTGATAATACATAACATAAAAATGTATAACATACTACTAGCTGTAAAATGGATATCCTGCCGGCAGTTGACATTCCAGGTAGATACCAAGAGTTTCTGCTCTACCAAGCCCTCAGCCACTCAAAGGACAGGACTCTTCCAAGACCAAAATAGATCTTCTTTCCTTCCACCTTTTTCCCACTACTGTACAGGGTGAGTCGACCACCACCATCACGGCCTCTACTTATAGTGTCAATGAGGTCACCCCCCCACCAACAACGCACGATATATTGTTGATTAAATCCCCACATTAAAAGTATCGAGACCTATAAAACTGAAGTATACTCCATTCCCCCTCATCAGCGGACACCTGGATGATTGGGTTGGGCGGGTTCGGCCGAACTCCGAAAAAAAGCCCGGGGTCGAACTTGACCCCAAACCCGAACCTATTAATGTTACGGGGGACCCTATAATAATAAGGAGGGGGCACCTAATGTCCCCCCTGTTCCCCACCCATGAGCTGCAGGTGGGGACCATAAAATAATAATATGGTTTTTTATTTGGCCTTTTTTGGGGCTAAAGAAAAGAAGAAATAAAAAAGAAGACATAAAATGGTAAGTATTAAATTGTTATTTTTTTACAGGTTAGTTTATTGCCCACCCCCTCACTATTATTAGGGTAAAGGGGGGGTAAGTAAGCATTTTTCTTTATTGGGGGGAAGTGACTAGGGGCTGGGCACCTATATTATTATAGGGTCCCCACCTGCTGGCAATGGGTTGGGACGGGGGGCGGGGGCACTAATTTTAAATTTGTTAAGGCGAATCGCCAAACCCCGAACATACAGTGGAATGTCCGTGTTCGGGTCCGGGGTCCAAAAATCTTAATGTTCGGTACGAACCCGAACTTTGCGGTTCGGGTTCGCTCAACTCTACTCATCATCCTTCCATTATCCCCTTCTAATTCACAATGGCATACCACAAATGCCTCTATTACTTTAACAAAACAAGACATTGACAAATTAAATTTTCCCCTGCACCTTTACAAAGCCCTGGGATTAATAGTCCTAGTAGACTGCAATTTTGACTCCTGTGTGAGAATCAGCATTCCATGGAAACAAGATCCCACAAGTACCAACGAAAAGGAAATCCATGAAAATCCATTTCTAGAGCAACCCACTTGATCCAGTCAATCTGTAACATCAGCAATCAGCATCCTAGACACCCCCTTAAAGTTCGACATCTGGGGGGTCTGGGAAACTACTGTTTGCCACTCAGCATATTAGTATATGCTACTAGAGTCCCCATTCATAAGAAATTCGTATTTCTTATTTAATTCTTATTCTTATTTAAATTCTTATTGAACGTCGTTCGGTTTATAGACTTTCGGCTTATGGAATACATGTAATACTATGGGGACTCTAGTTCGGTTTATAGAAAGCCAATAGTATTACATGTATTCCATAAGCCGAAAGTCTATAAACGAACGACGTTCGGTTTATAGACTTTCGGATTATACAATAGCAATAGCATTACATGTATTCTATAAACCGAAAGTCTATAAACCGAATGTCGTTCGTTTTCAAATTTTTGGGCTTTTGGAATACATGTAATACTATTGGCTTTCTATAAACCGAAATAGAGTCCCCATTCATACGAATAGGTCAATTGACCTATTCGTATGAATGGCGACTCTATATCGGTTTATAGAATAGCAATAGCATTACATGCATTCCATGAACCGAAAGTCGTTCATTATGTCGGTTTATGGAATGTACGTAATGCTTTTGGTATTCTATAAACCGACTCTATTTCGGTTTATAGAATGCCAATAGCACGAATGGACGAATGATTTTCGTTTATTAACCATTCGTTCATTCGGCTTTCGTTAGTTTAGCATTTTCGTTATTCGTTTTTCGGAAGAATGGACGAAAATGCTATTTTCGGACGAAAATGCATTCGTCCGAAAATGAATGCACATGTCTATACCACACACTCTTAATTCCTGTATGCGTGCTTATTTGTAAAATGACATTAATTATAGAATTATATATGGGGAGCAGGGAGGAGCAAAAGTGCAACCTTGTAAGTTGAGAGTAAGCGTGACCTGGTATTGGAAACATTCTGGTGCTTCTCAAAGGTGATGCAAATAACATGGAACCTAACCTATCATTAGAAGATGGATGCTCTTGCTAACTTACATACAACACACATTTTCTGGTCTATTATCCAAAAAGTGGTGAACTGTCAAATGAACTGCAAAATTAAAAGCTGAGTTAGTAAACGTCTCCAACCTGCCTATCAATCTAATAAATAATGCCTGGTTTTTGGAGCTCACCAGAGTTCATTTTTAGCTGCCATTTTGTTAGGAGCACAGCATGAGACTATCATTAGTCGTAACTTTTTGTAGTTGGGGGGGGAGGGGAGATATCCATATGAACAATTTGTATGTAACTTTCACCTTATTTGTCAACTTTAACAACTCTTTTGTGTTCAGTAACCTGCATAAATACATCAAAATACAGTTTTCCACAAAAATAGCAATGGAAATAAAAGACAGCAGAAAAATATTACAATATAAAATGTATGTATGGCAGCTGAGATACTTCTGGATCATAAGGTCATTTTTTTTTTTATTAAACCACTGTCTGTTACAAGAGAAAGCTTTTGTGCACAATGATAATTTCTCTGTCTACATGTTAGGATTGCAATTAGATAAACACAAAAGCAGCAGTTCCCTTGTGCTGATATAATATGGGGTGAGGTGACCTCATCCTTCCTACATGAACTCGAAGTTACATGATATAAATCCTACACTGTCATTGGGGTCAGAGTAGCAACCAAAGAAATCGAGAGATAAAAAAAAACATTGCCTTTTATCTCAACACGACTTATGACTCACTGTAACCTACAAATGGATTTCATTGTATTTTTCTAGTGAAAACCATTTGTGTAAATGCCAAAACACAGAGTTGAGCGGTAAACTTAAGACAATCTATGCTCAAGAGGAATATTCCTATAAAAAAAAAACTTTTTCCTGACAGCTCCACGTAATGAATAGCTACTGGCCAGAAACCGTGGACTACTATTAAAAACTACAGTAATTTTAAAACATGCTTAGGGGGCACACCAAAGGGACCCCACAGGTAATAAGCAGGCCAACGTACAATTTTTCTTTTGTTGTGGAAATATATAAAACTGTTTTAAGAAAAAAAAATCCAGATTCACACCGTTTCACAAAATTATCCTAAAGCCTAAGCAAACTACTGATGGATTCTTTGATGTATTATGTCATCAGGATGAAAAGGGAGAAGCCAGCACAATTTGTTAAACCCAAATAAAATTTGGGAAGGAATGTGGTGCTGCTTGCTGTTTTAATATGGTGTAGCCTTGGGATGTTGGAAAGTAAGAAACTCGAAGTTTAAAATTTAATGAAGGACACATCCTCTATTTAATAGATTTCTTTTGTTTTCTCAACATGGTTGGCTTTCGTTTCTTTAATATCCCTTCCCCTTGTTGGAACCATAACACTGTTTTAGCTTAAGGTTTCATGGAGTTCATTTTCTTTGCCCTGTTAACCTGATTTATTTTTTTATTTAAGCAATTGGATTTCTCCTTGGGGCATGGATCATGTAGCTGATCACAAACATATACCTAAGACCAATTGGTTATTGTTTCAATCTGGGTTAAATTGTAGGGGGGGAAAAATAGTGTTTGCAAATGTTAACCCCTTTTACTGTTAAACAGGTCTTTGGTGTGTGCACAGTTTGAAAACACGTATCTAGGCATATGACAAGGATTACAAATAAAGTGATAACCACCAGGACTTTATCAAATATTTAACACATTTATCGTAGTAAAGGTTGTGTGATTTATATGGTTTCTTTAGCTTTTGACTTCATGTATTATTGCAATTTATAATGACACTTGCCCCCACACTTTTTGGTACATGATACATTTTGACAAATACTTTACAAATATTTCTAGGCTTTTATAATCAAACAGACAAAATTGGAAGCCAGACTAGTTGTTTTGGGAGCACAGTAAATGGTTCTATGTAAAGCAATCAAAACAAGTTAGGAGCAACTACAATTGTAAGTCCAATGGCTCCATTTCTCCTGGTATTAATGAAGTCTAGTATTGATATTTGATAATGATTAAATAGGCCCCTTATATTACCATATCGAAAAATTCTTCATCTGCTCCATTATTCTGAAAGTCATACATTGAATTGACAGTGCAGATGTCAGCAACTGTTGACAGTATATTTCACTAAAGCTACTGTAAGTTTGCTACTGGTCAGCAGTCTGTTATTAAAGGGACAGTCTAGTCCCCAAACTCACTTTGGTGCAAAATTAAGATTACTGCTTGTATAATGTACAGGCTTTTATCCCACTGTGATTTGATGCAGGCATTCTGCATAAATCAAATGTTTAATATTTGACTCAAGCCCTCCCCAGTGATTACTCTGCACGTTTACTATAGGTGCGGCAGCACTGATTTTAGAGAAATAAAGTTTTGTTTCATTTAGTCACTTCCTGTCCTCCTCAAACTGAATATATTGTGTGGCCTCTGAGTGACCTTGATCTTGTACACAGTAGGATCTCTTAACAGTGCAACACATTGTCTGATAACATCACTTGAGAGACATGATATTCCATTCATTTGAATGGCATTATTCTCATTGGTTCCTGCAGCAACAAAACAAACAAACATTTACTCATCTAGGGTGGTCAGTCCTGCTCTCTTGGAAACTGCTGTAATTTCACAATTTCATCTAGCTGTTAGTATTTCATATTTTAAATAATGCAAAATGTAAGACATGGATTTTAAAGTACTTTGAAAGCACATTGACTGTGTTTACCTCTACCACTTCTGCTATAAGGCTATTCCATACATCCACCACTCTCTCAGTAAAGTAATAATTCCTGACATTACTTTTATATCTTTGCCCCTCTAATTTAAGACTGTGTCCTCTAGTTGTGGTAGTTTTTCTTCTTTTAAATATACTCTCTTCCTTTACTGTGATAGAAGAATATACATTTTTTAGTGCTAGCAACATTGTGGTTTACAAATTAAGTTTAAACAGAGGCTGAACCCTTCCATGGAAAGAGGGTAATAACACTTATTATCAGTAGAGGTCTTGGGCATATTCACCCATTCTTTTATCAACATCAGCTGATACAAAACCAGCTCTCCCTCCAAGCCTCCATACTACATCTTTAGTACCTTAAAAGTGCCTTCAATAGCAATTTTCACTTCATCTGGGCCTGCTTTAACATTAAATTGCTTGATAAAGTGAAAGGAAATTGATTAATTATATTTGTGTTGCTGGACAGGCCTGCACTGATTTGGAGGACATTATGAAATTGTTCAACAGTAAACTTCTAACTCTAAGAAACATTTTTATACAATCAACAAAGTATGTCAACACGCCTCTTGTCTGAGCAATGTGAAGGTTAACTACACACAGATGCAACCCAGGCCACAAGCAGTTATATTTTTTATATGCTGGATTACACAGGTACAGGATCTGTACTACATGTGTGCATCATTAAATTCACATACAAAGCATATGGGGATTACAGTTTAAATTCAGCTGGAAGATACATGCTATTCCTGCATTCAATGATGCACACATATATTACAAGTATGTTCCTACATCCTTAAGCAGGGACGTGAAATTGGCTGCATAATCAGAAATTCCTATGTCGCAAAAAAATGTTTGGGTATTTAGAAGTAATACAAAAGCAGTTTTAATTTTATTCAAACAAAGGTATACATTTACAGGGATCATGAGACTATGGATAGTTAGTTCAGGTGGGGCCAGGGCCGGCCTTTGGGGGGCGTGGCCTGCGAGACCACACAAGGCGCAACACCCCAGGGGGCGCCACATACTGGCAGGGGGCGTATGAGAGGTGAAGGTCCGCCCCCAACCTGTGAAGCAGCGCGGCATCTGCTTCACGAGGGAGTCGCAGGCAGCATAAACTGTGTGTGTTAAACACACATGGAGCAGTAAGTGCTGCTCATGCTCCGCGCGCTTAGTGATGATGCAGGGCATCATATTTCCGATGCCCTGAATTATCACTACAAACGGGGAGCACGAGCGGCACATACTGCACCTTGTGTGTTTAACACACAGAGTTTATGCTGCCCAAGCTTCAAGAATGGGAGGGGGAGGGAGAACAGAGGAAGAGGAGGAGAAGAGAACAAAGTAGGAGGGGGAAGGAGAGAACAGAGGATGAGAGGGGGAGAGGAAAGAGATCAGGTATGGGGTGGAGGGGGAGGGAGAAAAGATATGGGGGTGGAGAGAGCAGAAATGGGGAGAAGGAAAGAGATATGGGCAGGGGAAGGAGAGCTAATCGATATGAGGGGGAGGAGAGATAGCAGATATTGGGGGAGAACAGATATGGGAAAGGAGAAATAGATAACAACAGATTTAGGCAGGAGGAAATAGAACAGATATGGGGGGAGGACGTGAGACAGACAGACATGGGGGATGGGGAGAGGAGAGACATACATGGGAAGGGAGAGAGATATAAAATGGGAGGTTGGAGAGAGACAGACATATCAATGAAGAGGAAAGGGACAAACATGGGAATGGAGAGAGACATTCATTGAGGGAGAGGAACAAGACAGGCATGAGGAGAGAGAGGAGACAGACAGACATGAGGGTAGAGAGGAGAGGGGGGTGCCACAGGGGTGGCCTGCATGGGTGCTCGAATACTTAAGGCCACCCCAGGGTGGGGCACACCCAGGGCCAGATTAAGACATTAATCCGTGCATGGGCCTGGGCAAAATCGGCAGTAATATATAAACTTGACATATCATGGAAAAATCAACAGTTATTTATGAATGAGGCCTGTTTGGCCGCATCTTGCTGTCAAACGGGCCTCATTTGACCTGCGGGCCACACATTGGATGCTCGTGTCCTAAATGGTAGAAGTTTGGTGGGTAATTCTCCTGGAAGAAAGAGGTTTCAAAGGAAGAAGTCACCTTTCCAAGTAAAAACACTTAATAAAGTTTAAACTATTTAACAGTGTTAAAGGACACTCTAAACTTAAATATACTACCATGCAAAATGCAGACAACACTGGAATCAGTGCTATTGTATATTCATGACACTGATCATACTAATGAAGTGGAATAAAGAATTCAAATATAATCATATTGTGCTTGTTAACAGCATTGCATTGTATTATTACTATGTTCTTTCGCTACGGTGCTAGTTTGTTATACCACCCCATTTTGTGAAATGATATTATGCTAACACTGATGTCTAGTGGAGGGTCCATGTATAAACTGAATACTGTGTTGTGACCTTAATTGCACATCCTTACCCAGAATCTCTTGCAGCTCTGTATACTGGCCTTTTCATGTTCAATTCTCTTGAATTGCGTATTTGCAATAACAATTGTTACAGCTATTCACTGTCTCTTTGGGGGCTAGTCACTAAAACTGAACTGAGAAGGGAACTGCAAATGTCAGGCATTAATAGCTAAGTTCAAAATTATCCAACTCCTATCTCTCCAATGCACTAATTGCATGATGTTGGCTTACTGCTTGCAGTTTACAGTAAGTAAGTAGTACCCATGCTCCCTGTCCACTTTTTTAAGCATCAAGTGCCGTGGCATCAGCATGCAGCTCTCTAGAGACAATGTCTGGCTGCCAGGAGATAATGGGTACTCCCATTTTTGCTTGAGATGCTTATGTAATTGTGGGAAGGATAAATCTCCATACTAAAGACTAATAAAATAGTTTTTCTAAATAGAATTGAGTAAACAAGTTCTTGCCATATTTATTGATTCACTGGGAGCCCACTGCATTATTTCTGTTTTTGCACAGTGGAATGCAAGCAGGACTTGTGTGTTATGTTTGGTTACTGGTAGGAATTTTTTTAGAAGAGGATTTGAAAGTGTAAAGTAATTGGAATGTGCCAACCTCCACATTGAAAGCAATCCTATCTTTAGATGGTAATTGCAGCTAAATGTAGATTGGTGAGATAAAAAAAATTCTATTGATAATACACAGTAATCAAAAGATCTCCCCTCATCAACCCTCTTTGCCAGTGGGGTACCCACTGGGGTACCTTTGACGCCCTGCAAAAAAAAAAAAAGTACAAAAAAAATGTGGCCAAACGGGGCAGCTGCTCAGGGCCCATTCATCCTTGGGGCCAAAGCAGCTTCCTCGTGGGCCCCCACTGCTGCCTGTGTGACTGTCTCACTTGGAGACACTATCGAGCAGCAGCCTGGAGACCCGCATCCAACGCTTGTCTTCACAGCCACCGGAAGTGACCCCAGTGGCCAGGGCCGCCACCAGGAATTTCAGGGCCCCTTACAGAACAAATTTTCTGGGCCCCCGAAGCCCCCCCCCGAAAATATCTCCCACTCGCCCCACCTACCCTGACAAGCATGTTGTCCCGGTCTAATGTAATATGGAGGGTGGTTGGGAGCAGTTGGTCAATATGCCAGTAATATTTTGCCACCCAATAAGTCAGTATTTTTCTCTCAATATGCCATTCTTTTGCAATTTAATATGCCACTATTTTGCCATTTAATATGCCAGTATTTTGCCTCTCAATATGCCAGTATTTTGCCATGTAAAATGCCAGTATTTTGCCATGTAAAATGCCAGTATTTTGCCATGTAAAATGCCTGGATTTTACCCTCAATATGCCAGGATTATACCATTTAATATGCCAGGATTTAGCCAATTAATATGCCAGGATAATGCCAATTAATATTCCAGGATTTTGCCATTTATTATGCCAGGATTTAGCCACTCAGTATGCCAGGGTAATGCCAATTAATATGCAAGGATTTAGCCATTTAATATGCCATGATAATGCCAATTAATATGCCAGGATAATGCAAATATATCAGGATTATGCCTCTCAATATGCCAGGATTATGCCATTTAATATGCCATGATAATGCCAATTAATATGCCAGGATAATGTCAATATGCCAGGATTATACCATTTAATATGCCAGGATTTAGCCAATTAATATGCCAGGATAATGCCATTTAATATGCCAGGATTTAGCCAATCAGTATGCCAGGATAATGCCAATTAATATGCCAGGATTTAGCCATTTAATATGCCAGGATAATGCTAATTAATATGCCAGGATTATGCCATTTAACATGCCAGGATAATTCCAATTAATATGCCAGGATAATGCCAATATGCCAGGATTATGCCTCTCAATATGCCAGGATTATGCCATTTAATATGCCAGGATAATGCCAATTAATATGCCAGGATAATACCAATGTGCCAGGATTATGCCTCTCAATATGCCAGGATTATGCCTCTCAATATGCCAGGATTATGACATTTAATATGCCAGGATAATGCCAATTAATATGCCAGGATAATGTCAATATGCCAGGATTATACCATTTAATATGCCAGGATTTAGCCAATTAATATGCCAGGATAATGCCAATTAATATGCCAGTATTATGCCATTTAATATGCCAGGATTTAGCCACTCAATATGCCAGGATAATGCCAATTAATATGCCAGGATTTAGCCATTTAATATGCCAGGATAATGCCAATTAATAAAACAGTTGAATATAATATTTAAAAGTTCATATAAGTATACATGAAGCTAGTTATATACATATATTTGGGGTCCACCTCAAGCTTTTGAAAAGGCTAGAAATATTTTAATTTCTTTTGTGGCCAGAAAAAGTAATATTACTTTACTGAGAGTGTGGTGGATGAATGGAATAGTTTTCCTTAAGAAATGGTAGAGGTTAATACATTAAGGAGTTTAAGCATGCATGGGATAGGTATAAGGCTATCCTAGATATAAGATAAGGCCAGGGACTAATGAAAGTATTACTTTACTGAGAGGGTAGGGGATACATGGAATAGCTATCCAGTAGAAGTTTTAGAGGTTAATACAGTGAAGGTGTTTAAGCATGCATGGGATAGGCATAAAGCTACCATATATATATAAGACAAGGCCAGGCACAAAGCAGAACAGTTGGGAGACATGTCAGTGGCATTTCTGGGGTGGAGTTGCACAGTGGGGTCGGGGGGCCCCAGAGTAATTTTTGCACCGGGGCCGGTGGTTTCTAGTTTGACAGCTCACAGACATTCACCTGCCCACCTCTACACACCAGTGAAGTCCAGGGTAAGTCCATTGGATTCAATATGGGCGCTGGGGCATCTCATGTGTGTGAAATCTGGGTGCTGGGCCAAGTGCTTTGTGTACAAACTGGGTCCTGTGGATGCAAACTGTGTTGTGGGCAAATCTAGGGGGTGCAGTCTAGGTTCTCTGGTAAGTCCTGTTGGTGCAATTTGGTTACTGGGGCAAGTCCTATGTGTGCAGTCTGGATGCCTGGGTAAGTCCTTTGTTTGCAATCTGGGTGATATTACAAGTCATGTATGAGAAATCTCTGTGCTTGGGCAAGTCCTTAGGGTGCAATCTAGGTGCTCTGGCAAGACTCATGGGAACAATCCAGGTGCTCTGGCAAGGCCTGTGAGTGCAATCTGAGGGTTTGGCAAGTTCTGATTGTGCAATCTAGGTGCTCTGGCAAGACCAATCTAGGTGCTCTGGCAAGCTGGGTGCTGTGTGTGAAAATGCGGTGCTCTAGTAAGTCCCGTGGATTCAGTAAGGTGCATCTCTTGAGTGTGCAATCTGGGAGCAATGGTGATGGAAGTGGGGACAATAATGAAAGGAGGGAAGGAGAAATTGAGTAAAGGGATGGATTCTCAAAAACTATTTTATTATCCTATAACTATACCTTACCACCACCTGTGACTCTGGGCCAAATGTGACCAGTTAGACAGCAATGTGCGGTTTACCTGACAACTGCCAATATATTCTCATAATCCCTATAAATGTATACTTTAGCTTGAATAAAGTAAATGTAAACTTATTTTGAACTGCATTTGTATTACTGCTAAATAACCAAACATGTTTCTATGGCTAACAAGCTATTCTGCACTATTACTGTAAATAAAAAACATTAATGTGGACCAACACATGCATTTCTTATCATGTTGGCCACTTCAGAAAAATCTTGGTTGCCCAGGTTCTAACCTATCATTTGTAAATAAATGAGATATTTTGAAGAAAAATACTCACATTTTAATAAATAGATAAATTTTTATAATTATTTATGTTTAATATGTTTTATAAAATGTAGGTAATTTTCAAGTCAAAGAGGTTCTATAAATCCAGCTTCAATATGTCATTTATCACATGAATTCCATAAATTTAGGGCATCCCAGTCTGCTCGCTGCCCAGCAATAAATAAAGTTCGGTTGTTGACATCATTCCAATGGTAAGTGCTATAGAATTAATACAAGGAAATAAAATTGAATATTTATGTAAGAATTTACATTTTTAGGTCTTATGTTGCTTTTACTAGGAAATTAGATATCTGAAATGGCAGTGTATTAAATAGACATTGGACAAGTTAATTTTGCTTTAATATAATGAATGTAATAAAACCTTTCTTTAGGTTTAGATGTTTTATGAAATTCACACCTGTTTAAATATTCAGGGAATACACATAGCATTGCCTTTTAATTACAATATCATTTTTTTTTTTATTGCAGCAGAAATTTGCAAGGGAAGGCAGAAATATAAAGATGATTAAAAAAATAAATTAACTCTTCTAATGCCTTATTACTATGCGTAAGGGCAATGATTTACCTCTATTTCATTTTTAATTAAATTAGTACCCACCAGAAATCAGAGTCAATTGCATTTCAAGGAGATTTTATCCTTGTCTGGTCCTGTTGTGAAAATTTGCCAATACAGTAGAGTAACATTAATGCATGAGTCCTATTAGAGTCTCTTTTATTTTCAAGTACCTTTGATCTGCAAAAAACTGTTATTATTACTATGCTAACAATTACACATGAGAGGAAGTTATAACAAAAAAAAACTCAGGATGCTGAACTCTAAAATTATGAAATTTGCACAGCTTATTCATGCTGGAATATCTAGGCCAATGAAACTATTTTGATCTCTCTACATTATTCCTTTCACAAGTTATGAGTTAATACATTTTTGAGGTGAACCGTATGGACATTGGTGAAGGCCAACGGGAGAATATAACATTTATGGTGATGTAGAACATGTAGAATGACAACATATGAAATTTCTATCTTGAAGACCTTATGGTATAGGTTTTACAGGTTCTACGGGTGTCATTTCTATGGCAACACAACTAGTATCAGCTCTCTACACTTTTCATTTTCCTAGTTATGAGTTCTAAGTAGAAAAGCAACTTGCAGAACAACGATTGCAGACCTCTACAAGACGGAACAACAAAACTGCTGAGGAAGGAGAGGTGCAAAATGCTTAACAACGATTGTGAATTGCTACAAGATGGAGCAACAAGACTGCTGAAAAGTTTAATGAGTACAGTACCAGCAGAGTTTCTCAGCAGAGGAAAACACAGCATTGTTAAACAAGATGTGATAACATTACATCCATGTGATAGGAGCAGCAGCAAAGAGGACAATCCAGATGATGAAAAATGAACTCTGGCAGCAGATTGTGGATGCCTTTAAGGCAGCTTATGTGAATAACAGGTCCGAGGAGTTGGAGAAGAAAAGGTAAGTACATTTAAAATACTTATACACCATAGGCAGCATGTCATATCACACTGATCTATCACCTGTAGTTTATGTAACACATTTATTAGCTGTGTCAAGGATAGCTAGAAATCTACACTTATAGGGAATGTTGCACATGTCCTAATGGCTGCCACATATGGAGAAGATGCTGGTGTGTGTGTAGAGAACTGTACATGATGTCATAATCACCTTTCATTACGAAATGACGGAGCATAGGGGCTAAACATCACATTTTTTCCAGACTCAGAATGTTTACTAGACGTAGCAATGTGAATGCATAATTCTTTCGAAAACCAACAGCACACCGAAATAGACCGAACCAAATACCAGCGGCAAGAATCTAAATCCTGGGAAGTAAAATTAGTCTATTAACAGAATGAATTCTATTACAAATGCATTGTGGGTAATCCTACATATATTGATGACTTTTATTAAATCTACAAAATCAATAATTTTTTCATAACTGTAATTACATAATGTTTATTGCGTTTTAGACATTCAAATTTACAATTATGCTTAACACCTTCGCGACAAAGGACGTGCCAGGCACGTCCTGGGAGAAACTCCCTTAATGACAAAGGACGTGCCTGGCACGTCCTGCGGTGAATCAAGCGGTTTTCGAGATCAACGATCGCAAAAACCGCTTTAACGGTGCTGGTCTATTGCCTCGATGTCGAGGCAATAGCCAGCACCGAAATTTCTATTTTGGGGCACCCACGATCGCCCCACGGAGCGATCGTGGGGAGCCATATTGACGGAGCATGCTGCTCCGTCAATATGGCTAAGCCCTCTGCCGGTCTGAGCTTCGGAAGTGAAAGTAACTTCACTTCCGTCGCTCTGCCCCTAGTGGTAGTTAAGTAGCATTGCAATGGAAAATATTTAAAATGTAATATTTTTTAGCATAAGGGATAGGGTTAAAATTAAATTAAAATTAAAAAATATTAAGGGATATAATAAGGATTAGAGTTGGGGTTAAATTTAGTGTTAGGGTTAAATATTGGTTCGGGTTGGGGTCAAAAGGTCAATATAGGAAAAAAACAAAAAACACTATTTTTGGTTTTTGCCCCATAACTCGCAAAAAAATACCGAAAATATGGAAACATGCATATTTTTGAACTCGGGACAACATTTAGAAACTATTTAGACCTGGTCTTTTTTAATGATTTTATTTGTATAAATTATATTTTAGGTCAAAGATAGAAAAAGTGGGTTTTTTAAAATTTTTCATCATACTTTATGATTTTTTTTGTAGTAAATTATAAGATATGATGAATATAATGGTATCTAATGAAAGCCCTTCTTATGACGATAAAAACAACATATAATTTGTGTGGGCACTGTATGTGAGAAAGAAAAAAATTACAGCTAAACACAAACACCCTAGAAATGTCAAAACAGCCATAGTCACCAAGGGAAAGTCAAGGTGAAAATGTCTTGTCACTAAGGGGTTAAGCAAAAAAAAAGACATAATGTAGCAGATGAAATAAAAGTGACCTGATGTTGACGGTGTGATACAGGATTCTAAACAAATCCTGATTTGCAGTTACTTATGACAAAGATGTAGAATACTATTGGATACATGTACATATAACTTAAGAAAGGTGAGCAAGCTCTCAATATATAAAATAAAACACAGCCCATTATTCTTTCCAAGTAATTTATGTCACATTAAGATGGCAGGATATTGAAAATAAGAATATGGAAAATAGCATGTCTGTTATGTCAGTATATTTTCCTATTTGTACTTTATAGACAATGTGTTCTTATTTTACCATTTATATATGAAAGCTGAGATAGGAATATTATCTTGTGCTTAGTATAGCTGACTAATAAAGCAACAATTATTTAAAATATTACTCTTTATTCCCTTGGGCTAATGCTCCTTAATCATATAAAACATTTTAATGAATGTTTAATGCAAATCATCAAATAAAGCAGCAATATGTCAAGTATACACTGGGGGGTCTCCGTATAAAAAGGCAAGTTTACCCATGTTTACTCAGAGCTGAGAATTCATATTGTGATATTGTCCAGTCTAAAGTTATATAAACAAATAATTTTTTTCTCTCCCCTCTCTTTTTCTTTACATTGGGGGATGGGTCCTAATCAGGTTGAGTAAATTGTGAGGGGGTGTGGGATAGGCACAAGGCTAATTAAAATATTAAATATAAATTTAGAAAATTGGGCAGACTAGATAGACCGCAGGGTTCTTATCTGCCAACGCATTCCATGTTTCTATGTTTCTATCTAAAAGGACATCAAATGTGGAAGTCCACAAAAGAGAGGGGTTGCCATTATTATCTCTAGTACAGTTCATTTTAAATATATCTATCACGATGAAGATCATAACGGTAGATCTCTTATCTTAATCTGTAAGCTGAACCACTCATTGTACACTCTGACAAATGTTTACGCTCCTAATGAATCTCCAGTTGGAATCTTATCCACCTTTATGGAGAGATTGGATCAGATATCAAAGGGTATGCCCGTTAAAGCAGGAGATATGAATTGTGTACTTGATCCACATATGGATAAAACTCTTGTTAAAGGTAAAAAGTTAGATCTAAAAGTTAAGTCACTGGCATTAAGGCTAACAGCCTTTTCGCATTATTAGAGAAGCAAGATGTTAATCATGATCTCAAATCAGGGAAATCCCCAGGCCCAGATGGATATACAGCGCAATTCTATCAGCTGTTGGACCCGTAGATCTCCCCAACTTCTCAGAGTCTTTAACTTCATTGGGGAAGGGAAACGTTTTCCCTCCGAGATGCTACAGTCGACTATCTCTCCTATCCCTAAGGAGGGGGAGAATCCAAGATATGTTACAAATTCAGACTCCTAGATTTAAACAGAAAACTCCAAATAACCATGTTTGCACATGCATTAGAGTGGGAAATTAAAAAGGAGACTAATTCAATATGGTTGCAACTTGAAAGGGTCCAAACAAAAAATATGAATTATTTTCTGCTTTATAGGGTAGGACCTGTGGACTTCAAAAAAATGAAAGTTAAATCCTCTATAATATGGGACATATTTAATAATATGAATAAAGTTAGATTTAGCATAGGGATGACTACACCTTTACATCCCAGACTTAAAGCTCTCCTGGAAAAACAATGAATTAATTCATATTTCATATTTATTGAATACTGAGGGGATGATGCCATTTGAGCTTATTCAAGAGAAGTTTGGTCTTTCAATCTTGGAAAAATTCCCATTTATTAGAATTCAGAATTGTATCAAAAGGAATCCTCGAGCACTGGATGATTGGATGCACTGGATGATTTTGTATCAGGTCAGCACAAAGTAAAACATATATCAAAGTTATCAGCATTTATGGAGTTTAAGCAGAATCTCCCATTCCCTACTTCCATTATCAAATGGGAAAACGATTTGGAGAAATCCTACTCTAAATAAAGTTGGGATAAAGCAGTTGATTTCAATAGGACCACTATTCACTGTGTTACTCTCCAAGAAATGTACTATAAAATCTTGTACCGATGGTACATGGTTCCCGTCCACCTAAATAAATTTCAACAAACTATATCTAAAAAGTGCTGGAGATGTGTTAGGGTGGTCAGAACTATGCACCATGTATGATGGGAGTGTCAGAAACTGGAATAAAGTAAAAATAATCTGCAGAGGCTTTTTGGAGATATGTGGGGCATTCAGACCCGGATTAATGCCCCTTTATTTTTATCTATGCTTGATTGCCTAAATCACTCCAAACTCTCTTGGCCCATTTCCTCTCTCAACTAAAATCTGATTGGCTCAGTATTGGAGGAGAGTTGAGACCCCTAGGTGGCAAGAGGTAATTGCCCAAATTATTTACCAGCCTCAAATAGAGATGTCTCTTTCTATAAATAAAGACAGATACCTGGAAATTTGGTCCCCGTGGCAAACCTTTAGAACTCCACCAGGATAAATCTCGTTAAACCTTATAAATTATATAATCTCATTGAAATCCAAAATAATAAAGTGTTGCGCAAAGAGAAAATAATTAGAACAATATTCATCTTAAATCAAAGTGTTCTCAGCAAAAATACATGTAAAAAATACAAAGAGAAAATAAAAAATAATGTGTAGTATAGTAAACAAGAGAATGGGTAGAAAAATATCCCCCAATAGAAACTTACTCACACAATATTGAGCCCACAAACTGGCTCTGAGTGTCAAAAGCGAAGGGGACTCCAAGTCCTATCATCCACAGTCGAGTGTAGACAGACTGTGGTGGAAACGGTAGTCAGGATGTCTCCGATCAAATAATCGCCCAGAAACTCAATCGTCATGTAGGTAGTGGAAACCGAAAAATACAGAGGATAACCAGATATAGTAAAATATATCAAAAGCATTTAATATCCCTCCAAAACTCTGAGGCTTACATAAAAAAAAACAAAAAAAACAAAAGCTTCACCAATCCTTCCTTCAATATTCTAGGGAAACTGTCCAGTTCAAATAGGAAGTCCTCACTCATCAGAATGCCAAACAGTGAAGGTACCACAGAATATGTTTCCACTGCTTCAGAGTCCAGTGGTGGCAAGTTTTACACCACTTGATCCAGCACTTGGCATTGTACTTTGTTATGTGAGGTGTTCATGCTGCTGCTCAGCCATGGAAATCAATTCCATGAAGCTCCAGTCACACAGTTTTTGTGCTGATATTAATGCCAGTTGAAGTTTGGAAGCCTTCAGCTATGGAATCAGCAGAGCATTTGGTGACTTTTACTCACCATGCGCCCCAGTACTCGTTGATCCCACTTTGTGACTTCATGTGGTCTTTCACTTTGTGTGTTGAGTTGCTGATGTTCCTAAACACGTCTACTTTCTAATAATACCACTTCCAGTTGACGGTGTAATATCTAGCAGGGATGACATTTCACAAACTGACTTATTGTAAAGATGGCATCCTATCACAGTACCATGTTTGAATTCACAGAGCTCTTCAGAATGACTTATTTTTAAAAACAAATATTAGTAAATACAGACTGCATGGCTAGGTGATTTTATACACCTGTGGCAATGGGTCTGATTGCAACACCTATATTCAACACTTTTGTCCATATAGTGTATATGATCAATATGGAATATCATCAATCATGATGGCTTTTTAAAAATTAATTAAAAGCAGAGTTACATACCTCTGATATAACAATTTAAGTGAGCTCTTGGAATTTCTTAAATTAAAGCCGTACAATGGTCAATCCATATCTTTTATTGAACAAAATATGACCTTTTAGCAGATGATGTAAAATAGTTACTCTTTTCCCAAGTTCTTTCCATTCTGTACTGTTTATTCAGAGCAGTATTTCACTTCCATATTGATGTCCACTAATCAGCCCTAACAAGGTATTGCATTTTCTATGAAACAGGGTTCCTCCGAGAGCTTTGTCCACATCGGTTCCATCTGATAAACTACATCTAATTGGACTTGTCAGAAGATTTTGTTTCACACACATTTCTGAATTCAGATATGTTACATTTTGTAAAGAGGTATTCTTTTTAGGTCTGTAACCTACAACATTCCTTCTTCAGCTGTATATCAAGTAGAATATAAACAAGGGTCATGTGCATTACAAAGTGGATTTGGAAAGTGGTAACATCAATCTAAATGGACAAATCATTTATGGTCAAGTGTGAGATTTCACTTGACTACTTTTATATTACTACTTAGAAAAATAACCTGTCACTAGCTGGGTTGTGTGGTGTGTTTTAGTGTGCTGTCATCCCAATCTATCAACCCCTTTCGCGACAATGTTGCCGACAATGGACGTGCCTGACACATCCTGCGGTGGAACGATCACGAAAACCACTCTGACAGTGCTGCTCTATTGCTGGCAGCACCAATATTTCAGTTCTGGGGCACCCACAATCGCTCCATGGAGCGATCGTGGGGGCCATATTGGAGGAGCAACATACTCCTCCAATATGGCTGCTGCCCTCTTGTGGGTAGAGTGTTGAAAGTGAAAAAACAATCACTTCTGTCACTCTAATGCTGTAACATTGCAATATTTAATTAATTAGCTAAAATCTAGGCTTAGGGTTAGAATAGTTGTTAGGGTTACAATTAAATTAGGGTTAACATAAGGGATAGGGTTCGGGTTAAATTAAAATTAGAATATATTAAGGGTTATTATTGTATTTGTGTAAATTGTTTTTTAGGTCAAAGTTAGAAAAAGGTTTTTTTTTTATTTTTTCATAATAATTTATGATTTCTTTGCATTAAATTATAGGATATGATGAACATAATTGTATCTAATGAAAGCCCATCTTATGATGATACAAACAACATATGATTTGTGTGGGTACAATATGCGAGAAAGAAGAAAATTACAGCTAAACAAAAACACCACAAAAATATCAAAACAGCTCTTGTCACCAAGGGAAAGACAAGGTCAAAAGGGGTTAAGAACATTGTTGGGTACTGCTTTCAATCATCTCTTGTCTCTGGGCATTTCAGGACATCACACAGTTAGCAACCTTTCAAGGATGGTACTATTTTTATTGAGCTGATGATATACAAGTATGACCCCTCACTACCCCACTAGTCAGTGAATCTTGCATATTTAACAGCTTTAGTGGGAGACAGTTACGGAAGCAATATTTCCAATGACCCTATAGAAGACCACATGGGATAATGATTTAAACATGAACTTAAATATCCATCTTGCTCAATACAACATGTTGTCAACTCATGTTCTATCCTGTGCTAATGGAGTAGAGCAATCATTATTTTAGGAATTGTCTAATATGCTATTAATTTGTCCAAGTAGAAGATGTAGTTTGATTGATATTTAACTCTTACTCATTTCTACATTGCTTTTTTTAAGGATATTACCGCCTCCCAAGAGACCTGGTTATATTTAATAAGCATATAACATTGTAATTTAAATATATATGGGATTTATCTTTCATCCTTGGACTCTTAATGTGTCCCTACATAGGTAGTATGTAGAAATGCAGACAAAAATCACTCTGCAATGTTGATTCTCTACATGATCATTATATGGAATCTGCATTCACTCTTTTTTACTTATATTTAATTTGGTTGTTATTTAATTACTTGACTTGTCTGCATTTCACCATTCACATCCATTCATATTAATTTTACTAAGTATAGTGTGAATATGAAGTGAATTAATATTAGCAGAAGGCCAACAAATGTTTGTGTATGCAGAGCATCATTTGCACCCTGCTTGACCATCAGTGATCAAGCCAATGTATCCTAATACTGATTATTTTAAGCAACCATTATGTGCAATCGCATTAATTAAATAGTTATAGTTAAACTGGCATGATCACAGTATTGACAAGAGAGGAAGTTTAAACATTACCCTACAAGGTGTATTGCTCAAAGGGTTAACTGACATGACTACCAAGTGGCATTGGATACAGTGTTATGTATGCCAATAAGCTCAGTTAGTCTCTAAAGAGCCCAGACTTCACCTATACATTTCAAATAAATAACATTGGCAGATTGGCACTTGTCAAATGTGTTTGGCTATGAAAAATCAGAAAAGGTAGGCCAGTTCTTAAATTACATGGGGAAAATAGTTCAAATAGCCATTTGCTACAGGGTCATGCCAAATCTCCTTAATTGCATAATTTAAACTAAGAAGCCAAATATACAAATATAATTTTATTTAAGAAAGAAGGATTTGACATTTTACCTGTGTGTTAAAAAAACAAAACAAAAAAGAGCTTCTCAGCAGTTAGTGAAAAAATATGTTACTAAGTTTAAAGGGTTTATATTTTGTTATTTATTCTTATTTTTCTAAATTTGGTGTAGATGTTAGCAATTCTGAATTGAACTAAAAATCCTCTACGGCTGAGCAAAATGGACTGATGACATTTTAACTCACCTATAATTACGCAAAAACAAAATCTTTCCTATTTATATATCTGAAACCATGTTTAGTCACCACAAATTTAAAGCACTATGATAAGGTAAATAAAGAAATTTTATTAATCCTATATTACATTCAACTTGTATAACATGTTGTTGACCTGTCACTAGATTAAAAATTACTTCTACTACTACCTCAATATTGATTACATATACAAATAAAGCATTGTAAAACAAAGCAAAGAATATATTGCTATAATGAGTAGGCTTTGCAATAAGATCGGGGCCATCTTTAAGATGTGCATTAATAATCATGGAATTTTATAAAAGAAGATATCACACCTGACACACACACATTCACTTAGTCCATACTTGTCAAAAATGATTGGATTTCACTTCGGTGGAAGTGGAGGCATTGATAAGAAAGTTAGGGATCATATGACATTGTGTGACATCACATTATGGTCTGATCTCATCTTCCTGGGACAGGCCTGTTGGTCCTTGAGGACTTATATTTTAAGTTGCTAATATTGTGCAAATAGGTTCAACTTTTTTTTAAATAATGCTGCTTGTTCACAGCATTCTTCACCCATTATGCCCAAGCGGTAGTGTCAGAGTTCCACAATGACCTTCTGACTCATGTATTTCAAAGTCCTAAATTTTGTGTTCATATACCTCCTGCCTCCTATAGAGGCCTCCCTACCTGTGCTTGCTTGCATTCCTTCCCCTCTGTTTGGTGCCAGGTTGGCTCATTAACTTTTGCAACACACCCCTGTTAAATAGCAGCGGTTTAATTCAAACGGGGCTTTTACCCCCTTAGTAACCCTCTCTAGGGTGTTCCCCCTTAGTCACCCCTTGTGTATCTCTCCACCCCTACCTCTGCTTTGGCTACATTCCCTGCTCTAGCTCTTTGTTTATACTGCAGTTCCTAGTCAAACTTTTTTCCTATTCTACAGTTCTTTGCTAAAGGCCCCTTTTGTCTCTCCTTCAGTCCTTATTCCAATCCCTAGCTCTTTGTTTCTTTATCTGTTCTCACTCTGCACAATAAATAAAATGCCACCAGACACCTCCTCTATCCCTGCACTTAAACTCCTACCTGACCTGCTAAAGGCCTTCTTACAAATTGAGGCCCAAGAAGTGATCTTTGGGGTCTATTCACTTACAGGTAAGTTGCAGATGAGTTTAGGTGAACATATCATCTCTCTGGGGGCTATTCACTAAAAGGTGAGTTGCGATGAGAGTAGGTGAGTTGAGGTGTGATGAACATTTCATCTCACCAATTTAGCTATACATTGTGCAAAGCCAAACTTGGCAATTTTTGTCCGCTAGAAGAGCTCAGCTGGCCGTCAATCATTATCCATAGTCAAATCCTTACAAATGTACTTTTATACTAATGCATTATGCATGGCCAACTCTGTCTTTCTTTTAGAAGGGATTCACCAGGTTTGCCATCAGACACAATGCAAAGTCAATAAGATGAAATGTCAACTTTCAACCATGAAACACAATTTCACTTAAACATGCTAATTCTTTCAAGTGAGGTAAGATTTATAGCGAATTAGCATTTTTCCATAAACATCTTTCCCTTATCAGATTTGACAAAGAGGGATCCTGTAAGCCAGACAATTACTCACGATCTTTGGAAGCCAAATGATAAGGCTTTAAGATGAATAGTTTATTGGAACAAGCTGTTGGTTTGAAACTGGTCACCCCTTCCTTCAACAGAGATTCTTATCCATGAAAATTCCCTTTGATCCTTTTAGGACAATGAGTTTATAGTATGAGTTAATTGCAACATAAAAGCACTAAGTATTCAAACACAACAAAATATATATATGACATTTGGGGGAATTGTTTATAAGTCTACCGGCCTCTATAGAAACCAATTAGCAGCATTGCATGCAGGCATATTGGCAATTCCCATGCCTGTATGTGCAGAGGTATGCTGGTGTACTGCGTAAGAACATCCACCATTACTTGCAATGGGTGAAACAATGGGCGAAGCACATTTATAAGTATAGCAGTGCAGAACATCTTACCCCTTGATTCTGTTATACTCTGGCTAGCACCAAAGAGGTCCAGGCTGGTCTTGGCTCCTTCAAGGTAATGGGAGTTGGAGTCGATGAACATTTGCATATACCAAATTAAATTGTCAGTAAGCTGCCTGGAAATGCAATGAGATCATCTGATTGTAGATTTGGGTTAGCTGAAGGGTATTTATAGTGTTTCAAACCAGCTTCTATACAAAAGACGTTCCATTCATATTTCCACTCTTTTTATAAGAGCATTATTTTGCCATTTATGGATTCAGCAGAAATGCATTCTATATAAATTACATGTATTAACAGCTGTATTCATTGGCAAGAACATTAATAACTTTATAATATTAAGTAAAGCTATATTGAGCCAGCATTTTCATTTTTTTTTCTCTTTTCTCTCTGAGATGTATTTATTTTTTCAATTTCTTGGAGTATAAAAATATATAATTTCAATATCTACATGAAGTAATTTTCTAAATAGAAAAGCAGAAAATCTAAAGCAGCTTAGGGATAATTTATTGGACCAAACTTGGGTGATCCAAGGACAAAGTGACTACTCCGCTAATATTAACAAAACATTTATATATTTATGAGTGGGCAAAAAAATGGTAAGATGCTCTCGAGTGGGTAGCATCCCATAGAGCAGACTATTTAAGCACAGTTTGATCTAAATTTGAGCTGGGCTCCCACTATCCCCTTTCCTCATGTGTACAAATCAGTGTAGTAAGACTTTGCTTAACGTATGGCCCTTTGCAAAAATATAAATAAATAAATTATGTATATTCAATGTGTCTAATTTTTAAAGTGAATATTTCATACAGATTTTACATCTTGTGGAGCTAAATGCTTTATGCACTACAAATCTCACAATAGATTTGATACATTACAAAGAATCAAGGTAGTTGTAGTTCAGGAACAGTTGGAGGTACCCAGTTGGGGGACACTTAGGATATCATATTATTCTTTTTAATGTGGTAGCAAGTACATTTGTTAGTACTGAGAAAACCATGGGGACTATACACCATAACAATTAAGAGTACATAATTGTCTGCATACTGTTTAGCTAAAGGGAAAAAAACCTTAAAACTAAATATTCTATGATCTATGCTTTTTAACATAGAAATATGGCTTATTAATTATTCTTTATATGGACAATATATAAAGAATAATGTAGTTTTACCAGGAACACATATTTTGTGTTTATACATTAGAAACATTTTTGCTATATATATATATATATATATATATATATATATATATATATATATTAATATATATATATATATATATATATATACACAGATCAGGCTGGCCAATTAACAGTTTAGTATCACAAAGATGGGGTTTGTTTGTATTTCAAGGGATAGAAGATATGTCTTTGAAGATCATTGTCTTACTGGGTGACATGTATAAACAGGATTCCATATTATCCATCAATAATATTCAAGGCTTAGTTATAACAATACAAATTCACTGCATTGGCTTTTTAAATTAATGGATCAATAGAAGCTGTTGGTTGGCCGTTTGACCTTTTTGTGGTGTCGAGCTGGACCATATAAACTCCCCAAAAAGTCTTAACTTTCTGTGATAGAATGTGAAATTTGATTCAGATTCCTTAATTGGCATTGATATTCCAAAGGCAGCTGTAAAACAACATATGGAACATTTTCGAGGTATGCCATGCATCTAAAGGTTAAATTCTCTCCCTTCAACCGCTAAATATTGTAACAAATACACTTGTCCTTATTAGTACATATGGTATGGGTTTTCTCTGGGTGACTCTAAACATGTAAGTGAATGGGTCTATATGATTATGTACCTAAACAGCGTTCATTCCGTGAATCTAAAGAATAAAAAAGAATAAAAACGTATCTGTACATTATCATGCAACTAAAGCATATCGTTCTCTTAATTTATACACTTCCTTGCAAATCTGCTAAGCAATGATCTTTTTTAATTCTCTATATTCACAGTGTGAACAGTGTTGCGGTCATGGAGTACCTTGATATATATGGAGTACCTTTATATAATAATGTTCCATTAGTGATAATCAATTGAATTCAATCATCTGGTTGACAGGTCAATATATGACTGAAAGTGCTTTGTTACAACTGGGCTCAAATGCTTTTAACAATAATACAGTGTAAATGCCACTGATATTACAAACACATTAGGTGCTGCCTTTTGCTCTGCAATTGGCCCAAAGGTTTCTTATGCACAAACCAATGTGTTGTTATGGCACTCCTCCACTACAGTCCTCATTAAAATCTATTCTATCTGCTATGACCAAGCTTGATACATTGACCCCTGTAACTTAATGACATATACAGTCATCTTTAAACAGGGGCAGGTGCTGTTTAAAAGCAGAGACATTATTTATATGATTCACTAGAACTGTAAAGTCAAGGTAGCAACTTCAAGTAGTGTTAACATTCCCAAAACCTTTAGTATAGCAATTAAAAGGAATAGGACACATTTCTGCTGTTAACATTTCATAAACATACTATTAAAGTACTTTCTAATGGTACAATAAAGGGACTGTCTGGTACAAACACAGCATCTTCCAAATATTCATTCATATTAAGGTGCTTTCAAAGTACTTTAAAATGCATGTTTTCCCCCTCCGCAGAGCCAGCAGTATGTATATATGAGAGAATGGAAGTATGAATGGATGTTATATGTATATTTGTTATTAATATACTTATGCTATGCTTACAAATAATGTATAATTTGCGTATATTGTATTATTAAAAAGAAAATTAAAAATAAAGATATATAAAATAAAATTAAATTACAATGAAAAAAAAAATGCATGTTTTACATTTTGCATTGCTTAACATATAAAAACTTATAGCTAGATGAAATTGTGAAACTATAGCAGTTTGCAAGAAACCAGGAGTGCCCACAATAGCTGAGTAAAAAGTAATTTTCCTCTTTTTTTTTTTTTGCTGCAAGTACTAATGAGAATTATTTCATTCAAATTAATGGAATTTCTTGTCTCTCTTGTGATGTCATCCGACAATGTGTTGCAGTGTTGTTTACAAGAAAAAGTACTGTTCACACAATGTATTCTATTCTAGTAGCACAGGAAATGACCAAATGAAACAAAACTGTATATGCTCCGTGTCTATATAATCAGTGCTTCAGCACCTGCAGTTAACATGCAGAGTAATCACTGGGGGAGGGCTTGTGTCAAAAAATAAAATGTGATTTATGCAGAATGTCTGCATGAAATCACACTGGAAAAAAAATCCTGTGCACTATACAAGCAGTAATCTTCATCTTGCTCCAAAGTGAATTTGGGGACTAGACTGTCCCTTTAAGGCTGGTCATGATGGCCGAAGACACGTTTTTCAAAATATTCTTTTGTGGATCAATTTATTTTAATATTAGAAGTAAAGTAAATAAAGATGGCTTATTCCAGAAAGTCTTTGGGAGTTTCATTTGATTTGTTTTTGTGTGCTTTCATGTGTAGTCCTAATTAACATGTGGAAATATCTTCTTCCATTTGGTAATCCTGCACACCCATGTCATTATTTTTATGGAGGGAAATATATATTTATTTGTTTGTTCATACAAAGACAATACAGCTGGAAAACCAACTAATATTGTAAAAAAGCTAATATATAAGAAAGCACAAAACCCATATATGGAGTGTTTTTAGGGTTGTCACCTTTTCTTCCAAAGAAAAAACAATAATAATAATTCAACCATGCTAGTACCTCCTTAGAAGTTCTTAGCCCCATACAACTGCTCTCTTCTTTTGCATTCTTTTTTATGATTTCGCTATCTTTTCTTTTTTTTCTGTTCTCTCTCCTTTTTGTATATATGTTCTTTTTATTACTAACTGGAAACACAAAATATGAGTCTGTTTTATATAACTAAACACAACACTGTTTCTACTGTAATCTAGTTATCTGAGATTCTTCACTGTGTAAACCTACCCACACAATAAACATAAAATGCTACATAAATAAATAAATAAAAGTCCTTAATACCAAACTAGTTTTTTATGGTGTAGACTCTTTAGTAACTGGGCCCAACACATAATTCAGAAATATCCATAGTTTTCATTTAGACCAGAAGTGACAAAGTGGCTGTATTTTTCCTGGCTGAAATGCCCATAGTTTCTAATGAATTATGTCATGTAATTAATAATGTCCGACCCTTAGCCTTACTTTCTGCACAGCATGTAGCCCACTACATTAAAAAGTAGGACAACATTGATTTAGTCTCATCACAACAAAAATAATAGACAAAACTCAACTCCTTTCACAAACTGAGAGGACAAATAACATGGCAGACACACACATATATGTCCTATCACATGAGAAAGTGAAAATATCCCATCATCCTCTAATATGGAACTTAGTGGGTGATAATGGTAATCGGTCAGCCACCTAAGGTAAGGACACTGCATCTTCATATTGCAGCTGGCAATTCAAAAATCTATTACACATTTTGTAATGTATAAAAAGAGTTAAAAGCTTTTAGAAGTACTAGTTTACATTTGACTCTTGTGTGGATACATTTACATGGTATACACATCCTTATTAATTATTTATAACGCATTAGCATATTCTCGCAGTTGAGTTCAATCAGGGCCTGGTTTCCCGTTTGGTAATGTATGCTCATGCCTAGGGTATTGTCGACAATTTAGTTGGTGTCTGGCTACCAGCTGCCACAGTTAAAAGTTATATTTTAAACATATTCTCAGTGAATTGCTTCCATTTTGTAGATTTGCATTACAGCAGCACAAATTATGGTAAACTGTGAGGTTTACTTCTGGTCCATTAAAATGTAATGCTTATAAACAATGGGTGAATGTGTGCAGGGGGATGGGAAGATGTTATTCTTCTATCTATTCCATTGTTAAAGCTTCTGCATACTGTGTTCTTTGCCACAGGTTATAAGAGGAAGTATCACCCACAGGTATGCCAGCAAATTAGTGCATACTTTATAGCTCGCTGTTTACAACTGACTTTTCTGAGACATAATGAAGCAATGAAGGAAGCGTTCTAATACATATACTGATCGAGGATTGCTCAGATGGCCTTGGTGCTGCACAGTTGCCTAGTGCTTATAACCAACAGTTTGAGTTCCATTTGTTTCTGTTGTTCAACAAGAGACAACTTTTTAAATCTTTGTAGCAATATCTTTAAGGCAGATACATTTAATTTGTTCAGCGGCAGCTATAGGTTCCATTCATTCGCTCAACCACTTAAACAAAAATAAGAAAAGCTAAATGGACCTAGGCCACATGCACACATCTCCCTACAGTATTCCATCATAGTCCTCTTGAATGCACTTTAATGATGCACAAAGCATGTAGCATCACGCTTTAGCACACACTGTCATTTCGGCGTTCTTGACTTCTGCTACTATACCACCATGAACAAGACTGACATCCATAAGGATTGTAAGGTAGTACAAGGGGTATGACATCAGAGGAGAACAAGCTGGGCAAAAGAGAGGAATAAAGGGAAACAGTGGCTCAGGGGATTTAGGAGAACAACTGGGGAAACTGGGAGACGAAGGAGCTAATTTGGGGGGATTTAGAAGTTAAATGGTGGGGTGCTTTAGAATGATCGCTACTCCATTTGCCTGGTTCCAATAATAAACTATGTTTCCATATGAAATAAGATGCAATAATGATGGTAAAGCAAAGAAAGAGATAATGGCAGTTATTTGCTAACATTGGCTTCATAGAAATGATCCTGTTTTGTTCCCCATGTTACAAGCAAAACTTGTAACTAACGACTTACATTATTAAGAAAGATAGATTATGCAACATTAGCAGAATCAATTTGTGTAGCAGAGAAAATGTAATCCACAGATGGAGACAGTTTTAAATAACTATTATTTGTGTATCATTATTTCCATCCTCTTATTATGGTACACAGTATGCATACTTATCCATATGAGCCACAGATTAGACTGTAAGACTGGGAATAGTGTTGCATTACTAAGTAAATGTAAAGTATCCTGAGATTCCAGTACTATGAAGGTATATTAATTCATATGAATTAGTGGTGGCCCATCAGTCTACTAGAGACAAACAAAAACAATCACAGAATTGAAGTGGGAGTAAAGTTTTATCGTTTTGACAGCAATGCTTTGCAGAGAGAATCTGTCCATTGCAGTTTTGCTCTCCCAGTGACCTCTGCATATGTCAAACCTCAGCATGTGAGCTGGAGGTTGATTTGCTTTTTCAAAGGATGATTGCTTTTCTAAAAAATGACACATTGTATAGGAATTTGAGATTAAATGTGCCTGTGAGCTACAGGTGTAAATACTGAAATATTGAACAAGTTACTAGGTGATCAGTCTCTAATCAAGCAAAACTTTTTAACATGGAACCACTGATTAGAAATAAGTACTTAAGAAAATAGCTGACATCTTGAGAAGTAATCACAGAGAGAATTCAAAAGGCAATTTATTAATCTTAATGTGGTCGTTTATTATAATTATTTACATATTTGACCATTTTCCCACTTTTTTTTTAAACATTATTATATTATTATTATTTTATTTATTATCAGTAAAATACAAAATACATATGTACATCATCACATTCAGATTTGGCATTAAACATTTATCAGGTTTCTTGTTAAAATCTGACGAGTATAAAAGACATATACAAAAAACATCTATTTTACACACTAACAACACGTAGACTAGTTGGCATATCTTATCATCACCTTAGTTTAAAGGGGAACATCCTATGTTGCCCCCTCCTCGTTCTTCTGTCTAGAAGAAGAGGAGGGAGTTAGTAGGTTTAATGCCAGCAAAAAGACTTATAATACTACAAGAAAACAAACAGAAGGGTTGGAGACCTCACATATCCTGTTTTTACGGGAAAATGTTTACAGTAAAGTCAAAGGAAATTATATACGTCTTAATCGATTCTGCAGTAAAGTTTTCTGATCTTAATTTGATTAGGCATTGAATCTACTTTCTATAAAACAATTAATTGTCTGTCCAGTGGTGTTTTGGAAGTTTCATACCATATTACCCACTTTTTCCATATTTTTTCAAAGGCCCAAAGCTTATTTCTAGAGGTGTAATATCCTCTCTCCATTGTATAATGGTATTGGATTTGACTAATTATCTGATCCCAAGATACATAAGCCTAACTTTTCCAGTTCCTAGCCAGAATCAGTTTTACTGCCATAAATATTTGTATGGCTATCATTCTGCCCTTATAAACCATACTGTCTAAATCTAAGTGTAATAGGGTTTTTTCAGGTTGTATGGGAACAACTGTTTTAGTTACGTCAGATATTAGTCCAAACGTTCTTTCTTTCAGGTTTGTCGCATGCCCACCATATGTGCAAGCAATCTCCCTGCTCTTTACCACATCTCCAACATTATGGTGAACATACTCCCACTTTAATATCCATTACAACCCATGTCTGATGTTGCAATCAACGCTATATCTATCACTATTGCTGTCTTCTGGTCCTTGTCTTCTACCACGATGTCAGGTTGATTGACCAAAACCTGTTTGTAGATCTGGATCTTGAAGTCCCACAGGATCTTAGCCTTGTTGTTTTCCACAACCTTCTGTGGAATCTCCCATCTGACTTTGGGAGGGTTTAGACCATTTGTCGTGCAGATGTCCCTGTACATAGTGCCAGCTACTTGGTTGTGCCAATCAATGTATGCTGTTCCTGTGAGCATCTTACACCTTGCCATGTGTTGTCTCAGAGGCCTCTCTCCACAGCATGAACCTTGGATCCTGTCTCTTGTGGTAAATCCCTGCTTCTAATGTTCTGGTGCTCAGTGCTTGTTCTTGTGCTGCTATGATCAGTTTCTAACTCTCCAGCCACTGGTAGGATATAAAAATGTCAGACAGCTTGGCTATCTGTCAATGGTATAGGGTCTTTCTTTACTTGATCTTCCTTCCATGCCTGTTGGTGCTTCAGGCACTCTCTCACAAGCTCACTTTTTGGTGCCATCTTACTGATGTATTCTCAAGAGGCTCTGGGTTTCATCCAGGACAGTAGCTCTGACATTCCCCAGACCTCACCCACCCTCTTTCCAGCTGGTCTACAGTCTCTGTGTGTTGGACTTAATGTGAAAACCCTGTACATCGTGAGGATCATTCATGTCTTCACATCGGCAGTGTTTAGGTCTTCCTTTGGCCAGCTCACGATACCAGCAGTATATCTGATGACTGGCTGGGTGTACGTGTTGGTGGCATGGATCTTGTTCATCCCATTCAGCAGCCTCTTCATTGTGGTTCCAATGTGATTGTGGGATACCAAGGTGCTTGTGGCTGGTCTCTATGTCTGCTATGTGCCCTACTGTCAGTTCCATCCCATCAGTCTTAAGTGCTTTCCCTCTTTTTATTACCATACGGCCACACTTCTCCAGTATGAATGAAATGCCAATGTCATCACTGTAAATCTGTGTTTCCTTGGTGGCTATAATGCACGATAGTACTTTCCATGTTGTAGGGAGGCAGGCTATCGACCAGTAGTTGAATGGTGCTGTGCCCTTCATGATCAGCACTGTCCTCCCTCGTGTTAGCCAGTCTGGGTGGGAGCCTGCTACTAGGAGGTGGTTTATCTGGGCTGCCAGGCATCCATGTATAGCTATTAGTTTATTTAACCAGCAGGTACCGCTCATGTGCCTGCTAGGTGCTGTCCAGCTCTTCATGTTGTTGATCTGCTGTTGGATGTCTGTTACTGTGATGGAGACGGGTTCCTGTTTTGAGAGATTGCTGTGGTCTGTTCTGCAGGTTCTGCAGCCACTTTGCACTAGTATTATATGTCTTTTCTTTTTCCCATATGTTCTTCCAGTACTGATCAGTTTATGCTGCTGCTGGCTCTGCTGTTACTGTATTGTTGCAGTGCAGTTGGGAATACACCTTGGATGGGTCTTTGGAGAACAGGGCATTTAAGTCAACTCATGAAAAATGAAAAAATGGGGGCAAAAACAAAAGTGTTGTGTTTATAATTTTGTTCAGTATATATATATATATATATATATATATATATATACATATATATATATATATATATACAGTCATTCACATTTAATTTTCTTTCTTGGTTGTTTCTGTGTGCCAAGTCTATATTCCCTTTTGCAAATGGTGCATTCAGCCACCCCCTAGACTCAGAACTGCACCCCCTTCTCATTTCAGATCCTGTTTCCTCAGATGAGTAACGTTTCGAAAATCAAAACTCATGGCATTAGCACATACTCCTTTTTGAAATCCTCACCTTTAGCATCAAAGGACCTTTTCCTCTCTCCCCTGACCTATAAACCCCTCCCATTCATTTCAGCACAACACAGTTCTCTATTCAATGCTGCAAATAAACCTCCCACCTAATCACCAATTCCTATAAGTCTCCCTCTCAGCATCTGGTTTACATGTAGGGTAGAGTTGAGCAGACACCTGGATGTTCGGGGTTCAGTGGGTTCGGCCGAACTTCGGAACTGAAGTCAATGGGGACCCGAACTTTTGGGCACTAAAATGCCTCTAAAAAAGTCCTGGAAAGGGCTAGAGGGCTGCAAAAGGAAGTAAAATGGGGGTAAGAGTAGGACAAGTGCCCTGCAAACAAATGTGGATAGGGAAATAACTTAAAATAACATAAAATACATACAAATTACAAATACAGCTGAGCCATAAAATATCACTAGATGGAATCTTTGATTTTAGCTTTGGAAGAACATTAATCTAAATATAAAGCATGGCTGCCAGGAGGATCAACAGAATTATCCATTTGAGAGAGGGTTGGAGTGCAGGGTATTCTCTTTCAGTTTATACTAAGTGACCCATAGGTTGAGGAGGCAGTGACCATGGCAGTGTAGGTGGAAGCGGCGCTGGAGGAGAAGGAGGAGGAGGAGGAGGTAGCCAGAATTTTTCAAAAGTGCTCTGTAAGCACAGTATTGGACTGTTCTATTTGACTCTCAGATATGAAGTGCACCGTAAGACGCAAATGTACTATTTACCACCCAAAACTATTAGAATTTTTCAAAGTGCGCTGTAAGCACAGTATTTGACGGTTCTATTTGACTCTCAGATATGAAGTGCAGGACGCAAATGTAATATTTAACACCAACAAATTGCAGTATTTAAAAATGCCTAGATGTTGCCCACTGAGATTACAGAACAGGATTAAAGTCATGTGCCTAGCACACATGCAGTTGCAAGTGCACTGCACTCTCTGTGGCACTAGGCTCAGGGCAGGGTACAAATATGTAGTATAGCACCCAATAAAATAATCACTGTAATTTGCTGTAATCGCTGTAGTTTGCAGATTCAACACCAGAATTTTTTTTAATCTGTCCCTCAAAGCTGCAGCATCCTCTCCCTACACTAAGAATAGCTCATGTGATGTGCGGTGACTCCAGCTTATGTATAGTAGACATGTGCATTCATTTTCGGACAAATGCATTTTCGTCCATTCGTCCGAAAAACGAATAACGAAAATGCTAAACTAACGAAAGCCGAATGAACGAATGGTTAATAAACGAAAATCATTCGTCCATTCATCCATTCATGCTATTGGCATTCTATAAACCAAAATAGAGTCGGTTTATAGAATACCAATAGCATTACATTCATTCCATAAACCGACATAATGAACGACTTTCGGTTTATGGAATGCATGTAATGCTATTGGTATTTTTTAAACCGACTCTATTTCGGTTTATAGAAAGCCAATAGCACGAATGGACGAGTAATTTTCATTTATTAACCATTCATTCGTTCATAGCATTAAATGCATTTCATAAACCGAAAGTCTATAAACCGAAAGAGAGTCGGTTTATAGACTTTGGTTTATGTAATACATGTTATGCTATTGCTATTCTATAAACCGAAATAGAGTCCCCATTCATACGAATAGGTCAATTGACCTATTCGTATGAATGGGGACTCTATTTCGGTTTATAGAAAGTCAATAGCATTACATGTATTCCATAAACCGAAAGTCTATAAACTGAAAGACATTCGGTTTATAGACTTTCGGTTTATGGAATACATGTAATGCTATTGGCTTTCTATAAACCGAATCTCTTTCAGTTTATAGACTTTTGGTTTTTTAGAATACCAATAGCATTACATGTATTCGATAAACCGAAAGTCTATAAACCAAAAGAGATTCGGTTTATAGACTTTCGGTTTATAGAAAACCCATAGCATTACATGCATTCTATAAAACGAAAGTCTATAAACCAAAAGGGATTTGGTTTAAAGACTTTCGGTTTATAGAAAGCCCATAGCATTACATGCATTCTATAAAACAAAAGTCTATAAACCGAAAGAGATTCGGTTTATAGACTTTCGGTTTATAGAAAGCCTATAGCATTACATACACTGTATATGTATGTAATGCTATGGGCTTACTGATTGGCTGCCCTGCAGCCTTTCAAAACGCGCCATTAAATCGCCGAACCACGAACTCCAACCCGAACATACAGTGAAATGTCCGTGTTCGGGTCCGGGGTCCAAAAACCGTAATGTTTAGTACGCACCTGAACAGTGCGGTTCAGGTTCGCTCAACACTAATGTAGGGTTTTTACCTGTTTTCATCAGGAATTATTCCACATGAACCCATGAAAATGATGTGCTTCATACCTACCAGTGACCTTTCTGTTACAGAGGCCCCTCGGAAATAATGGGTCTTGGACAGCTGCTAATGTGTTAAATACTGCCGTGGGTGCATTAACTGAGAGGTAACTGGGCTCTAGCAACTGCTATCTGAACAACACTGAAAGCTTACAAAATATTATGATAATATTTACAATTGCCCAGTCACTGAATGATGAAGTATCTGTCCCAACTTCCTCAAAACAGGCCTTGTTCACCTCAGAATCTTTCTATGCATGCCCCAAATTATCCATTAAAGGGGTTGTCTGGTGCCCAAAATGCAATTCCCAATTAAAAAGAAGTATTTTTTTTAGAAAGTACTTTAAATGCATATTTTACATTTTGCATGGCTTAAAGTATAAAATACTTACAGCTAGATGAAATTGTGAAATTACAGCAGTTTGCAAGAAACCAGGACTGGCCACACTAGCTGAGTAAAAAACGCTACAGGAACCAACGAAAATAGTGCTATTCAAATTAATGGAATTTTCTGTCTCTCTAGTAATGCCATCAGACAATGTGTTGCACTGTTAAGAGATGCTAATGTGTACAAGAGCAAGTTTATCACAGTCCGGACAATGTATTCTTTTCAAGCAGCACAGGACATGACTTAATGAAACAAAACTTTATATCCTCAGTGTCTATATAATCAGTGCTGTCGCACCTGCAGTAAACATAGAGTAATCACTGGGAAAGAGCTTGAAAAACATAAAAAATTTGATTTATGCAGAGTGCCTGCATTGAATCCCACTGGAAAAATGTATTACTCTATTATACAAGCAGTAGCCTTCATCTTCTACCAAAGTGAGTTTGGGGACTAGACTGTCCATTTAAAGTAGGTCTTATATGTGTCTTGCCTTTTAAAAAGCTCCTAATTCTTTACCAGTTATGCTGTTCCACCATGAACCGTGTTTACTGATTTAAATGTTTCTTGATCCTGCACTTCCAACTGATGCCATGTGATCATATACTAGAAAAATCGTCGGTGGATTTGAAACTTGTCAGACCAAGTGTGTATCTTTTTCAGTGTGTGACATAACTTCCTGAGCAAATTCAGATTCAACACACTGCTTACTTTGTGTGTAGCACACACTTTGAATGTTATCAGAGAGCCCAACAAAAGGTTAGTGTGATCCCTATAACTGTGGCAAGCAAGTTAGAAATATTTACAGGAAGAAATGAAGATGCACTCACTACAAATGATTTCCTTCCTTTATTACATAATCTTCAAAACACGAGCAATACATGGTGAAATATAAAAAACAATATACTGCGCCTTATGTGGTGGTAAAAGCAGCACCAAACCAAACTAGTGTTCCACTTCTAGTTAAACATACAAATAATACAACAAGTGAATCAGTGCGCTATCCCAACACCCCCTGTTAAAGGGGTTCCCTTTCCAAACTTCTTTTGCTCCTTTTCTGGTTTTCCTGTTGTTTATTGTTCTGATCTATTCTATGTTTTTGTGTTGCTTTCTGTTTGTTTCACTGGTCCTATATAATGTTCCCCACTGGGAACAAAAACCAGCCCTGGAAAATTCTATACCAGCCCCATAGCATAACGTTATTATACATTTTTTTTTGTTCATAAAAGGGAAAACCATGCATTTTAAAAAACACAACTGAAGAGTTTATAGATAAGACTAATATATAATTCTGCCTAGGGCAATATATACCTAAAGTATGTAAACAAGGTTATATCAAACACAATGTCCTAATATCTAACCCATGCACAGGGCAATACATAGGGTCCATTATGCCCTGTGCAGAAGTATATATCAACATAGTGTGTGAGATATAACCTTGTGTACATACTGGTTGGATAAATTGACGTACCTCAGCCCCCAAATTGCACTGATAGGACATGCCCCAGCACCCAGAACTTACCACAGCACTCAGATTGCCCTCACAGTGTCTCACTTTTCTGTAGTGTTTATTTTCTGTAGTCTCTCTCTCTCTCTCTCTCTCAAGTTATGTTGTCATGCCCTTTGTCTGTGCCCTGTCTGTCTCTGCACTGTATTTATGTTGCCTTGGGTGCAGTGGAAGAGGAGCATAGTGCATGGTTTTCAATGTATTTTCTTTTTTGAAATAATACGTTCCTGGAGCCCACACGGCCTGGTTTTCAAAATGTGCTTGTGAGAGGCTTTCAGCCTTGCGTGCAACTTGACCTAGGACCGACCCTGATACTGAGTACTGTGATATTATTTAAAAGCATAATAATCATTATTTTACATTTTATATAAAGAATAAACCAAGTAATGGTGGAATAAAGGTGATGGTAACCCCTGCCTGAAATTTATTAAAGATGAAACATCTGTGAATCCAAGGGGTCCATGTTTGTAATGGACATAGAGGCAAAATGGTGACTGGATTGGCATATGCCTGCCCAGAATCCCCTGCAGTGGTGGTAGCAGTGTAATTGTGTAGTTCATGGGAAACGCAGGCCTTCTGGTGTGTGTAGATGTGTGTTTGATAATACCTCTGCTACCCATTTTATATAAAGGAATATTAGAATTTTCTTGATCAGTAGAGAAAACAAATTCCATATTCAGCTTGCATCTGACATGGTTTTTAAAGCATTTATGTTAGTCTAGGTATTTTGTCTGAGGAAAATAATAAAAATCATATTTCTTCCAATAAATTGAACAATATAATGCCTGTGTGTAGCCAGCTAAAAGGAGCTCGTTGATTGGCATTGCATGTATATAAGAAGAAGTTGTTCTCTGTAAAGCAGATTAATGTTTGGCAAACTAACATTAGAACCTGCAGCTCATACAGTAAACCTATCTGCTGCATATTCTGTTATTCCTATGTCTTTACTCCATTCTGCAATGAATAATGGCTTCAGATCCAAATCATGCTTGTTTTCTGCCAGCATAGAGATGGCATTTCCTTGAATTAACAGGCAAAATAAAGATTGAAATCGTAACCTTTAGTATGAATTGTGAAATGAGGTAATCCAATGTAACATCTACTGATATCCAACCGACTAACCCATGGTAAGGACACAGGTAAGAGCCAGGATTGTTACACTATGTGACAGAATATTTTAGAGTTGCAATAAAGTTACAAAACCAAGCATTTACCAAATCCCTACTGGACTTTTACTATGTTATTATATGAGATAGGTTTGAGTAGTTTCTAGAAGCCAATCCTTTTTGTAGCGTTAGCTTGTAAAATCACTAGAAATGTGCACTGCGTATCATTCACATATTACTTTCTTTGGATGGTCGATTTCACTGCAGTCGAAGGTATAATATATTAATGACTATGTAATGTCAATGGGCTTTATTATTTTTCAAAAAACTGCCCTTCATAAAAAAATATTCCTTAAACATACAGGGTCATATTTAAAAAAACAAATCTATGGAGAAGCCAGTGTTATTTTTTTTTTCATTAAAGTGTATTAATAACTTGATCTTATTTGTAATATATTGAGTTATAACATAATCTTAAAATTCAGAGATTGTTTATTTTAAAAGTTAAATTATGTATATAAGTAGAAATATGAGAACCAATTTTAATAAGATATCTGCATCTAAAAATGCAGTAATGTGAAATTAATTTACGATAGTCGGGATGGTCAACAACAATTGCACCATAGTCCTTGATTAAGCCCAATTATTCAGTTCTGGGGCACAGTTCTCTGGAAGAACATTCTAGGTGACTGCTTTACTGTTTGGACTTTGACCCAGAATTCATCTTTATAAATAAACCGCAAGGAAGCAAGGGTTAAACAAAACATGTCCCGCACTTTGAAGGTAGACCCAACGTGTATCTTAATAGATACACGTGTGTTTACTTTCTGCTGTGTCTCACATGCAAGACACAGCAGTTCCTGGTAGTCAGCACGCACACAGCCAATCAGAGCAGGGGCTGCCGGCTTCCTAAGAAGGTATGGCAGCTGTTGGTCAGAGGATAAACTGGTGGGTACTATCAAAAATACACCACTTCATCCTCACAACTTACATTTCACTTGTACTAGGCATTCAAAATTTGGGCAACCCCCCAACCACATTGCACACCCACTACATGACCCATAACCCATGTTGCACACCCAGCACATGCCCCATCACCTCCATTACATGCCCCAATCACCCCATTACATACACATTACATGCCCCCATAACTTGTCCCCATCACATGCTCCATTACTCCATCACCCCATTACATGACTTCATCACCCCATTACATTCCCCCATCACATGCTTCCATCACCCCATTACATGCTCCCGTCACCCCCATTACATGCCTCCATCACCTCATTACATGCCCTATCAACCCCATTACATGCCTTGATCACCCCATTACATTCCCCCATCACATGCCTCCATCACCCCATTACATGCCCCCATCACATGTCTCCATCACCCCATTACATGCCCCCATAACCCCCATTACATTCCTCCTTCACCACATTACATGCCTCCATCACCCATCACATGCCCCTATCATCCCATTACATGCCTTGATCACCCCATTACATTCCCCCATCACATGCCTCCATCACCCCATTACATGCCCCCATCACCCCATCACATGTCTCCATCACCCCATTACATGACCCCATCACCCTCATTACATGCCCTATCACCCCCATCACCCCCATTACATGCCTCCATCACCCCATTACATACCACCATCACCACAATACATGCCCCCATCACCCCAATACATGCTTCTATCACCTCTAATACATGCCCCCATTACCCCAAATACATGCTTTCATCACCTCTAATACATGCTCCCATCACCCCCAATATATGCCTCCATCACCCTTAATACTTCACCCCATCACCCCAATATATGCCTCCATCACCCTTAATAAATGCCCCCATCACCCCCAATACATGTGCCCATCACCCGTAATACATGCCCCATCACCCGTAATACATGCCCCATCACCCCCAATACATGCCCCATCACCCCAAATACATGCCCCATCCCCCTCAATACATGCCCCCATCCCCCAGGACTTACCCTTGTCCCTGGTGGTTAGTGGCAGGCAGCATGATGTCCTACAATGCTGCCTGTTCAGCTCCCCCATAGTGTGTGCAGAGAGGTCATGTGACCCTGCGTGTGTCTGATGTCAGAGCGCCAGTCACGTGACCTGTCAAGCACTTCCCTATCACACCGCATGAGGGGCCGAACAGATCTTCCGATCTCCCCAGCCACCATCTCTTCTGGCAAGTTTTTTTTTCTTAAAGGGGCTGCTTTTTTTGTGTGTATTTTCTGCCGCCCCTTGAAGGCATACAAGGCAAGTGCCGCCCTAGGCACTTGCCTTGTTTGCCTTGCACGAAATACAGCGCTGCTTGTGCTTCTATATTAGAAGCACAAGGGAAAAGTAACATTTAGTGTTCCTTTAAGACCAAAGTAGTTGAGTTAAACAAATCCTTCCATTCAGCTGCATTGGAAAAAATTTCAAACTCTTTTACTACTTTTGTGCAAAGTTTCAAATTCCTTTCTCAATTCTCTCTTTATTGAGTAGACCCTTATAAACTTTATATTTTAAATTGAGCTATCAGAATCATTATTGGTGATCAAAATATACATAGCGCTACAAAAAATAGTACAGTAACTAGAAGCTCATGTTTGTTGTAAATCACTTTGTGCTTTCTTAATCTCTTCTTGAACATTCATGAATTGTACTTTGTTCCACAGACATGAATCCAGACCTGTCCATGTATTTTTAAAAGATACCAAGGCATACAAGTAAGAGGTGTTGTCTGGACCAAAGATAAGTTATGAGACATGACCTATCCCATCACAAGTACGTGATGCCTTTGGAAAATAATTTATCTCGTAATATACCCCGCTTTAACCCTTTAAGGACCAGGGATTTTCCTGGGCCGATGATAGGAGCCAATTTTTCCATTCTGATATGTGGTTGTCTGAATGTAGTTTTCCTCTCTGTCATTTAACACACCCATACAAGTTATATGTTATTTTTTAAAGGACAGTTAGAGATTTCTTCGGATACCATATACATACAAATAATCTACAATTAAGCATTAAAAAAAAAAACATACAATAAGAGGAAATTGTGAAAAAAAATTGTACAAAACTAGTTCAACATTAAGGCTGACCCATTTATCCCAAATAACTTGTTAATAAAAAGAAAAATGTAGGTTCCCAGACCCCCAAAAAACAAACAGACAAATCGTAAAAGAAAAATTATTAGAAAAAACAAAATGAAGGCCACAGTAGGAAAGAAACTGTGATCAGGAAGGGATTGGAAGGGATACCTTTTTTTTTGTAAAATAATTGTTTTTTTCTTCTTCTTCACTTCACTTTTTTCTTTTTCACATCCATTGTTTGCATCGTCCATTCTACTCCTGCTATCGTGAAGACACCGAGGCACACATTGCTGGTGAGTACTTTTGCATTTCTTCCTGTATACTGGACCTATGGAGGATGCTATGGACTAAATACTACAACGTTGATAACTGTCCTCCCCAAGTTTGTCTTCTACATCCTGCACATCTATCCTGCTCCTCTGACCCACGTGCAAGCCACTTCCTGTTTCTGAGGCACACCCTCTATGTACCCTCTTATTGGCATAGATCAAGATACCACACTGGTGATGCTAGCATTAAGTTTATGGAGGAAATAGCATCTATAGAAAAATCTATATGACCTCCATTTGGTGTGAAAATAGTATTACAATACTTTACTATTTTTTAATAAGTGATCCAATAAAACCAGTTGATTATTGTTATACCAGCCTCATCCTCGCCTCCACATGCACAGAATTTGCTCTATTCTGGTGTCCCAGACAATACTGGAGGAAGTAATGATGACGGGACGGCTGTCCTGAATCTGATCTCCTGTGCACAGCAGAGCAGTTGGAGGTTATGTGTTGCTATGGTTGTCCGTGGTCACATGTGTTTTACCTGTGTGTATCTGTGTGTACCCTCCATGCAGCTGGACATTATGTAACTGATTAGAACTATCATGTGGAGGTGGAGGGCATAATTGCAACAATAAATCAAAAATATAAGACACTTCTTATGAAGGCTAATTTATACTTCTTCTTCAGAAAATACTTTGAAATAGTTTTTGGCATACTGAAAGGGTTAATAAGATGACTATGCATTTATATTCTATGAGTCATGTGCAAAAGCCATTTTTCATCAGCTGTCATTGCTGCATATTTAACCTTTTTCTATCCAGAAAACGTAAAAATTGGGTATGAAGCAGTAAACTAGGTATCTTCTTCCTTGCTGGGGTTAAACCATTTAAAGCAATTCTGCAATTACATCTCATTAGCCATGTGCTAGCATTCTCCGACTGACACTGTTGTGAAAAAGATCAGCTATAAGTTGTGTTTATATAGCGTCCATAATTAAGTACATTTAACGAAAAGGTGACTAATGAGTTGCTTGTCCATTTAAAGAAGCAGTTGTTAAAAAAAAAAGTCAAAGTGTTTTCTGATATAAATATATTTGACTTAAGTCATGATTTGAATCGTGATTTATATCATTAGATTTTTTTTTAAATCATTGATTTTAATCAGTTCCATTAAATGATAAAGAATGCTAAATACTTTTGTTTATTTGACTTATCAGCTTATTACAAGTATAATTAACAGACTAATAAATAGAGTAATACCTAAAAAATAAAAAATGCAGAGGGTATTCTATAATTCTACTATTCTTTTTATTACAAGATGGCTGCCCGGGCTTTCTGATGCAGGAAGAGAAAATAGAAGCAACTTACAGTTTAGTAGATTCTATTCTTAACTGAATCACCACGGCACATGGGACTACATCCTTATGAAGGCATGTGTTAGTAGGCACTACATATAAAAATATCTGAGATGTCCTGAAATATTTGTTGTTAGATTACATAGGGGTACATTTTAAGGGCTGTTGTTAGAGCAGAATAGCAGTTCTAAACTGGAGTCAGAAGTTAGAATGCACATTCTCTTCTTTGGGCATTGAACATGCTACGCTTAGGGACAGAAAAAGTTGGAATAGAGTCTGGAATAAAAATGGGAGATGGGTCATAATACAGGGAGTAATGTCACCAACTTGGTTTATTGCATAAAATTGAGCACTTGAGCTCAAAAGCCTTTGTCACCACTGCCCTGGTCCAAAGTACCTATAGGCTATAATAGGTTGCTGTTTGCTACTTTTAAGTATTCATTGGGCAAACAAATAAAGTAATGAATTCAAAGTATTTGTTGTCTCAGTTCTGAACAATCTTACCAGCACAGCTACTGTTTTGTGGATGTGCATTTTACAAACAAATAAAAAAAAAATCCCAACTCTGAGTTTGAACCATATATGTGCTATTAAAGCATTCACCCTAAAAGATGGATTTAACCCTAAAAGTAAAAATACTGATTTGCACACTATCCCCTTCCTAACTGTTCACAATATCCTTAGCATTTGCTGCGTATTCACTCCTCCTTCACTATCATCTTTGTAACTGTTTAATTCACATTCCTATTTGCAAATACTTTCCTATCTCCCATCTTACTTGACTGACACACAGACACACCACTAAGAGTGATCAGCAGATGCCAGACCGTTTCAGTGGAGCAGCAGCTCAATTTTTTGGAAGTCTTTTTTTTTTTTATTTTACTATGGGATTACTTTTGAATGGTGTTTTTCAGATGGATCACTAAAAAATTTTATAAAAGAGTAAAATGGCCTGTTATACATGTGACCGAACTTTGGCTTTGCTATACGGAGGGGATGCATTGGCTTGGCACTGGTGGTTGTCTGGGGGGTAGGGGCAGGGGGTAGGGAATGCATTGGCTTGGGGGTATAGTTGTCTTTGGGGGAAGGATGGGATGCATTGGCTGGGGGCAGGTGGTTGTCTGGGGGGGCTGATGGCTGTGGGGTATACATTTGCTACGTCTGGGGGGCTGATGGCTGTGGGGGTATGCCTTGGCTTAGTCTGGGGAACTGATGGCTATAGGGGAGGCATTGCCTAGGCCTGGGGAGGCAGATGGCTTATTGTGTGTTGGGGGATGCACAAGTTTATAACAGTAGGAAATAGACATTACACTTATGAAGATCCAGCAGAGTTACGTGCATTACACATATCTTTATGGAGCTAACAGTGGTGAGAGATTGATCCAAATATAGTTAGTTATCTGAAAACCACACATTGAATTGAACTAACCCCCCCCAAAAAGTTATTCTTTGCTGTAAGACCTTTCTGAATTTAATAATATGTATATAATGTTAATGAATGTGACAAGGCAAATATGTAAGCAGAGGTAGGCACCAACTTGGTGGACATTTACTGGACTTTGTGAGATACAATTTAATGGTATTCTGTGGACACTGATGTCCTGTATGGAGGAAAAGTTATAAAACTGGAGTAATGGAAACCAATGGAATGTGCCCACTGCTTTAACCACTTTTAGAACCAAGTTTTATCTATAACCCCCATTTTGCCTGGCTATCACTGCATTTTAATCCTCTCATAATAACTAACCATCTGCATTCTTTCATTGGGTTAATTTATTTCCTTCTCATTTCCAGGACAGCACCTGTGCTCTGGAATTCCACACCTTGTTCTGTCAGACTCTCTCCCAAATTCCTGAGTCTTTTCAGAAACCCCACATAAGCTTACCATTACCTTCACTAAAAATGATGCAGTTATAGTTACCATTTCTCACCATAGCCATCTCTATTTTAATATTATCTAACTCAGCTTAATAAAACATATCTTTCCTAATATCTCCCCTGACTGTAATCTCACAAGCTGAGGGCCCTCTACCCTTTCTGTACCAGTATGTACATTTTATGTATGTGATGTGATACAATTTTCTGGTGGTTTATAATAAAATATAATGATTTGTAAGTAAAATTTACATTTCAGTAGATTTACATCATTTAAAAATAAGTATACATGCCCATTACTATGCCTTTAAAGGCCCCAATAATTAAGATGATAATTATGAAATTAAATTTTTAATTCTAACTATTGGTTTTACTGATGATATTACAGTAAGCCAGCCAGTATTAATACATCTGTTTATAACAGATGCCCAACAAAAGATGCTTTTTAAAAAAAAAAATTAATATGATCATTTCAAACCAAGCAGCTTTGTTTACAGAAAGGAAAACAACCTGTTATAAAACACAGACCAGAAGAAGTTGTGAATATAGTAAATCAAGCTCTGTCCTCGGCCTACTTCTACAATTTTTAATGACATTGAAAATTACATTGAAAGCAGTGACTATGGATTTTTTTTAGATGTAAACACAGTGAAGGAGCCTAACCGGCATACATCAATTAGTGTTTTACACTAGAGGGAGAAAGGTTTAAAACTAATATCCGGAAGTATGTTTGTACTGAGAGTGTAGAGGATGCATGGGATAGCTTTGCAGTAAAGGTGGTAGAGGTAAACACAATGAAGTAGCTTAAGCATGCGTTGGATAGGCATAAGGCTATCCTAGATAGAAGATAAAACCATGACTCAGAGCCCTGTGTTACATGAGAAATTTGACTTTGTTTTTGTGTTTTCAGCACACTCTGATGCAGCCATTTGACACGCGAGAAGAAAAAAAAATGTAAAATTAGCTGTCTAACTAGCCATAGCTTGATCTTTCTACATCCAAGACAAGAATAGAAAAATGGGGAATATCCAAGTAATATATATATATATATATATATATATATATATATATATATATATATATACTAAGTTAGCCTTCGGGCTTGTGTTAGATTAGGGTTAGGATTAGGACTGGGCTTAAAATGTCTCTATAGGAGAAAGAGCAAGCTATTTTTAGTTATTGCCACATAACTTGCAAAAGAACCCCAGAAAGACATAATTATTGGGTATTTCTAAACCCAGGACAAATATTACAATCTAGCATGTTTTTTTTTATTATCGTTTGTAGATTTTTCAAGTATAAATTCAAAATATTTTTTTTCTTTGGAATTTTCCATCATAATTTTTTTATAGTAAATTATATGATCTGATCAAAAGTAATGGCATCTAAAGGGAGCCTTCTTACCCCGAAAAAAAACCCCTAAGTGTATAATTTGTGTTTGTACAAAAATAACAAGTTACATTGGACACTGGCTGGAGGTTGTCTTGTGTCATTAAACGTTCTAGTTGAGTATATCGGTAGGAAGTAATTGTAACGTGTTGCTATAATGAGATAGAACAAAATGACAGCAAGCACCAACACCTCAGACGTTTAAAAATAGCCTGTGTCACCAAAGGGTTAATAATGCTCCTGCTACCCCATATACTAACCTTTGAGCTCTGTTTTATTCAGGACCAGAACTCTGTCACCTACTCTGTTCTGAGGCTTTCATAGAGACCAGTGGACATACAAGACACCCCCAACTAAAAGATCACTGTCTCTGCTGCAAATAAGCATGCGGTGTGGAGGGCTACTACCTTCAGACAATCCACTGGTCTCTTTACTGGATGACGACATAGGAATTTATTTTTCAGTAAAAATGTATAGCCAATTAATTTTGGCACGGCTGAGCCAAGAAAAAGGGTGTTTTACTCTTCCTGTTTCATTATATCCCAACTCTTGCACCTGAACAATCTGATACCCAGACAGTTTTGTTAGGCATCAGCCAGGTTTTCTCACTTTCCCCACAGACCTGGTCATCTATTCCTGCTTACTCTTGTCATTTTCATTTTGGCTTCTTAATTAAACTATTTTTATTTTATTGTATGGATATAATGCCTTGCTGGGCACTAGGCTGTTTTTAGGATACAATATAAAAATAAAGTTTTGAGGTATGTTTGTATCTTGTTCTCCTAAGTGTCATTTATCTGCTGCCCTGGGCCTCTGTATTGTAGCAGATGTGATATTTGGTTAGCACCCCCTGATTCCACACTTTACAGTGTTTGCTTTATGGCAGAGATTGTGTAGTAAGTTTCTAAGTTGGAGGCCTGATAACCCCTTAGTGATAAGGCATTTTCACCTTGACTTTCCCTTGGTGACAATGGCTGTTTTGACATTTCTGGGGTGTTTGTGTTTAGCTGCAATTTTCTTCTATCTCACATAATGTACCCACATAAATTATATGTTGTTTTTATCGTCATAAGAAGGGCTTTCATTAGATACCATTATGTTCATCATATCTTATAATTTACTACAAAAAAAATCATAAAATATGAGGAAACTCTAACTTTGACCTAAAATATAAGTTAGACAAATACAATACAAATATTAATCATTAAAAAAGACCCTGTCTAAATAGTTTCTAAATGTTGTCCCAAGTTCAGAAATATGCATGTTTCCATATTTTGCGGTATTTTTTTGCGAGTTATGAGGCAAAAACCAAAGTATTGATATTTTTTTGTTTTTTCCTATGTTAACCTTTTGACCCCAACTCGAGCCCAAAATGTAACCTTAACACTAAATTTAACCCCAACTATAACCCTTATGCTATCCCTTAATATATTTTAATTTAATTTTAACCCTGTCCCTTATGCTAAAAATTATTTCATTTTAACCCTATAGGCTAATTTAACTATATAACAGTTTTTATTTAATTAATTATTTAATTTTATTTTTTTACATTGCTATTCTACTTAACTACCACTAGGGGCAGTCAAGTAGCATATTCAGAGCAACGGAAGTGAAGTTACTTTTGACATCGAGGCAATAGACTAGCACCGCAGGACGTGCCAGGCATGGCCATTGTCCGGAACGGAGTTCCCGGCAGGACGTGCCTGACACGTCCATTGTCGCGAAGTGGATAAAGTAATGGACAAAGATTAATGATTGTTTGCCGGTACATTTTTACCAGCCCTGCAGTAATTTCCACACAGAACAGTGGTGGGCCTGATTCAGTGAGGCAAAACATCACTAAATACTGTTTTTAACTCAACACTTTCTTTTGCAGTAAACGGGATTCAATAAAATTAGATAATTTAACCAGCTTATTGAACAGATCCTAGTGTTTCAATACCGTTTTTTTTTTAAACGGGTCAGTAATCCTCCATTGTAAGTAAAGAGTTTGATTTAACCGGTGCGGAAATATTTTAGCAGGTGCGGTAATGATTTTACCAAACCCGTTAATGGCGCTAGCTTAACCCATCACAAGATGGGCATCCAGATTGCTCACCCGTGAGATACATTCTTCATTTTAGTACCTTGGTCGATATGTATACATAGTGTGGCTTCTAAATATGCCTTAATGTACAAGCCTTTATCAAATATAAAAAATGACATGGGACACTGGCTGGAGGTTGTCTTGTGTCATTAAACGTTGCCCTCTAGCTTAGTATATCGGTAGGAAGTCATTGTGCCGTGTGGTTTTATCGGAAATGTATGTACTTGCAATAAGAACTTGTGATTGCTACATATCCCTTAGATTTACATGCAATACAGAGGAGAGGCCTGGTGCTCACTTTCCCACAACTCATTTTTATTCATTTTTGCATTTTCCAATTTGGGTTGACACAGGAGAATCCAGGCAGACTAAGCATCTTAAATGGGAAAGAGTTCTCCTCTGCGTCTTTCTGGAAGAAGGAAATAATCTGGAGGGTCTTCAGATGAAGATCTGAACACAAAAACATCACATTCTTACAAAATATTTCTTGTATTTATATGGACAATGTGAGATTAAAAATATTTTTTATTATTTTGACATCCCTGCCTTTCTTAGCACACTCCTTTTTCCCCACTAATATCATTTACTGCCTGTATGTCTATTATATTATCGGTTTCTATATATATATATATATATATATATATATATATATATATATATATATATATATATATATATATATATATATCTTTTGAGTGTTTGGGGACATATAGAGGAATTTGATGCAGCATTTGTTTAGTCTCGGCACAGGAGTATATGAAGACTATTACTGACCGGTGTATAATGCTGCTAAGAAAGAAGATACTGGAGGCCGCATACTATTTCTGCTGCATAAAACCTGAATGTGAGAGAGTAAGTAATAGACAGTCTACTGAGTCATCCACACCCACATCTGTGCAATGGAGAAAGCAGGCTTCATTCACTCCATCACTAATGAATGAAGGAGCCTGTGTTCCATGTCTCTTTTAACTCACTGTCAATCCATCCCCTCCCTCCCCAGGCCTACTGTCTGTCACTCATTACTTGACTTACGTTGCAATGTTCAACTCTAGGCTCTGTTGATGTACTGCAGAAGGCTCCCTCTGGGCAAATATTCCATGACTAGGAAGGCACACGTCTGTTTTGAGAAATAAAGCCAAGATGAGACAGACACGACATGTTACAATGCAGATTACATACAGCTTGGTAACATGGGGACAACATCCATGTTGATGATGGATGTCACACCCAAGAGGCTTTTTTATGGAAAAGGGAAATGCAAAATTAAGGCCAAAGAAGCCGAGAGTACCTGACTGGTGTGATTGAAAGCATCTCCACCCCTTCATTTTCTTATCAACAAAAATAATTATAAATAAGACTTAGCCCTCGTGCACCACTAAATAAGACAGTGGGTGAGTGATTTCCCAAACCCTGACCCCTGGAATAAAAGAAAGCTCTTAATTCCACTTCTGCTTCATAATAAATGAAAATGAATACCGTTGATAAAAATGCAGCATATCCCTGACACAGAAATGGGCTGCCACAAGTCATCTCCAACAGCCTCCTCTTTCTTAGTAATCAATGTGACATTGTTGTTTTCTTCTGCATCACTTTCACCGCTACTAGTGAGTCCCTTCCAGCCAATGATGCCAGTAAAACCTGGGGGAGCCGTGATTTTAATGGTCAGTTTTATGTCTCCCAGTCTGATTGCGAGACAGACCTGTGATAGCCCAGTCTTAGAGACAGACACTGATAACTTACCTTTCCAAAGTACCCTTGTCCCAGCACACTGTTAAAGGTTAAGGAAGCTGCAGACAAGAATGTTATTTCGCTAGTTCCCTCCAAACTCTCACTGCTTACACCTGTTGGAAAGAAGGGATAATTAGGTGGCTATAGGCATAAAGATCCATGCACTGTGTTGCTTCAAATGGACTAAAGTAGTAGCCAAAAGGAACATGGGGGCCCATGAGCAGAGGCTAGCCCCCACACGTGTACATTAAACATTGCCAAACTGTAGCATCCGCTCCATTTTTACTACACATCCTTCTTTTTCTTACCTGCATTTGTCTCCTCCGTTATGGAGCCTACTTTCTTCAGCTTCTTTTTGACTGGACACTTTCCCCTCCTACATCTATATGACTCCAAATCATCTGTAGCTTGCTGACTTCCCTCCTCGTCACTAGAGGCATGTATCCTCCTTTTATTCTTTCTATCTTTTTCTCCCTCTGAGCTGCTATCCTTCTTCCTTTTGGGCATCAGTACGGTGCTGGCTGAATGCTCCCCATTCTCTGTCCTGCCCCATAAAGCAAAGTGCATGAAGTGGTGTATCTTGGTTTTGTGCTGCCCTAGGCAGAAAAAAATTTGTGCACCCCCCACCCATGTGCACCCCAACATGCTCCATTACATGCCCCATAATCTGCCCCCATTACCCTAATTACATGCCCTTACCACCTCCATTACATGCCACCATCACCCCATTACATAGCCCTACCACATCCATTACATGCTCCTATCGCCCCCATTGCATGCCACCATCACCCCGATTAATGACCCATTACATGACCCGCATCACCCCCCATTACATGTCCCCATCACATGCCCCCATCCCTTCATTACATGGCAAAATCAGCCCCATTACATGCCACCATCACCCCCATTACATGCCCCCACCCCGTCCATTACTGGCCCCCATCACTCCCATTATAGGAGCTAAAGCTTGCTAAATGGCAGGAGAGGGAGCAAAAAATGTTTTAAGCATCAGAAGTGTGCTTTAACACTCTCTGGCAAAGTGCCGTCTTCAGGCAAATTGCCGCCCTAGGCGAATGCCTTGTTTGCCTCGTGGAAGATACGCTACTGGTGCACTGCCCTTTTAATGTGTGTGAAACATTCACACACTTTTTTTATGGCAGTACCTTCTTATTCTCTGCTTTAGCATGGCAGAAAAGCCATGCTGGTGACCTAACTTATTGACTTTTAATATCGCTGACAACACTATTCTCGAGCCTCCTGCAATGATCAATTAAATCATTGAGGAGAGGTGGGTGTGGCCTGCAGTTATATTATGATGTTTTGGTGATGTCACTGGAAGTGATGATGTCAAAATCAAATTGAAGCAAACTAACCCCTTAAGGGGAATTGAACACAAGGCATTACCTCCGACGTGCAGAACCAACACCTGAGGAGGTCCCCCCATCTGGTCACAGATTGTGAAAGGAGATGGGGCATGGCTGCCCACCTGAGTCTCTGAACACCTAACCATCGAATAGTGATGCAATCATGACTAAATCTTAATTGCTCACCAATAGGGTGGACCAAGGCCAGACCCTACACTGACTGGGAACTGAAGAAGAAAGCGAGAATCACAAAGGTAATAGACTATAAAAAGAAACATTTTAAAGATGAAAACCAATGAACTGTAAACTGCATTATTTATTTATTTATTTTACTTTTTATTCTTTATTGTCTTTTATTGTAGACAAGCAAATTCTTCTATGTTCATTTAAAGCATTTTTTTTTAAATACTCACACTTAATATAAAACATCATTAAAATGTATAAACACTAAATTCAGAACTGGAAACTAAACCAAACAATAGGAGATACATACCATATCAACGTGTGTTAAAGTATACTTCGAGGCTAGATAAGGTGAGGAATAATGTAAGTACTAAATCTGGCAGACTCCCAGCACCCTATCATATTTACCACATCCTCACTTAGCCCCCAATCATGAAGCATCTGTAGCAGCACCTATTCTGAATGAATGTGTCCCTAATGAGGATGGTGTCAGGCAATGATGGAAAATCGTGACAAATTCATTATGTTTGAGAACCTTACCATCCTGTGCACCAGCAACAGGAAAGGACCCTGGGGACAACACATTAAGAATTGTGTGAGGCGGTGCGTAGGCCAAAATTTATACTTTTAGGCCTTGTCCGCACAGAGCAGTCTTTGGCCCTTATGGCACAAAAGAAAGCCCAAGAGACGGCTAATTTAAACAAATTTATCTAAATGTCTGTAGAGCATACAGATGGCAAGATTGCTATTATATGCAGTAAATCACATAGGTGACAGGTCTACTAGTATCAGGCTGCTTGTATCCCCTGCGGTATCCCCACAAAGCCAGTCTATCTAACAAATACTTGTTTAAGTCAGTGGGACACATAAACTTGAAATAAGCTGCTATTGCTGACAGTCTGCTATTTACAGATGGAACAGAAATGTAATCCACAAACATCTGTCAAATAAACCACAATAGGACAGCATTAATTCCATCTACTGTCTTTGTTTTACACTCTGAAGAAACAATCACCATTGCCCTCAACCTTTGCTATATGCAGTCCAAGTGGCAGTTACCACGGACCGGTGTAGTAACATAGTCCCGTTCTGTCTGCTAATGTCCAAATTCAGGACAGGACGGGAGTAGCTTCTCCATCCGCCTCTGGTGCCAGCAACCAACACCATTGCACTGGACATGTTCCCTGGATGAGGGACCGCCATGGGTGTGTGGAACTGGAGATGATCTTGGAGACTGGGAGAACAGCAGTTTGCTGACCCCCAGCTAACCTTACCTGCGCTGTGCAGGAACAGGAAGGAAAACTTCACCTGCAGCAGGAGAGAAATGTGGTGGACACTGGGTATGGGCTCTGACTCCAGGAACTACATGCCGCCCTGAAGATTATTTTTGTAGCTGCAGTGCAGGGTCAGAATCAAGGGATGATGAGCCACAGCAAGGGTTAAATGGCCTGTGACCCTGGGGGGACCCAAGCTGCTGACTGCTATATCTGCTATGTCCTCTGGGGCCCCTCTGCTGAGATTCTTGAGGCAGACGGACCAGTGGCCATTGACAGGCCACTGGCTTAACAGCATGACCCTCAGCCACAGTGCAATGTCTTTGTGGTACCATTTTATATTTTACCTGACATAGGCAGCAGCAGGAATGCCCCCTCCCCTGCAAGTAGGTAACACAGAAAGGAGGCGTACACATTAGGAAAGAGAAGAGTCCTCTGGTTTGTGTCTGTGAGAGAGTCTGTGTGAGAAAGAATGTCACTGTGTGTCTGTGTGAGACTGTCACTGTGTGTGATTATCACTGTGTGTGTGTGTGTGTAACTATGTGTGTCTGTGACTGTCACTGTGTGTGTGTGACTGTCACTGTGTGTGTGTAACTGTTACTTTGTGTGTGAGACTGTCACTGTGCGCATGTTGTGGCCCCACCCATGTGGGCCAAGGTGGCAACCCTAAGCTAACAGGACATTTCATTATATTTATAGTATTTTAGACATTTGAATTAGTATGAAAATATTTTAAAAAGAGGTAAAACTGATGAGAAACTTTTTATTTTTTACATGTACATTGTGTTATTGCTGTGAATTACATGAGGTTGATTTGTGTTATTGCAAAAAATAAGCCCCATTATGCCGAAACTTGAACATGAGGACCTCACGGACACTAGTAATTAAATAAAATATATGCAATAGATAATAAAGATGAACCATTTAAATTTCATATTTGAAGTTCAGTCTTAAATTTCAGCAGTTAGGAAGTCAGAGTTTCTTGAATTCTATTTTTCTCATAATTATTCTACAAATATATATAAACAAAAACACTTGTTATAGATAAAAAGTATGTGGCTGGATAATTCACTATTCTTGTTACTGTCTCCTAAATGTGAACACTTACACACATGCACACTCAAATACTGATCAAATACACACATTAGCACGCTCACAGTGTGTGTCTCTGATGAAAATACGAGTGTTAGTGAAGGTGTGTGTCTGGTCAGCATAAAAGTTTTAGTATATGTGTGTATCTGAACAGCAAACGAATGTTAGTATATGTGTGTATCTGATCAGCATACGAGTGTTAGTATCAGACATGTGCATTCGTTTTCGGACAAATTAATTTTCGTTCGAAAATAGCATTTTCGTCCATTCGTCCGAAAAACGAATAACGAAAATGCTAAACTAACGAAAGACGAATGAACGAATGGTTAATAAACGAAAATCATTCGTCCTATTGGTATTCTATAAACTGAAATAGAGTCGGTTTATAGAATACCAATAGCATTACATATACATTCCATAAAACGACATAATGAACGACTTTCGGTTTATGGAATGCATGTAATACTATTGGCTTTCTTTAAACCGAGCTAGAGTCCCCGTTCATAAGAATTTCTTATGAATGGGGACTCTAGTTCGGTTTAGAAAAGCCAATAGAATTACATGTATTCTATAAGCCGAAAGTCTATAAACCGAAGGTCGTTCAGTTTATAGACTTTTGGTTTATAGAATACATAGAATTCTCGCCAGTTTTTACATGAATGGAGCAATAGTAAATGTGGCCAAACAAAGCCTGGGCTTCTGTGTAGTTGTTTGTTTCTATCTCCATCTTGGCTCCTCCCTCTTCTGGTGACCTCCGTCAGCACTCACTCACAGACCCACTCAGTCAGCACACACTCACTCACCGACCCACTCAGTCAGTATACACTTTCTCACCAAACCACTTAGTCAGCACACCCTCACTCACAGACCCACTCAGTCAGCACACACTTACTCACAGACACACTCAGTTGGCACACACTCACTCACTCACATACCCATTCAGCCAGCACACACTCACTCACAGACACACTAAGCCAGCACAGACTCACAGACACAGTCAGCCAGCACAAACTCAGCCAGCACACAATCACACTCAGACAACACAGACACATTCAGACAGGACACATTCACTCACAGACACACCCAGCCATCAAACACTCAATCACTCACAGACACACTCAGCCAGCACACACTCACTCACTCACTCACTCACAGACACACTAAGCCAGCACACACTCAGCTAGTACACAATCACACTCAGCCAGCACACACTCACTCACAGACACACTCATCCAGCACACTCACAGACACACTCATCCAGCACTCAAACTCAGCCAGCACACACTCACACTCAGCCAAAACACATTCATTCACAGACAAAATCAGCCAGCACAGGCTCACAGACACAATCAGCAAGCACACACTAACAAACACACTCAACCAGCACACATTCACTCACAGACATACACATTTACAAACACACTCAGCCAGATGGAGAAGGTCTAAAAGTTGAAAGTGGTCATACAGTGGTGGCACTTCTGCCCGCTGGCTCTTCCTAAGCACGCCGGATGCACTGACAGTAACAAATGCGCGCCTCGAGAATAATAACAAATAAAAAAATAATCGAAGTGAAGGTGGTATTCCGCCACTTAAAGTGCCGACATTGGTATGACAGGAAGCTTAACGGCAGCATTGATCTCCCCTGTCAGATTAAAGGTAATTTGGCAATTTAGGGAGCCACGAGGCCCCCGTTTGTGCAAGACCTTAGGCGACTAACTTGCCTAATTAGAGTATAGTGTATACTGACAGTCTAACTATGCAACTTTAGATTTATTTTTGTGACTATCCTCTTTTTTCTTAGCACAATTATACTTACATTTCGTACAAAGTGGCTCTCTTATGTGCTAAACATCCCAACAACAAAAATAAAGAGTTGAGTTCCACAGGAAAGCCTGCATGGTTTGGAATTCATCCGTTAGTTTAAATATTAAAAAGAGAAACATATAGATGTAACAATAAAATCCCCATTTAGCTATATTTATGCATTCACCCTATTTGTATTTTCAGATCTGTTTTATGTCTGTTTGTGGCGTTTTCTAAAACATCTGGTTTCGGCATCAATTTTTCACCTTATTTCATGCAGTAGTTTTCAAGTAAACAAAACTTCCCAATATAGAGGATGCAATCAAGATTATAAAGTCATGGCCTTTGCCCCCAACTGATTTCTCAAGAGCAGGGTAATAAAGTATATAACTCAAGGTCAAATTAAGATAAATGAGTGTTTTAACCAGACATCCCTGCTTCAAACTCAGAGTTCTTGCTCATAAGATCAGCACATTTACTCTCTTAAATGGTTAGGTAGCACTCACATTTGGAGTTTTATTGTTATCAGAGTGTAAAACCTGAAGTTGCGCCTTTTAGCCTTTAGGCTTTAACTTTTTTTTATACATTTTGTAGCTATATGTATCATAAAACTGCTTTAATCTATAAGGCAGTTTGTTTTGATATTATACATTTACAGTGATTTCACTTTAATAAAAATACTTAGTTTTGTTTCTTCTTGTTTTGTAATCAAATATCCCTTTTAAGTTTTACCTAGTAATATTCTGCTAAAATATTTAATGTAACATACTCTGGACATTCCCTCATGTCTTAACACACTGATGTCTGTCAGGCTGGGGGCTTTGAAGAACACATGTGGCCGTAAGCATCTATCCTTGCCCCTCAGCCTCACTGAGTCATAAGCTTTATTTTATTGCATTAAAAAGAGTGAGAAATGCGTATCGTACATACTATCAAAAGGTTTGCCAAGACTGAAATACACAGAGCATTTACATTGTATAACACCTGCTCATGTTCTTTAATTGACTCGAGAAATGGAAAGTCTGCACGTACCTTTACCTGCTTGCCAAAATCAGTACTATCCTACTGCTTGTTGAATTTCAGTAGTAAAATCACTTGTTTCATTGCATGAAAAGTGCATCATTTAAAATCTGCTGTATCTGCAACATTTTCCTGCTCCAATATAAACACCCAGACTCTGAATGCTATGGTCCACTTGCTGCGCGTGAATGAATTGTTATGAAACACTCAAGGAAAATGAGGTAGCATTTGATGTTTCTATGGGAATTTCAGCTTTGGGGCCTGTAGTTCAATAACAGTACAGATGACAAAATGTTGGCTCCTCTCTGCTGCATGTACATTATAGTGTGCTACAAAGTTACGAAGGATTAAAGGGAAAACAAATATCAAAAAGAATTCAGAACAAGGCAGTACAATATATCTGTGCGTGTATATTTGAATGGATTACCACTTAATAAGGTATAATCGTATAAAGGGCATCAGTTCAGATATACTTAGGCAATAACACTAACATCTTTCATGTCATCATGCAAGCTTGGCATTACCAGAAATGAAAGATAGTAATTTGCATATAAAATGCAGAGTTTTTCTTGGAAATAAATGAGAACTAACACTAGTATCGAAAGCCAGCACACATTATATATTGCATGGTTGGTGCATCCTTAGAACTTCACTCTTCTCATTAATAATTGATTGCCTAAGGCAAGGTCTTATAAGATGGGTGGAAATTTGAATCCAGTGTAACCTTCTTGGCTAACACCTTTTTTAACCTTATCATATTTGTGTTGTAATGTACAGCATTGTGCAGGTCAAGATAGAATTAATTCCTGGAATGCCTGATAAATGAGCAACATTATGGTTTGTCCATGTCTAGGCCTTATCAGATTATCATTATTATTATTTTATTTAAGAAGAATAACGTTTCTTGTTTCCACACATGCTTTGGTTTTGAGAAAGTATGCGCTTGTCAGACTTCCTTTTTTGGTTTCTTACAATACCTCAGAAAAATTAAGTCAGAGCAAAGTCAAATTCCTTACAATTTCCCTGTTCCAGAGGACAAGGCCTGATGGGAAATGCAGTCTCTTCAGTACAAAGTATAAAAACTACCATACATTGATTACACACAGGACATACAGTACTTGAAAAACCCTTTCAGTGTATTAACACATTTTGTATCTTGCAGTCAGCTGGATCAGGAGGGTCTCTGAGGGAAGTCTTAATATTTACTACAGCCGCTGGGCTTGGATTTCTATTTTCATTCGTGGCCCGGATTGTTTGGTAAATTCATCTGGGAAGATCACTATCAGCTAAATAACAACTGGTAAGCTTGGAAATTAATTTGTTAAAAAAAAGAAAAAGCTGTACATTTGATAGTAATTTGAATAGCAAAATCTATGCATATTTTTATATTCCCTATAATTCCTTGTGCATAAATATTAAAAGTGCACTAATATACTGTTATTGAAAGCTGACTCTCTCTCTCTCTCTCTCTCTCTCTCTCTCTCTCTCTCTCTCTCTCTCTCTCTCTCTCTCTCTTTCTGTTTGTGGTTATTTTTCTTAGCTGACAACGGGCAGTATCAGAAAGTAGTAAAGCATTATCCAAATACAGCTCTAGTGTGAAACAAATTGTAACATCTGAACTTGCAGCCATGCCTATAACCCAGTGGTTAGGGGGCCACTGAATCCTAACACATCTTCTGTTCTTTACAATATATATCTGCTGATAAACACATGAAATATCTGATTCATTCAAATTGGAGATTATTGATCGATCTATGGTGGGTTATCGGTTTCAGAAGAGGTCATTATTTGCTTGATTTGTTGTCTTCTTCTGACCCTGTCTGTTGTTATACTCCATCTGGTCCTTTCATCAAATCTGGCTGATATAGGTATATTCGCTGCATTAGATGCAGGTATATGATTTTTCACATTCAGGTAAGAGCATAAAAATGAATCATAGCCTTATATGTCTAACTGATAAACCAGTTGCCGAGCACTTTTTGGAGAGTGGGCATCTGTTGTCCATCCAATTGACCATGTCTCTCCTCTATCATGTGGCGGAAACAGAACTGGTATACTTTTTGGATCCTGTTTATAAATGCCAACTGGCCATCAGATTTTAATTAATCTTATAAATCCATTTTGGTTCCATGTTAAAAATAAAATCTAATTTGATAAGCACATATATTGTATATACGTTATGCTCTTTTTTTTCTGGTTGATATAATTGGGACTGTTTCCCTTTTTGATTAAATGGGTTTATGGTAGCTGTTTCGTAAAGGTTATTTTTAGCCTATGTGATTATGCAGTTTGCAACCCATGCCCATGTTTTTTAATTTTCCATGAAAAAAAATCAAAAGGGTGTGGTCTCCAATTAGTAGGTGGGTGTTCTTCTGTATGCTCTGTTGTTAGTCATTTTGTGTTTGCGGTCTACTCTGATGAAGGATCTTCATCAGAGGAGACTACTTAACATACTTATTGTTCTTTGGATTAAGTATCATAACATACTTATTGTTCTTTGGATTAAGTATCATAACATACTTATTGTTCTTTGGATTAAGACCTGTGAATGCCACTATTCATTTGGTATTTATATATACACTGGTCAGCCATAACATTATGACCACTGAAAGGTGGCAAGCCGGCAGAGGCAGTGTGAGGCTTAGGGAAATGTTCCGCCGGGAAACCTTGGTTTGAGAAACACAACAACGAGTTCAAGGTGTTGACTTGGCCTCCAAGTTCCCCAGACATCAATCTAATCGAGCAGCTGTGGGACATGCTAAACAATCAAATCCAATCAACCCCTACCTCACAACTTACAGGACTTAAAGTATCTGCTGCTAATGTCCTAGTGCCAAATACCACAGCACACCTTCAGAGGTCTAGTGGAGTCCATGACTCAATGGGTCAGGGTTGTTTTGGCCTCAAAAGGGGATCTACATAATATTAGGCAGGTGGTTATGGCTACTCAGTGTATATATATATATATATATATATATATATATATATATATATATATATATACATATATATAGTTTACAATATAAATTGTATACCTCCTAATGTATTCTAAATACAGTAATTTTCAATGACAGGGTTGTGTGCTTAGAAGAGAGCAGCTCTATAAGTCTGGATGCCCAGACTGCAAGGTAGAACTTCAAGGTCATGAAGAGCAAATGGCTGCTTCCTCATATTATTTCATTCTCCATATCTGCTTTTTATTTTCCTGGAAGACTTTGTAGCAAAGTTTGCCAAACATTTCCTTTGACTGTGACATTGCAAAGTTGTTTACGCATCATGTCTCTTGTTTGGCCAATTATTCAGCACAGTTTCCTGTTAACTGGTTTCCAGTTACAGCTCTCAGACCAGACCAGTGATTGCAAACTTTTTCCTGCTCATATCATGGCGGGTTTTGACGAGAATGCTGCTGGGATCCTTATGATCTACAACAGTACAATCAACATTGCATGCAAAGTGGAACAAGGTCCTAATGAATGGTATTTTTATGACTTTCTGGGAATTCCATTTGTTTCCTTATTTATTTTAATGAAGTCATTACTTCTGACATTTATTGCCTGATACTATTTAGAACATTCTCACAAAATTAACAAATAGGAATTATGAGGGATCTATGCTAGCTCCATTTATAAACATTATCATACCCTTTGGAGCTAGCAATGGAATTAACCAATAATAGTATTATTTTGAGACTTGTAAAATGATTATTATGTTACCAGTTTTGTAACCATCAAAGATTATTTTTAATAGAGAATGAACTTCAATGCATTCTGGCATCATGTCTGAAAGTTGAGGGAGGCAAATGGAAAAGAACCACTAACCTAGCTTTTGGTTCGTTAATCAATGCAGAAGTTATATTTACAATGTTTTTACTTTGTGAGAGCAGCACCATGTCCTTTACAAGTTACATTTCCCACATGACCTGTTACAACTGGCGAGCCAGTCAGTTATGTCAGCATGTGACCTGGTGATGGTAAACTACTAGTGCGAGCCTTATTGTTAGCTTTACTTTGTAGTTATCATCCTCTCTGTCAATTGCATCAGATATAATATGTATGCACTTAGAGCGACACCATTTGTACCTTACTTATGGGCCTATGATAAGCCGAAACATGCAACTGTGGTTGCTTCCTGGTGCGGTGGAGGCTTGCCCAAATGGATTTGGACTCCCCCCAATAAAATACATAACCCCTAGGGTCCAGAGATTGCACAAATGCCTGCAGACTCCATGCCAAATACATGAATAACCACCCCACCCCCCAATAACTGAAGTGATCCCAAGTGGTCCAATACTGTTTGGCCCTAAAATGTTCAATTTATCAATAAAAAAATTGGAGAACTGAAATTCTTGATATTTAAGTAAGGTTGTAGAATAGGGGGAATCCTATTGTTCCCCAGGCCGAGTTATCCAGACCAAAAATGTCTGAATTTGACTATACTTGATAGCAGAATTGCTAATTTCTCCATAATTTGGCTATTAGCCACGATCAGGGCCAAATTTATCCCAGATCAGGAATAACTTGAAAGACCCCTTAATATCTATACCCACATGAAACTCATACATGTGAGCCTTATTGTGATTTAAATTTGCACCGACAAACAAATAAAACAATCAACCTAGGGGTTTAATGGTACAGCAGAGATGACCAGAAATCTTTTCAATGTTTTGTTATGCACTGATGATTCCCTGTTTTAAATTAGACCTGATCAAAGAGAGTCAATGTGGATGTCATATGCAGGACAACATGTAGATAAGCAGGAGAAGGTTAATTCAGGACCCTGGGTCATGTTGATGGGAGATCAAATACCAAGAAAAAAAATGCACTGTGGCTTGCAGAGGTTGCTTTTACTCACATGTCACATCTCATCTTTCCTAGAAGCTGACAAAATGTTTGTTTTTCTGCCTTTAGTAGGTAAGGGAGGAGGGTGACATTTGGTAGCCCTGCTGGATTTTCCAGCGTGTGGGGGAACCAAATGACTCATTGGCTATGCAGCAGTATCTTTTACATAATGAATGCATGGGTTTTATCCATTTTCAGTCCATATGAGCTGTAATGACAAGTGCTCCACACTTGTTATGCATGTCTGATAAAGACAGTCACCTGTTAAAAGCACACACGGTAATACAACCCATTTGTAACATGCGTCAATCCGATTTTCAGTAGACAGCATTATCTTAGTAGTTTGTGATTTTTACACATATTTCTTAGGGTTTTAAAACACTTGGATAAGAATCAAAACGACTTCCTCCTCTATGCACCATGATTATAAGCAATTTTCATGCATTATGCTACAAACATATGATTTAAAAAACATTATTATTTAATCAGTTTTCCAAAGAAAACACATATACATAAAGGCAAACTATCCAAAAGGGCTTGTAATGCTTTAATATGAATATCACAAAGAGAATTTCAAATATATATCTAAGCTATATGGCTTGCCTATTATTGCTTTTACTGCTGCATAAAGACCTGTATTCTAAAGAAAAGAGAGACATACAAAAAACCTACTAAGTGTAGAGTATAAGCTGTATTCTTATTGGCTAACTTGTAGTCTATACAAGCTAGAACATAGCGAAAATTCAAATCACAGTCATTGACCATAAAATGTGTAAAAAATATGCTAATGGGAGTCTTGTATCCAAGCAACTCAGAAATCCTGTAGGCAAGATCAAAACAATATTAAAAAAAGATGTTGATAATTGTTGACAAATGGGCCTATTCACAAAATATACCAGTGCCAACAAGTATGAAGATTATTCAAAGGGACACAGAAACATAGCATGTGTCGGCAGGTAAGTATCATTTGGCCCATCTAGTCTGCTCATTTTTTTTATTCAACCAAATTATTAGTCCCTGGTCTTATCTTATATCTAGGATAGCCCAATCCATATCCCATGCATGCTTAAACTCCTTCACTGTATGAGCCTCTACCACTTCAGCTGGAAGGCTATTAAAATGAATGAAGTAATACTTCCTTAAATTACCTTTAAACCTCTAATTTATGACTGTGTTCTCTTGTTGTGGTAATATTTCTGTTTTTAATTTACTGTACTTTGCCTGGTAACGTTTCTGTGTGAGATCAAATCTGTGTCATTGTATGTGTCAATAGTCCATTAAGTAGGTTATAAATAATCAGAAATATTGTTTCAGGTTTAGAGGTGTAAAATATTGACTATTATAGTATTGCAAAATTATTATTCACTGATCAGTTTGCTTACCTGTTTTTATTTAGAAAATCTGCAATGAATTCACAACAAATGAGCTGATTATATAAAAAATTCACAAACAGGGTGTATGCATAAATAAAATCCCAATTATAATTATTTATTTCAATTTCTTATATTGTTTAATATAATGTTTACTGTTTTTTAATGTCAAATGTACAATATTCCAACTTTAAAAATATTTCTAAAATGTACATAAAAATGTAAAATGTGCCTTAGTCATAAAAAGTTAATGCTCCACTTAATTTTTTTAATTGTAGTTTAGTACATGTGTAACCCATATAACTTTGTTTTTAAAATCAATTAGAAAATAGTCTAGCACATTTCTGTGACATTCGGGGTTATGAAGAAATTCTACATGAGTTCCCCCCCCCCCTTTATTTTGTGCATTTCCTGTTAGTGTGTTAATTTCAAAGGCTCAAGGTTATCTTGGACTGTGATAGCCTAAAATGCAATCAGACTTCATGTTAACCTTTGAGTCTGCCCAAGGTTGACACACTCTCTTCTCTGCTCTCAGCACTTGCAAAAGAACAGCTTTATCTGGCCCATAATTAGAAATGAAACAAATTGAAATGGTTTCCAAACAACCTTACTTTCAAAGAAGCTCATGTTACATGGAGCTTCTTATACACACTAAATCAGGAGATAGAACCAGATATGAGAATTCCTGCTGACTAATTACTGCAAAACAGAGCCATCTGCTTGTTAGGCCAGGTAATCCCTGTAAACTGTGACCTCTCTGCAAAACGTGTTTCTGATTAAATAAAACCCTCACAGAAAATGGTTGAGGAATGATTTACTAAGCAGGGATAAATAAGAGTACAAAATATAATTGGTCTTGAATTGTCAATAAATATTTGAGGGATATCCCTAATGGACCTTCTACAGTAAAATGGAAACTACAATGATTCAAAGGAAAAAGTGAGTTTGTTTGTTGAATTATAAAGAACAGATTATACACAAATACAAACATTGCTAGTAAATGTTAAATCACCTACATGGCTTTTATCAGAACTTTACTTAGGTAAAAAAAAAAAAAAAAACACTCCAAAAAGTTTTGTTTTTACATTAGGTATGATAAAAATGTAAACATGTATTTAAAATGATAACCAATGCATAGATATGTCTGGTACCTTCTGTAAGATTAGCAAAAACAATAATAGAACCAGTATACCCTTGCAAGATATCCATTCAGCTAGAAAAGTATTCCACTGCAAACATCAACTTATTAGTGGAAACAAATCAGACTTTAAGAGGGCAGAAACCCCAAAATGTATTTTAATGAAGCAGGTGGACACATCTGTCTCATTTAAAGTGAGTAATTTAAATGGTGCACCCTTCAGAAGATATTATACCATAATCCTAGCATAGGCAAAGACAAGCTGGCTTCCATGTCATGAAGTGCCCTGCGATTGATGGGTATGTGTGCCAATCATGCACCACACAGCCAATCACTGAAGAGAAGATGATCAAAGACACCAACTGCCTTCTGTGTGATTAACATTTTGTAGAGAGGATTTAGGTAAGATTTGCTGGCGTAAGACTGGTGATCTTGATTACTCAATGAGAACCAGGCCTGATGTTAATGGCAAGTGACTACACATTGCTGACTTTTAAAAAAAGTACTCATATAGTTTAACTCCAACTTCATATAGTATTAAAATACAGTTAAGTTAACTACACAAGTTTATCTGGTGTTTAAAATAAATAAATTAGTAATATTTTTAATTGTTGCTTGTATATTTTTATATAATTTGGGCTATAAGTGATATAATAGATTTCCCAGTTTCATGTCCACTAGAAAAGGACTGTGTTAGTCACATTTTCTTATTTTTTCTAGTATAATGGGGAATTGTAACCGAATTTGGCAAAAATGTCATTACTTTGGTGGATACTTTCCTGGCAGGTTTGTTCATATAGTTTTGCACTGCTTTCTTGGAGAGTGCATTGAACACTTCAAATGTAACAGCATAATGCATAATACTGAATTAGGAATTAATGTGATGGAGTTGGTCAGTCACTGAGAATATTATTGCTTCACTTTGCTAACAATGTATCTGAATATTGACCCAGGAATAGTTTGTAACCTGATTTGATGCTTGCCAGAAATCAAACGCATTGGTCAAGGTAAAAACCTTATAAAAACACTGAGTGCTCATTGATTAATTCATTGCCAGCAGTTCATTTTATTTTAACCATTGTTTTGACTGATAGAATCTTCATTTGACCATCCCAGTATTCATATGAATGAAGACTATTTAAAAAGACATAGTGAGTTTATTAGTGTTATACCTTAATTAAGCAAAGGATATTTGGGTAAATTTAGAGACCTACCCATGCTGAGAGTGGAATTTTAATTTTAAGATATTCTACACTATGGACATATTCCTCTTTTTTGAGCATTTATGGAGAACTGCTCCTTGCATTGAATGATCAACAATAATAGATGCACATCAATATTTGGCTTCTATTCATGGTATACTTGATGCTTGTGTATATTCAAAACAGTGTATCTGGTTTAAGTGTGACATTTATATACATTTGTAATCACCTTTTGTTTTTAAAAAAAAAAAAAAAAAAGGCCTGTAGTGCTTGAATACTTGGCAACATTCACAACCTGGTTCTGGTACAGATAGAACTTTCTGTTTGGCTAGTGGTGGTGTTTCGCCATCAGGCTTCCATCATTTATTGACCAGTCCAGCTTGTTGCAGCTGCATTGGAGCTGAATTTGGAGTGTGTTTGGGGGGTGATCAGCGCATATTGGTTAAAAAGCGATGGTTTTCATAGTAAAATTAATTGACTCGATCCAAATGCTTCCGATGCTTTGTTTACTGAGTGACCCAAAGAGCCAAATTGGTTCTGAAATCAAGGATACTGTGTAGCTGAAATGTTCGTCCACCCCGAATCCATTTCAGGCCCAATTGGTCTATATTGGGTAGACTCTCAAGTGTTACAATTTGGGAATCTAGGATGTACAATAGGATAATGTAGATACGGTCTCTGGATGCCTGGTGCACGGTCATGGTCCCAACCAGTCCAAAATAAATAAATGCCAGGACCAGCACAACTCTGTGAAAGTGAATGTATTATCCTGCAGTCAACGTTTCAACTCCAACATTTGTTTTCTTCAAGTCAACATTCCATCGCTGGAGTTGAAATGTTGCTGTGGGAGAATATATCCACTCTGACACAGTTGTGCTGGTGCTCTCATTTATTTATTTAAAAATTTAGGAAAGCTCAGCTGTAAAACGACCTATTTGCTGGATGGCATTGCTTTGTGTTTGTCTCTGTGTATCTACCTATATGTCAATATGGCGTCCAACTTTTTTTTCTGGGATAATTGCATCAACATTCCTTTACTCTAAATTTGTGAAAGCTATAATACAATGCTTACTTGAAAAGAATTAACCAATCAAATAATTTTGCCTATTGCCCAGAATTGCTTTGACAAATATGGTTCCTAGTATTTATCCAAATCCAGATCATTATTTCACAGCAAAATGTACTGCAATACAGGTTACTCTGTGTAACACATGATGACTAATGCCGCCTTACCAACTGCTTCGCTGTTACAGTGATTCCAAGCAATGCCTGGCTACAGTCTCACTATCTATGCTTAAAAATGACGTATTTTTATGTTTCTCTTTAGAATAACAGATGGCATCGGGGGAGTACAAAGTCTGTTGACCTTCCATTCCATAAATGAAAAAGAACACATTTTCTACCAAAATGAAAACTACAAGGTAAGCTCAGATAAGTTATATAAAACAGGTGGGGTGCTATTTTATAACACACACTAAGGGTTTTGTTAATAGTTAGAAGCTCCTCTGAAGTCAAAGAGCTAATCTAAAAAAACAAACAAAAAACAAACAAGTAGAAAATAGTTAATCAACCTGTTTACATCATTTAGAATATATGTCAATCCTTCAATATATGGACAGAAGGTAAGATCTGTGACATATTATCAGTTCTATATAAGAAAGTGGAAAGTTTTGTGTGAGCACTGTGCATGCATACAGATTCACAAAATGGGGTCAATTCACTAAAAGGTGAGTTATAGGTGAGGTGAGATGAACATTTTATCTCACCATTTAACTATAAACCTGGTGAGTTTTCCCCACTAAGCAAACTTCCCTGGATTGTCCGTGCACATTTTACTCACCTCATGTCACATCAACTCACCGTTTAGTAAATAGCCCCATGTGAGTAGCTTCTATTAGACTCCATGTGAAACAGTGTTAATTTTGACATCAAATATTGGTTTCGTTTTGGTCATTCTGGTGTAGTTTTAGTCTTTTGACTAAAATGCATTTTTAGTTAAGTTGTATTTTAGTCATTTGAATTGTTTAAGTTTTAGTCCACTAAATCTCCTGCATTGAGGAAGACAACACGTCTGAGAAGGCTGTTACACAGTTTTAAGTTTCTAGGGAGATGGAAGGGGAAACACTCACGTGACAGTACCAGGTGTATCAGATGTGAGAGAGCCCTCTTCCTTTGTGGTTCCAGGGGGCAGACAGACACAGGAAGCCTGTGTCTCAGTCAGTCTAGCTGCAGATAGAGTCAGCAGACTGGGCTTTGGCAGAGGTTCATGGGAAGTCCAAATAGGTAAATGCATTAGTCCCTCCCTAACATTTTAGTCACATTTTTGTCAGTTGACAACAATTGCAATGGATTTTAGTCATAGTTTTAGTCCTATTAACCTAGTTTTTATTTAGTTATTGTTTAGTTTTAGTCATTTAAAACATGCAGTTGACTAAAATTCTGACAAAAATGTTTAGTCAACAAAATCAGTACAGCTACGAAATGGAGAAAAGGAAGATGACCTCCAGCTGAAGTGATATTGGCAGAGGTAGAGACTGTAGATATTAGATACCATTAAAATATAGTAAGGGTACATTTATTGCAAGTGATGGTATACTTGATGTATTTGAAATTAATTGATTGTTTTGGCAGGGGAGGTGGAGACTGTAGATATTGGATACCATTAAAATATAGTAAGGGTACATTTATTGCAAGTGATGGCATACTTGGTGTATTTGAAATGAATTTATTTTTTTCAGGGAATTATGCACTATTTTTTTTTAGAAAACATTTATTAGAATTAAGTGCAGGTAAGTGATTGGGGGATTGCCATTCATATATCAGTGTGCAGCCGGATCTCCCATGTTATTGTGGCTATGAAGAAGGAAAACACGCATTTATACATGCTCTTACCTGCCAGGGTTTAATGAATGAGGTGATTAACAAAACGAGGGCATAAGATTCATTGAAAGAAGGATGACCTGAAATATGGGGGTTGATACAATTAGGGGTAAATTTGAATAAGTGGGATGATGAAATGAATGTGTTGATAGAAATCAGAGTTTAATTGAAATGTTGGTGAAATGATTGGTTTAACTGAAATGAGGGGTAATTAAATGTTAAGGGTTTACATGACATGCTAGACATTTTCAGACAATAATAGGGATATTGGGGTATGTGGTATTAGAGTAACACTTATCTGAATTCTGGTGGAGAGACTGTTAGTGTATGTGTACATTTTATCTTTAGACATGCGTTAGTACTGAGATGACAATAACACTGCAAAAATCATGCCTTTTTACATTCTATTCTCCAATTTACCTGTCTTTCCAATTCAGCTAGCAATGCCCAATTTTTGCAGTTCTCTTGTAAGTTAAATATTATTGAACAACCCCCATGTTAATCTATTTTCATAATGTCATGAACTTATTTGGAGATATCATTTTAAAATGTTTTTTTTTTTTTTTACTTTCTAACAGACTATATGATGAAACTTGGCAAATGGTTTGATATACTAATGCTGAGAAACGTTGGCTAGTTTGTCAAATGTAAAAAAAGAAACAAACTTGTATTAATAAATGTAAAGGCATTTACAATAAAATCAAACTGCACTCATGTTACTTAACTTCAGTCTATCCAAATACCATAAACACATGCAAATTAATGCTGACACTTTAAAAATAAATACATATTTATCATTTGCAGTTTTTGTTCTGGGGATTGATCCTTCCCACAAATTATTATGAAATTAAAGAATTTATATGCTAAAAAAAACCAATACATTACAAAAGCTAGTTTTACGTTAGACCCATTGCGTCAAGAGGTTTCTACAACAACAAAAAATGTGCTGCACTTGTGTGATATTGGTTATTAAAATAGCTTTGGTAGCAGGTTGATATAGCATAGTTTATAGACTTCTAATGTACATGGTTCCTGCAGAGCACATGTTCCCAGTGAGCAAAGGTGAACTGACAAGCATATTGCAAAAATGTTTTGTAATATGTAAAAATTCTTAAACTCATCTTGGCTTCATTGATATTGTGAAGACGGTACTCTTTAAAAACCATAGAATGGTAATATTAAGTACAATACATTTTTCATAAGCAGTCTAACTTTCTCCTTTTTGGGCTGTTCTCTTAGATGATGAGACAAGTGAGTTACTTGCCTTTGGCACAGACGATGAGGGGGCTACTTCTATGGTAGTCTAGTCTTTGGGGTGATGCCTAGAGCAAAGAATAAGGACTATTTCTGCTAAGGGACTATTACACACATCTCAGGAATAGTATACCTTCCTGGTGTCCAATGGGTTCTGCAGTAAGGTAAGGGCAAGCAGGATTTTCACATATGGACAAAATATACATATATTTTTATTAAATAGAAACAGTGACAAGAGGACAACCTACAAGGGGCTGAAATTGGGGAGGGGACTTTAGAGTAATAATTGTGACAGTGGAGTGTCTGTGCAGTATAGAGGATTCTTGGGCAGTTGTTTTGGCACATTAATAGGGGCTGTTGGACACTATATTGGTGAGGGGAGGCACAATTTGATTTTCCTGCCATGGACACAAAAAGAGCTAGTTACAGGTCTGTGTTCTCTTCCTCTACTTTATTTGTAAAACACTTTTTGTGGGAATTACAAATTCAGTATATTGCAGGCAGACTGTTATTAATGAAGATACGTTACTATATTATATTAAAAACAAAACAGAGGCGACCATCATTCCTTTACTATTCCATTGATGCACACGTCTGCAATAAAAATAATTCTCCAATGCGCTATTCTACCAGAATCCTCCACATACATCAATATATCCCCCTGTGCCAGGCAGTGACATTTTATCGGTCCCTCACTCCATTTTATTGTCAATGTGGGCGTTTGGATGTTAGAGGTCCACAGAACGAAATACTGCACAGACGGTGAGTTGAAATACTATAGAAGTGATTGATTGAAATATGTCCTGTACAAAACACAGAGACATAACACAGTATTTCTTTCTGTCTACCTCTAATGAGTCTTGTAGCTCCTGCATAAACAGTAACATATGTAGTCTTCACTAACCCATGTACCATACATATAAATATTCATATACACATACATATATACACACTGCTAGACACAGAGCAGACCAGTTTGTAAAGACAGAATGCCACATGTGATTTCCCTGAGAGAAAATAATCTGATTTGCTCCTATATTTTGTGTTTAGGTGCCATTATGTCAAAGGCCTGGACTATATGCTTGAATGGGCCACCCAGTTCTGTCCAATAGCAGCTACCATTGCAGTAAACCAGGGCAGTATTGTGAATATTATGAACATAGAAATCTAATGTTTAAAAAGACTCCATCACTTCAACATTGTTTATATTGTAAATATAAAAAATAAATATCTTTTCATTGTGTTTTTTTATATGTCTCTGGTCTAGTCTCCTTTTTATGACTTCACCTGTGGTTTGATATGCAAATGAACTAGTTTTAAATTTGAAACAATTACTTTCAACTCTAACACAATGTATAGATGAATGGGGCTCTCGTTCGGTTTATAGAAAGCCTATAGTATTACACATATTCTATAAGCCGAAAGTCTACAAACCGAAGGTCGTTCGGTTTATAGACTTTCGGTTTATAGAATACATAGAATTACATGTAATTCTATGTATTCTATAAACCGAAAGTCTATAAACCGAACTACCTTCGGCTTATAGACTTTCGGCTTATAGAAAACTTGTAGTACTATTGCCTTTCTATGAACCGAACGAGAGCCCCATTCATAAGAATCACATGTCTAATTTACAGTGTAAGACTAATAAAAAACACAATATCAAATAACTAATCAAACATTGCATTTATATAAAAATGAAACAATGTAGCATTTTTGTCACTGTTAAGCAACTGATTTTAATATGGGTATTATGGCTGCAGAGCCATGAGTGTAAAAGAGATTCCATGGACTGTATCTTCTTAAGGTGACCACATTTCCTTCATGCCATTCAGGCATACTTATTTCCATCTACCAACTTCAGCCCCCAGCTATGCTGGATGCTGGGGGTGGTGCTTAGGAGGTCATATGTCACAGCTACTGTAGGATTCTGGGACAGTTGGGGGGCATGCTTATTTCACAAGTGTATGAGACTCAACCAAATGAAAACCTCCCATGATGCTAGCTGAGCATCATAAACAATGTGGTGAAGTGATGTTGCAAACTTTAGCTATGAAGTGCAATTCTTATAATGCCTAGCAAGTCAAAAATATCCTTTCATGCTAGCTGAGCATTGTAGGAGTGGAGTCCACAATTGCAGTTAAGTTAAACCAAAACATGACCAGGGGTCATTCTTTGGCACTGACTGCTGCATTCATGGTGCAACTTAATAAAGTCACCAATCACCAATAAAGTGGGGAGGTGGAAGAAAATACTATGTGCTATTCTCCAATACATTGGGGGCAGTACACTACCAGTACCTTTGGCGCCACTTCATCAGCCCACCTAATATCATCAAATAGATATGCAAGACAGATTTGCTGACAGGTAACGCACAGAGATTGATAGGCAGATCAGACAATTGGATAAAAAGATTGAAAGTGCTACTGACTGAGACATTTAAAAGTGAAAAGTGGTGCAGTATAGAGCAGCTCCAAGAGGAAGAAACGTGCTCCCACTCCAGTTCGTGAAACAAATAAGATGATTTCAAATATTTTGAGCAATAAAGCAACATGTGCAAGAACAGAAACACTTGACGCGTTTCGAGTCAATTGACTCTTAATCATAAGCAGAGGCATCGCTAGGGGTGGGCTACTGGGGCTATAGCCCCGAGTCCCCCCTTCATAGCCCCGAATGGAGATTCTGGGGCTAAAGAATAGCCCCGAGACTCCAGGGTTATAATTATTTAAAAAAAAAAAAATCCCCCGGTGAGCTTTCCTCCGTCTGGGACATGGTCCCAGAATCGGAGGATTAACCTGACGCGGGGGTAAGGGCCAATCAGGAGGAGAGGCTGCCTAGCCTCTCCTCCTCTAGATGCGGCCCACAGGCATGTGCCTGTGGTGACCGTACCTCCTGGCCATAGAGACCACAGCGCGACGGGTGCAAGCTCCGCCCCCCGTCGCGCTGTGAAAGCTGCTTGGTGGATGTCAGGTGGACGGACATCCGGCAGAAGGTCCTGTATGACGGACCAAATGTAAGGTAAGTAAAAAAAAAAAATGTGTGACTGTGTGTGGGTGTCTAGGTGTGTGTGTCAGGGTGTCTAGGTGTGTGTAAGTGTGTGTCTGGGTGTCTGAGTGTGTGTCTGGGTGTCTCAGTGTGTGTCTGGGTGTCTCAGTGTGTGTCTGGGTGTCTGTGTGTGAGTGTGTGTCTGGGTGTCTCAGTGTGCCTCAATGTGTGTAAGTGTGTGTTTGGATGTCTCAGTGTTTGTCAGTGTGTGTCTGGGTGTCTCAGTGTGTGTGTTTCAATGTGTGTGTCTGGGTGTCTCAATGTGTGTGGGTGTCGGTGTCTCAATGTGTGCGTGTGGGTGTCTCAATGTGTATGTCGGGGTGTCTCAATGTGTGTAAGTGTGTGTTTGGATGTCTCAGTGTGTGTCAGTGTGTGTCTGGGTGTCTCAGTGTGTGTGTTTCAATGTGCGTGTCTGGGTGTCTCAATGTGTGTGGGTGTCGGTGTCTCAATGTGTGCATGTGGGTGTCTTAATGTGTATGTCTGGGTGTCTCAATGTGTGTGTCAGGATGTCTAGGTGTGTGTGTCAGGGTGTTTGTATAAGTATGTGTGTGTAAGGGTGTTTGTGTGAGTGTGTCTCAGGGTGTCTGTGTGTGAGAGAGAGAGACGGTGTGTGCGAGAGAGGGAGAGAGAGAGAGACGGTGTGTGCGAGAGAGAGAGACGGTGTGTGTGTGAGAGAGAGACAGTGTGTGAGAGAGAGAGACAGTGTGAGTGTGTGAGAGAGAGACGGTGTGTGTGTGTGAGATAGAGAGACGATGCGTGAGAGAGAGAGACGGTGCGTGAGGGAGAGAGACGGTGCGTGAGGGAGAGAGACGGTGTGTGTGTGAGAGAGAGACGGTATGTGTGAGAGAGAGAGAGAGAGAGACGGTGTGTGTGAGAGAGAGACGTGTGAGAGAGAGAGAGCGAGAGAGAGACGGCGTGTGTGAGAGAGAGACGCAGTGTATGTGACTGAGCTCATCTGGGCTCTAGGCCCAGATCATCCGAAGACCTAGCAACGCCCCTTCATAAGTGCCCTTTCTTCCTCTTGGAGTTTCTCATTATCGGCACAATTGACTAGTGTCCATGGCTGAAGCACCCACTGGTTTAAGTCTTCAGGTAACAATCACTCCACCAGTTATTTAAACCAACATTAAAGGAGCCCGGGATTTTTCCTCCTTCCTTGGGTATATTTTACAGTATAGAGCAGCCCTCCTGCCCCCCTTGCCAGCTCTCCCCTGCATGTGTCCATAATATAAACAGAAGTCTCTCTGTCTATATTTTGGGACTTTACATTGTCCCAGAATGGTGTTACTCAGGACGTGGTACCTTTGTTTAAATTGCAGTTTTGTCAATCTGTGACATGTGGTCAGTCACACTAAACCCCCAATTCTGTTAAAGTGTCACAAACGTTTTTTTTTTTTTTTTAAACCTTTGCTTTAGTAATAGAAGCAAAAGTTAAAAATCTTTTACCACTAGTACAGAGTTTACCTGGTCTGGAGGGTCGTCCATGGTTACAATGTCAACCTACGATCAGCCAAACAGCATTGGACATCAGTACTTCTGATTGGGGTCTGCCATGTATCCCGGTCTCTTGAACACTTGTTTTTTTCATGCCACCAACAGAGAAGACCTATATTTGAAGCACAAGTGAAAAATAGGTAACAGGTTTATTACCTTGACGTAAGAAAAGGCATGTGATGAAACCAAATATATTCTCAAATCCCCCCCTAAGCACTTCAAATCTGACATAAATACAAAATATCACATCACATTAAAATGCAGATAGGCAAAATGATTGTTGAAAGTGCTGCATAATTTAACCTTACACATGTCTGAAGGTTGTAGTACAGTCTCACATGCAAACGAAACACTAAGAAATCCTTTATACAAAATAATGATTAAAGAAAAAATATTTTAAAATAATTATTTTGCTAACATGGCATCTAATGCATATTGGTTTGTTTTTTTGCTATATTATATGTCTAAAGATTATAGATGGTTAAAATATGATTGAAACATGCTTTAAAAGAATCAAACCCTATATTTCACAGTCTTGTCTTGCACTGTCAGCATTAAATCCAGGATGTGTGGGGATAAGGAAATAAATGGGTTTTCTGATAGAACTGACACGGACATAATAGAATAATTCCTAATGATAAAATTCTAATTTGCACAAGGACAAATGAAGTTCATTTTTTTCTGTTATCCCCAAGACAATCCAAGGGCATCTTGTATCCCTGTTCTTTTCCAGAAGGGGTCACTCTTACGCCTTTACAAAGCATCATAAGAATCGAGTCTATGTTACCAAAGCAAAATGAACATCTAAGTTAACTACAATGATTTGATATGAATTTCCCTCACCTTGCAACAAAGAGGTTAAATTAAAAACAAAATGGTCTCACCCGCTACTAGATACACCAACGGAAGGGGAGGAAGGTGTTGAATATGCAAGCTGGAGGAATCATTTAGCAATCACATTTCCCACAAGTCTGAAGGCTTCACATATTGAATGCATGTGATGATAGATCATTGCATATTCTACTGTCTCTTTATACACATTTGGCTTCCAGTTTTTTGTTTTTTTAACTCTGAATTTTCCCTATGCTCGTGAGCTCACATTGTAGAATTTAGGAAAATATTGTTTGTACTGTAAATGTAGTAACATTTTTTAATCAAATATAATCTGAACATTGTGGTAGTAAAATTGCAGACAAACACATAAATTACGAGACATTTATTTTAAACATGTCTGCGATGTCTCCTATTTATAAAATCACCCTTTGTCTTCATATAAAAGGAATTACTTTTCAATGGAAAATGTGTCATTTGCATATGAAGCCACATGGCGATGTTATAAACAGAAGACACCAATGACACTCTTAAAACAAAGTATTCTCTTCATTAATGCATGTCCTTTCAATTTTTCTTATACAATGTAGCGTGACAGAGTGCCTTATTATTACAATTCAGTTATAGACATGGAAGAATCATGGTCACAAGGGCCACTCCAGAAGGCCCAGAGCAACCACCTGTTGCCTCTTCTGCATGGTTGTCTAGTTTTTCCAATTTTCTGAATACTTTCATTAGTCCCTGGCCTTGTCTTATATCTAGGATAACATGCTTCCCAATTGAACCACTTCGCGTGGGACAGTCATGATTTTGGGGGCAATCCCACTGTCCCAGTGAGCTCTACCTATGTCCCGCTTTTCAGGACAGAGGTAGAGCTCTGCGGGACGCAGTATTTAAAACAAATCACAAATGCACAAAAACAGTGATATGGTTCATGCGCTACAGAGACCACTGCCAAAAATAAGCCAAAAATAATTGCCTGAAATATTCATTGGCACGATGTTGATGATGTCTCAAATCACATTTATATATGGGGGGAAAAAGACAACATGCATAGTGTAGCACAGTTTAAAGTGCGTATAGTATAGAGGTGTTACTGGTTACACTCACAAACATTTGAAGTGAATGGGCTCCTCATAAAGTGCTGATTATAATTCCAAGTGGGCGTCTCCTCTCCTTTGAAACTCTGGTATGTACAAACAGAGAAATATACAGGTGCAGGGGGTGAGTAAAAAAAATCTCACACGATCTAATATAAAGTAGTAAATTCTTACATGTAGTCACTGGAATATATAACAGCAAACAGCACCAAGATGGACAGACAACACAAATACATATAAAAACATGTATTTTAAAAAATGTCCCAATGTAAGTAGATCCAGGAGATAAAGTGTAAAACAATTGGCCATGCTTGTATTTAACACCACAATCCTGCAGTAAAACTGGATGTCTCCAGTTTCTGGGACACCAAACACTGGTTACTGTGCATGCACAGAAGAGCTGCCACTGTGAGTGACAGCGTCCATCACATATGCACAGAAGCGCTGACACTCATGCTTCAGAACTTTGCCCCAGGCAAGAGTTGGGAGGTTTGGAATAGCCTTATGCATATCCTATGCATCCTTAAACACCTTCACTGTTTTAACCTCTACCACTTCTGCTGGAAGGCTATTTACTATATCCACTACCCTCTCAGCAAGTAATATTTCCTGAAATTACTTTTAAACCTTTGACCCTCTAATTTCAGACTATGTCCTGTTGTGGTCTTGTTGATAATCTGTGTAGATGGTTTCTACACAGCTCTATGAGATCAATCCTGTATTGGGCAAGACATAACCTCATATCCTGAATGCTGTCATCAGGCAGCAGATAATATGCCTTCAGACTGTAACATCTTACAGAGGTAAGTCTAGGGAGGAAGCATGTATGGCACTGTGGAGGATATGTGTCTGTAGAATAGGGAAGGATATATGAGACTGTCAGAATTGTGAGGTATAGAACACTGTATTAACTGGACTGTGAAAAAGGGAGGTATTTGGCAATGTGAAAATATGCCAAGTTAAAACTGAAGGACTTATGTTAATGTAGAAATTGCAGTTAATGTTGCACTGGGGAGAGGGATACATATGATATTGGAAAGTGGTGGATATATGTCACTGTAGATGGCATTGTGGAGAGTGGAAGAAATAACACAGTGGAAAATGGTGGTTTGCGCAACTTTGTTGGGTAGGCAATTTCACAGCTGTGCCCATGGTTTCTAGTTACTCCCCTGTACAGATGCTAATGTAATTTATTTTTATAACATAAACGGAGAAAACATTGTTGTTATCAAAACCCCATATTCTAAAAAGTGGTCTTCATTTAAGGAGTATTTTATGTGTCTGATTACATGTTGACTTTAAAGGACAATTACACTTTTTCACCTTTGTTTCCATGAGCATGGGTTAAACAAAAACCCCAAAGTAAACCCGACATGTAACTTTACATATACCCATGTTTCCTCTGGGCTCTGTCTCTTAGCTGAGCCTCTTAGGAGAGGGGGCTTATCTCTTTCATCTGATTGGGGTCTGAATTGTGCAGGAGAGAGACACTTGTTTTTACATGGGATCAGAAGGGGGTCCTAACTAAGGTCCCATCTGCTGATACCATGTAAAACCTAGGATGTTTCTGCACAGATACAGTCACCATCCTGACTGGCTGCCTGCTCCCGGGGAAGCATGGCAGCTGCCAGTCAGAGGATAAACTGGCATATACTGTCAAAAGTACATGCCAGTTTATCCTCATACTAGAGACAACAAACATTTAATCTGCGCTTCTATAGCTGAAGCGCAAGTGAAAAAAAAAGTTTAGTTGTCAATGGATGAAATATGATAACACTGTAAGCTATTATTTGTTGTAGTTTCCTGGACAATGCAAGTAAAGCTACATAGTGCTTACTTTAATATGGTAAAGGGCAACTACCACCTTATTTGGCATGTTATTTAATCAACTGACTACACAGTCACATTTTTGCAGTTAATAGCAGACCAGAGCTATATACATGCAATAAAAACTATTAAAAGTATTGAAGAAGCAAGCACTGGATCTACACCTGTGGTTATGAAAAAGCAAATATTGCTAGACATTTACAATACTAGTTAGCTATAGCTGCAGTAGTGCCAGGTTTAATGTTTCTGGCTTTATACACTATAATAGCAGGTAGCTGTAAAATCATAACCTGCATGGACAGTCACGACTGGGACAATTGAAACCTGTATATCTCCTATAACCTTCTCAGACAGTGACGTCCCATGTCCTCTCAGCCAATTCCTAAACTTTGCTTATTACGACACCTAACCCTGTTCATCCATCTCCATTCTGCAGCGGCCTGGCAAACAATACCTTATCACACTGTTACAGACCCCTCTGTCAGTCAGTGGATTATTAGTCTTAAAGAGGAACCACAGGGTCTAGACTAAAGCCTCTCTGACTTGGCATTCTTTCATCTGAGTTCTTACTGACACACCTACTGCATGTAACTAAATCTCCTCCCAAGGAAAAAAAAAGGTTGAGATTAACGGATATTAAAAAGTACATTGAAAACAAAGGTCCGGATTTTTCAACTTTCCAATAGATGGTGCTATGATAAAGCAAGTTTAGCTCTGCATTTTCTCTGCACATACTTTTCAATTCCTTACCTAAAAACCAACTGCAATCAAGATTAATCTTTCTTTAAAGGTTTAGAAAACTGGTAAATCTTGAGTTCTGAAGGGGAAATCCATTATCTCAGATTGGCATATATGTAAAGGACATCTACAGGGACAATTCCTGGTGCTTATGGACTGCTAGATTATTATTAAATATAATACTAGAGTCATGATGATTCTTGTGCAGCCCTGTTATCTACATGCAGTCTCTCTATATACACAAAGTACTGCCTGACTTTCAGCAAGGAAGGATATTTTGTTGGATTGTGGTATTTAACTCTCTGTAGTAAACAGAAAACCAAACACAAAACCATTAACCCTGTGAGTACCAGAGGGATAAGTAATAATTTTTTCTGCAATGTGTTGGTCAACTGTTGTGTTCAATAAATACAGGGTAAGGAGTTGGAAATAAAGTTAAATGCCTATACTGTACTAAATAATCCTGCAACCTCCTCCAAAGCCATAAGGGCAGGGAGCAGAGATGCTAAGCCTGTGCTTTGGTAATTCTGGGCTATGGTAAACACATTGTATTTCTGCCATTCAGGGACACAGTGACCTAGATTCAATACCACCCGTTAGACTCAGCAGAAGTCAAAGGTTTTTTAATGTGCTCTATTCTAGTCAGGATAATGTGCGATTCAATGGCAATGGGCTGCTATGAACCAAAGAGCTTTAAAATACTATTACAGCAGTAAGGGAAAAACAGCATTTTGTAAAAAAAATGCTTTTATTCTTAAAGAAAACATTGACTTAACACTAGGGAACTGTGGGTCTAAACGTCACTCCCAGTCCCTTACCATCGCTTCTCAACCAAAACAATAATATCAGGGTTAGCATAATGGCCCTCGGTCCCTAAAATAGATAATTTAATGAGCACCTCCCATCCCGGGACTGCCCAAGTGCACATGGTCCAAATAAATAAAATGATTGCCCCCCCCAACCACAGAAATAAATAAATAACACACCCCTGGGGTTTAGGGCTGGCAACATGCTTCCTGTTAAATAAAGAATAGCCCAGACCATATGCTCCTTACACCTTAATAATAATAATAATAATAATATATATACATATTTACATGTATATAATGGTGACCTAGTACTAGGGTCCAGTGAAACGCTCCTAGCCCCTGAGAAAATAAGATCAACCTTCCCCCCGGGACCAAAATAAATAAAATAACTTCAAAATAAATGATTAAAAATTTCCTAGGGGAGGGATGATTCTGTAGAAATAATACAACCTGATAAAAATATCACATTTAAAAAAAATGTACCGTATTTTTCGCTCCATAAGACGGAATTTTTCCTCCTCAAAAGTGAGGGGAAATGTCTGTGCGTCTTATGGAGCGAAGATCCCTCCTCCCCCAATTCCCCAGAGCTTACCTCCTTGTTGCTTGCTCTCCAGTCATTTCCTCCGTACATTCTAACCTCCTGCATGGAGGAAGGAAACTCCGGTTGCGTATTTTTTTTTTACTTTGTCGAAGTCGCTCTACTTAAATAAAGTTAAAAAAATGCGACCAGAGTTTTCTTCCTCCGTGCCGTACAAGTAATAAAATAAAGTATAAGTAATAAAAGCAGTTTGCTACCCCTTTGGCGGTGACTTGTCTTGCAGCAGGCATCTACACCAAACAGACAAATGTATTACAAAATGGATGTTGGCGGCTTGAGGTGAATGCAGACCACAGTTTATCCCTTTTTTTAATCCCTTTTTTAAATTTTTTATCTGCCTCTCCCTCTTGTTTATGTTCTATATTTGAACAATAAATGTTGATCTGCATTCACCATAAGGGTCACACGCATTTAAATTCCTCAGACTGCTCTCATGCATCCAATTTGCGAAAAATTCAGCAATACAAATAAAGCTTGTGTTAGACAAAGTGTAAGCACCTGCTTCAAAAGCAAGTCGTTAAATTTGGGGGGATCCAAAATAGCTCAATTCTAAACTTATGTTTATCTCTAATCATGGTCACACCCCTTTTGTTTACTTAAATAAAATAATCTAAAAACAAAGTTTATTTTCATTTTTTTGTATGAGTCCACGGACTCTGAATAAAATACAGAATCTTTTTTATTGGAACACCTTGCTCCTGTCTGGATTTTGTGTGCAGATGGTCTGCTGTGAGTGGATTGCGTTATCGTCTGAGCACCGCCAGCTTGGTTTCACCTCAATAGTCGATGGGCATAGCTTACAGTACTACATTATTACAAGTTTGTGTTTAAATGAAGTAGACTGGGGCTTAGGGTGGTGCCAAAAATAGGATCCAACCTGGGTGCCAAATACATTGTGTATGCCCCTGTCCTGTCGTATATATTGCTAACTAAACTCTTCTTGCAGAAGAATCCACTCATCTCCACTCAACTCACCTGCGCCATTCTTTTAGCCAATAGCTACCTCAGATTAACTTCACTTATTGACTCTTTCTAACCTTACACAAAGGTATGTCTGAACATTGCCTGTACTTAGTCATATACATGCATTCAAAGAAATGAACAACAATAACTGTATTCATTAAATTATTACTGCTCTCTTAAGGCCCTTCTCTCACCATGACAACGTCAATGATTTTGTTCTTTGTGAAAATATTTTTGCACGTCCTGAGCAGCTTTAGTCTTTTTTTCACAGCCATTAAAACAGATGTTATCACTTTCTGCACCCTGCTTTCTCTAGATGTCTCAAGGTCTTATTTGTTCAAACTTATTGATATAAAAAAAAGTAACCAATAAAAATAATATTTTTGGCAGGAACAGAATGCATACAAGTGTCCGTGTAACATTGACAAATTTGTTTGGAGCGTAAACCATGCATGACTTGTCATCTTTCTCACACATACCAGACAAACTAGGCAGACGCGGCATTCTTGTTAAGTTTCATTTTATAGAGTATTACACGTTTCTACCTTGTCAACTCTGTCTATTACAACAGCTTACAGCAGGTTTTGGATCTTATTCCTCAAGACAACATTTGAAAATGATGCTTCACTGTTGATTAAATATTATGATGTGTTATGTTTATTTATATTGCTGTTCGACAGACAGAACATCACCACTAGTACCTGCCTTAATTAGTGAAAAGTTAATTGCGGTGAAGGAGTTAGACTGTATTGCATGCGCCACCTTGTACTATTTTTGGATTAAGGGCAAATTCTTCTTCTATGGTTGAAGAGGGAATAGAGCAAGTATTACTCATTTGAGAATGTCATTAATTTGAAAAGCAATTAGCATATTAACTTATAATAATGTTTCTCAACATACATGTCCTATCAAGTTATCTCATTAAGGGCTCAGAAGGCTTGAATGAACCTATAGTGATCATTAGTGGGCAACAACACAAGATTTATCCCCTTGTTGACAAGCTAAAATTTAGGCATAATGTTGAAAAAAATCAGCTATTTTTGACTGTGTTTTCAACCAATAAAGACCATTCAACAATTGCATTATTATAGTAAGGGCACAAAGACAGAACTCTTGAGATCAAGTAAAGCTTGATGGCAGATGAATATATAACATAATCAGTGCAGATAATAGATGGAAAAGGAAACATTGGGGAAAGAAGGACATGAAATGGGGATAAAGCAATAGATAGAAAAGATATAGAAAATACAGAAATAATTTTTTGAGCACCAAAGAGAAGGAAAGAAGAAAAAGTGATTTCAAATACCTGCACAATATTGAGTTAGAAAATGCATGCACCCCCCTAAATATTTCGGTGCTATGGTCCCACTCCACTGTGTTTTCCTGTCACTGTTCACACGTAAAATGTTTTGGTTTGGTGTTAACTCCAGCTGTCTTTGGCAAATGTTCTTTGGTGTTCTCCATTTTTTTAACTAATAATGCACAACTAAGCAAACCAAGAACTAACACCTCATCTGGAGAATTATTGTTGCAGTGCCAAATTCAGATTTTATGCAATTTCATGCAATTTCACAGGATAGGACAAACATGCAGGAAAATAGACTCCGACAAAGTGTTCTCCTTTATGCCCCTGGCACCTACCTACATTATATAATATGACATTATCCATTTCTGGTATTCTGATTTGGCCTTTGCAGTTGTAATCAATGTACACAATATTATCCAGTTGCATAACACTGTTAATTTTTCGGTACTTTGCAACACTCATGACCAAAGAACAATATTTTATGTACCATATCCTTTTTTTACTATTAGTACTAATTTTATTCATTTTAAAAGATAAATATTGTACATTCAGATGGAACAAATATTGAAATACCCATAGTACATCCACTCCTCATTTATCACTGAAATTACAATAGAATAATACATCCATGCCTTGTTGGCTGGGGTATCTTCTTAGCTATTTAAATATATAGATTACACCCAAATGTATTTCCATCTTGAGCAACCACCTGTACAGCATAATACAACCAAGAGATCCATAGTGCCATTACTCAGTACAGGCGGCTAAGGTCATGCACAGAGAGATAAAGTAATATGCTCATGATCTGAGACATGAGGAGATGAAGTGATTTGCTCAAGGTCAAATTATCTGGCAGAGGCTGAAATTGAACTGTGAATTGTATGTATTGATGACTAGCCTCTAAACACTCTGACATACTCTAAATATAGCTCAACGCTATTGGGCAACCCTGGTTTTCTGAACTGATTGTTGAGTTGTGTGAAACTGAAACTGCTTTCTGAACTGATTGAGAGTTGTGTAGACAATATAGCTATAATGCTACACAGGATTGCATGAACAAACAATAAACCTTTACTTAGATAGTGTGTAATTCTAGAGGACTCTTGTCTCAAGAGGGTAGTATTGACTACCATCTTTGTTTATATACACACAACTCAAAAATACTTTATGTTCTGTTATATAGTAAAAAATTATTACGCTAAACTTCTAGGACAATTCTACTTCTGAAATACACATTTTGAGACATATTTTTAATTTCCTAATGAAACCAGTAGCTTAAAATGTATCTGGTTATTTGGTGGTCGCATAATGATATAAGGGAAAAGGTACAATATAAGACAAAATAAGCTTGTTCTGTTGTATACCTGGGGTTAAACAACCAAAATCTCCAATGCTGATGTGTTAAAAATGAGAGAACAAATAATAACAAGAAAAGTTCATAGCCTAATATAAAACTGGCTAAGAAAATGAATATAATAACATAGTATCATGTCCAATCTGATTTATTGAGAGTAAACAAGGGAGTGGTAACGAGTAAAAACATCTTATTCCTTAACCCCTTCCCGACCTTATGACGAGTTAACTCGTCATAAGAGCCGCAGCGTTAGCGACCTTATGACGAGTTAACTCGTCATGCAGTCTAGCCGGCGGTGTGCTCCGTGGGCACCGCCAGCTAGTCTGCAACGGGTCCAGGACTAAGCCTCGCACCCGAGGCAAAGCTCCTGGACCCGATCGGTCAGTTTCCGGCCATGTGATCGCGGTGATTTAGTCATCACCGCGATAACATGCAAATTAGATGGCAAAGTCAGTGTGTTCACACACTGACTTTGCCTCTAATTCACTCTCTGTGCTTCACATTCTTATAGTGAAGCACAGAGAGTGACCTGTAAGTAAAAATAAATTAATTATACACACATAGGTTAAAAAAAAAATAAAAAAAATTAACCCTTTCATTGCTGATCACAGTTTTTAACTGTGATCAGTTTCCTTCCACTTTATGGCCCTCATTTAGTTTTTTTTTTAACAGATTTTTTTATTTTTACAATTTATAAAGTTTTTTTGAATAAATAAAGGTAATTTTAATATATTTATTTAATAAAATTTAACCCCTGCATGCCTGTTGCATGATTTTTACTGATCTGACATCGCACTCTTCAGAGTTTTTTTCTGTCTTTTTTGTTATGGGGGGTTTGGGAACCAATATTTTTCTTTTTTATTAGTTAGTTAATTAGGGGGGATAAGTGGGTTAGTGTTGCACTAGTTATGTAGCTTATTATTGGGAAAATAATGGGGAAAAACTTTTTTTTCCTCAAAAATTTCCTCTTTTATATGTATTTTTTAATACTAAAATGTAAATCATTTTTATGTATAGGGTATCAAAAGAAAGCTCTAACTGTCCTCTAAAAAACAACATATAACTTGTATGGGTACGTTAAATGAGAGAGAGGAAATTTATGTTTCAAAAACCGCGTATTAAAAATTGAAAAACACTCTAGTCCTTGGCCCAGGAAAATCCCTGGTCCTTAAAGGGTTAAGGTGCTTAAGAATAAAAACAATTGAGAGCAGTCATGCTCAGATGTAGGCTCCAACATTGTTCTTTGTGGATATTTAGACGTTTCGTGATTTAGACCTGTAAGTTAAAGGTTTTCCATGGATCCTTTGAAAATTCAGCGCACACTCAGTTCCCAGGTTGCCCAAGCAGGTGCAACAAAACGCCTCAGCATTTCAGCCAAACTTTAGTTGAGTATAGAATAATTAGTTACATGCACTCTGCAAGCTGGCAGCACACAAATAATTAACGCTTACTCCAAGAGTTTCTTTTCCAATAGATTTAGTGGGAGTCACACAGTGCAAAAGGCGACAAACAGCGGCTTGACGCATTTAGACTGTTGTCCTTAATCGAAAGCTGTTCGTAAGCTTACGATTAAGGACAGCAGAAATGCATCAAGCTGTTTTTTTTGTGACTCCCACTAAATATGTTGGAAAATAAACTCTTTTAGTAAGTGTTAATTATTGTTATGCTTCACAGATCTTGCCACAGGTACTGGTGTCCATGTAAGGACATTATCCATATTGCTCATGTTCTGCTTTTGGAAATAAATTAGTTTCTGAATTTATTTTAAGGATTTCATGTCTTCATGTCAGGAACCAGGGAAGCAGTGTGTGGATTGCTGTATGATCTCTTGCTTGACTTTACTCAGTCCATTACCATAATATTATAATGCCATACAATCTCCTACTGTATATTCTCTAATGCACCAGTCACATAGTTTCTCCAAATATTGTTGGCATGCTTTTATTGAAGCTTTTATTAAAACTTGGTTTAAAGGGACTGTTTAGTGTCCAAAATGCACCTTAAAATCTCCAAATATTTATGCATATTAATGTGCTTTCAAAGTACTTTAAAATGCATGTCTTACATTTTGCATTGCTTAAAATATAAAATACTTACAGCTAGATGAAATTGTGAAATTACAGCAGTATAAAAGTAAATTTCCTTTTTTTTTGCTGCAGGAACCAATGAGAATAATTTCATTCAAATGAATGGAATTTCCTGTCTCTCTAGTGATGTCATCAGACAATGTGTTGCACTGTTAAAAAGAACGATCCTACTGTGTACAAAAGCAAGTCTATCACAGTCCACACAATGTATTCAATTTGAAGAGCACAGGAAGTGACTAAATGAAACAAAACTTTATATCCTCAGTGTCTATATAATCAGTACTGCTGCACCTGCTGTAAACATGCAGAGTAATCACTTGGAGGAGGGCTTGAGTCAAATATTAAAAATGTGGTTTATGCATAATGCCTGTATTGAATCACACTGGAAAAAAACCTATGCACTATACAAGCATTAATCTTCATCTCGCACCAAAGTGAGTTTGGGGACTAGACTGTCCCTTTAATAGAACTCCTTCTTTATGCTTTTTTTTGCTGCTTGTGGTTTGTCTATCAAACTCTCCATCTTGAAGCATCCCACATTGAGACTTACTTATTTGATCAAACACTGATAACAATGTGATCAAATAAATACACAGATTGTACAAAATATATATACAATTTGATATTTACTGAAGATCTGATTTAAATCTAGTAAAATAAAATAAATAAAATAGGTATAAATTGTTGGGGTGATTTCTATACATGAGCAAAAGTACTCCATCTTTTATGCATAAAGAGAATAATCTTCCAGTTTTTAAGTGTCAATAGCTAACTCTAAAAAATAAATTCTGCAATGCCTAGGATGTACAAATGTGTAAAAATAACTATTAACTTTAAATATGAGTAAACTTGATGAGCTAATCCATTCTTATTTGCTATCACAATCTATATTTCTATTTAACTACCTACTTTTTTTTCATAAAAAATAATTTTCTTTAATGGTAGTATCATTTTCACCCATATCTAATTGACCCCATCAGTAAATCAGAGCTTACAGAAAAAACATGTAATAATTAATCATCTGATAATACCCAACCATGAAGTGGAAAATCCATGTAATGACTTTGCTCTTGAGTCGAACATTTTATGAAAATATTGGATAGCCCTTTTTTAGAATATGTGAAGCCGGTTGCAGCTCACAATTAGTCTCTGTATCTGACGTTCGCTTTTTGCAGTGTGACTAATACTGGGGAGATTAACATAGCCTTCTCAGCTTGCTGTGCGAGTAAACTGATTTGAGCTTAATAAATAGCTTTATTATTAGGTACTACAATGTAAAATAACATTTGTATAATGCTTGGTTAAGTGTCACCTTTCAAAGTATTAACCCTCTAATTGAAGGAGCGCATTATTATTTATAAATCACCAGCATATTCCATAACATGGTAATATAGAACTGGGTTATAGATGGACATATAGTAAAACATTACATGCCATAACATACAGTACATATTAGCAAATACTGATACAAAAAGTGTTTATACTCGGAAGTAGACTAGGCATTTTGTATCAGTTTTACAAGCCAGAACTGATTAAATGCTGTAAGCATTTTTAAGCTGGGGTGGATGGAAAAAATACAGTTTATCTGTACAATAAATTCATAAATACATATTGATAAAGACAAATATAATAAACCAAACTATGTTAATGCCATGTATTCCTAATCTGTAATCTTTTCTCAATGATTATACTTATCAATATATAGTTTTTTGGAATGAAAGTGCTGCAATCATGATTGATTTTTAATTAAGAAATGACAGCTAGATAGATATGGATGGATAGATTGAAAGGCAGATATAGTCCAATAAATGGACGATTGGATGGACAGATTGACTGATGATAGATACAGTGGTTGCGCACATTTGATTGGGGCTCTCACAATTTTTATAGGGAAGTAGTGCCACCTTGGAAGCAAATGTGCTTACTTTTAAATTTCATTTAAAGCCTTTGCTACCTGTTTACCCTTTCCAATTTCTATTGGCAGCAGCTGCTTATGTATATTACACAATATACTATTCCATGGTTGTGGTGCAGCTGCAACATTTTGCTAGTAAACAAGACTAATAGTGTAATGGTTGATGACATGTGGACCTTGTCCATCGTAAAGGAAAAGACAAACTGATTGGCAGACATAAGGAGGTGAAAAGAGGAGACTGGTAAGGCAAGGGCACGCAAGGGGAAGGGGCAAATATGCAAAGCGGGGGCACTTAGAGCAGATGTTTTGCTTATTATTTCCAAAAACACTCTGTATATAACAAATTCATTGAAAATTACATATTTATAACAGAAAATGTTTATTTAGTCACACTATATACTGTAGAATTACAAAGCCCCCTCCTTTTTGTATTTATTCCTTCTAAATTCATACGTAACTCTAAAGGAGTATAGTTATTATCCATGTAGTTATTTTATTTTGAATGCATTGTATACCTTTTAGCAGTGCATTGTTTAACCTATAGCTTTCTTCCGGATATTCACCTTGTCTGGAGATTCATTTTTTTTTTTTTTAGTCAGGAAATCTGTTCATGTAATTTGTTATCACAAAACAGCAGCATAATCTTTTCTCTGTCTGTTTCTCTCTCTCTCACCTTCCCAATTTAGAAGAGAGGCTGAGAGATGCCAAGTCTCAGTTCTTTACATGCCTGGATTTTTCACCCATAACAATATCCATTGTGATTCATTTTTTTTCTTAAATTCATTTCTGCCTAAGCTCTGATAAATCATTTTCTGATTAACCTATTCACTGGTACAAGTCAAGAGAAACAGGGTGGGGAGTGTGTGTGTGTGGGGGGGGGGGGGTATAGATGGGGAGGGAGCATCAGTTAAACTAATTATTTCACTTTCTTCAGAAAAAAAAAAAAAAACAATTCTGTTGTGGTGGCTACAACTCATTGAATTATTTCGGTAGTCATTTAAGGAAATAATTCTTTAAAAGGAGGTGACGTTTGTTCCAGGCACTGAGACATGTCAGTCTGAGATGAATGTTATCTTTCTCACAGAATCCGCAAACTATCTGTAACAATTTTCAATGATGCTCATGACCACTGTACTTGTAAAAAGATTATTCCAGTCAATTAAACCCCATCTTACAAAGGAGAGGGAAACATATGATACTAAGACTTCTAAGGGATCTGGTTTCATAGTTAACTTGGTTGGCTGAAGGAGAAAGAGAAATGAATGCAGATATGTAAAAGGGAGGATATTCAATTGCAATCTTTTTATGTATTAACGCTAGGGGCTACTCACTAAAGTTCATGTTTGGTGGTCAAGATGAGAGCTTATATCAACCACCAAACTTGCAGAGACTTGACCTACCAACTTACCAGCTGGCATCACATCACCAGTAATGTTTTACCACAAGAGCTGGTATGGTGGTGTGGTAATTTATATATGGAAATGTTTGTACATGTAGATACATGGCCATTCCTTAACTTGTACTGGGGTTACTAAGTGGCATATGGGATATTTGTGTGTTTCATTACATGATAGTTTAATGAATGTGGTAATTGCACTATTTATATTGTAATACCATATTTGTAAAATCAAATATACTATTAAGGCATGTATACGACGTAGCAATTTCCATATCAAATAACCACTTTAAAATATTTCTTGCTGTACTATTAGACTTTGTAACATTCAATTCTCCCAAAAATTGATGGAGAATTGAAAAGCATGAATGTCGTACATTTTTTACAGAATACGGCCCTACTGCGGATGGAATCTGAATTTTTAAAATAAGAGGAATCCTATTCTCAAATTGGAGATTTAGGTCTGATTGAAGCCATACTGACTAGCCGGGAGATTTATTTTTCTGGTTTTCAGCTATATTTTCTGATCTGGCTCAATTTCAGAGCAGATCACGGCATGTAGAATAAGCCCCAAATTGACCTCCCAGCTGGAAGGACCTAAGACCATTATTTAAAAAAAAAAAAAATAACAATAAAATTACATTTCTTGTTATCAATCATAATGTAGAGGATTTCCTCAATGGATTATTGAGCAAATTTGTTATTATTATTTCCAGATAATGTAATGGAATATTGGCTACCACTGCAAGACATCACTCATCCTATTTTTTCCCTAATATCAGGTCATTTATGAGTGCTGTATTGACTACATATACAGCACAGCCAGTCAAATCTAGTCCTGAAGAAACACAGCATGCTTTCCAGGTTATATTTAACATACTATATAAATCAACTGTTTGGGTGGAGCAAGTTAGCACTATAATAAGATACTGCTCATACACATAAAACATAGTAGGTGTTCACTGGTTTCAAGTGAAAAAATGAAATGGTAGAGAGAAAGAAACCTGTTTACATTCAGCACTCAATAGCAGAACAAAACACCTAAATATAAATTAATTAGAACAATGGTTTGCCTTTAATGAGTTAGAATAAGGGGTATAAATATAGTATGCTGAGTGTGAATTTCTAGACCACCATAGATCAATACACAAATCACAACCAATATAAATTACAATAAAACTATCAATAAACAGACAGGATAAAATGAAGAATGTGTAGGTGTGGCCAGGGCTGGTGAAAGGATTTTTTCCACCCTAGGTAAATCCTCATTTGCCGCCCCCTTGGCTCTGCCCTTTGCCCCTCCCATTACCCTGCTTACTTACAACAGCTAGACAACAGTGCATCAATCACGCAAACACGCATACAGTCTCGTGCTCAAATTTACACACACATAGGAAACACACACACAGACAGACACACACTGAGACAGTCAGATACATACAAACAACAATTTTTTTTATTGTTAAAGAAAAAGTACATTTCTTAATGTACTTTCCCCATTAATTCCCCCATTATATGTCTCTCTCCCTTCCCGTGTCTGTTGTCTCTCCTCTCTGCACCCATGTCTGTTGTCTCCCCTCCCATGTTTGTCCTTCCCCTTATCTGTTGTCTGTCCCCCCATGGCTGTTCTCCCACCCATGTCTATACTCCCCCCTCCCATGTCTCCCATTGTCTCACTCCCCTACCCCCTCCTCCCCTTCCATTTTTCTTTTGAAGCTTTGTGCATCACTGTCCTCCCTCACTCCCATGTCTGTTCTCCCTCCACCCATGTTTGTTCTACCCCAACTCCCATGTCTATTCTCCCCCCTCCCATGTCTGTCCTCCCCCCATGTCTGTTGTCTGTCCCCCCATGGCTGTTCTCCCACCCATGTCTATACTCCCCCCACCCATGTCTCCCATTGTCTCACTCCCCTACCCCCTCCGCCCCTTCCATTTTTCTTTTGAAGCTTTGTGCATCACTGGCAGCAGTGGGCAGTACTAGCTCTGTGTGTTAAACGGACACAGAGCTCAGACAGTGCTGCCTGGTATATATAAATGGGTCATTTCAAGGTAGTGGCCACACCTATGTTCTTCAATTTATCCTCTTTGTTTATTGATAGACACTTCATTTGTTATTTTTGTTATATAAATTATATTTGTTATACTTTGTGTGTATTGATCTTTGGTGGTCTGGCAATGCTTCCTTAGCACAGCCTTTATGCCTATATTTATACACATTTTTGTACATTTATACACATTAAAGGAAGACACTTTTTCTAATCAATTTACATTCAGGTGTTTTGCAATGATATTGAGTGCTTAATTTAAATGAGTTTATTTTTCTCTACAATTTAAATATTTAACATACTGTTGACAAATGTGTAACCATTGTACTATGAAACACAACTTTTCTTTATTTCGCGGACAAAATGTATTCTAAGCTCCTAATCCAGACAACTTCTGAAAAATGGTTAAAACATCTACAACCCATATAACCATGTTCAAAGCATGTATATGTATCTGTATAAGAGAGAACTGCAAGTATTTAAGGAAAAATGCTGGAAAAATTCTCCAGTTCAGCTGAACATTAACTCCATCTCAACAATGGCATGAAAGTATCTCAAAGGTGCCAATTTATTTACTGTAGTGTATTCTAATATGAATGACATGTATGATGGAGCTTTATAAATAATACTAATATTATCTTACAGGTTGTGGTTGCCTTTGTCAGTTGTTTAATGATGATGCTTTATATAACCTTTTTTTATCCTGGATAAAGTGGCGTTTCCTAAGTTTTTCTTTTTGTCACCTTAAGATTTCTCTGTATATTATTAAAATCTATTTCACTTTTTTTTACTTTAGTTGTCACACAGAATTTACTATTATGCTATTTCACAAATTTTTAGACTGTTCCGGTTTGTTCATTGATGACATGAAGATTTGTATGGATTAGTTCTGCTAATATATTATTTACAGTAATTTCTATCTTTTTTTCTCTCTCATTCTTTATGTTGTTTTTAGCACCACATTCTATTTTATAAATTTGTGAAGTCTTACATTCAGATACTGCTTTTTTATTAACCACTGAGTAATTATGTTATGTTAATGTGCTGTATAATTTGTTTTGCATTATAGGTCCCAGCTGAGCTTATAAAAAGTGGTTTATTTGTTTGCTTAAGTAAGATTTAATATTTTTTTAATATATTTAAGGATAGTTAACTTTTTCTTCGATGTAACTGAAAGAACCTGGGAATTGAACAACAACTTCTATACTGAAAAGTGTTCAGTACATTTGTGCTGTACTATTATGTCTTGTGTGGAATTGAATGGACAGCTTCACTGTTTATTAACCACATGTAAACCCAGAAATAGTTCAGGACAAGGAAATATGACTGTATGATGACAAATATGACCCTACTTAATTGTTATTGTCTCCACATGACTTCGTACAACATTACATAATCCATTAATAACAGCAAATGTCTGTCTAACAGATTATGCTGCTGTGGTGAAATAAATAGTTTGTCGGTTATAAAATGTCATTAGCTGTTGATAACTTAGGTTGAAGATATATGGCATTCTATACTGGCAGAGACAGTTTAAAGAAATTGCAAGAGTGAAAGGGGAAATACAAACAGATGAGGGGCAAAGAAGAATTAGAGATGATAAAGTGAACCTGTAAATGATAAGAGAGCAAACATAGGGGCTAGCATTACATACAAAAAAATGGGTCTTGATGGAGAAGGACTCAATGCCCAAAGGGGGAATGCTAATGCACAAAATGCACAAAGAACTGTGATAGGAGATTTGTAATAATTTTGAACCAGGATGGCCAAATGAAGAGTGAAATTAGCCACACCATGCAAAAATTAAGAATTTTGGTTGCTAAGATATGTGTCTGTAAGGGTAAATGATGCAACACAAGTACTTTCACTGATATTCCTGTGAGAGATTCACTTAGTACAAATATATCACACCATGTATGTATGTATGAACACCATATCCAATGTGCTGTTAGTACTTGTTCACTCACATTGCTCTAAGCTGCTAGGAAGATGCTGTGGTAAGGTAGAGTTCATCATTTATTTTTATATGCCCACTCAAGCACTTCTTATATTCATAATAAAATATTTTTTCAAAGAGCTCACTCATAAGGTGAAAATAAAGTAATGGTAAAACATTATTATAATACCATGTATATATTACATTATTATAATACCATGCCTATAACAAAATCCAGATAGATATAGGCAGTGTCAGAGGTGTTAACCCCTTGGGTGGCTAGACAGATATGGGCAGTGTCAGAGGAGATAACCCCTTGGGTAGCTAGACAGATATAGGCAGTGTCAGAGGAGTTAAACCTTTGGGTGGCTAGACAGATACAGGCAGTATCAGAGGAGTTAACCCCTTTATCCACACCCTCACTCACACACATACACTGACAGTCTGTCACTCACACACATACACTGACAGTCTGTCACTCACACATACATATACACACTCACACTGACACACACACACTCTCTCTCATTTACTTTGACACACACTCTCACTCACACTGACATACACACTCTCACTCACACTGACATGCACACACTCACTGATACACACACACTGACATACACACACTCACTGACACACACACACACACACACACACACTGTCAGTATTTACCTTATCTGCTTCAGGCATCTCCTGTTTTGAGTTTTCTTGTATGAAGGAGGGACTGAGTCAATAACGGGAGGCTTCCGAAATCTCAGCCAATATGGAGAGTTGAGAGGTCTCCCTTGATTGGCTGAGACCTCCTTCTATCAGAGCTCCCCCCCAGACACAGGAAAGAAAATAAAATGCTGCACGGAGCAGCAAAGTGCCGCTGCCCAAGTCCACCCCATCAAAGGGCCGGCGCTGGCATTGCCGACATTGGACAGACCTATTCTGTCCTGCGGTAAAATGAGTGATGTGTGCGATCTAAGATCACAAACACCGCTCAAACGGTCGAGGTCAAGGCATAAAGCCTCACCGATATCAGTTACCCAGGGCACACACGATAGCTCCACGAAGCTATTCTTGGGCTCCTTATTGGAGAGCAACATGCTCCTCCAATATAGCTCTGCCCAGGTGTGGGTAAAGCGTCTTAAGTGAAAAAAAAAAATGTCACCTCCGCTGCTCTGATGCTGTTTCTTGACTGCCCATAGAGGCAGTCAGTGACATTGCAATGGTTAAAAAAAAGACTTAATTAGCTACAAATCTAGGGTTAGGGTTAGAATAGTGGTTAGGGTAACAATTACAAATTAGGTTTAAGGGTTAAAATTAAATTACAATTAGAATGAATTAAGGGTTAGCATAAGGGTTAAAGTTAGGGTTACATTTAGGGTTAGGGTTACATTTAGGGTTCTGGCTGGAGTCAAAAGGTCACTGTAGGCGAAAAAAAACCACTCTATTTGTGTCTTTTTTTTGCCCTCTAATTTGCAAACAAATGCAGAAAAACATGGAAACAAGCATATTTTTAAACTCGGGACAAAAATTAGAAACTATTTAGACGGGGTCTTTTTTAATGATTGTATTTGTGTAAATAATTTTTTAGGTAAAAGTTAGAAAAAGTGTTTTTTTATTCTTTTGTATTAAATTATAAGATATGAAGAACACAATGGTATCTAACGAAAGCCCTACTTATGGCGATAAAAACAATATATCATTTGTGTGGGTACAGTATATGAGAAAGAAGAAAATTACAGCTAAACACAAACACCCCAGAAATGTCAAAACAGCCCATGCCCCCAAGGGAAAGACAAGGTCAAAAGGTTATGTCACTAAGGGGTTAAGTATCCTAGATCCGCTGTGGTAGAATGGGGGGAGAGTGGCTGAAAACCATTAGTCACAATTTTGGAAATTAGGTATTGTTTAAATAATTGGTACATGGCAAGCAGCTTTTAAATGCAAATATTTCTTACATTGATTTGACAATAACCACCATATCTTGGACGTTATTGTGTGACACCACATGCAATGATACAATGCTTTCTACAACCTTCTACTGTCATTAATAGAACTGTCATTTTAAACATCGTCTAGATTTTGTTTCTACCCTGAGCGCTTAAACATTACCTACCAAGTGCTGAGTGGTACTGCAGGAGCCCATCATGGTAAAAACAACAACTAACAGAATAAGAACCATTACATAAGATGCCCATTAAAAGGTGCATTTATGCTAGCCACATATAGTGCTCATACAAACCTCCATTAAGAAATGTGTGTTTGAGCCCTGAATAGATTCTGCCTATTTTCCATATTAAATAGCGGCGTGTTAAAATGATTACCTCATGTACCCACAGGTGCAAATAAATGTCTGGACCATTTTCTTTTCTAACGCTGATACTTCAGTGCACAAACACCTGGCTCTTATTACAAGGTGATGGGCTGCGAAATCCTGCAGAACACAGGGCCTTATCCCAGTCCGTTAATTGAGGTGGTGATGAAAGCCCTGTGTGTGTGTTGCTGGTTTCTGCAGCAGTGATACAATTAACTACTTCATATACAGGTGAACTATTTGGAAAGAGTTAAATCATGCTGGCCTATTACTGAAGGAGAAATGAAACATGTTGAGGTCAATGTGGCAGCAATATGTGAACATAACTTGATCATATCGAGCAGGGTCAGTTCATCTCAGGCCCCTGCTATGTCATAGTACAATTGAGATTAGTATGGCTGCTTATTATTGTCTCATAAGTAGTTAATAATGATTACTATGTGCCTAAGATGAAATAACTTCCTGATGCATAATAAAATAAATGATGTTGAATCTGTACAGAAACAATTAAAATGCACAGTGTCTGTACAGCCAGTTACATTTTTGATTTTGATGCAGGTGCAGCTTCTGTACAGGTTCTGCTAATATTTGCAGAACTAGAATAGTGATATAGTAAGTCTCATTCACTGCTAGAAGGTGCCAATGTGTTAGTGCAGGGTAGTTTATAGTATGATAGTGAGAACAGGGGGAGAGGCACCTTTGAAGGAAGGCTGGTTGTAATAAAGTTCTAATTACTGTAAAGAACACAAAGCTTTTCAGATACTCTCTTTTCTACTATAATTAGAGATACAGTACTTGGCCAATTTGCCATATATTCAAGATGGAAGAAAGCTTACTAACAAGTAGTGTTGAGCGAACCCGAACCGCACTGTTCGGGTTCGTACCGAACATTACGGTGTCCGTGCCACGAACCAGAACCCGGACATTTCACTGTATGTCCGTGTTGGAGTTCGAGGTTCGGCTATAAACCGAAAGTCTTTAAACCGAAAGTCGTTCGGTTTATAGACTTTCGGTTTATAGAATAGCCAATAGCATTACATGTATTCTATAAGCCGAAAGTCTATAAACCGAAAGACATTCGGTTTATAGACTTTCGGTTTATAGAATACATGTAATGCTATTGCTATTCTATAAATCGAAATAGAGTCCCCATTCATACAAATTGGTCAATTGACCTATTCGTATGAATGGGGACTCTATTTCGGTTAATAGAATAGCCAATAGCATTACATGTATTCCATATACTGAAAGTCTATAAACCGAATGTCATTCGGTTTATAGACTTTTGGTTTATAGAATACATGCAGTGCTATTACTATTCTATAAACCGAAATCTATAAACCGAACGTCGTTTGGTTTATAGACTTTCGGCTTATAGTATACATGTAATGCTATTGGCTATCTATAAACCAAACTAGAGTCCCCATTCATAAGAATTTCTTATGAATGGGGACTCTAGTTCGGTTTATAGATAGCCAATAGCATTACATGTATTCTATAAGCCCGAAAGTCTATAAACCGAACAACGTTCGGTTTATAGACTTTCGGTTTGTAGAATAGCATAGAATTACATGTATTCTAGAAACTGAAAGTCTATAAACCGAATGTCTTCCAGTATTTTTAATTTGTATGTATTTTATGTTTTTTGAAGTTATTTCCCTATCCATATTTGTTTGCAGGGCACTTGTCCTACTCTTACCCACATTTTAATTCCTTTTGCAGCCCTCTAGCCCTTTCCAGGACTTTTTTAGAGGCATTTTAGTGGCCAAAAGTTCGTGTCCCCTCTGACTTCAATGGGGTTTGGGTTCGCGGTCAAGTTCGAGCACGGACCCGGACTTTTTTCCGAAGTTCGGTTAACCTCTCGAACCCAAACATCCAGGTGTCCGCTCAACTCTACTAACAAGCACATTGGTGCAAAACACATTGAGCTATCTTGTCAACTTATATCCTCTGTGATGTTTTAACAGGATAAAAGACACTTGAACATGCACTGGTGCCATTAATGTGTGGATCTAGGAGGGGAGTACTGGTTGTTTTAACTTCTTTTCTACAGACATGCACTGCTTTGTAATGATGGAATGCATTGCAATACTGTATTGAATTTTCCATCCAACAATGAAATAGTGAGAAGTAGATGTAGGGGACTAATCAAGGTAATTGTGATGCCTTAATGGAATCATCTCTCCCTTTGATTTTATTTGTCTACAGGTTGTGTCAGTACCCTACTGCAATGGGGTCAGACCATGGATAAGTACCAACAATGTTCATGGTGGATATTTACTGGACTTTATAAGAATTTAAGGATAATCAACGGACCTTCACAGAGCTTGACATGGGCACTTGTGTCATTATATGGATTATATGGATTATATGTTATTTATGATACTGAGCTTGCTTCATCCTCATCTGTTGTGTCTACGGGAAAGAGAACAGTGCTAGCATAATTATACCATTTGTCCATTATTTGTTCCAGGGGCAGTGGTTTTGTACCATGCCGCACCAGATTCCACTTAGTGAACCATAGAGCCTGGTGAGCCCGATTCACCCATTCTTGGACAGTTGGTGGTACTTGGGACTTACAATATTTAGGTATTACTGCCTTAGCTGCATTCTTTAAATTCATGTCAAAGGTCCAATTGATGCGTTATACCTACAAAAAAAGAGATAGAGTTGTACAATGGCACCACAGGTATGAGATAGTACCCTTGTCAGTTCCACATCTCCAGCATAACTCTGACACAGTGTCCCAAATTGCATGCAGCCTCATAGGGGTATAGTGCTAGCGTGTCAGGATCTTGTGCTCTACCTCAAGCACCTGAGAAGATACCTATAATTCTTGAGTGTGTGCCAGATGCATGCGCAAGAGTTCTCTGAAATAGAGGTTCCCAATTCCTCATTCCACCTAGACACATATCGCTATCGAGGAGGTTGATGTGTGTGAAGGATTTTATATAATGAACCTACCAACTTTTTCTTATGGGCTGCATCTTCAACTTTAGAGAGAGGATATGTAATTTTGCCTCTATAATTGACAGAACATACAAGGTGTTAGAGCCTAACATAGTTCCAGATTTCCCAGAGCTTCGCCCAGAGTGCTTGGAAATTCCTATTAGGTCTCTAACCTGTGGTCTTTCCATATCTCCCCAGCATTTAAAATCACTCTGGGCTAGGGTGAAGGTGGTACTCTCCTGGTGGAAAGGGCGGAGTACTGGCGCCGGAGAAGAGCTGAGGTCTTATGCCGTAATATAAGCATCCCATAGTTTAAGTGTAATGGCCCACATAGGGTGACAGAGTAGGGATTTAGGCTTATGACCTTTTGGGAGCCAGCACAAGTTAAGAATATCTAGAGATGGGAATCTCTGTCTCACTATATCAGTCCAGGTTTTTTCAATCTTGGCCTTATGCCAGTCCAGAAGGGAGGACCGGACAGTAGCGATATAATATTTGTGGAAATTGGGCATACCCATCCCTCCTTTGGTGCAAGGGACTGTCAGTGTGTTGGCATTAACTCTGGGTCTCCTGGAGCTCCACATGAATTTGTTTAGCATGTTCGTAAGTTGGCAAAAAAGCATCTGGAATAAATATAGGATGCATGGCAGCACTTTAGCTTGATGACATGAATTTTCTCAATCCAAGAGAGGAAAAGATTTTTCCATCTCATTGGATTTTGTTTACATGTTTGGTAGGATTGGGGGAGAGTTAAAATGAAATAATGTTGCAATGTTTGGAAGTAGCTGAATGCCCAGGTATTTTGGCCCCTTGTTATTCCAAATAAAGGGGCATGATCATTTTACCAGTGACAGGGACCACTGGGATAATGAGATATTCATAGCCTCAGATTTTCTGAGATTGATCTTAAAAAAGGATAAGGCACCCGAATCTATAAAATTTGGCAATGAGCACAGGGATGGAAATAGCTGGATTAGAAAGAGAGAGAAGCACGTCATCTGCGTACATTGCCAATTTGTGCTCTTGTGGTTCCCAATGAGGGCCCCCTGGATCTTATCATTTGTATGGATATGTGCCTCCAGCGATTCAAGAGGGGGGGGGGGGAGGCATCCTTGCCTCGTGCCATTACTAATTAAAAAGGTCTGACAAGTCTCCATTTATTCTAATCTTTGCGTTTGGGGTTTGATATAAAGTTATTACCTTACTTACAAATTCAGTTCCTAAACCCATCCGACGCAGATGGCATTCCATAAAATACCAGTTAATCCGGTCAAATGCTTTCTCCACATTGGTGGAAAGGAGCATTATTTCAGAGTTAGAGGTTTGAGCCCAATCAATACTATTCAGGATTTTCCTCAGGTTATCTTTTCCTTCTCTCCAGGGCGTAAACCCTATCTGGTCTTTATGCACGAGTTTACATATTATTGATTTCAACCTGTTGGCCAAAATACTTGGGTACAATTTCAGATCAAGATTCAGTAAGGATATAGGTCGGTAATGAGCACACATCTTTGGATCCTTCAAGGTTTAGGAATCACAGTCATGTGCACCTTGGATGCAGCAGGGTGGTTACGAATTTCTCTATGGATGGAGTTAAAATTGTCGGTGAGTATGGGAGTTAGGAACATTTTATAATATAGCAGTGAAAAGCCATCATGCCCTGGGCTCTTTCTGGCTTTTAGCTTTTTAATGACTTAAATCCCCTCCTCTGGTGTTATAGATTGGTCTAACAGTAATCTTTCCTTCTCACAGATTTTAGATAATTTTCAATTTCAAGTTTTGTGAGGTTATACGTATCCAGCGAGTCTTTTAGGTTATAGAGATAAGAATAAAAATCTCTAAATATTTGGGCTATATCTTTAGTGACATGAACTAATTTTCTGGAGGTGTCTCTGATTGATGGGATGAATAAGGATTGCATCTGCATCCGAAGCGCCCATGCCAGACACCTCGTTCTCTTATTACCTTGTTCAAAGTGAGTTCTAGTAAAGTTTAAAGATTTGTTTAAAATACGTTACATCAGTAGATCCTTAATCTGACCTTTGAGCTTACTAATTAATATTATTTTTGTGCCTACATTTCAGCTCATGGAGCTCACCCAGCAGGTCATTAAGTTGTCTTTTTTTGTCATTTCTGGTGTTCAGCCTCTAGTTGTATCAATATCCTCTTAATATGCACTTGTGGGTTTTCCAGAGCATTGTGGCCGTTATTTTATCTGACCTGTTTTCTTTAATGAAACATAGAAACATAGAATGTGTCGGCAGATAACAACCATTCGGTCCATCTAGTCTGCCCAATTTTTTTTTTTTGTCAGTACTTTTATTAGTCCCCCGTTCCCGGTCTTATAGTTAGGATAGCCTTGTGTCTATCCCACGCATGCTTACAATCCTTGACTGTGTTTACCTCTACCACTTCTGCTGGCAGGCTATTCCATACATCCACTACCCTCTCAGTAAAGTAATACTTCCTGATATTACTTTTAAATCAGTGCCCCTCTAATTTAAGACTATGTCCTCTAGTTGTGGTAGTTTTTCTTCTTTTAAATATACTCTCTTCCTTTACTGTGTTGATTCCCTTTATGTATTTAAATGTTTCTATCATATCCCCCCTGTTACGTCTTTCCTCCAAGCTATACATGTTAAGATGCTTTAACCTTTCCTGGTAAGTTTTATCCTTCAACCCATGAACCAGTTTAGTAGCCCTTCTCTGAACTCTCTCCAAAGTATCAATATCCTTCTGGAGATACGGTCTCCAGTACTGCGTACAATACTCCAAGTGAGGTCTCGCCAGTGCTCTTTACAATGGCATGAGCACTTCCCTCTTCCTACTGCTAATACCTCTCCCTATGCAACCAAGCATTCTGCTAGCATTTCCTGCTGCTCTATTGCATTGCCTACCTACCTTCAAGTCCTCTGAAATTATTACTCCTAAATCCCTTTCCTCAGATGTTGAGGTTAGGACTGTACCAAATAGTCTATATTCTGCTTTTGGGTTTTTACGCCCAAGGTGCATAATCTTGCACTTGTCCACATTAAATGTCAGTTGCCACTGCTCTGACCATTTTTCTAGTTTAGCTAAATCATTTGCCATTTGGCTTATCCCTCCATGAATATCAACCCTGCTGCAAATCTTTGTATCATCAGCAAAAAGACATACTTTGCCAACAAGACCTTCTGCAATATCGCTAATAAAAATATTAAAGAGAATGGGTCCAAGAACAGATCCCTGAGGTACCCCACTAGTAACAAGACCTTGCATCGAATATACCCCATTGACTACAACCCTCTGTTGAATGTCACTCAGCCATTGTCTAATCCATTCAACAATATTGAAATCCAAACTCAAAGATTTCAGTTTATTGATAAGCCTTCTATGTGCGACAGTGTCAAAAGCCTTACTGAAATCTAGAAAGCAATGTCTACTGCACCACCCTGATCTATTATTTTTGTTACCCAATCAAAAAAATCAATAAGATTAGTCTGGCATGATCTCCCTGAAGTAAACCCATGCTGTCTATGATCTTGAAATCCAAACGACTTTAGATGTTCAACAATCCTATTCTTTAACAAGGTTTCTTTAACATTATTTTCCCCACTACTGAAGTAAGACTTACTGGTCTATAGTTGCCCGCCTCCTCCCTACTACCTTTCTTGTGAATGGGCACAACATTAGCTAATTTCCAATCTTCTGGAACTACTCCCGTTAACAATGATTGGTTAAATAAATCTGTTAACGGTTTTGCTAGTACACCACTAAGTTATTTTAATAACTTTGGATGTATCCCATCAGGTCCCATCAACTTATTTGTCTTTACTTTAGACAGCTGAAGTAAAACCTCTTCCTCTGTAAACTTACATGCATCAAAAGACTCATTAGTCTTTTTCCCTAAATGAGGTCCCTTACCCTCATTTTCATTTGTAAAAACTGAACAAAAATATTCATTAAGCCTTTATCCTCTTCTACATAGCATCCTTCTTTTGTTTTTAATCTAACTAATCCTTGCTTTACTTTCCTTTTCCCATTTATGTATCTAAAAAATGTTTTATCCCCCTTTTTCACTGACTGGGCTATAGTCTCTTCTGTGTGTGCTTTGGAAGCTCTTATAGCTTGCTTTGCCTCTTTCTGCCTACTCTTATAGATCTTTCTATCTTCCTCACTCTGAGTAATTTTATAATTACTAAATGCTAGATTTTTATTTTTTACTATTTTAGCCACCTCTGTACCACAGTGGTTTCTTCAATTTTTTGCTCTTACTGACATGCCTTATGCAATTTTCTGTTGCCTTCAGTAGTGTAACTTTTAGACAATCCCATTTCTCCTGGACTCCATTTAAATTGCTCCAGTCTGATAATGACTCCTTCACACCTAATCTAATTTTAGAAAAGTCTGTTTTTCTAAAATCTAAAACATTTGTTTTTGTGTGGTGTGACTGCGTCACTGTTCTTATATTAAACCACACTGTCTGGTGATCACTAGATCCTAAACTTTCACCTACAGTAATATCTGATAACAAATCTCCATTTGTGAACACTAAGTCTAGTATGGTCTGCTTTCGAGTTGGCTCCTCCACTACGTGTTTTAGAGATAATCCCAGTAGGGAGTTTAGGATATGCGTACTCCTGGCGCAAGTAGCTGTTTTGTATTTCCAGTTCACATCAGGAAGATTAAAGTCACCCATGATGATCACTTCTCCCTTCATTGTCATTTTAACTATTTCCTCAACTAGTAGATTATCTAACTCCTCTATTTGTCCAGGGGGCCTATAAATCACACCTACCCGAGTTACCATATGATTACCAAATTCTAATGTAACCCAAACTGACTCTATGTTCGCCTCACTAACTTGTATTACGTTAAATTTTAAGCTATTCCTCACATACAGGGCCACCCCTCCCCCCTTGTTTACCTTCTCTGTCTTTTCTATATAAAGAGTACCCTGGTATTGATATGTCCCTGTCATGTTTTTCATTATACCATGTCTCAGTAACAGCCACTAAATCTACATTCTCAGTTGCCAATATTGCCACAAGTTCATGGATCTTATTCCCTAAACTACGAGCATTTGTAGACATGACCCTAAGCTTATCATTTTTCAGCACACTGACTACAGGTAACTTCTGTCCCTTTTTTGGGGGGCAATTGGATTGATGTTTTATCGCCATTTTGCCCCCTCTTTTAGTTTAAAAACCTCCTAGCAAAACCTCTGAACTGCTCACTGAGAACATTCGTTCCCTTTTGAGAAAGATGCAAACCATCTTTTTTGTACAGTTCCTTTCTATCCCATAGTGAACTTCCATGAGAAACAAAGCCAAATCCTTGCTCCCGACACCATTCTCCAAGCCACAAGTTGAAGTCCCTAATACGCATCCGTCTATCATTCTGAATGTTATGCACAGGCATAACTTCAGAAAAGGACAGTGTGGACACAACCTGCCGTATCTCATTGGCAAGAACACGAAAAGCTTCCTTCACCTCTGAAACCTCATTGCAAGCCAAATCATGAACTGAGTAATAGAATTTTTAAGGGCCATTTGGTTATCTTTGTGTGAGATCAAGTAGTCTTTTCCATAGGGGTCTGGTCCTCTGGTTCACTTGGTGGGATAATGTCAGAGTAATTGGGCCGTGGTCAGATACAGAAATGGGAAGAATGTTGGCTGTTATCAGTCTGTCTAGATGGTTGTGTTTAATAAAAAAGGTGTCTATCCATGAATATAGTTTATGGGCACTGGAATAGAAGGACTAGTTTCTCTCAGCTGGGTGGAAGAGTCTCCATACATCTGCCAGTTGGTGTGAGTGGAATTGGTTTTTAAGACAGCGGAATAGGTTGCGGGGTGGGATGACCATGCTCGGATCCATAGACACATTAAACTCCCCTCCTAGTATTAGACAACCTTTGGTGAAGTCCTCCAGTACCGTATTTGCTCGAATATAAGATGACCCTGATTATAAGACGACCCCCCAAACTTTGGATATTCTTTTAGGAAAAAAACTAAAAGCCTGAATATAAGACTACCATATAGGAAAAAAGTTTAACTTGTATATACTCACATGTAAATTGCTTTTTAATATTTAATAAAAATGATGATATTAAAAAAATGCATTTCTTGTCTTTATTTCCTTTTATGTGCCTATGCTGCTTCTCTCTACCCCTCACCCCCAGTGTTTCTCTCTCCACCTCCCTTCTTTTCTCTCTCTCTCCCCCCTCCCTCTGTCCTTGTCTCTCTCTGCCCCCCTCCCTCCTTTTCTCTCTCTGCCCCCCTCCCACCTTGTCTTTCTCTGCCCCCCTGTCTATCTCTGCCCCACGCTTGCCTCTCTCTGCCCCCTCCCTCCGCTTGTCTCTCTCTGCCCCAGTCTGTCTGTACCCCCCTCCCTCCCCTTGTCTCTCTGTGCCCTCCCTCCCACCTTGTCTTTCTCTGCCCCCCCTTGCATCTCTCTGCCCCCCGCTTGCCTCTCTCTGCCCCCCTTGCCTCTCTCTGCCCCTCTCCCTCCCCTTATCGCTCTCTGCCCCGTCTGTCTTTCCCCTCCTCCCTCTCCTTGTCTCTCTCTGTCCCGTCTGTCTCTCCCCCCTCCCTCTCACCTTGTCTCTCTCTGCCCCCCTCCTTCCCCTTGTCTCTCTGGGCCCTCCCTCCCACCTTGTCTTTCTCTGCCACCCCTTGCATCTCTCTGCCCCCCGCTTGCCTCTGTCTGCCCCCCTCCCCTTGTCTCTCTGCCCCCTTGCCTCTCTCTGCCCTCCTCCCTCCCCTTGTCTCTCTCTGCCCCGTCTGTCTTTCCCCCTTCCCTCTCCTTGTCCCTCTTTGCCCTGTCTGTCTGTCCCCCCCCTCCCTCCCTCTCACTTGGTCCCTCGTTGGTGGCTAGTGGGGGCAGCCGGGGGATGTCTGAACGATACGTGCAGACATCCTCCATGCTGCCTGACACTTCCGCCCATTATGACGGACATCTAATCCATCATAATAGACTGAAGTGTCGGGCAGCATGGAGGATGTCTGCACATCCCCTGGCTGCCCAAATATCATTGGTGGCCAGTGGAGGTAGCCGGAGGATGTCTGCACGATACGCGCAGGACACGGCTTCATCATAGAAGTCCCGGCGGTCGTGACGGGCGGCAGGAGAAGGATGTGTGCGCATCGCTGTTAGTGAGGGGGATCCAGGTCCCCTGCAGCTCTGCGGGGGACCAGGATCCCAGTCTTATTGCTCTGAAAAAAACTTGTCTTATATTCGAGCAAATATGCTATTTCAAGGAAACTCATCAAAAATGTGCCCTTGGTTTGGACAGTATATACTAGCCAATGTATATAACAGATTATTGATGTGACCTTTGCCTGTAAGTATGAACAAAATAAAAACACAAACACAAAACATTTGAACTGTGAGTGAAGTCTGGAAAAGCATCACACAAATAAAGAAGCAATACCGAGTTTGAGAGGAACAACATCCAGCTTCTCATATGCTTATGCTCCATGTATCATCTCTATAGTCTCCATAGTCAAGTAGAATTCCGGGGGCACAGGGTGTCAGCATGGGTCACCCATCGGGGCTCACAAACATATTACGGGGGAAACAGTAACTGTGGTAAAACTTTAAAAAGGAAAAACAGTTATGGAAATCTGAATTAGGGGAGTTCGCCCTCAGCTGAGTTGCCCATACCTCTCCTTGGATTGTGGCGTTGATCTGTGCATTGAGATCTGGCGGCCGTTTAGCACCCCAGGTACAGTCTCTGTGGGGAAATGGAGTTCTCCACAGTGGTTTTGTCATCAGTAGGGAGGGCAATTGATTCTGCTTCAAGCCCCAGGGCTTTCAGGAGAGAGGCGCCATCCTCATTATGATAGATCATATGCAGTTTTCCAGCCTGGTGCACAATTAGGGATCTAGGGAATACCCATCTGTATCGTAGACTGTGCTTAAGCAGGATCGTGTGAGAGGTTTCATACTGCAGATCCACATCAATGTAGTTGGAGAAATGTCTTGGAATAGCAGCAATTTCATGTTTTCAAAGCAGAGGTCATGTTGCACATGTACTCATTTCATGATTTCCTCTTTATCAGTAAGATAGTGGAATTTTAGAATCACATCGCGCGGAGTATCATCAGGGCCTCTCTTTGGCTTAAGCACCCTGTGTGCTCGATCTAGTGTGATGGGGGCCATTTCTGTATCTTCAAGCCGATGTCGGAACAGACGTTGCAGGTAGTCAGGGAGTTGGGGGAGGGGGGGGGGGGGTTATATACTCAGCAATACCTCTGATTTGATTATTGCACCTCCTACCCCATTTTTCAGTGTCATTAAATGTCAGCTTCAGGTTGTCAGTGTCTAACCTCAGTAATTGACATTTCTCCGACATTAACTCCTGCCACTCTGCAGTCAGTTCCCCATTCTCTTCTAGGGCTTCAACTCTCCCGCCCATATTAGTGATCTCGGACTTGGTCTCTTCTCAGTTCCAATTTTAAAAAGATCTTAAGGTTTTAATACAGAGTTTTGATGTCTTTCTTTGTAGATGGAACCTCATCCGAGTCTGATTCGGAGTGTTTGATGGAGTCCTCAAGCATATCCATGCTATCCATGTTAGAGGACTGCGGGAAGCAGAAGTGCTTTTGGGCGGGAGCGCCATCTTGGTCATTCTGTCACTGTCATGACGCATGAGATAGGCTTTGATGTTGTGCGGTTTGCACATTTTGTCAGCTTTGGGCATTTTGATTTTATTCCCGGGCATGTTGTCAAACACTGGGCAGTGCGTCGTCGCTTGAGCGCAGTGATAGACCTGCTTATTCAGGTTATAGTGCTGTCCTGCAACGGAGCTCTAGCAAGACGCCTCCATCTTCTGCACCAGTCAGGCCATGCCCCCCACTTACATAGATACTGATCATTCACTGGTGTCTATGTCAATAAGGAGACTTGTCTACTAAACCAATTCATTTGAAACACTTATCTTAACGCTAAACTTTACATTCTGTACATGTTTTCCATGAGCTGATCTGTAGTGCTGTTTTAGGGTACTTTACTCGTCAAAATTAACTCTAAGTAGAGTTTTATGCAGAATGGTGGCTGATAATTAGGTATAATTGGAATTGTAAAGCTCAACATCCCATTTATTTCAAAATATGAAATTTATACAATTAAATAACCCTGGGAGAAGTGCAAAACAATATCGTACTTTAGGGGCTTGTTCCTTTTAAACTTTATTTTTCAACTTCAGTCTCTAATTTATTTGATAGCAAGCCATATTTTAGCTAGTAAGAGTCTTTTAATCAATGCAAGAAGAAGGACAATGTCTAATTCTGTAATCAACTAAATGATTTGATAAATGTGATTTCAGGGTCTCACTAGGGAACATTCATTTGTTGTTCAGTGAGATACAAAGGATGGATAAGAATACATTTGCTATGATTGCTGCTTCTTTATTTCCACTTTAACACAATTGGTTGTTGCAAATCCGTTTTGACAAAAGGGGGTAACCGGCATAAGATACAAGGACAAAGAGCATAGATCACATATATTACATTACATTACCATTTATTTATACAGCACCAATAATTTACGTAGCGCTAGATAGAGAGCATAGAAGGGAACTACATACTAAGTTAGACAAACTAGAACAGACTGGTACATGAGGTAGAGAGCCCTTCTCCCAAGCTTAAAATCTAGAGGTAAAGTAAAGTAGAACTTTTATTGGATTGTTAAAATGTAAAAGAGAATAAGTACCACCAAAAAAATACAACAAAAGAAATGCACTCCAAAAATGATACTACCAAAAGTTTCTTATAACTTAATCGAGTAGAAGAGTTTATACAAAGTGATTAAAATCAATTAAAAAAGAACTGCTAAATATACTGCTGCCAGAGCAGTATCTCTCCCTCTCTCTCTCTCTCTCTCTCTCTCTCTCTCTCTCTCTCTCTCTCTCTCTAATTTTCTCTATATGTATACTAGACCTTTGGTAATATTTGTTTTGGAGTGCATTTTGTTTTGTTACATTTTTTTTGTGTTGGCACTCTCTTTTGCATTTTAATAATCCAATAAATGTTACATTTTATTTTATGTATGATCTACGCTCTTTGCCCTTGTCTTCATTCCCACGTTTAAAATGCTAACCGCTGTTTTCGGGATCTTTACCTGTCTCCTTTTGTATTCTAAGGTGCTGGCCTTGCAGTAAAATAGACCTTAAAATGCTGTGCCTAAGAGATTTCTTGTGTATCAAAGTTATGGAAATCTGCTAGACACAGCAATGGGATCAAATGAAGACAGACACAGGCTTTCTATGCATCAGTGTACAACAGGCCCAACAGAACCCACATAGAAATATTTACATGACATTTAACCTGAATGTATGTGATTTAAGATAGCAGCTATAACACATCCCATAATCGCATGATTTTCAAATAAATATAGCCTTTGTTCATGTTATGTATGCACTGCTGTGATTGAAAAAATGTACTGTTAATACCAACTGAACTTTACTGATAAAATGTTTGTTTAAGTTTAGCTGTCCTCAACATATACTGCAACTGAGTGATTATAACAATAATCACAATTAGAAGCTTAGACCTCCCGGGTTTCATTATGCAATAGTTAGCATGCAAAGTTAGTATTCTAATACTGTATCAGAGACTTTTATATGGAAACACTAATGTGTTGTGCAGTGAAATCCATACATCATCCCTTAGTTTGTGGTGAAAACAAAATCGAGCATAAAATGCCTCTTTATGCTTCAAATAGAGAACATTTGAATGTGGCTCTTTGAGGTCCAAGTCTTGCGGTGACAAAAGTTTCGTTCCACTGTTCGAAGAAGCTAGTGAGTGGGACCGTAGCTCCCTTTTTAAGACAGACTGCTCTGTTCCAAGAAGCTGTTTCTGTAAATTTATGGTGGCATAGGCCAAAGCAAAGTACTCCAAGAATATGTCTACTCCTCAAAGGCGTTAATGGATGAAGATAAGTGAGTTTGACTGAATAAGCACTAAATCTTCTCTTGACAGGGCTGAAACATTTTAATTAGGGCTTCCAGAATTACAGAAATGGCTGCAAATCAGGGTGACCCTTTTCAACTTTATTTGTGCTAGAATTGCAATATGAAAGGCATTTTATGCTCAGAATTAATATTTAGAACCTTGGCCCTGTGAGAAAGGAACCACAAGTTTAATATCTGAAGTATATAATGTTATGAGCCAAATACTACCTCAAATTTCTAGCTACATTTGGACTTTTTCATTTGAACTTGTGCCTTTTTAAGTCTTAGTGAATGAAGCTGTCAGATGTTTCTTTCAAAAGTTCTTTTCTTTTGTGATGGCTTCCCTAAGATGGATGAATCCTTTGAAATGCTAAGCAACTGTGTCTTTAAACATGAGTTTATAAACAATAATCTGCTTAAATTTGCATTTGAGTTTCTTGTGGCAGCAAAAATTACACCCTTCCTTTTGTAAAGATACACTAGTCTCAATGACTTCCCCTTTTTGCACCTTGGTTGAAAAATGTATGTCATTTTGAATGTTACATATTTTCATATGTATTGACCTCTGAGCTAAAGGTCTGAGATTTCAGCTGCTCTCATCAAATCTGGTAAAGAAGTACATTTCTTTTCAAGACAAAAAACCTTTGATCTATTTGTGCACAAAAAGTCCCATCATGCAGACTGGTAACAATGTAATCAGGAGCACTTTTCTGGTTGAATAGTCTATTACAGGCTAGGCACATGTATTTTGTAGCACATTTAAGCCCTCTAAGTCAGAAAAGAATGAATGAATGGCAATTTCTGTGCATTAAACACTTCATCTTATCATGAGGGTGTTGAGATGTATTGAACTAAGCTAAAATCCAGCATTAGTAAGTACATCCAACAGTTATTAATGTAGTAAACACTAAGCAAACTGGATTCTAATAGTGTATACATGTAATGATTTACTCACTTAAAGGATAGTTGCAGGTAGAGCTAGAAAACAGCTAGTATTTTACCAGTAGATGGTAAAAAAATGTAAAGGGTATGGAGACAATAGCATAGCTGTTTTTGATTTATTTAAGACAAGGTGGCAATCCTAGTTGTAGGTGACTGAATTTTCTCACTGACTTAACTATACAGTGGGCTAAGGTAAATTATAATTTCCTCTAGCTGGAAGAATTTGGTTAAAAAATACAATTCTAGTATAGTCCTGGTAGTAGCCTTAAAACCTTCAAATTGTTCTTTTAAGCCATGAGTGAATGTGTCAAATCATCTGAAAGTGTGCTACACTTCTTAACTGCTTTAAAAATATAAAAGTTTACTGTTCTTTGTGCTAAAACAGCAAAGTATTTTTGAGGTGACTTGGCATTTCCTGACTTTATATCTTCTTACCAACCTGGCTAATTACCGTATTTGCTCGATTATAAGACGACCCCCCAAACTGTGGATATTCCTTTAGGAAAAAAACTAAAAGCCTGAATATAAGACTACCCTATAGGAAAAAAGTTAAATTTGTATATATTCACATGTAAATTGCTTTTTTAATTAAAAAATTATATAAAAAAATGCATTTCTTGTTTTTATTTCCTTTTTATGTGCCAATGCTGCCTCTCTCTTTCCTTTGCCCCCAGCTTTGTCTCTCTCCACCTCCCTTTGACTCCCCCTCGCCTCTGTCTCTTCCCCTTCCTTGTTTCTCAGTGCCCCCTCCCCTTGTTGCTCTGTCCCCTCCTCCCTCTGTCTCTCCCCCCCCTTGTTGCTCTGTCTCTTCCCCCCTCCCTCCTCTTGTTGTTCTGCCCCCCATCCCTCCCCCTGTCTCTCTGCCCCCCCCTCCCCATCTCTCTGCCCTCCATCCCTCCCATGTCTCTCTGCCCCCCATCCCTCCCCCTGTATCCCTGCCCCCCATCCCTCCCCCTGTCCCCCTGCCCCCTTACATGTAAATAGATCCCTGGTGGCTAGTGGGGGCAGCCGGGGGATGTCTGCACGATACGTGCACACATCCTCCATGCTGCCCGACACGGCAGTCTATTATGACGGACAGCTGGTCCGTCATAATACACTGCCGTATCGGGCAGCATGGAGGATGTCTGCACATATCGTGCAGACATCCCCCAGCTGCCCGATTCACCCTGGTGGCTAGTGGGGCCGCAGAGGATGTCTGCGCGATGAGCGCAGACTCCCCTGCTGCCGCCCGGCACGATCGCCGGGACTTCTGTGACGAAAGCGGAAGTACCTGGCTTCATCATAGAAGCCCCAGCGGACGTGCCGGGCGGCAGCAGGGTAGTCTGCGCTCGTCGCGCAGACATCCTCTGCTGCTAGAGAGGGGGATCCAGGTCCCATGCAGCTCTGCTGGGGACGTGGATCCATGTCTTATAGTCTGACCTCAATTTGAGGTCAGATTATAAGAAAACCTCGATTATAAGACGAGGGGGAATTTTCAGAAAAAAAATTCTGAAAAAAACCTAGTCTTATAATCGAGCAAATACGGTACACTTGTTTCTTGTGAGTTGGGTCTATTCATTAAAATTTCACTTTGGAGGTCAACTTTTATTTTGAGACTAAGTTGGATTCGACACGCGAGTTTGACTTAGAAAAAAAAAAACCCATGTTTGAATCTTTCCCACTGAAAGTAATGGGAGGCAAAATGATCAAAGCTATTTTGGAGACTAAGTCAAACTCAGGTGCAGAATTTGATACCTGAGTTTAATTTTAATGAATAAACCCATGTGTCTATCTCTGTGCATAAAGCTGCCTGACCAAGTTTTATACGTACAAAAAAAGAGGATAAAATTGCATTTTTTAAAGTCTCACTTTACAATGCTGTGTGCAGTGCAAGTATTGTTACATTAGATTCGTTTTCTATTTCAGTGTGACTAGCACACTGTCTTTTTTTCTGATGCTAATTATTTTACGCTGTACATACAAATATTAATTATTGTGTATATGCAAAAAAACACCGTTATACATAACCCCCACTGATTCTACATTTATAACATAAGAACATTCTCATTACTTGCATAACATTTGGAAAAACTATCCCAGAACTGCAAATACTCAGCACATTTTCATTATTTTAATAATATGCTGGAGTCTCTTTTTATTATTGTTCTTTCACCCACCATAAATATGCCTACTTATTTTTGCTGCAATCATTAAATATTTTATTAATGTTTCTTATGAATGCTTTTCTTACAAAATAAATGTCATGTTTGCAGTAATGACTAAGAAGGGACATTTGTTATGTGCAATTCCTCCTCAACAAAGGCAAAATTAATGGCATAGTTGGTTCAGCTTAGTAGCCTTCTGTGCACAATGCACCATCCTCCATAATTGCTAAACAGTTCTATTATACAGTATATAGTTTACCGATCTGGAAAACAAATTGTGCATTTTCACAGAAATGGGTATCATTCCCAAGGTTTACATAAGGGTGCTTGGCATTTGAATTTATAGATTTATGGCCCTTTAATAATTGTGGTGATCTATCCCAGATCACTGGGTACCATAGCGACAACTATAGCTAAGTGATAACTGTCACACAACATAAGAAATGGTGAGGTAACAATGATGGAACACCCCTTAACTTAAATTACAGTAGTTAATACAGCCATTAATGAACACGTATTTGCAATCACCGGACAAATCAACTCACCTGTTTATTCCACATAAATCAATAATTTAGAGAGCAATCACCACTGAAAATTGTTTTTTTTTTAATGGTCATATGCAAATGATTACTTGTTTTGCCCAGATAGCCACTTACGTTCTTATTTACAAAATGTTTTTCCAGGAAGAATAAATTGAGATTTCACTAATTTATAAGTGCAGAACAGTAATACACATTTAAAACAATAAAAATATACATACGTATATATTTATACAGAAATACTGGGGAAAGAACATACAGGCTATATATAATATAACACCAGGTACAATATGTTTTTAAAAATCAGAATATACTAATTTTAAGGGATTTTAAACTAGTGGATGATGTGATGGTATCTGGGAGGCTATTCCACATATGAGGAGCTTGATCAGAAAATCTACCTCAACCTAGTTCCTTTTTGAAGTAAGGGTGCTGGTGCTGTATCTGAGATTGTTGGGCATGCAGGAAGTAAGAGTGATCATGCTGCACAGGTAGCGGGAGAGCTTTCTGGTTGTGCACAAAGCATTCTTGGTGGCGAGTGTGCCTGGAGGAGAGTATCAGTGAGTTGAGCTGTTTTAACATTTTGCAGTGATGTGTGATATAATCTCACTGGAGGTCAAATTAGCACAGCATATTTTACACAGTGTCGAGCTACTGCGATGGGTCTGCGGAGCATAAACATAAACTACATCCCCATACACTATGACCGGGATACATTTTTGCTGCACAATTTGTTTCCGCACACTAGCATCTAGATTAGATTTGTTCCTGTATAAAGAGTCAATCTTAGTATTCAGATCTAATGATAGCTTATCGATATGGAAAACAGAAGGCAACCTGGGATCTAGTCGCAGACAACAAGAACTCAATTTTTTCAGTACTGAGGAATAGTTTGGGTTCTATTGTTTCACTTTTTAACCTTAGAATATGGATCTTGTAGCACAGTTTCCACTTGCAATAGTTTTGGCCTGCTTGTATAAATCATGGTGTCCTCAGCATACAAATGCACATTTACCACACCGAGTGTAGATAATTTATAAACAGCGAGATGGAACCTTGAGCACTCCACAAGTAATCGACAGCTGAAGTTAAGAAACATTGGGAATTGACATATATTGTGTTCTATCAGATAGACAATGCCATTGACTGGCTGAAACATTGTGTTTAGCAGAATATCCCGATCAACCATATCAAAGGTATTTGCAAAGTCTAAGAAAACTGCTCAAGTAGGATCACCTTGCTCCATTCCCCTCTGGATATCAGTGCTCACTTTTGAGACAGCATTAACTGTGGAGTGATTTAAACAAAAATCAGATTGAAGTGAGGATCTCTTACAGCATATGCACATTGTTCAGAACAGCAGAGGGTATCAGTACAGTCAGGAAACCATTCGTCCATACGTGGGTTCATGGCTTTCTGTTCACATTTTTGGATGGTCTGTTCATAGAACCCACTATATGAAATGTGAGTTTGCAAGCAGAGCACGGTTTTCTTAAAGCCTGTACCAAAGAAGCACAGTGTTTTACAACAGTAAATCTGCAGATGTATGTGCTTTCTTATTCACTTCAAAATTACCTGTATTATTGATTATAATGGAGGCTTGGTTCTGGTGGGCTCTGGAAAGATATATCCAATACAGCTTTGGCAATATGGTGTCCTTAAACCATTTACATTAGTGGGCCCTAACACGTTTCTGCAATGGAGCTTAATCTCCTCATCTGCATTACTTACAATGGGTTAAAAGCCTTAATTTTGTCAAGGTATCCAAGAGCTAAATTAGGTGGAAGAAAGAAAATAGATAAAATCCTCAAGATCTTAATTCGCTTTTTTTTAGATAATTTCTCATTACTTTCTTCACCACATTTACAATACAATCAACGTGCAGAAAGCTTAAGTAACAGACTATGCTTCTAAAGACCCTGGACTGTACTACAGATCCTGCCATTAGTTATTGAAGCTGGAACTACATTTCACATATTCCAGGGATTGCAATCATTTTTATTGGCGCTGAACTCTTCGACAGTATTACTATCATAGTATTTATGGTGTGACCATAGCTCGCTTCATAGATTCAGTTGATCCAGATTTGCATAAAATGTGCGTGTATCAGGATAATTTTTACAGCCCCAAACATTGTAAGATACTTAAGGTGCATCCAACTGACAGTGGCTGCTGTGTAGGAACCAAATGATGCTTTGGTTTGTTCTGTACTGTTGTTCTAGGTGTGCATCACACAGGTATGCATCACACAGGTATGCATCACACACATATGCATCACTGCTTTATTCTAGAATAATTGAATTTAAACATGGTTTAGTTAAATTGTATTAAAATATTACTCTTGGCATATGGATGCTGCATAGGTATTAAGAAGGTTAATCATGTATGGTTGGCAGATGGATTATCAGACTAAAATAGTGGATACAAGAATAAATATTTAAAACTGTAAATAAGTGATTCCTATCCTTTTGATAGCATGACCCTGTCCAAATCTTATCACAATACCATACCGCCACTTGCTGTTTCAAGCTCTATTGTTTCTTCAATGACATAGGGCCATATTTATCAAGGCAAAACAGGTGCTATTTCTAAAATAAAGGGCTACATTTGGAGCAAACTGCCATAACAGGTGCAATTACTAGTTTAGCACTTTTTCCTGAATACCACCTTTTTTGTCTTGATAAATATGGCACCTTAGGCATTAGATAGATGCTCTTTATCACCTGTGCAAGGTTTTTCTGTTCTTGATTTCCCTGCATTTACACCCCATGTTTGTGAATCTGTAAAGGCAACAATAAAGAATATCCAAGAATATGAAGTCTGCATTGAATCTAATGCATTTCATGCACACCCCACACTTACAAGCACTACTCTAAGTGTTTTCTGATGAAAACTCAACTGACTCCCTTATTTTTTATATCAGACTACTTTTATTGTTGTATTATCCTTTGTATTATGAGTTTCATATCCCTAAACTTTGTTGTTACCCACAGCCCTCCTACCCCCCCTCACAAAAAAGTACTTTTTGTCACCACACCTACATTTATTGGCTCTAGAATGGGATCCCTGGTGGTCCAGTGGGGTCCATGCTACTCTAGTCGCATCATAGAATCTCCACATGCAGTGCCTGTTTGCATCAAGTATTTTATTGGTAGGTCCTCTTCTTGAGGCCCATGTTGAGTCTATGGAGGCAACAGCATGACTGTTATATTTTTAAAGAAAAAGTAGCAACCCTACTGGACATATATTTTGATATGTCATTCATTTAATTTTTATTTTCTGTTATAACGTCAATAAGAACGTAATATTGCCTGTTTTTGTATTTAGGTTTATAGAGTGACATATTAAGGCAATATTACATATTACATGAATGTTATTTCATGAATCTCTATGTCTCTGACTTTAGATTTAAATTCCTGAATCCAGATAAAAACAACAAAGGTAAGAAAATGTGAAGATAAGTTATTTACTATATACAAATAAACGTGACCCATCATCATATCTCTTGAAAAGTTATATAATGCACAGCTGCAGTGAAAGATTTAAAGAGAGCAAGTTTACTGCAGCTATGTGATATATGGCTCAAATCAGACTTCTGACTCACGAGCTAGAAATGGTGAAGGCATGTGCCCAGGCTAAAATTAAATAAATACTGATGTGAGCCTCAACCCAGCAACCAAAGCACATTCTGACTAGCTTTTCACCAAAATTAAATTACACTGTTAATATGAGATATATAAGTGGGGGTGTTGAAATGCAGGGTCTAACTGAAATGTGTGCTATAGTAGCTAATTAGAATTTAATATCCAGCTGCCGGAGTCATCTGTGGGCAAACCCAGACCACCAAGAGAGATAAGAAGTTACTCCTAGACTGCTTTTAGAAGTTTAAAAAAGCTTTGGTTACTTTTCCTAAAGTTTGTTTCATTTTTGTGCAAAGGATTTTATCCGTGATGTGAGTTATATGCCAGTGGTATGAAAACCAAATTAGCCAGCTGACTCTTGCAATTTCCACCACACCAAAAGTCTGTATTTAATAAAAAATAATTGTTAACCATATAATATTTTTGTCACAGCCCCCATCTGATTTCCACTGCAGGTGGCTGCAGCAATCTCCAACACTGTGACTACTGAAGTTTATTCTCACAGTACTTGTCTCCTCCAGTGCTGATCATGTAGGTCCACAGCATCCTCGAATCTCCCCTTCGAGTGCACACTGCTTGAACATGGCCATCTGAGCTGCGTACCGAAGAAGAACTACAAAGAATTTACTCCAAAACTGCCACCCTTAAAAGGCTCCTAAATATTTTCCTCTATTTATTCATAATTCTGGAGGGTGGAAAAAACTATTGGAGGATTATTTAAAGTTGATTAGTTCATTATCAGGTTGCCTGCAAAAGAGTTTGCATCTTGTGCTTCTCATTGGGTTTAATTTCCTGTCCTTGACTTTTGCTGACCATTTTTTCTCAGTCTCATCTCATGCCGCTCGCAGATGAACTGGTATCCAGGAACAAAGACGCCTCAAATCACAAAACGTCTGCATAGCAGCATTGGATGCTTCTCCTCTGGGTACCATTCTACCATATCCATGTACTTCATGAAAGGACTCCATAAAAAAGCCATCTCCTTCATTGTACTCCACAGCTAGCACACCCCTTAATGCTTTGATTTCTGTGTCTAAGTCTATATAACCCTAGCATCAATTCAAAAGTCCAGTCACAGAATGAAGCTCCACATATACTAATCCTCTTGCACCAGGGTGGCATTTTTTTAAAATTATTATTATTTAATTTCTTTTTTTATTTCATCCAGGGTGGCTTTCCCATGATGTTGCCACTGGAATTTAGTGCTTAAAGTGTAATATTCACTTTAAAGCTCCTGGTTCACTTTTTCAACTTTCACTATAACCTACTAGTTGCTCAAGTATAATAGTCCATCTGCCTTATCCTGACCTCCAAATGTAATCCATTAAATATTTCGGTACCAGGCAGGGTTGCAATATATTAGAGTATACCACTATGCAGATATAAAGTGAGGGAGAAGCTTGAGGTGAAGGGGACAGCCTGAAAATTGTATTTTTTGATTATTATTAGCATTATTATTTAAATTAAATGATAAGCGCATCTTCAGAAATATTTGAAATAGTTATTATCAAAGGTTTATGCTGTATTAAAAATGCACACGTTCTAAAATTCAGCACAAACCTCTTCCGTAAGTCAGCAGGGGAGAAAAATGGAACAAATACTATGACATTGAGCAATTATGTTATCACACTTAGAACTTTGAAGTTTACATGCTGCGTAGGCCACACAATATTTGCTAGCCATATGTACTGCAGTTTTATGTGAGAAAATGATTACAGTCCTGAACAATTTTTATACAGATTATATTTGTACGTAGTGGCATATACAACATACCGTTGTATGTTCTTGCTGCCCAGCACTGTAGGAATTTACAGCAGTGAGTGGTGTGCTTTGTCTTGAAACATATTTTTAAACAAAACAGATGTTTATTTGTATATTTTACTAAATAATTGTAAGTTAGTGAGTCAGAGATAAACATAACAAGGTCGATTTTTTTCACATGAATATATTGCTTCCCTAGTTTTGCACCTAGAATAGTTAAAATAGTGACAATCTGTAACTAAATAGATTTAATCTCAGGTTAGCAGCTCTTGGAGACTCTTTCATTCGACTCTGCAGATTTAAAAAAGCAATATTTTAGATCTTTATAAAATGTAACTATTAGAGTATCCCAAATGACAACTATCCTAATGTGCACAAACATATATTGCTCAGGACAAATCATGGATCTGCAGGTTTTTTTTCCACTAGGTGTGCAGCTAAACCTACCAGATAAGTCCTTCTTTGGTGGAGCATGTATAATTCACATTTTTTTTTTAAAAGCCAGCTGTAGGCACAAGTTAAATTACGCATAATTGAAAGTACAGATGTTTTAATTACAAATGCTTTAATGTAAGAATACAAATAACATATCTTATTGAGCCTTCTTTCTGGGTATAGATCAGGGGGTTTTAAATCTGGGGTGAAATCTTCATTCACAAGTCAGATGAAAGAAGATCTGACACATAATTCTAAACAAGATGTCTGCTCTATCGTATCCAGATCAATAAAGTACATTATTTGGATTCTATCATTAAATAATTTCTATTTAAGCATCTAAATGTAAGGCAATCTTTCAATTCAGCATATGTTATTATTATTTTTTTGGCGACACTTGTTCTTTAAAGGACATACCTTTGGTAACGGATGGGAGTAGTGCATGTGAAATAAAGAAATTAAATTAATACAATAAAAATAAATGATGAGAAATATATAAAAATGGTTACGTTTCCCAAATATAATGGGTCTATTTACTAAAATTCGACTTTGGAGGTCGACTTTCATTTTGAGACTTATTTAAATTCCACCTCAGTTTTGACTTAGAAAAAAACCTCAGATTTGCATCTTCCCTGTTGAAAGTAATTCGGGGCGAAATGGTCAAAGCTATTTTGAGACTGTCAAAATCAGGTGCTGAATTTGACTTACTCTCCGAAGTCAAATTTTAGTGAATAGACCCATCACTGTCTTGGGAAACCACTTTTTTATATTGCTCATAATTTATTTTTATTGTATGAATATAGTTTCTTTATTTCTCGGGGGTCTCAAAATGACAGCCAACCTCCAAAGTTGACCTCCTTGAGCTATTCTCGAATTTTAGTGAATAGACCAATAAGTCTTGTGTATAATTTGAGAATATATTTATAACAGAATAATATGTCTTGGACTGGAATTTGTTTGAAGATTCAACTCTGGGGCGATGTTATCCAAAAAAGAGACATAAAAACACAATAGTGCTCTCTAACATAGAAATAAATAATAAAAAGGACACAACTGTAGATAACCATCTCAGCAGTATACTGCTCGATTTGCAAGCTGAATTTATATGTCTTTGTCCAGTATCCAGTATCTAAGACCTCTAGCTTATTGCATATGCTGAGTAAAGTCCCTTTAATCTGCCTACAATGCATCAAATTTTGTCATTTGCTACAGATGAGGAAATTTGATACACGGCTCCATTATCCATTAGGATCATAATAGTGTAAAGTTGTTCCCATTAAATGGAATAAAAAAATGTAAAAAAAAAATTAAAAAGGGCACAAATATAATCAATTCATATCATATGACGTCCACGCTAGAAAACATAAGAGAAGGGCGAAAATATCTGGATTTTTATAATTCATCAGTTTAAAATAATAATGAACTTTAAACTGTGGTGAACTGGAAACTAAACTACAAGTGAACTTCAAAAATCAGTGCGTAAAATCTAAATTAGAAAACTCATCCAACTTGTATATCTTTCCAACTCAGATACTAGTACGGTTTGCAGTCCAGTTCACTTGTCATTTCAGCAGACAATAGATAAAACAGGGGGTGCAGCCCCCTGATTCAAATTATCAGAGGTACAGATAAATGCAGAAATACCATGATATCCCAAATAATCGTAGGTACAATGCTGAACTCTTGGTAGCTTAATGTACCTTTGAAACAGATTGTTTCCCTGAACATATTCCTGTTATATAATATACTTCATGGACTGTTTCATTTGTGCAAATAAACAAAGCACACAATGGATATTTATTTTCTGCAGTAATGCCCCATATTGGGAGCTCGGAGATATTCGAGACTTAGAAAGCAAAGGACGCTATCAGTATGAGTCACAGTTGGGATGTTCAGTTGTCTGGGCTGAATGAAGCATGCGTTTGTGGAAAAGTAAATTGATGGCAGAACTACAGAGTGAATAACATGTTCTCTATGTCCAATTTTTCATTCTTCATTGTACATATTTTGTCTACAGAAATATGGAATAAAAAAAAACCTCCTTTACTATCCATGTACAGAAGAGTTATTCATTTACAAGTTCCTTTCCTTTCCTTTTATTTGTTTTGGTTGATTCCACTATACAAAAATTAGTTATCTGGAGAGAGCATGTTAGTTTTGGCATGCTGTAAAATTGTCTTCAATAGCCTTTGTTTGCTCTGGCAGCATCCTTGCACCATCTGTTTCTTATATTTCTTCTACAAAAAAGTTTTGATGGACACGTGTGATGTCATTACGTGGTACACACACTGTGGTTCCACTATATGGTACATTTTTAAAGGGATGACATTTATGAGAAATCTTATTTCCTCACTCAGCCCTTATAAGTTTGGATAACGCCTAAAAAAGGGTGTTTCAGTTTCTATTTTCTTTTTTTAGGCAAATAAAATAGGAAATTAGCTATAGAAGGTTACATTCAGGCATGAACACATTAAGATAAGGGCATGTCTGGATGCTCCCAGAGAGAGTTAGATACCTTGGGAAAGGACAGTTAAAATAATAAAACATTAAGTCATTTTCTCAACAGTTTGTCTAAACTGTATTCATGACTAAATGGTTTATAGTATGAGTTAAGTCTTAGGGGTCTAGAAGAAGAAACTGTAAGCCCAAGCTTTCCCAGAGGAGACTGAACACATAGTCCTCCCTCAAAATCCAGCAAGCAGATAAGGTGTAATGGAGCCTCCTTAGTACATGCAAGTAGATGATGCAGGACTGCAACATGACACCAAAATCCACTGGATTGTAGTAAAGATGAACATATTTTACAGGGAGTGCAGAATTATTAGGCAAGTTGTATTTTTGAGGATTAATTTTATTATTGAACAACAACCATGTTCTCAATGAACCCAAAAAACTCATTAATATCAAAGCTGAATATTTTTGGAAGTAGTTTTTAGTTTGTTTTTAGTTTTAGTTATTTTAGGGGGATATCTGTGTGTGCAGGTGACTATTACTGTGCATAATTATTAGGCAAATTAACAAAAAACAAATATATACCCATTTCAATTATTTATTTTTACCAGTGAAACCAATATAACATCTCAACATTCACAAATATACATTTCTGACATTCAAAAACAAAACAAAAACAAATCAGTGACCAATATAGCCACCTTTCTTTGCAAGGACACTCAAAAGCCTGCCATCCATGGATTCTGTCAGTGTTTTGATCTGTTCACCATCAACATTGCTTGCAGCAGCAACCACAGCCTCCCAGACACTGTTCAGAGAGGTGTACTGTTTTCCCTCCTTGTAAATCTCACATTTGATGATGGACCACAGGTTTCAATCAGGTGAACAAGGAGGCCATGTCATTAGATTTTCTTCTTTTATACCCTTTCTTGCCAGCCACGCTGTGGAGTACTTGGACGCGTGTGATGGAGCATTGTCCTGCATGAAAATCATGTTTTTTTGAAGGATGCAGACTTCTTCCTGTACCACTGCTTGAAGAAGGTGTCTTCCAGGAACTGGCAGTAGGACTGGGAGTTGAGCTTGAGCTTGACTCCATCCTCAACCCGAAAAGGCCCCACAAGCTCATCTTTGATGATACCAGCCCAAACCAGTACTCCACCTCCACCTTGCTAGCGTCTGAGTCTGACTGGAGCTCTCTGCCCTTTACCAATCCAGCCACGGGCCCATCCATCTGGCCCATCAAGACTCACTCTCATTTAATCAGTCCATAAAACCTTAGAAAAATCAGTCTTGAGATATTTCTTGGCCCAGTCTTGACGTTTCAGCTTGTGTGTCTTGTTCAGTGGTGGTCGTCTTTCAGCCTTTCTTACCTTGGCCATATCTCTGAGTATTGCACACCTTGTGCTTTTGGGCATTCCAGTGATGTTACAGCTCTGAAATATGGCCAAACTGGTGGCAAGTGGCATCGTGGCAGCTGCACGCTTGACTTTTCTCAGTTCATGGGCAGTTATTTTGCGCCTTGGTTTTTCCACACGCTTCTTGCGACCCTGTTGACTATTTTGAATGAAACGCTTGATTGTTCGATGATCACTCTTCAGAAGCTTTGCAATTTTAAGAGTGCTGCATCCCTCTGCAAGATATCTCACTATTTTTGACTTTTCTGAGCCTGTCAAGTCCTTCTTTTGACCCATTTTGCCAAAGGAAAGGAAGTTGCCTAATAATTATGCACACCTGATATAGGGTGTTGATGTCATTAGAACACACCCCTTCTCATTACAGAGATGCACATCACCTAATATGCTTAATTGGTAGTAGACTTTCGAGCCTATACAGCTTGGAGTAAGACAACATGCATAAAGAGGATGATGTGGTCAAAATACTCATATGCCTAATAATTCTGCACTCCCTGTATTTCAGTAAGTAAAATCAGCATATCAGGTGCTACGGTGCAGAAATGGAGACTCAGTGTAAACTACAACATAATGTAATACACTTCAACATGATACTAGGCAACTTAGTTTCTCAATTCAGACATATGATGTCCAGAATAGGGCATTGTCAATCTGAGCAGTATATCAGTACCCAGATAAGGGGAAGGAGAATGGAAGGGAGTGGGGGGAGAGTGTGAGGGAGTAGTGGAATTGTGTATGGTCTGTAAGAGGCTTTTAAGGTCTGTCAGATGGTGTGCATTTTGGTGATTACCGTGTGTAAACAAAACATGAAGGCCCATTTTGATTAGTAAACAACAAAGTGTGGGCAAGGTCATAAAGTATCAGGCCATCATTGGGTTAACTTAATTATGGAACATTAAATTGTGCATGAGGTAATCTTAATTTCAAAGGGGCACATGGCATTCCATAATGAGACCTTTCATGTTGGTTGCAGCTATAACACAAGGAGTGAAGAATACATGCAAGTAGAATAAAACTCCAAATGCGTTGTTTTGTAATAAATAGTAACTCAGTGGCGTGAACGATTGCAAGGCTAATCTCAGTCAGCTGGCACTGTGAGGCAGGGGCACACATAAATCGCTTACTTTATGTCATTTTGAGAGGTCAACCTTATTGATGAGTCATTCATGTTGTGAAAACGGGTGCTATCAGTCTCTATTTTTAATACATATGTTGTGTAACATTGATTAGGGATTTTCAGTTTAATAATGAGGGTAAATATATCCTTAAGGTAGATTTATCATGGAATTCATGGATGACATCTTGTTGACATTTTGGGTTTTGGTGAACAGCAGGAATTTTCGGCACCTCTGGATGGTAGCTGCCAAGAGATCCACAGAAATATGTAGCCCTTTATAAGATGGCGGGAGACTCTGCAACTGTTGTGCCATAGCCATTACAGCATCTGTGAAGTGAAAATAGTGAATAGTTATTTTATGAGTTGTAACTGACTCCAGATCCCTTCTCAGTCGAATTTTGTTCCTGTGGGACCTATCTTCAAGGTTCATAAGTTTGCATTGTAGCTTCTCATGGGCATCCTCTAAGGTGTTATACAGGTCTATAAAATAATATAAAATCATTAAAGAAGTCTGCATATTACACCATCTTTTTTTTCCGATTTGATCCATCCTGTATCCCAGATCTCTTATTTCTTTTCAGAGGTTTGAAAGCATTTATTTAACCCCTTAACGACAGATGACGTGCCAGGCACGTCACGGCAAATCGAGGACTTGCCGACAGGTGACGTGCCTGGCACGTCATGCACTAAACTGAGTAAAGAAAGCGACCAGTGGTCGCTTTCTTTACTCTAACGGTGTTGCTACAATGCCTCTAGGTAGAGGCATTGTGCAACACCCCCCAAATGTGCAGGGGCGCGCTACGATCACTCCACGGAGTGATCGTAGCAGCCATTTAAAAATGGCTGCGCCCGCTGCACACATGTGCTTAGAAAGCGAACGATCGTTCGCTTTCTAAGCATCTCCGGTGTTGTTAAAGTGCCTCGCCAGCGAGGCACTTAACAACACCGTTCTGCTCCCCAGAGCCGATGGTGGTCGCTCTCCTGAGCGACCCCATCGGCTCAGTAGAAGGGAACGCTGCCTATACAGGCAGCGCTTCCCTTCTAATGGCAAGAGCATCGGAAGTGAAAGTATTTCACTTCCGATGCTCTAGGGGGAGCCAATCGATGCCTGCACAACAGATCTATGTGATCTGTGTGCAGGCATGTATGGTAAGTGCTCTGATGAGCACTTATCATACTGTCAAAGGCAATATTAGCAAATATTGCCTTTGACAAGTATTGATCTGCCTCCCTCACCTTACTAGTTTTAGTAAGGGAGAGAGACAGATCAGATAAAGTAAAAAAATAAAATAAAATAATAAAACAAATATTTAATAAAATTTTAAACACCAAGGGCTTTTATAAAAGCCATTTAACCCCTTCCCTGCCATTGATCGCTGTGTACGCAGTGATCATACACAGCAGCACATTTTTTGCTGTCTGTGCATTTTTTAGGGGTTAATTTTTTTTACTGTAATTCATTACAGTATAAAAAAAAGCTCTTTTAAGAGAGATTAACCCCTTTCTTGCTGTAGATCACTGCCTAAGCAGAGATCTGACGCAAATGCAGCAATCTTGCTGCAGAAGCATTTTTAATTTTTTTAAAACTTTTTTATTACACCCGTCACGTGTTAATTATACCCGCTAGGGGACTACGTTTAACGTAATTTTTTTTTTAAATAAGAGCTATTAACCCCTTCCTTGCCGTATATCACTTCCTAAGCAGCACATATGGTCACTGCCTAAGCAGTGCATATGGTCACTGCCTAAGCAGCGCATATGGAGCAATCTAGTCGCAGAAGGATTTTTTTTTTGCTATCAGCATTTTTTTTGTCAGACTCGCTAGGGGTTAATTATACCCACTAGGGGATTACGTGTATTCCTTTTGAAGCTGTCTGAACACGTGTATAGCGATCAGTAACAGCCGATCAGTGGCAAAGGTGGTTTGGTGATTTCTCAGATGAGCATCATCATTCGTCTGGTTCGATCAATATTGGTAAATATTGTTCTGACCCATATGGATCTGCCTCCCTCTCCTCACTTGAGTTTTAGTGAGGGAAAGAGACAGATCTGTATAACATAATTTTTTAATTGTAATAAATTAAATAAAATGTTAAAAAAATTGTGAGTCCCAAGGGCTTTTATAAAAGCCATACCCTTTGTATAGTGTAGTGTATTAACCCCTTCCCTGCCACTGATCACTGCACAGCAGAAATTTTTTTCTTGTCTGTGCATTTTTAGGGGTTAATTTTTTTGTACAGTACTACAAAGGCTCTTATAAGAGCTATTAACCCCTTCCTTGCTCTACATGTTCAAATTCCAAGTTTGAAAATCAAAAAGCGCACCTCTCAAATGTAGCCTTTCAACACCCAACAATGCTGACAAAGCTATGCATGGGTGGTATCCCTGTGCTCGGGAGATGTTGCTGAACATATATTGTGGTATTGTTTGTCAGTGACACATACCGAAATATGTGAATTTGTGTCTAAAGTACAATGTATGTGGGAAAAAATACACAATAAAATGACTACCACAAACTTTGACAAAGGCTGGTGGTAGAATTGGTGCATGGAAAGTGTTAAAATAACACCATTTAAAATAGCCTAGGGTGTCTACTTTTACAAAATATATACTTTTTGGGGTAAAATACACTGTCCTACTTTAAAAAAAAGTCCCAAATGAAAGATGGGCTCAGGCTGGCTACACGTCAATATTCCAAGTTGAAAATGCGCACCTTCACAATGTGGCCCTTTTAGCCCCCAAACAACCCAACAAACCTATGCATGGGTGGTATCCCTGTACTCAAGAGATGTTGCTGAACACTTATTGGGGTGTTATTTGGCAGTGACACATACCAAAATCTGTAAATTCATGTCTGAAGTACAAGGTTTGTGAAAAAAAAACACAAAAAAATGACTACCACAAACTTTGACAAAGGCTGGTGGTAGAATTAGTGCATGGAAAGTGTAAAAATACCACCATTTGAGATAGCCTAGGGTGTCTACTTTAAAAAAATATATGGGTTGATGTGGTAAAATACACTGGCTGGTTTCAAATATGTCCCAAATGGGACATGGGTGCAGGCTGTCTGCATGTCAAAATTTCAAATTGGAAAACCAAAAACTTCACCTCCCAAATTTGGCCTTTTACCCCCCAAACAATCCAACAAACCTATGCATGGGGGGTATCCCTGTACTCAAGAGATGTTGCTGAACACTTATTGGGGTGTTATTTGGCAGTGACACATACCAAAATCTGTAAATTCATGTCTGAAGTACAAGGTTTGTGAAAAAAAAACACAAAAAAATTACTACCACAAACTTTGACAAAGGCTGGTGGTAGAATTAGTGCATGGAAAGTGTTAAAATACCACCATTTGAGATAGCCTAGGGTGTCTACTTTTAAAAAATATATGGGTTGATGGGGTAAAATACACTGGCTGGTTTCAAATATGTCCCAAATGGGACATGGGTGCAGGCTGTCTGCATGTAAAAATTTCAAGTTGGAAAACAAAAAACTGCACCTCACAAATTTGGCATTTTAGCCCCCAAACAACCCAACAAACCTATGCATGGGTGGTATCCCTGTACTCAGGAGAAATAGTAGAATCTATTTAGCATGTTTTTTCGTTCGCTATTGTCGATGAGGAGAAGTTGTTTCAAATAAAAACAAAGAAATTTGTGTATTTTTTTTTTTTTTACCATATTTTATTATTTTTTTTTAATAATATGATAAGATATGATCAAAAATATGGCATCCATAGAAAGCCCTTTTTGTCCCGATAAAAACAATATATAATATGTGTGGGTACAGCAAATGACGAAGAAGAAAATTACTGCTAAACACAAACAGCACAGAAATGTTAAAATAGCCATTGTCCAGAAAGGACAAAAATGTTTCAAAGGCTCTGTCCTTAAGGGGTTAATAGATTAGGTCATTGATGTTTTCATGTTCCCCAGCATCTTTTTCAGGACCCTTTGAGTGAATGGGGTTTCCAGGACTATAGCTGTATTGCTGATATCCCCGGCTTGTAAGATCAGCTCGACTCGGCGACATCTTGGTTCCTCTTCCTTCCAAACTTACATCTCTGTGGGTAGTAATGGCGAAGGCATTTATTGTACATTTTCTCTTGTTTAGCCCTCTCCAGGGTCAGGTAGTGTAGGTAAAAGTATAACAGGTGCAAAGAAATATAGGAAAAAATGGTTATTTAAACTTTAAATTGATGCTGTGGTGAGGAGCAACCTAAGCATTCATGCCGGTTAGAGTTAAGGCCACACACATCCATCTGCTGACCTTTTAAATAGCTTAGTTTTCTTTTTTTCGTAAGAATGTCAACATAAAACACACTTCCCTTGCATTAAATTTACAGTGTGTACAGCAGTATTTAATACAATATCTAGCGCCCAAGTTTAATAAAATAAATAAATAAAGGAATGGATGCTCTCTTACGTGGCTGAGTGCTGCAATAATTCTGTGTTCAGGTTCCCCAACTAATTAAGGATACTTGATATTGTTTATAATAACTCAGTTTCCTTTTTTTTAGCGTGTCCAAACAGTTCACACTTCCCCTAGCTTAATTTACACTACTTACAACAGAGTTTAGAGCGACCTTTTTACATACAATTTGTTCAAAGTTGCTAATAAAATTGTGTACACCTGGATACAGAAGTTCATACTTTTATTATATCAAGATAAGTCTCTGATGTGCCATACTTTTGGCAATTTTAGGATATAATCATTCCACCTGTAACATTTCTTCCATATTCCCCCATGGTATACAATTATGCATTTGACTTTTAATCCTGATAGAAACTAAAAGTACACGAATAAGGGTTGACTCAGGTAGCTCTGAATTTCGGAGCCAATCGGATAACTTTGGTCATCCAAGTAGCCCTCAAATTTAGGCTACTCAGAGACCACTGAAGTGATCTTGAATCAGCATAAAAATCGACCTACGTGGCCAAATTTATGTCAACATTTTGAAAGTTGCACTCCTCCCCTTAGGACTTTAGCTTTCTTCAGGGCCATTTCTGGAGGAGCTCAGCTTTTACAGAAATAGTAGATGTCCTCCTGAAATGGCCCGGGATTAAATAACATATTAATTAAATACATAAAAAAATAAATGAACATAAAACAATAAAAAATATGTTAATAAAAGGGTTTTATTAATGTAAGTATACTATTATAATATAGTATATAAATATTTTTGTGTTTGAAATATGTTTTCTCTAATTCTTCACTTTTCTGTTCAAATCTCCAGCTAAAATCCGGAGAATAAGACTGCACTAAATTTCCTCTGAATTCGGGCCAATTTCAAAGGGGTTTGGTTCTTTAGGAGTAAGCAAAATACTCCCTGAACCATAAGTGGCTGAAATCAGTGGAAAGTTCATATTTTCTGTAAAAATGGGCCATGTGGGTTAGCTGAACTGTGGATTTCTCCACAATTGGGTTTTATAGCCCAAATGTGGGAATTTATTTTCTAATGGATTTGACCATTCCACTTTTTCAGCCGACACTTGGGACTATTCACTTAAATTTGAGAATAGCTCAAGGAGGATGACTTTGGAGCTTGACTTTCATTTTGAAACTAAGTCAAATTCGACTACAAAAACAACAGGTTAGAACATTGAACATAATGGGAGGAAAAATGATCAATTAAACTCATATGCCGAATTTGACTTAATCTCAAAATGAAAGTTGACTTCCAAAGAAGACCTCCTCGACCTATTCTCGAATTTTAGTAAATAACACATCTAACCATAGCTCTTTGACCCCAGTTTGATTTGATAGCCACCTGTTCTGAGCTTTCATCATGTGACCATTACATTTTTCTGATTTCTTTGTTTTCTTTGATGAAATTGCCTTCTATTAAAAGCCAGACTCTTGTTTGTGGTCAAATAGTGCAAGTTCCCAACACAAGTCTACATTTAATGTCCTCAGAATTCTGAAACATTTTCCTTCACCAAATGGGGTATTATTTATCCTTGCAATTGAGTAGATGACCAGAAGGCAAATTGTTCCCTGTTCTTGTTATATATTTTTCTCAGTTTCAATTTTGCAAGTAATGAATATGAGACGTTAAAAGTAAAAAAGTAACAGTGACTATTAAAGCAGCTAATTAAAGATTGATTCTAATTTTTTGATGCATGATCTTGATGACAACACAGGGATCACTGTCAAAAGGAACATGGCACAAAATGCTATCTAGTGATAAACAGAGGACAATGGAAGAATGTGCAGGTAAATAGCAGAAACATTTCAACAAATATAATGTTGTAAAGATGGTGGCAATATTAATAATACTGATTCTATATTTAAGGTTGTTTTCTGATGAAAACCACTACATAAAAGATTATTGGAGTATTTGCATTAAATAAACTTTTGCAACAATGGTATCAGTTAAAAAGTATGACATTATGTACAAAATGGGGGATAAATACAGTGGATCTGTACATAAACTTAACCCATTGCAAATTCTTGCTAAATGAAAGACTTTACAAACTAGAACAAGTATAATACAGGTGTTGTAATTAAATATTAGTTCTATATATTGTATTTTTCTGGTGAACCCATGTGAGTCCTGTTGTGCTCCAAGTTTCAACCAATATCTAGAATAAGAACTGACATGTTTATATCAAAACTTGGTTGTGGGAATTAAGCACAAGGTAGAGTGTCTATTTGGAAAGAAGATGGCTTCCTTTCAAGTTGAAAATACTTGTTCTCCCTTATAAAACAAATTAAAATGTTTTGTTGTGGTTGTTTGTAGGCCCTGCCCTTATCCTAGGTTCACCCTCTGGACACCAGAGATAGGTGTATAAGGACGCCAGTGACCATGGAAATGTCGGTGAAGGTTGATAGAACACCGCTAAATTGCCCGTCCCAAAGCCCAGCAAATTTTCCCCAGGAAGAATATTGGTGTCATAGACATGATTCTTTGGGACACTGCAGGGCAAATAATTCTGCAAGTGCACAGAAAGATTAACCGCCTTGCAATGTCTTGTTTGGTAATGCAACAAATCATCATTCTTCAAGGCCATTCCTCTATCACCCTCCTTTTACTATCATGTCTCCTTTGACTTTTGTTATGCATTTTTTTAAAGTAAATTATGTAAGTATATATATTATAAGAAATTCAGGTTTTCTAGTGGTCTCTCTAAATATCCTCTACGTCAGCTATTTGTCTTATTCTGCTTAACTCCTACTTGACTAGCCTAATAGGACACCCAAAAAAAGATAAAAAGTGTGAATCTAGGGATATCTTTAATTAAACGTAAAAAAATGCTATTCACTTGAGCTTTTGAAAAGTATATATATTTCTCTTAGCCTTGGATGAAATATAATCTCACATCTTCTTTCATAATATGGGGCTCAGAAACAGATAGCCCATTCTAAGTTCCAGAGTTTTAGCCAATGTAATAAGCAATTATTAGATGGATATACTATAGAATGAAATGTGATGTTCATACATTGTAGTCTGCTGTTTCATAGATTTATGGAAAATTTCCCTGCACTAGATAGGGTATCATTTAAACGTGCTATTGAGTAGATGGTACAGAAGTAATTTTAACCATCCATTTTTACAAACCGTTCCCTTGTTCTGTTAATTTTTATATTTTCCTGAAGTTTAGTTTTACAAGTAATGAATATAAGAAGGAAAAACATAGCATTATGACATTTTAAGGATGTCTGTAAAGTGGTTTTTAAGAGGCAAGTTGAGAAGTGTTAATGAGTTTTGCGTTTTGGCCACTGCAAAACCACTTGTAATTTGCTTTTAGTATTCATGCCAAGGTAAGATTTCCAGAATATAGGCATATTCTCCACTAACACAAGAAATGGACCAATTACCCATTTCACTAGTGTTTTTTTTTTCATTTATTCTTCAAGTATCATCATAGACCATAATATATCATAGATGACCAATTTTTAAAAGCAACATTGAACCTCCTATGTAAAAAGCAGGCGCTTTCGGGGGGTGGGGGGGTGGGGGGGGAATAGATAAGGGTTACAAGGTCAAATCAGATAACTGGGACGAGTGGGGGAAGGGAAGGAAGATGGCTAGATAGACAGAAAAATAATGGAAAGAAAGAAACCGCATGAATCTTCTGCTAATTAGTCATGTCATAGAAGTTCTCCAGTTTGCCATTACAAACTATATTCTTTAATTTTCACATTTGTCTATCCTTTTTCCATTCTACATGTTTTTAAACATATCGGTTAATTATTTGTGCTAAAAATTAATTTATTAAATTAATTAGTCCCCAAGAAAATGGCTACCACCATTGAACTCAGTGCCTTTTTTTTAAAGGTAGCGTTGCAACTGCTGATTTTCCTAATATCCCTATTCCCTAATATCAGGACTGTCCTGAGAAAATAGGACAGTTGGCAGTCATTAGAGTAGGTAGTGGTAGATGGCACATTGTTTTGTAAACTTGTACAGATATACAATGGGGGTCATGTATAAACACAGTGCACATGCAGATTGCACAAAATACTGGTGCAATCATCGTTTTCGCCAATGTATAAAGAAGACTTCCGAAACATTTCCTACCGACATCAAATGCGTAGATTCTGATTGTGTCAGTGCTCATTGATGAAAAGAGTCTGATTTGTGTTGGGGAGTCTAAACACTGTTTGTCGGAGCTCCCTCTTGCACACTGCAAATTGTAGGGAGTTATATAAAAAAAAGCACAATCGCCATTATACATAACAAACGGTGATAACACCTTTTTACTGGAACTCCATAATGCTTGTGAATGGGCAGCTATAGAGCAGATACAGTTCAACATGGACAAATGCAAGGTTGTAAATTTGCTAATAAATATGCGAAAAACTTAGCTCTTTTTTGTGCCTCTGCTAATATCACTTGGGAAATACTTAACTTCATAGCCTTTATTTTGAGGGGAGTCTGTCCGAAACCTACTTTTTCTCCAGTCACTGGTTGAATAGTATGGCAACATCAGGCACATAGCCCTTTATACTGCATGAGGGTGTTGGTCGATTAATGATTAACAGGGTAGTTATTGTTAGATGCAGCTTACCCCCCCCCCCCCCCCTTCCACAATTTTGTTTTTTTGTTATGGTGTTATTGAATCACCTGCCAATAGAGGGGGGTGGACAGCTTTTCACTTTTAATTATAACTCTGACTATTGAGGCCGACTTAAGTAATTATGTATGAAGTTTTGGTTAAAGTACCACACTCTTTAAGCTCCAAAGTTACTGTGCCTGTGTATTTATTTAACGTTAATTACACATACACCACTCATGGCAATATTACAGTATGAGAGAAAAAGCAGGTCTCTGAGAACAGCTTAATCGAGGACAAACTGCACAAAACCTATCTAGCCTGTGGGATGGTATCCATTTGAGGGTAGCTTAAACAGTTTTTTGCCTACTTGTGCCATTCTTTGTAATACTTTCCACAACAATCTTTGCAATGGACTGTCTAAAAAATCTGGTTTACTGTGTTAAATACCAAAAGGTTCAAACAATTTTTTCAAGATAATCTACATTTATAAGTTAGATTCTGGTCTGCCATGTAATAATAATAAAAACCTATGACATAGTACATTTACTGACACTTACATTATAGCTGCCCAGTGTTGGAAATGGAAATATTGCATGAATAATCTGGGCAAAGTGGACAGTCCTTGTCTCGTTACAGCATAATGTCTAGAGATGATTCTACCAAATACTGTGTGCAAGAATAAGTGTAGCTTATGAAAAAGGTATTTGTCAACCTCAGCAGGAAGGTGTAAAGGCGACAGACAAGAATTCATTACTTTCCTTCCCTAAACATTAGCTGGTACTGGTCTGGCATCTGACTGCAAAGAAATTAGTCAGATTAATTAAAAACATCAGAGCTCAAGCCAGAATAAATGCCAGAGGCAGTAATTACAGTGTACGGGTGGAAACTCCTTCTAATTTCACCATTCCTGTAGATCTGGTCCAGAGTCTGATTTATCCAGGGAAAGTCTCCCAGAGATCGTGTGAAAAGAAATATAACACAGTGGCTCTTTTATCCACTTTATCTCTCTGTCACTGTCTACATAATGTTATAAGACTTGGAATAGTCATACAAGGCGTGCATAGCTGGCACGGAGAAGGACTGTTGCTGAAAGGGACCCGATAAGTGGTGTCCATACTATTCGGCCTGGGCTGGAAGCTGAAAGGGTTTAGGGAGTTGCAGTAGAATTTATGACCTGTAAGGCAAAAGGATTCATTTATTCTCCTGTCACTTGCAGACTACATCTCCCTGGGTGTCCCATACAGCTAGTTCCTACCGTTTTCATGCTGCCTTTGTACTGCTAATTAGCCTTTACCCTCATCTACTTAGATGATTTTCTGTCTATTTACCAAAAGGAAATCATTTACATCTTTTTATTAATGAATACATTAATTCATTCTTTTATTCCAACATTTAGTAGATTGTCTGCGATTTCTAGTTTTCAACAGAATCAGATTAAATAAAATGGATACTGTAGCATAAAATGGATTTTTCATCACACTGTTCATACATATCAATTATATATATAATTTATCTCAGTGAAGCATTCTATGTGTGACAGCGATTTGCTGATGAGTATAACGTCTCGTCCCCCCCCCCCTTGACACCCCATAGCCAATATACATCAAACACAGGAACTATACAGAAGTCAACAACTATGTATTGTTTTTATTAGTTACAGGAAGTAATCCAAACATATAGGGGTTTCCTTTTGGACAATACAATAGCAAAACCTTTGTTAACCAGATTTTGGGGGACTTTTTCTTTTATTAACATATAGTAAATATACTACAAATTTTGATGGGAATGTACAATTGTTTCTGTGACTTTATGTTATATCTTTGATATGTTTGTAAAAAAAAAAAAAACAACATAGTAAAATGAATTCTCCCCAGCTGTTACTTACCTATGCACAGTTATATAAATATAGAGCCAGAGTTTTTCTGGATCAGGAGTTATATTCCTTTTGTGCAGAGTCATTAATAGCAGTCATTGTGTTTCTCCCATCCCTAATGCTACCACAATTACATTACCCTCAATCAATGTTGATGTTATCCATAGCATGGGAACTCCAAACCATGCACCAACATTACTCCTGGTAATTATAGATCAATTATAGCAAATGCTCAGATCACAATACAGTAGTATTGGACATAAAAGACTCTTTCATAGCACCAAGACGAGGATGGAGGCTGAATGACAATCTACTAAAAAACAAGAATAATCTAAAGAACCTGGAAAAACAGTATTTTCTAGAACACGAAGATAAAGAAGTGTCAGATAATATTACTTGGTGCGCTTTCAAGAGTGTAATTAGAGGATGTCTAATTAAAATGAGAACTGAGTATAAGAGAAATGGGACTAAACCATTAGCAGAGTTATCAATAAAATTACAAGAACTGACAGATCATAATAAAGCGCACCCCACAAGTGGCACAACAGAGAAGGTTAACCTTATAGAAAATCAAATAAGGAAGCCCTCATGAAAAGCACTAATAGACAAATGGAAGTTTTGAAAAGAACATTGTTCTATAAAGGAAATAGAGCAGATGAGATAACAACTAACAAAATAATTAAAGAAAAGTCAAACAGATATATAACAAAAATCAGAGAAACGGAGAGCTGATTATGACCCCTAAAGGTATCGGATGCGCTTTTGAAAATTTCTAAGCACCCTTAGACAAATGCTAGAGATAGAAAAATTAAAAATAGGGAAATCCCCAGGGCCTGACTGGTTTGTAAGTATTTTTTTTAAAGCCTTGAAACAATGAATCTTAAAAAAACTAACCAAGACATTTAATGCGATTTATAATGGAGAAAAAATACCAGCAGCAATGATGCAGGCAAATATAGTTCCCATATATAAATCGGGGAAAGACCCAGAGGAAGTAGAAAGCTATAGACCTATCTCACTCTTAAATATTGATATTAAGCTGTATTCAGCAATCTGGGCAGAGAGAATAAAAGTAGTAATATATGTGATTATACACCCAGACCAGAAGGGATTTATACCAGGAAGATCTCCTACAAATAATATCAGTAGTGGGATAGACACAATGGAATGGGCAAGAAAAAGGTATTCCCCACTAGTGATTTTGTCAGTAGATGGGGAAAAAGCCTTTGATAGAATAAACTGGAACTTTTAAAGCTATCACTTTAAGCATTTGAGATAGAGGGTAAGATTTAAGTCAATAATGGCTTTATATACCAATCCCACAGCGAGAGTTAGAGGCAATGGCTTTACCTCAAACTGGTTTGAGATGAAAAACGGTACCCAACAGGGATGTCCGCTGTCACCCCTCTTGTACATAGTGAATTCTACTGAATTACTAGCAATGGCTATCAGAGCAAATCCTAGAATAGAAGGAATAAGAGTATTTAAGTATGCAGATGACACCATTTTATCTCTAATCAAGCCAGAAAAGTCTATTAGAGAGGCATTGATTATGAAAGAAGACTTCTATCTTTAGATATTCAGGGTATACGTTGAATTTGACATTGATCCTTCCATCCAATCTGTCCCCAAAAAATGAAGAATAAACTAGAAATGGAAAATGGGTTTACATGGGCAACCACATCAATTACATACCTAGGCATCAAGATATGTGCCAACCCATCAAAAATACTTGAAATTAATTTCCTACCTGTACTAAAGAACACCAATAAAATGTTGATGGATTGGAGAAATATAGGGTTCTCCTGGTGGAGAAGATTAAATATTGTAAAAGCATATGTTGTACCAAGATGGGCATACCTATTTAGATTGATCCCTCCTCTGATTTCCCAAACCTGGTTAAAGATGTTATAAGACACATTTAACAGATTTATATGGCAAGGTAAATGTCCCATATTAAACTTTGAGTGAATGACCCAAAATGTGGACCGGGGGGTTGGGTGTACCTGATGTGGTCTTATACTAACAAGCATGCCTGATGTCCCAAGTAATAATGAAACAGAAAGTATCAGACAGTAAAGACAGCTGGTATGGTATAGAACAAGAACTAGTAGGGGAACAAGACCTGACAAGGCTGTTCTGGTGAACAGGACTAAGAAATCAACAACTAAATGGAAATCTGAAAGAAAATTAATTAAAGAGATTTAGTGGGAAATTGGGAGAAATGTAAAAATACATTTAATTTCAGTTTTCAAATAATAGAGACCCTACCCATCACCATATTAACAGGGAATATGGGATCTGAATTTAAAGAACTGAAAAGTAGAATGTAGTGAGAAGATTCAAGATATCTACAACATACACACAATGTATGTTTGTACTCATCATTGTTATAGTCAACATATGATATTAGATTATATGACACATGAAGGGAAAAACCATAATAAAGAATTATAAATAATTTAAAAAAAACATTACTCCCGGTAGGGATGCATCATGTACCAACATCGTCATTAGGCATCATAACATTTTTAGAGTAACTCATAATTAGCCCACATGGCTATCTCACCAGCCTGTTTCAACATCATGGATTCCTCTATGGGCATCACACCATCTTCACAGCCCTTACGTTTGAGTACATGTTCTGAAATTTGATTTAAAAGTAAAAATCCAGCAGTGTAGCAATCATTTATACTTCAGTTATTTAAGGTGACCTTAAATAACTTCAGAGAATGACATTAATGATGCATTTGCCATTGCCTTCCAATGATTATATATTATTACTATCCGTAGATCCATGTTTAAATCCAACTGTGTTTTACAACACTGAGTCATTGATTAACTTAATTGAACTTTTTTTTTTTAGACTTACTTTGCACTACTGTGTCATCCAGCTCCTCCTAAATTTCTTCCTAACCCCTTGGCTCTACAGGGGCAGAATGTGGCATAGGAATTGCATTGCTGACACAGCCTGTGTCGGCAATGGTTTTTAAAAGATGGCTGACGGTGACCTGTGCAAGTGCATGAGGCTTTTAAAATTTGTTAGCTTGCCCATTAAATGTGACACTGTTAGTGTGCCCATTAATATGCCACAGCTAGTTTCCCCATTAATATGTCACAGCTAGTTTGCCCATTAATATGCCACAGCCAATTTGCCCATTACAATGCCACTTTTAGTTTTCCCATTAATATGCCACAGCACAGTTTGCTCATTAATATGTTTAATTTTAATAAACTAATATTTAAAATTAATATTGATATGAATTTTGCCCATTAATATTAATATGCTTATTAATATCATATTACAGATATTGTTATAGGGTTATCATTAAACTTTGTTATGTTTTAACCTATTTGGGTGTGTGGATATTCTTTTATTTGGTTATTGAATTTAACTGTCTAATAAAACTTTGAGGTTAAATGTAGTTGTTGTACTTTTACATTTAATCATATATAAATTGTTGTTGAGGTAATGCTTATTTGGCTCCTATTGTGATTTCTTTGAGTATCAGTGGGAGCTAAACTGCAAATTGTTAAACAGATACCAATTGATACCATATCTGGTTTTAATTTAGATATTGGGCATCAAATAATACTCAGTTTCCAGTACACAAGTGGTAATTTGAGTTTGGGTGTGTGAAGGAAGTTAACACGGTAGGCAGCATTATACAATTTTCAACATAAATGTATATAGTTTTATCTTTGAAGCAAGAGGAGTAAATACCTAGCATGAAAGCATTAGCTTACTTTGTAACAATGCAATATTCTCTTGGCTGGAGACCTATCTAGAAAAAAAAATACAAAAAACACCCCGCCCCTTAAAAAAAAAAAAAAACGCAAGCGCACGTGCCGGCAGAGACGGAGGAGAGAGGAGATCAGAAGATCCCCCTCACAATCGCTCTGCCTGCAGGCTGCACGGGGAGCTGAACAGGCAGCACAGAGAAACCTCGCAGTTTGACAGGAAAGTGTTGACAGGTCACATGACTGGCGCTCTGATGTCAGACGAGAACCAGTCACGTGCCCATTGGTCAGGGGCAGATTAATTGGCAAATACTGGCATATTATTGGGCAAATTGGCTGGGGCATATTAAAATGCAAATAATTCTGGCATATTATTGGGCAAATTGGCAGGGGTAGATTAAATGGCAAATAATACTGGCATAATATTGGGCAAATTGGCAGCGGCATATTAAATGGCAAATAATACTGACATAGTATTGGGCAAATTGGCAGGGGCAGATTAAAGGGCAAATTGGCTGTGGCTTATTAATGGCAAATAATACTGGCATAATATTGGGCAAATTGGCTGGGGAATAATAATGGCAAATAATATTGGCAATGTGTATGTGATGGGGGCATGTAAATGGGGTGATGGTGCATGTTCTTGGTGTGCAATGTGGGTTATGGGTCATGTCACGGGTGTGCCCAAATTTTGGCTGCCTAGGGCAGCACAAATCCAGGATACACAACTGGGGGGGAGAGAGAGGACAGAACACGGGGGAGAGAGGAGAGAACACTGATGGGGGGGGGGGGAGAGAGGAGAGAACACTGATGGGGGGAGAGGAGAGAACACTGATGGGTGAGAAGAGAGAACACTGATGGGTGTGGGAGAGAGGAGAGAACACAGACGGGGGATAGAGGAGAGAACACAGACGGGGGGAGGAGGAAAATAGACAGTTATGGGGAAGAGGAGAGACACATAAATGGGTAGAGGGACAAAGAGACAGTCATAGGAGGTAAAGAATAGAGAGACATGGGAAGGGAGAGGAGAGAGAGACAGAAATTGGATGGCAGAGGAGAGACAGACAGACATGGGATGGCAGAGGAGAGACAGACAGACATGGGAAATGAGTGGAGAGACAGACAGTCATGGCAAAGAAAAGGAGACAAAGACGGACATGGGAAGAAAGAGGAGAGATACGGACATGGGAAGGAAGAGAGACAGATGGATAAGGGGAATGAGAGGAGTGCGACAGACATGGGAAGGGAGAGGAGCATGACAGAAAGACATGAGACAGAGGAAAAGACAGACAGGCATGGGAGAGAGGAAAAGACAGACGAACATGTGCCCCTCCTGAGATCAGACTCTGGATCTGCCCCTGATCTAGACAATGCAAGCATTCCTACTTAAAGTTTTGGAGTTTATATGGATACTCAGGAGGCTGTAGCATGAGTATTTTACCCTCATGGCTGACCCATGGCTAGGAGATTAATAAATGAGCTTTGATAATGTCTGCCTTTTTAAGAAAGTTATCCAGTGTAAACAGGTTGCTGTGTAACTTGCCACCTAGTCTGTACATGTAGAGAAAAGTTCTGCCATCACTCGCTTTCTTCAACCTTACTTACCCCTACCCGAATAGATGAAGGTGTGGGGTATTGCCATTGGAGGGAAATTAGAATGTTTGCTCCTATCAAAAGGTGTGAAATCACTGATATCTTATATTGTAAGTGGTTCATGGAAATGTAATATAATAAAATGCATTCTGGTTTAAATGGTGGCGAGGCAATTTGTTTAAAATTAAAATGTGGTGGATGAGATATAACACCTCCCACTGTTGAGTAGTGAGAGATATGTTGAAAGCACTTCCCATTTGCCTATAAATGTTGTTAAAAAAAAGTAAAAGAAAAATCCCTGAGACCGGATGTGACGGAAGTGACATCCACTGTCTGTGTTTCCCTCCTCCGTGCAGGAGGGCAGATTGCCCGGAGCAGGCGTCTGGGGACACGGAGCAGCAGCCAGGCGGCAAGTACTGGGGAAGGGGGCACAATATTACTTGCATCTGAATGGCACAATAATACAGGCATCTCAGTGCCACAATATTACTGGCATCTGAATGGCACAATATTACTGGCAATTGAATGGCACAATAATTCTGGCATCTGAATGGCACAATAATACAGGCATATGAATGCCACAATGATTATGGCATTTGAATGGCACAATAATACTGTTGTCTGAATGGCACAATATTACTGGCATCTGAATGGCACAATAATACAGGCATCTGAGTGGCACAATATTACTGGCATCTGAATGGCACAATATTACTGGCATTTGAATGGCACAATAATTATGGCATCTGAATGGCACAATAATACAGGCATATGAATGCCACAATGATTATGGCATTTGAATGGCACAATAATACTGGTGTCTGAATGGCACAATATTACTGGCATTTGAATGGCACAATATTACTCGTATCTGAATGGCACAATATTACTGGCATCTTAATGGTGCAATAATTATGGCATCTGAATGGCACAATAATACTGGTATCTTAATGGCACAATATTACTGGCATCTTAATGGTAAAATGGCTGGGGCATCTGAATGGCACAATGTTACTGGCATCTTAATGGTCAAATGGCTGGGGCATCTGAATGGCACAATATTACTGGCATCTGAATGGCACAATAATTATGGAATGTTAATGGTGCAATAATACTGGCATCTGAATGGTGCAATAATACTGGAATCTGAATGGCACAATATTACTGGCATCTTAATTGTGCAATAATACTGGCATCTTAATGGTGCAATAATACTGGCATCTTAATAGCACAATATTACTGGCATCTTTATGGGCAAATTGGCTTGGGCATCTTAATGGCACAGTAGTACTGGCATCTTGACGGGCAAATTGGCTGGTGCATCTTAATGGCACAATATTACTGGCATCTGAATGGCACAATATTACTGGCATATTAGGCAAATTGTCTGGCTTATTAATGGCCAAATTATACTGGCATATTATTATTGTGTGTGACATAATTTGTGGGGCTCCTGTATGTGGCATATTTAATGGGCCATCCGACTGGCATTACTAATGAATCTGTTTGGCATGGTATTGGAGGAAATCCAGGGGGGTGATACCATGAGTTACCGCACCGGGTGACACCAACCCTAGTGACGCCTCTGCCTGAGAGACCAAAAAACACAAGAAGAATGGGTATAATCTCTGAGACTTACATACAAAACGGTACACTGTTTGAATTTAGATGAAATACATTTGAAAATACTGAATCAACGGTACTTGGTTCCAACACGCCTAGTCAAGATCAAGGCAGATAGATCAGACCATGTTGGAGATGTGAGATACAAAGAGGAGATATATTACATATATTCTGGGTATGTGATAAAATCTTAAAAATGTGGAAAGAAATAAGACAGAAAATAAAAGACATAACGGGAGTAGATTTGGTGTTTAAACCAGAAGGGTATTCAAACATGTATTCAAACAACAGCTAATAAAGAGATTATAATCCATATACTTCTAGCTGTCAAATTTATATTAGCTAGGAGCTGGGCTTCAATAAAAGTACCCTCATGGGCAGAGGTTAAAACCAGGTGTTATTCCAAATAAAAATGGAAAGAGGGATATCTAACTAGTTTAATACACGAGAGGAGGGAATTGGAAAATGGGAAGACTGGCTGGATAAACTAAATGACCTGATATAGATGAAAGAAAGTAGAAAGGGGAAAATAGATGTAGGTATGTCTGTACAAAGACTAACAAGAGTATTAATATGAATGTAGCTCCGGAGGTCTCGGTATATAAACGAGAACATGTGGTGCTGCTAATGATTCGTTATAAGTATTTCAAATGTGTGTATGTCATTTATATGTTTTATGCAGAAGAAAATAATAAAGATTATCTAGAACAAAACAAAAAAAAGGTGTTGGCACTGGTATCCTTACGACTGAGGCCAGTGACAACAGAATTATTAATTGCAAATTAAGCTGATTAGAGTTGAGAGCTGCCACAAAGAGATCGAGTTCTGACAGTGTACTATGCCATATAATTAGGAGGTCATCAATGTAGCTCTTATACAAACCAACGTGAGAAGTCAAGATCCAAGGGTTGGTCCAAAGTATCTCCAAAGATTTGGGTCTCTTCCCACCAAACCCCTGTACAGGTTGGTGAAGGAGGGCGCAAATTTGGCACCCATGGCTGCCCCACATCTCTGGAGATAAACCTTGGAATCAAAAATAAAATAATTATGGTTGTAACAAATACTCTCCAAGTTTAAATTCTTGAGAAGGCGATCATAGTCACTATATTGATCCATATGATATTTTATGGCTATGAGCCCAAGGTAATGTGGGATCACTGAGTAAAGGGACTTAACATCAAGGGAGACCCACTTGTACCCAGGCTGCCAGACAAAATTTGAAAATATAGATAATGCATGGTTAATGTCTTTTAAATATGAGGACAGCCTGAGTACAAGTGGCTGTAAAATGCCAGCCACAATTTCAGACATACGTTCATTGAGGGTGCCAATACCAGACACTATAGGGCACCCAGGAGGCACACCTACACCTGTATATTTGTGATATTTTGAATATAGGTGAAAAATTGGAATAACTGGAAATTTAACTTTAAGATATGGAGTTTTAGTGTTTGTAAGGACCCCCTGATGGAAAGCTGTATCAACCAGGTTTAAAAACTCCCGCTGGTACAGCTCCATAGGGACAGATGGGAGGGACAAGTATGTATCGTTATCGAACAACTGTCTGAGTGCTTCCGATATGTATTTAATGGTATTAAGAACCATATGACATCAGATGCAAAAACAAACGGTGTTGGTGTGGTAGACTCTTCTGCTAAAGATTTTAAAAGGGCAACAGATGTAATGTTCTTGAACAGAACAAAGTAAACGGAGGACACATCTGTGTCCAAGCCCTGAGGTTGATTAGTAGGCAGAACTTCTGGTGTCTGTTGATCTTTATCAGAATTAGAGAATCATTTTTGTATAGTGAGCTTCCTAGCAAAACAATTGACGTCAACGATGGTGTCAAACAGATGGAATGTTCTGGTTGGACAAAATGACAGTCCTTTCGACAAAACCTCACTCTGAGAATGTGTGAGAGGCGCATCTGACAAGTTCACTATTGTTTTTGTTTTCTCCATCTCCATGTTTTTGGTGTTCTTGGACCTCTTGCGTACCTTCCTTTGCATCATCCTGGACGAACAATTGCAGAGGGGATATCTGAGGCATTGGTCATTTTTTGCCTGTGAGCGGGTATCTACTTCATCAAAGGCTTCAAGGGCTCAGAGGTTTAAAATAGATATAGGAGGTGAGGGAGAAGGTTAATCTTGATAACATTTATCTTTCCTGCCCAGGTGAAGTGTGGAAAGAACTAGGTCTTCAGATCTGACTTCACCCTTGTCAGTAGGGAGATAGTTTGCCTGGTCTATGAAGCTTGGTCTGGTGTAAGCTAGATGCCAAGCTAGGTCTGGTGCAAGCTAGATGCCTCGATCAACTGTTGAGGACATCATCTGTAAGGGAAGGCAGACTTCAGGTGTGTAGAGGTGTAGTGTAGAGGTGAGTTGTGCTACAGAGACATTTAAGACCTCCAATTTTGTGAGAAATTGGGTAGAGAAATAATTGGTGTTGTAATCAGTGAATGCTGCTTTTATTCAGCCTAGGTTTTAAGGTAAGTATGAACAGCAGAGGGAATAGTTGGAATATATCCCTGCCATGTGCAGTTTGTAATTATTATAAAATGTAACAGTAGGCCATTGGCATGAATGTAAACTGAGGGGGCAGAGTATGAAACTTTAATCCAGCGGCACATATTGTGGCCCAAGCCACCCTGCATAATGTTTGCCATTAAAAAGGACCAATCGACTCTCTCAAATGCCTTTGTTAGGATAATTTGTTTTGTGTCAGACACATGGGCAAAATTGGATAAAAATATTAACTTGACTAACTTGAGCACAGTTCAAGGTACTGCTCATCTTTGTGAAATTTTTTTATTGTTGCCATTAAAGTGTGGGGGTGCATAGGTATCATAGGTTCTGTGCATCTGGGCCCATAACCTTCCAGGATTGAGTGAATTTTATTTCCATGGATAATTTTTTATTATAAATGGTCTGTCTAGGAAAAGGGATTTGTGTTGAATATGCTGAGAGAAGTAATCATGTATAGTTTTCTCTCTGATGTAGTCGTTCCATGCGGGTAATGATGTGTTTATATTATAGAGAGTAGCATATTGTTCCCAAAATGTTTTTTTGCTATCTGAGAGGGCAGCTATACCCTTTTGTTCTATGCAATTTTAATCTTAGCTATAAATGTTTCCTCAGAGAGTTTTTGGGGAGTTGCCAGGAGGCAACCCCATTTGTTCTAGTTTCAAAAATGAACCTCTTAGATCTTAACAAGGATGTGCAGACACTGTCAGTGATAAAGCCTGCTAAGTATTTCCTCCTACCCAGAAATGTTTGAAAAATTGTTGGTTCCATAGATTGTGTTTTAATTTGAGTTTCAAGATGTTTTGGGTGAATGTTAGTTGTGTATGTGTGTGAGAGATAATTAATAAACAAATTAAAAAGATGAGGGCCTAAAAAAGACCCCTGAGGTACTCCGCTCAATACCCTGGTCCAATTTGAGAATTTTTCATTTACAACAACCCTCTGCATTCTTTCTTTTAGCCAATTTTCTATCCAAAAACACTCATTTGCCCCCAGACCTATTTCTCTCAGTTTGTAGAGTAACCTTTTGTGTGGAACTGTATCAAATGCTTTAGCAAAGTCCAAATAGATCACATCAACTGGCACACCTAGATCTATATTTTTACTGACTTCTTCATATAATGTTATTAAGTTTGTTTGACAAGACCTGTCTTTCACAAAACCATGTTGACTTTTACTAATTACATTTTGATTCAGGATGTATTCTTGTGTATATACCCTTAGCAATTCTTCAAATAATTTCCCCACTACAGATGTCAAGCTCACTGGCCTACAATTAACCGGCAGAGATTTTGATCCCTTTTTAAATATTAGAATGACATCCGCCTTTCACCAGTCTGTTGGCACTATACCTGAACTGAAAGAATCGCTAAAAATCTGTAGCGGGGTCTCCTCCATCGATTCTTCATTAGAATAAACAGAAGAAAAAAAGTATTTAAAATGCATGCTTTCTCTCTGTCCTCACTAACCAAATTTCCCATTTGTAATAACAAGGGCCCAACATTTTCCCTCTTTAGCTTTCTTCCATTTGTATACTTATAAACATTTTTGGGGTTAGTTTTACTCTCCTTATATTTCTCTCGTATTCCAATTTAGCCATTTGAATTGCTTTTTGCAGGCTTTGTTGCTGTCTTTGTACTCTATAAATGATAATTCTGATCCCTTGCTTTTATAATGTTTGAATGCCATTTTCTTGTTTTGTATTTCCTGCTTCACATTACCGGTAAGCCACAGTGGTTATGATTTGTGTATTTTGCATTTGTTTCACAAAGGTATATATTTGATGTGTACTTTTGTAATGTGTGCTTAAAGGAATTCCACTTGTCTTCTGTGTTTAGTCCAGAAAACAATCCACCCCAGGCTAAATGTTCAATCGATGCCCTTAGTCCATCAAAGTGTCCCTTCTAAAATTAAGTGATTTGGTGGCGTAGTTACCAATTTCCCTTTTTTGCATTAATCTCAAATGAGATTGATATTCCCCAAGTGTTCTCTTACTTGGATGTTTGAGATAAGCTCATCATTGTTTGTAATTACCAAATCCAGACTGGCATCCATTCTAGTTGGGGTGTTTATTAATTTTGCAAAACAAACCACCCGGTGTAAGCCGGCTCCACTTATTGATCACTGTTCGGAAGGCTGGTGCTCCACCTTGGCCGTTTTCCCACAGTCTGTTTTTTGGTGTTCAGTCTGTTTATTGATGGAATAAAGCACTTTTGTTACAAGCACTGATTGGAGAGGGAGGGCATACTTTCTTTTTTTATTTTGTTTACTAATTGTGCCATAAATTAGTTATTAAGAAAGTTCAGAAACTTGCTGCCCTTAGCGGAACTAATTATGCCACAATTCCAGTCTACATCTGGGTAATTAAAATCTCCCATGATTAGAACTTCATTCATAATTGCAGCCTTTTCAGTTGTAATAAAAGCTGATCTTCTCCATCAATGCTAATATTTGGTGGCTTGTAGCATACACCTACAAATAATGTGCGACTTTTTAGTGTCTATGCTACACCCACAGTATCTCCACATCAGTTTCAGTTACATCATGCACACCTTCTTTAATACTGGGCTTTAATTTAGGATTTACATATAGACAAATCTCTCACCCTTTTCTATTTACTTTGAACCTTTCTAAAAAGTGAGTAGCCTTGTAAATTAACTGACCAGTCATGGGTCTCATCCCACCACGTTTCTGTGATTCCAAATAAATCATGTTGTCCAGCACTTACCAGTATCTCCAGCTCACCCATTTTGTTTGTCAAGCTTCTTGCATTTGGTAAAAGAGATTTAAGATTACTACCCATTTTCTGTTTAGTTGACAAACACTTAATGCCCGCAGGTTTAGTTGTATGTACCTCCCTATGATCTATTAGTTAGACCCACCTTCCAATCTACTCTAGCTACCATTGCTTCATTTTTATCTTGACCCTCACCCCTGAGCCTAGTTTAAAAGCTCATCTAACCCTCTAGCCATCCTCTCCCCTATACTGCAGCCTCCTAATCATTAAGGTGCAGTCCATTCTCTCCACAAAGACTGTAGCCAACTGCAAAGTCTGCCCAATGCTCCAAGAACTCAAATCCCTCTTGCTTACACCACTTTTCCAGCCATGCATTGATCTCCCTAAGATCCCGCTGTCTCCCTGATGTAGTGCGTGATACTGGTAATATTTCAGAGAATATTACCTTGGAGGTCCTTTCCTTCAGCTTATTTCCTAGTTCCCTAAAATCATTTTGAAGGACCCCCCCACCTACCATTAACTTTGTCATTAGTGACAATGTGTACTGAGACAGCTGGATCATCCCAAGCCCCTCCCAACAATGCCGAACCCGAGCACCCGGGAGACAACATACAGTTCAGCATTCTTCGTCCTGGTTACAGATTACCCTATCTACCTTCCTAATAATAGAATCCCCTACCAACACAACATGTCTAGCCATCCTTGTGTCCTGGCTCCCAACTGTGCTGGGGAGGCTACTCACCCAGCTGCTAGAAGAGTCAGCCTGCCCCAGAAATGCCTCTTCTGAGTTAATCTCCCCAGCATCGTCACACATGCTGGCAAACATGTTGGGGTGAACTAGCCCAGAACAAGCCTCCCTAGCTCTCCGACCCCTACTTCTCCTTACACAGCTAACCCAGCTCTCTAACCTAGAAACCTCTTCTCCTCCATCTTCACCCTCCTCTACACTGGCCCCAGCCAATGCCTTCTTCGTGAGCAGTAAACTCTACTCGTTTGACCTATATGGTGTTGCAAAATAACCCCATCAAGAAGTCTCTGATTGGGATTGTTTGTTTCATGGTGTTTGAAGGTCTGCTGTCTGCTTTTTATTTTGACCAATGGCCAGGAGATTAGAAAATGTTGAGTTTGCAGCTATCTTGTATGGTGGCTAGACATGTACACTCTAAGTTGGTTAGTTGTGAACGGTAATTACTGTTACTCAAACATGGATAACAAGGGCATTTTTTCTCTGCCCCATGCACCACAGCCAATAATATCCCCATGAAGCTTCATTGCAGTATTCTTAGCCTGGGAAGGAGTTAAAACAGCTTATGAAATTGGCAGGTCACCTGGGAAAAGTAAATCTTGGTTACTCCAGAGGTCTTACATTTCATTGCTGTGTAAAGGGAGTAAATGAATCCAAGGATGGTGGAACGTTATTATCCCTATGAGTTTTACAGCTTGCCACAAATGAGCACTGGCTGCTATGATCCTGGCTGTAGGACCTATTCATCCGCTTATTGGAATCACAAAGGGAGTTTAAAAAAAGAGATGCATGTGCTTCTATAATTAATAAGCACATAAACCAATTCTGAACTGCTGATTGGTTCAATTACAGCATTCTATTTTAGAATTTTGTTTTTTTGTATCATTTGATGGCTGCCATCTGCTGTAATGGGGAACAATATCAGTAACATGCAGGTATTGGCTGGGTGGAGTATAAATCCTGCATGTACTGGAAATCCTGAGCATATATAAGTGAAGTTTCTGAAAACCACAAATGTAGGCTGTGGATTTGACATTTTGATTATGAATCTGAACAGATGGCTCACGTTTTAATTTTAGAGCAATACAGTGAGATTCCTCTGAATGTAAATGTCAAATAATGAGACTTGTGTGGTATTATAAATAGTACCTCTTACTTTTGTGATTTTATTTTCTTTGTTTTATACTTGTATGATCCTGCATTAAATATGATAGCACAAAAAGCACTCTCACTTCAAAATAAATGTATCTTGTAACTACTAATAGTTTCACATTGTTTCTGAATATAAGTAAAAAGTACCTTTCTACAATGAATAACTGCTACACATATATCTACAGTGGGGGGGTTGATCCCCTGCTGATTTTGAACGTTTGCCTACTGACAAAGAAATTATCAGAAATGATAATTTTAATGGTAGGTGTATTTTAACAGTGTGAGACAGAATAACAAAAAAATCCAGGAAAAAGCATGTCAAAAAAGTTATAAATTGATTTGTATGTCAAAGAGGAAACTAATTATTTGAACCCTTCGACTTAGTACTTGGTGGCAAAAACCTTGTTGGCAATCACAGACATTTCTTGTAGTTGGCCACCAGGTTTGCACACATCTCAGGAGGGATTTTGTCCCACTCCTCTTTGCAGATCCTCTCCAAGTCATTAAGGTTTCAAGGCTTTCACCCAGTTCTCCTCTGAATCAGATGTTCACTGACAAACTTCACACGGGCCTGTACATGTGCTTTCTTGAGCAGGGGGACCTTGAGGACGCAGCAGGATTTCAGTCCTTCATGGTGTAGTGTATTATCAATTTTTTCACTATGGACTGGGACTATGGTCCCAGCTGCCTTGATATCATTAACAAGATCCTCCCGTGTAGTTCTGGGCTGATTCCGCACCATTCTCATGATCGTTGAAACTCCACAAGGTGAGATTTTACATGGAGCACCAGACCGAGCAAGACTAACAGATATTTTGTGTTTCTTCCATTTACGAATAATCGCACCATCTGTTGTCACCTTCTCACCAAGCTGCGTGGTGATGGTCTTGTAGCCCATTCCAGTTTCGTAAAGGTCTATAATCTTGTCCCTGACATCCTTGGACAGCTCTTTGGTCTTGGCCATGGTGAAAAGTTTGGAATCTGATGGATCAGTTGCTTCTGTGGACAGGTGTCTTTTATTCAGGTAACGGGCTGAGATTAGGATCACTCCCTTTAAGAGAGTGCTCATAATCTCAGCTCATCCACTGAGGATGGATGCATAAAAAGCGATGTGGTATGGGTTGTTTTTATATATATTTTTTAGAGATAATCTTGGTATAGCATTGGGGTTCAGAGGCAACAATATGGGTCAACTAGCATTGTATTTCAACTTCTGTGTTACTTTTGTAGGGCTCATGCTGCACGGGAAATGACTTGTTAGATCAACTAGATGAAAATCCAGTTATAGACTTAGTTTACTTTTTTATGGAATGCCTAACCATTTGCTTTTTTACAAGAAAATGATACAAATGAAGCATAAATACCGTATTTGCTCAAATATAAGACTACCCTGATTATAAGATGACCCCCCCAAACTTTGGATATTCCTTTATGTAAATTGCTTTTTAATATTTAATAAAAATGATGATATAAAAAAATGCATTTCTTGTTTTTCTTTCCTTTTATGTGCCAATGCTGCCTCTCTCTCCCCTTCCCCCCAGCTTTGTCTCTCTCCCCCAGCGTTGTCTCTCTCTCCCCCCCTAAGTGTTGTCTCTGTCTCTCCCCCCAGTGTTATCTATCCCCCCCTCCCACGTTGTCTCTCCCTCCCCCCAGTGTTATCTTTCTCCCCTCCCACATTGTCTCCCCCCTCCCCTTGTCTCTCTATCACCCCCTCCCCTTGTCTCCTTCTCCCCCCTCCCTGCCCTTGTCTCTCTATCCCCCTCCCTCCCCTTGTCTCTCTATCCCCCCTCCCTCCCCTTGTCTCTCTATCCCCCCTCCCCTTGTCTCTCTACCCCCCCTCCCTCCACTTGTCTCTCTATCCCCCCTCCCCTTGTCTCTCTATCACCCCCTCCCTCCCCTTGACTCCTTCTCCGTCCCTTCCTCCCTCCCCCTCCCCTTTTCTCTCTATCCCTGGTGGCTAGTGGGGGCAGCCGGGGGATATCTGCACGATATATAATAGACAGAAGTGTCGGGCAGCATGGAGGATGTCTGCACGTATCGTTCAGACATCACCCGGCTGCCCAAATCTCCCTGGTCTCCAGTGGAGGCACCCGGCGCTGCTGCCCTGCACTTCTGCCGGGACTTTTATTATGAAGCCGGAAGGACCCGGCTTCATCATAGAAGTACCGGCGTTCGTCGTGCAGACATCCACCGGCTGTTAGTGCGGGGGATCCAGGTCCCCTGCAGCTCTGCGGGGGACCTGGATACCAGTCTTATAATCTGACCTCGATTTGAGGTCAGATTATAAGAAGAGCTTGAATATAAGACGAGGGGTCTTTTTCAGAGCATTTGCTCTGAAAAAAACCTTGTCTTATATTCGAGCAAATACGGTAATAAGGTAACACACTACATCATGGCTAATTCAGAGTTGATATTTTTTTGCAGTCATTACACTGTGGTTAATGTTATAAAAAATATTTGCTTCTCTGCAATTTCCATCTAAAAAAAGGTACATCCAAGCACCATTTGTCTGTTTATCTTGCATTCACAATAGGCTGAGGCAAGAATGACTTGTCTGAGCCTCAGAATAATGTTTTCATCTTGTTTAAAAGTACATGGATGAATAAAGTCAATTTTCTTTTTCATTTTTTCCAAGTTCCATCACTGGTTTAGTATGAAACTCTTTTGTATTTTTATTTATCACTTGTATTTTTTTTTACCCACTTCTTGCCATAGAAACTCGCTCATGAGTAAGCTGTCTGCAAAGGTGAATTAACAGGAACCCAAACTAGCCCATGTTCTCATTATATTTCACCTGGTAGTAGGTCTCAGGTAACAAAATAAATATCAATACTAAAAATCTGAAGCAGATTGGAATGTGGAAGCAGATTTGCCTATGACTAGGGCTACGAGAGACAGAGAGAACAGAGAAGTAGATAGAGTGGGATTCTTTTTTTTCCTTTTGCTTTATTCATTTTGGGGAAATCAAAAATATTTCTCTATGTTTAATGCACCAACAAAACTCTATGGAATATTTGCTTTGTTTCATCAACTTTTGCCATTATAACAGTAACTTCCACATTTGTAATTTAGAACTGTCTACAGTGGATTAACTTGCGATCAACTTCTTTCAAGGTCAATTCACGAATCAACCTAGGAATCACATTCAGTACAGTTTTTCTGTATAATTCTGAAACTGTATATGACAACTATGAAGGCAATTTCTAATGCAGCTGTGCAACAACAGTGGCAAGTATGGTGATAATTTAATTTAAGCTAGTAACATGGGTTTAATGTTTCTCCACAGGGATTTACAAAGCATTCCATTTTATATTGTTATGAAATGTCTCAACTATCATTTTCTCAGTTTACACCCTTCCTTGATTCTATTGATCTACATTTTCCCTTACATTTTTCGCCTTCTTTGATTCTATTGATCTACATTTACTCCTGACATTTTCAGAAAATAGAGATTGATAGGATGACTAGTGAGTGTAGTCTATGCTGAATTTTGTGTTTGGAGTGAGTGGGAAGGTCAGCAATGTAGGGTTTGGGTGTATGGGACATAAGGGTGGGAGGACACTGAATAAAGAGCAGAGTTGTAAGATCAGAGGTTACATTTGCAGATGCTGAAGATCATCCCGGACACATCAGGAGCTGTCCATGGTCATGTTGATGGTAGAGAATCCGTCGAGACAACATAGAGCCAGCATCTGAAAATTATTCAACATGCCATTTATCAGACCCACACCTTGCAGGATATACCTACAATTCATAGTGATTTAGCTGTGTTAGTTGCAACACTGGCACATCCATTCAACAGATCCCAATAGGATTGCATTTCATAAGCAATTAATTAGCGCCAACTCATTGGCTATACGCCTAATAGTGATACCTCAATGTGCACAGAGGATTGAAAGATAGCAAAGTGATGATGAAGAGGATACCGACAGTAATAGAAGGTTGCATAATCTGTCCTTCACATCTGATGTTCATAGATAACTGAACTGAACAATAAATAAATGATATCTCATTCACAACATCTTTACTGTCTATGTCATTATCACTGAAAAATATGCATCACACTCATGTAACAGGTGACATGACTAGTTCTAAGTCTGAAAATACCTGTTGACACATTTGTTCCGGGCCCCATAGGTGCAAGCCTGCACAGATATATTCAATATACCAACTCTAGATGGAATAGAAAGGTGAATTAATCAGTTATGTCAACCGTAGGTGTCAAACCATACACATCATGTAACAAGCAGGCACCCTGCTATAGCCATCAGTACATGTACAATTGAACATCATACCATTAAGATGTTCATGATATGTAGCTGCATCTTGAACTCTGGACACCCCTCAGCACCATCCATAACCACATAAGGAAACATTTCCTCCTCAGTAGCAGCATCATTATCCCCTGGTATTGGCATATGATGCTGCAGTGTGAGTTATGTAAAATACAACAGGAGACAATGATCTTTGATGCCTTCATCGGAGTGTAACAGATACCCACTGGATTTAATAAATCACCATAAGTCAGAATAAAGAAACTTCCTCTGAAGACTTGCATAATGATGGTAGAATGTGGAAAATAGCAGAGAAATCACAATACGCAGGCTGCACAGTTTGTCCAGGGGCAGGCAACATTCCCTAGCCACAGAATCTATTCAGATCCCAAGTAATTTACGGCATGTCACTGGATCCTCCATCTTATTAGGAGCCAAAAGCACCCCGAAGGCTCGGAACACATATTGTACTGGCTGGAGTGCAGATATCTCAATTGGCTGGGATGACACACAGAAAGTCGTATAGGTAGTGCACAATGGAATCACAACCCACTACAACCGCACCACCCATTCTAGAAAGTTACTGAAGCATTCAAAGAAGAAATTGAGCATGCCATAGGGAGGCTCAGGTTAATTTAAAATCTCCCTTCAACAAAGCACCCCAGAAGGTGGTGACATTCTGTTTGAACCGTAGCGGAAATTCAATTTCTGCTTTTGCCATCAGCGTCCCCGGACCAGCCACTCTAACCATCCGGACGGCTGCATCGATGGAATCGTATGACACCATACACAGTTGGGCATCAATGTCATCATTTATTGATCCTCTGTGGGGGTAGGATAAATGATGGATGCTGCCTAGAGCCACCTCCGTGGGAAGGGATTCAGAATTCCTTCTCCAAGCCTACCAGCAATATTTCTGCTGCTTTATGATTCCTATAACTGTTCTGATACGGGTGCTTTGTGGCAACATCCACAAGCGTTGTGCGCTCCCCTCCAGCCGTGTGGCTTCAATAAAGTTTGTTAAAACTTTTTTTTAAACAATCTTTACAGCCACGGACCGGCTTAAGAGAGGGTTTTTTTTCCCTGGCGTGACCCGGGCCCACTGGGCCCCCTGGACCAGCCGGGCCCGGGACGCCAGTATCGCCCATCACCCCCTGATGGCGGGCCTGGTAGTATCAATACAAATACTGTATAGAGCAAATAAATCACTTTTACTTTGATGTAGCTGTGATGTGAGGCATGTCAGGCCTGTACACAGGGCATATTATTACCCTTTGTGGGCATGGGGGAATCTGGACATGTATGGAAAGGTTATATTGCAGTTTAAAGGGACTGGACACTAATAAAATCTTGTGTGCTTGCATTCTGACAGGTGTGTGTGGAATTTGCAACTTGTGGCAAAATTCCCAAAACGTTTTGGATCATTTTTGATAACGGATTTCTGGATAAGGGATACTCGACCTGCATATAGATTACAAAATTTGAATTGCAAGTGACATATGAAGTAAAGTTGTACCAATGATCTTGGTGTAGGTGTTTAAATCTTTCTCCTTTACAAGCCACACAACACTTGCATAGAAAACATCCTTTCTTTCTGGAGCCACAAAACTGTGATCAATATTTAGCCCAGAAGTTTATTTCTTAGAGTTTCACATCTACAAAATACCATTATGGGGAGCACTAGAAATTTCTGTGGTGAGCCTCCCTCAAAGTGTACAATTTATTTTTCCTGTGTACCACTTTGTAAGTGGTATCCTAGCGGAGGCCCAGTTTCCCCCGTGGGTAGCGGTGCTCCATTGTCCCCCATGGGGTAAGTGGTATCCTAGGGGGGATCCAGTGTTTGATCCATCTGGTCCTGCCCATGTTTGTTTTTACTTTTTCCACAGATTAAAGCCTGTTTTATCCATTCCCTGTATGCTCCCTTATTCACACCTGTTTGTGAGTGCTATACCTATATCTATTACTGAGATCACATTGTTTTCAAACTGTATTACACAATTAGTGTTTTGTATTTATATTTTTATTAAGGTTCAACTTGTTACTGCGCCTTCCTGACCCCCCCATTTTATCTGTACACTTTAGCACTTGGGATAGTGCAAAAGCAAGCTGCGTGTCAAGTTGATAGCAAGTATTATTGTTTTTTATGCATGTTTTGTTCACACACATACTTTTTATTCACATGCTGTAATAATGTACTTACGTTGTGATAATTTTTTCACATATTGTTTCACTGTATATATCATATTTGATGCACATTCATTATATGTTATTTAAATATTTGTTCTTTTATTGCACATTTTGATATCTACATATGGTCAAATTGAAAGTTGTATAGTATTTTGAAACTGTTTCACTTCCACTTGTGTGTTTTTTACTTGTATACAAAGATCACTTTTGATGCACTATAGCCAGTGAACTTAAGTATGCTTTGGCCAATATGCACAGATGAGCCATAACATTATCATCACTGACAGGTGGCATGCCAGCGGAGGCAGTGTGATACTTTGGACAATGTTCTACTGGGAAACAGTGGGTCTTGCCATTCATGTGGATTTTACTTTGACACGTACCACCTATCTAAGCATTGTTGCAGACCATGTACACCATTTCATGGAAACGGTATTCCCTGATAACATTTGCCTCTTCAAGCACCCTGCCACAAAGGTTAATGCACCCTGCCACAAAGCAAAAAAGGTGCAGGAATGGTTTCAGGATCACACCAACAAGTTTGAGGTGTTGACTTGGACTCCAAATTCCCCAGATCTTAATCCAATCGAACATCTGTGGAATGTGCTGAACAAACATGTCCGATCCATGGGGGCCCCACCTCGAAACTTACAGGACTTAAAGGATCTTGGGGCCAGAAACCATAGCACACCTTCAGATATCTACTGGAGTGCATGCCGTTTTGGTGTCAAAAGGGGACCTATACAATATTAGGCAGGTGGTCATAATGTTATGGCTGATCAGTGTATGTAAGCAAAGCCTCTCATTTTTATTACTTTTATACATTTATAATAAAAAAACTCTGTCAAGTGAGAATTATACAGGTAGTGTATATGTGTGTTTCATGTAAACTGGAAAAGATTTGGAATTTCTCTTGGTACCTCTAATTACCTGAGTTTAAATCAGAGCTTGTTGCCTTAATGCACATGAGTGGTATATATACTGCTGTGAGTCAAGTTTCACCACAAGTAAGTGTAGTGGCACATTCATATAATTTTAATTAACTTGCTCCTGATTCTTTTTTAGTACTTAATTTTTTTTCATTTTTCTTTTTACGTTTCCCATCTGTGTTTTGCTTTTCCTATGGTTTCAACCACATGAGCAGAGGATTTAAACCGAACAGGTAAAATTCAGCTTCATTAGTCCTCATAGCTGTGGTTTTGTTTTCCTAACACGTAAAGTTATTTTACGACACATGATTTTTAGAGAAAAAAAAAAAAAAGAAATATCTCTGCCAAGGTAAAGAGGTAAAGTGAGACACCCGACACACAGATCTAATACGTTGCTTTCTGGGTCTGCCAATAATAAATCAATATCCCTGAGCTCACAGAACAATCAAGTGGAAGTATTTGGGTAGACAGCGATACCCTTTTTAACCTCAGAGTACATTACCGTGCCATATAAAACTGATGGATTTCAATGAAAGCCAGCTGCCATACCTCTAAAACATCTATTATCCGTATGAAGAAGGAGCAGCCATAATGTGGAAACAATTAAGCAATAGGTGGACCTCATTCCATAGCTAACGCTAAGTAAATGCCACTGTGTATAACATTGTAGCTGAGAAATATGCTTCTAGTTGTGGCTTGGTTTCAAATTCTACATTTTAAAGGTGAGGTGAAGCAATTTTAAAACAAATTGCCTCTGGATTTTACCTTTACCACATTCTTCGATCTTTAATATAAGCCCTGATGAAATACATTGGTTGCCCTTTTTTGCTGTAATTCAAATACACTGCTGCTACTTTAACCTTTTATGTGTGAGACTGATAAAGAACACATTAACAGTGTTAAATATATATGAAATGCAAGTAAGAGAACAACACACATAGCATACACTATTTTTTATATATCCATTTGCTCTATGTGGTATGTCATGTTTATAAGTATATTCTCAAGGAAAGGAAACCTCTCCAGCTAAATTGGTATTTAATGAAGCATATGCACTAACGTTTCTGTGTAAAGTCTCCCTATAATTCATATGCTCTATAGAGATATATTCCTCCCAGAATGGGGAACCCCAGAGGGTGCTGCTTCAAAGGGGATTGTTAGCACTACCTTCCATGTGCAGTAGAGTGTCACTCAATGCAACTGTGCTTTCTCAGAATCCATTCTCTTGATTCGGGAGGATGACTTCGAATCAAGACTTTCTCAGGTAAAGTGAGAGAGGAGTTTGATTAGAACTTTACCAAGGAAGCGTTTTACCATTGAGTAAATTCAGTAAAACTTGGGTCTTTGGAGTACTGTCCTCCTACAGAGGTCATATTTAGATCTATGGGCAAGTGCACTTCTACTGGGTACTATCTTTAGGAATTTCTTATTAGATTCTATCTTCTGGTGTGCTGTGGTATCTTGCACTAAGACATTTGCAGCAGATTCTTTAAGTCCAGTAAGCCCATGGGACCTCCATGGATCGGACCTGTGTGTCCAGCACATCCCACAGATGCTAAATTTGGAGGCAACACCTTGAACATTTTGTTGTGTTCCTCAAACCCTTCCTGAACCATTTTTGCTTTGTGACAGGTCACATTATCCTGCTTAAATAGACCGATGCCATCAGGGAATACTGTTTCGATGAAAGGGTGTACATGGTCTGCAGTAATGCAGTAGGTTGTATGTGTCAAAGTAACATCCACATGAATGGCAGGACCCAATTTTTCCCAGCAGAACACTGCCCAAAACCCTGCCTCCGCCGGCTTGCCACCTGTCAGTGGTCATAATGTTATGGCTGATCAGTGTACAAGTTATTGCCAAACGGCAATCTTTATAGATTACAACATCTTCAACCTGATTTATATATTTGGGACTAAGGTTTTAAACTGGATTTACAGAATAGCATTATAACAGAAACAAGAGATACATATATTGAGGATAATTTCACTATATATTGCTGGGTTGGATTGCTGTGTTCTGGAGATGGTAATCAGTTGTGCTCTAAGTTTATTAAAGTGTTTCATATCCTGAATTTTAATGTGAAATATAGGACATTTTGCTCTTGCCTTGATTTTTAACATCTTAATGTTTCTAAGATTATTAAAGACGACAAGGTTTTTCATTTTCATTTGTACACGTGCAGAATCAGAACACAAGTATTTTAATCAAGTTGCATAAATCTGATAAACTTGTCCAAAATAAAAATAGATTGCTGAAAAGAATTGTAAAGTATATTGGATTTAATGCTTACTGATGAGTAACCTTTAGATTTGGAAGAAAATGTATACTTTGAGAGTTCTTCTTCGATGCACAAGATAATGTACTAAACAGTCATCTCACATGTTGGGAATTCTTGCCAAGTGGTTGTCCCTTGATTGAAGACACAGTATAGCATTGGGTCCGATTTCAATGATGCAAAATATCACTTCTTACTGGTTTGTAACTATTTTTTAATGTGCCTTTTTCAGTGTATGGAACCCAGCTCAGGTCATTGAATAAACCCAATGAGTGCATGCACAGATATGCACAGTCATTAATGATCATCATTCCATCAGTTAATTTCTGATTTACTTAGGGTGAAGAATCTATTAAAAGTTTAGTTGTCCCCCATTTACAAAACCCAGAGAAATAGGTGATGACTACTATCTGGAAATCTTGCCTACAGTTAAATGCGTGATCCCTAGTCTGCAGCGTCTGTTAGCCTAGGTTACATGTTCTCATGTTGGACCTCATCTTGCATGTGACTCTCATTATTGCTTAATGGACCAATGATCTCTAAAGGGGCTCAGTTTATCTCTATGACCAAAGAAGCTACAATTAGCTATTCCCGAGCGAAAAATAGGAAATTGCTCCCCCCCATATACTGTATTTATTGAAGAAGAAAAAAAATAATAATTATATATATGAGCATTGTTTTTATTAATCCACCTTATTGGACACCAGAAGGTGGTGATATAGTGTAGGGAACTTGAGGTCTATAAACTGATGTATCATAAATCATCTTTATACTTCTCTTTTTGCGCTAAGTATGACCCCATAATGCAGTGCAATAGTATCTGTATTATGTTGTGTTTATCACATGCATATTTGCTATGTCTTATCTTCTGTGCCAAGGGCCAGTGCCTCCTCTATGTAGCATGAGTTATCAGAAGAGTCACTAGGGTTGGAGTCACCTAGTGTGGAAAATCATGGTGTCACCCCATGTATTTCCTCCAATACCATGCCAAAAAGATTCCTTAGTAATGCCAGTCAGATGGCCAATAAATATGGCACATATAGTAGCCCCACAAATTTTGCCACACACAGGAGCCCCATAACTATGACACACACAAGAGCCCTATAAATTATGCAGCACCAGAGCCCCATAAATTATGCCACAACAGGGCTCAATTTTTTATGCCTCACCTTGGATCCCAATTAATTATTCCACACACACAGGCGCCCCCTAATTATGCCACACACAAGCGCCCCATAGTTATGCCACACACACAGGCCCCCCCTAATTATGCCACACACAAGCGCCCCATAGTTATGCCACACACAAGCGCCCGATAATTATGCCACACAAAAGAGACCCTTAATTATGCCACACATGGGGCCCAATAAATATGCCACACATGGGACTGCCATTAATTATGCGACACACAGGTGCCCCACATGGTGACAATTGTACAATTCTAAAACAATACATATCTATACACACGGCATCTCTCTCTATCTCTCTCTCTCTATAACTAGTTGCATTTATACTTATTAGAATTTTTTAAATATTATATTCAACTATTTTTATATGTAATAAAAATGTTATTGAAAAATTGCATTGCTTGTTTTTATTTCCTTCCTCTGCACCCACGTTGCACCTAAAGGACTTAACAAAGGACCATACAGTACCCACAGAACTTGCACCCACAGCACGTGGCTTGCACTCATATTGCACCTACATGATTTGGCATGCCACAGTGTCACTTTGCACCACAGAACTAGCCAGTGTCACTTTCCTCATGTTCTTTTGCTCCACAGACCATGCCACAGCACCACTTTGCCAATTAAAATAAACCAGTTTTCCCATTAATATGCCAGTGTTTGCTCATAAATATGGCACATCCAATTTGCCCAATAATATGCCAGTAGTATTTTGCAGTTAATAAGCCAGACAATTTGCCTAATAATATACCAGTATTATTTTGCCGTTAATAAGCCAGACAGTTTGCCTAATAATATGTCAGTATTATTTTGCCATTTAATATGCCACAGCCAATTTGCCCATTTATATGCCAGTACTATTTTGCCATTTAATATGCCCCAGCCAATTTTCCCAATAATATGCCATTATTATTCTGCCATTTGATATATGCCAGTATTTTGCCATTCAATATGCCAGTCTTTTGCCATTTAATATATTCCAGTATTTTGTCACTTAATATATTCCAGTATTATTTTGCCACTCAATATGCCAGTATAATTTTGCCATTCAATATGCCAGTATTTTGCCATTCAATATGCCAGTATTTAGCCACTCAGTATGCCAGTATTTAGCCACTCAATATACCATTATTTTGCCACTCAATATGCCAGTCTTTTGCCATTAAATATGCCATTCTTTTGCCATTAAATATGCCAGTATTTTGTCACTCAGTATGCCAGTATTATTTTGCCATTCAATATGCCAGAATTTTGCCATTCAATATTTCAGCATTTAACCCCTCCAAATGCCATAATTTTGGCATTCAATATTGCAGCATTTAACCCCTCAATATGCCAGAATTTTGTAGCGTTTAACCCCTCAATATGCCATTATTTTGCCATTTAATGTTGCAGCATTTAACCCCTCAATATGCCAGAATTTTGACATTCAATGTTGCAGCATTTAACCCCTCAACATGCCAGAATTTTGACATTCACTGTTGCAGCATTTAACCCCTCAATATGCCATTATTTTGCCATTCAGTATTCCAGCACTTAACCCCTCAATATGCCAGCACTTAGCCACTCAAAATGACAGTATTTTGTCACTCAGTATGCCATCATTTAACCCTTCAATACGCCAGCATTTTACCCCTCACTATGCCAGAATTTTGTCACTCAATATGCCAGCATTTAACCCCTACAATATGCCAGTATTTTGCTCGTTTTATACCTCCCTCCTCCCCCTTCCCCAGCACTTACCTTATTTACCTTACAGAGGAGGGAAACACATCCACCGTATGTGACATAACATCACATCCGGTAGCACTGATTTTTTTTTCCGGCAACCAAATCCAGTGGATGGCCTGTCAGAAAAAAAAAAGTTTAGCAGAGTGATGCGGCAGCACGGGACGCCACTGTGAGTTATTGCTCTGTGTCACTGAACTAAAACTTGTTGTATAAAAGCATGCTTAAAAATAAAAACATAGAAACATAGAATGTGTTGGCAGATAAGAACCATTGGGTCCATCTAGTCTGCCCAATTTTCTAAATAATTTTTCGTCCTCCATTCCCTATCTTATAGCTAGGATAGCCTTGTGCCTATCACATGCATTGTGCCTAAATGACAGCAGAAGTGCAATATCATAGTACTGTCTGTCTAATGTGATTGTGAATGAACATAATGAGATTTGTAATGTGTAATGTGTAAAGCTTATCACCCCCGGCCTCTTTGTATTTATTTATCACTGTTTAAACATGTTATGTTTTAGAGGGTGAAATGGATGACATTTGTATTAAAGGGGAATTGTTTTTTTCTGGGAAGGAAATAATTGTAATTTAGAGTTCTGTGTACATACACACACAGAGGAAAGTGGGTGAAGAACCAACTATATCAGTGCTGGAATTCTGGATCTCTGGATTTCTGCAAAAAGATTGGCTGCTAGTACAAAATGAGAAAAGGGGCAGGCTTTACATAAACCTGTTTTTCATCTGCCTTTCCAGTGTTTTCTTTTCGGCCAGAGCATTGGTTCCTCTAGGTTTTTTAAGTCACCTGACCAGAAAGCCAAAGATGGCAAAATGCATTCACATGCAGATGAAGCAGGATGCTGCATGAAGAATTCTTAACACTTTCTGTATGATAGTGTAATTCAGAACTTAAATGCATATGGTGTCATATTTATGTCAACAGCAGGGAAGACTGATAGACGGACTAGTGTGATCACCCAAAGAACAAGAGCCAAGAACCTGGAAAATAGACATTATTCAGACACAAATAGAATTCATGTAGTCATTTCATTTCGAGATCTTTGATAATGTTAGAAATTCATGTAATTTTTAGATATCTGATGATGTTAGAAATTATTTGAACCCTAATTAGGTGAAACATTTCATTTTCTACATATTTTAGTCTTTCCCTGCAGGAATTTTAGATAAATAAATACTAAATCCACAGCAATCCATTGCTTGTTGCTCATCTCCACCAAGCAGTGGTATTTCTTGCATGATGGGTTGTGACAGTCACCCATTCAGTGTTCATAGAGTTACAGGCTAGATATGGTTGGATGCTATTTATTAAGTGATTTATTCTGGAAGGCTGCCAAACAAAATGTTTTCGGCACAACCTGTTGTCAAACTCTTTATTTATTAATATGGAAGAAGTAAGGAAGGACCTACATCCTAGTATGAAAGAGTCCACATGATACCCATAAGGTCTTGACTACTTCACTACTAAATAGAAGTTATGCACTTTGAAAAATTCTAATAGTTTTGGGTGGTAAATAGTACATTTGCGTCTTGTGGTGCACTTCTTATCTGAGAGTCAAAAAGAACAGTCCAATACTGTGCTTACAGCGCACTTTGAAAAATTCTAAATGTTTTGTGTGCTAAATAGTACATTTGCGGTGCACTTCATATTTGAGAGTCAAATAGAACAGTCCAATACTGTGCTTACAGCGCACTTTGAAAAATTCTAATTGTTTTGGGTGCTAAATAGTACATTTGCATCTTGCGGTGCACTTCATATCTGAGAGTCAAATAGAACAGTCCAATGCAGTGCTTACAGCGCACTTTGAAAAATTCTATTTGCTGTGCTAAATAGTACAGTTACGGCCTGCACTTCATATCTGAGAGTCAAATAGAACAGTCCAATACTTTGCTTACAGCGCACTTTGAAAAATTATAATTGTTGTGCTAAATAGTACATTTACGTCTTGCGTTGCATCTTTTGCAGTCCAATAAACAAAAAAAAATACAAATAAAAATTGTTGACTATTGGCGGTTACATTGTCGCCTGACATAAACCATCTGCTACTTTGGTGGGTGACCGCAAAGAATGAGGAGAGCGTCAAATAAGGGACGTGGCCCTGGTCGTGGTGCTGCTGGTGTTGGTGGAGCTCCTGTTGCAAGTAGGGGATGTTATCGATCTGTGCCAGCTACATGCACAAGTGAAACACCTTCCTCAGGTGCTAGTACGTGACAGAACCTTTAGCGTTATTTGGTAGGCCCGAATGCCGCTCTTAGAATGGTGAGGCCAGAACAAGTACAGGCGATAGTAGATTGGGTGGCTGACAGTGCCTTCAGTTTATTTATTTATTTAGAAAGTGTTTTACCAGGAAGAATACATTGATATTTCTCTCGTTTTCAAGTATGTCCTGGGGACCCAGTCCAGAATGGAGTTACAGAGTTACACATTTAACAGTAGATTAAAATAAATACATACATACATATATATATATAAACAAGTTGGAAGGTAAACATACAGGGTAAACCATTATTGATACAAAGAAGGAACAACATGTACAGTATATGAAGGAGTTTGTAAACTAATAACAGGTACAATCTGTTTTGAGGATTTTGGAGACATTTACTTTCAGTGATTTTAGACTAGCTGCTGATTTGGCAGAAGCAGGAAAGCTATTCCACATTTGAGAGAGAACGCACCTCAACCCGCTTCCTTTTTGAAGTGAGGGATCGCTAGCAAAGGGTTGGTGCAAGATCTGAGATTGTAGGATGTGCAGGGAGTAAGGGTGAGCATGCCGCTCAGTTAGGGGGGAAGCTTTCCAGAGAAGTGGTTTTGCACTAAGTACGCTAGGTGGAGAGCGCGCCTGGAGGCAAGCGTCAGCCAATTTAACTCTTTTAACATTTTACCGTGATTAGAGTTATAATCGCACTGTAGTGCAAAATGACACAATGTATTGTACAGAGTGTCAAGTTTACCGAGATGTGTCTGGGAGGCAGAATCATACACAACATCTCCATAGTCCAAGATCGGCATAAACATTTGCTGCACAATACGTTTCCTTACCGTGGAATCTAGGTTTGATTTGTTTCTATATAGAAAGCCAATCCTAGGATATAGCTTTGATACTAGCTTATCAATATGGAGACCAAAAGATAAGTTTGGGTCTAGCCACATGCCAAGATACTTGTATGAATTTACTTTGAGTCATGTTATAACTAGATTTAACTTAGTATAAACTGAAAGAGAATGCCCTGCACTCCAACCCTCTCTCAAATGGATAATTCTGTTGATCCTCCTGGCAGCCATGCTTTAGATTTAGATTTATGTTCTTCCAAAGCTAAAATCAAAGATTCCATCTGCTGCTATTTTGTGGCTCAGCTGTATTTGTAATTTGTATGCATTTTATGTTATTTTAAGTTATTTTCCTATCCACATGTGCTTGCAGTGCACTTGTCCTACTCTTACCCACATTTTACTTCCTTTTGCAGCCCTCTAGCCCTTTCCACAACTTTTTTAGAGGCATTTTAGTGGCCAAAAGTTCGTGTCCCCATTGACGTCAATGGGGTTCGGGGTCAAGTTCGAGCAGGGACCCGGACATTTTTTCGAAGTTCGGTCGAACCTGCCGAACCCGAACATCCAGGTGTCCGCTCAACTCTAGTTATTACACCTTCTGTAAGATAACTTGTACATATTAAAAATCAAGATAGTGCCTTGCATTATTATTAAATAATAAAGTGTTTCTTTATTAGTTTCATTAATAATGATTGGTAGAGAGACAAGGAGATGAGAGTAAACACCCCCTTAGATAGTTTGTGTTTGAACAAAACTACTAATACCTCAGTCATGCAATAATCAGATTTAAATCAAATCATCTGTTTATTCTTAGGATTCCTCTCGATCATTATGCGATCATTTCTCAAAATGGAAGTTTTAGTACTTACCTCCATATCTACACTTCACACCAAGAGGGGTGTTCAGATGGTAACAAGCGTGAATAATTGAATTCTGGTTATACTATGCTATACTTCTAATGACCACAGGAAGAAACTTTTAAAACACTCTAATTTAGGCTGTATATACAGTAATATATCACATGTATTGACTACAGCGGTAAGCCGCTATCCAAACAAGCCAGCTTATGACTTAGTGTGGTGTAATAAACAGAAGTCTTCTGAGGAAAGGGAAATTTTAAATTGTTTACAGAATTTCTTGTTTCATCAGAGTAAAGCAATTAGTCTTAAACTGGTCATTTCTCAGAATGTTTATGCTCCACAAAACCTGTCTCTATAATACTTGTCTTCAGGAACATCTGCAAGCATCATGCAAAAATAAAAAGTTACACAAGCTGAGAATCGAATGTTACTGTATGATGTTGTCCGTGAGGTGTCTCTTGTACTAAACTTGGATCAGATAACCTATAACTTGTATTAAGTATTTGCTAATGACATCTCTCTTTGAGGGATGTGTGACTTACCATTGCACAAACGTCTTCCATCTACAACACTTACTAGTAACTGTTCCCACCATTGTTTTGTTCAATCTTGACAAATGTTTTGTTGACAAAGTGTTTTACTTTTCCTTTTTAAATCTGGCCCCCTCCAGGATGTTTTATTTGTTTTACTAACCACAAAATAATAAACCTATACAACATTAAAATGTGACTGTATATGCTTTTTTCAATGGTATGCAAAAGATGTTGAATTTTCCTTGCATTCATTTATGTAGGAAGTGGAAACATTTATCCTGCATAGCTGGAAATAAGTGAAATTCCATCTCTTGCATCTTGTGTGTTGAAAAGTTGATATCCCTGCAGGATCAGCCATGTGTGTTTGGGCAAAAGATCCTCACTTTGGCTAGCACTAAAGTTTGCAAATTTGTAATTTTCCTCCTTTTTTTTCTACTGATGCAAAAGTCATAGGAACTATCCATTGAAAACACTGACCAGCAGTGGACAATGCCATCATTATTTTGAAGGCTACCTGTTGCTAGTGGTTTGACGGTCTTCCTCATTTTTCATATCTTATTAAATGACTATATCAGTCATGCTCCAATGACATACTTGGAGACATCCCAAGATCAGGTCTCGGGAGGTGGAAGGGGCGGAACTAAAAGTACATGCATTTACATGACAATGCATGATCCCTTGAGCTTGAGTCAAATCCTACTTGCTACAGGTATGTGGTGTCTGGAGCTCACTTCTTATAGACACGCATAACTTAAATGCAATGTCTTTTCTGCAATGAACATGCCGAATGAGGCCTAAAGCACACAGAGTTCCTGGCTTCCAGATATCACTGCACCACATGGGTAAGAGACGCCCTATCAAGAGCCTATACTTTGAGAAACTAAGTGAACCCCTGGAAAGACATGGAACTGCAAAATAGAGGACATATTGAATACCACTACATGGAATACCACTAAAAAACACTATGATGATTTGTTTGTGTTTGGTCACATCATTTTACACTCTTTTCCCTCATATAATAACAAAGTATTATTATTAATAGAAACATGTCAAAGAATAAAAACAGGTAATTCGTTCCAAAAATAACAACCCACCACTATTAGTGGTTGCAACATCTTTCACCAAACTCCACCAACATAATAATCTCATGGATGGAAGAGAACACAGAATAAAAAAAACTAAGATACTAACATATGTATTTACTTTGTAATATTTATAATACTTTTTCAAGGATTTGGCAGAAAGCTCTCATGAAATATAATGTTGTATTTTATGGGTTTCAAGTAAATGTTGTAGGTTATATATTATGTATGTTATTGTTTTTTTATTTTTTTACACAAAGTACCTTTCATGAAGCCTCTTTAAATTTTACTTCAGTCAAAACAATAGTAGCCAATTGTCTAATTATAATGCTGGCAATATTTTATTCCACTGATTTACAATTCTAGAGATCTATTTCAATAAACATTATAATATTAGTTAAAAATCAAATGACCAATCACGCAGATCATTATTTTTACATATTAGTTCTTCGGAATATACACATTGCAAGCATTTTTAAATTCCTCTTGTGTTAATAAAATAAACTATAGACTCAGATAAACTAGGCAAACCGTCAATTAGCACCTCATGGAGACAAAAAAGATCTAAAAACACAACGATTACCAGAGAGTAAAAATGTTCAGTTATGTAACTTTGAACTTCTGTTTGTGATAATATTGAACTATTTGAATGATATTCGTTCATTCTTAAACATATAGTTCTCAAAATATACACATTTATTGCTGATCTGAAATGAGATATTATTCATTTAAGTTCGCCAGGAAGAGTGCTTTTATTTTGTGACTGAACATCTGTGTTATGCACAACGAAGATCCAAGTTTAACTATTGGGGAATATCAATTTACAACAACTGCTGGAACATCAAAAAATGCATTCCATAATAAGATCCAGTGTTTCCCTGGAATTTTTAGAAGCTGCCAAAATAAATCTAGTTCATGTAAATGAAAATGTAATAAATGCTAAATAACGGCTTTTGCAGATGGATCTTTGCAAAAACATGATCCCAAACACTGAAATGCATGAGATATTCCAATTGCCTAGCCTGGTAACAAGAATTTCCTGTAGACATGCAATTATTATATATTGGGAAAGCTTTCTTCAAACACTCACTTTTTGTTGACCCCTAGTGTGGGCTACTCAAAGTGAACGGCAAAAATCAGGCATTAACCTAACTTTTTAGTGATCTTTCCAATATGGCACAGGAGGGTTCATAATAGTGTAATCCAGGGATCACCATGGCGACTACAATCTGACTCCTGGTGCCCGAAACATGCTCACTAGACTGTAAGCAGTGGGAAACACCTGTGAGGAGTGAAGGGAGCTCATTACAGGCACTGTTGATATGTTTGAGGAGGATGAAGGAAGGAAAGGAGGTTCAGTGACACCCCTAAGCTTCAAATGCCACTATTGAAAGGAGAGAGATGCGGAAGCTGCCCTGCCCCCACTGCAGTGATGGACCCTCTGCCATGCTAAACTTCTTCCGTGGGCTATAACTATGTGTCAGAATCTCTGTGTGTATGAGTGAGTGGGTCAGCATGTGTGTTTGATTGCTTCCTATGCGCGTTTCCCTGATGGCATGCAAGGCACGTGAATTGTCACTAACGGGATGTTTTCCTGTGACGTGCCTGGCATATCAATTGTCGCAAAGGGGTTAATAACTAACATTCCCTTTCCCAATCCAACAAAGGTAGGCAATCAAGAAGGGGTATGGAGGTTACTCAGGGGAGGGAGACATTTTTACCCACTCTGGAAATAATCCATCAGACGCCCATGCAACAAAGATCATTACTTGACAATGACATTTAGTCACTTTTCTGGCAAGACAACTGGGACTAACAAGGACCCCTTTAGTCCTATTAAGACCAAGGTTTGATATATGAAAGTAGACAATGGTATTAATTAACTATGATGCAGGAAAACCTGCAGCTGTAGAACCAGGTTCTTGACATTTTCAAGCAGTACCTCATAAAGGTCATATGGAATAAAGGGTCATGGTCAGCAAAGGCTTTCTGATAACAAAGTCTAGTGTTCAAATCCTCCATACATAGCAGGAATGAAGTAGACCCAATCTATCACCAAAAAAAGCCACATCAGCAGCAACTTTTTCCAGTTTCTTTTGTTTCTCATTTATCTCATTCCCATGCACTTCTTAATAGAATATTAAACGTTTGTAAGCAAAAACTGGTCAGTATTGCAAATTAATATGTTGGAACCTAAAACGGCCCATGGTTCAGATTTCTGCTGCCAAGTGTTAATTATCATGACATCAATCCCTTTTTTCCCCAAAACCACAATTTTGGAGAGCCGTCTATTGCTGAAGTACGTTAATCCAATCAGTGGCTCTGGGCCAATGAGGAGCTGTTCTTTTCAGATGTCAGAGCTGCTCTCCATAACATGTTAGAGAGAAAAAAAGGCCTTTTGGTTAACAAAGGAGAACCAACTAAAATAAACAGGAAAATGTGTATCCTGCCAAGCTCAGGAAATCTCTTTTTTTTTTCCCCTTCAAGTAAAATGGCTGGTGTTATCAGCTTTACTTCTCGCATGCAAGATTACAATGGATGCAGTTTTCTCTATGAACAGCATCACTGTTTGTCCTTGAAGAGGAGATGATGTGATCAGTGAAGGAAAAATGTGATTACAAACATTGTTTAAATACAATCAAACTGAGAGCAGATATATGTAGCTTTACAAACTCTTAAAGTGGCAGGTAAGCAATATATGAGAATGAGCTCATCTTTACTTTGATGCTTAATCTTCAACACACTGCCAAGTAGAAGAAATACATACTTGTATAAACAAAGACATAATACAGGATTGGTATCGGCATTGGTGCAATTCATTAGGGGTTTATGGAGTGACCCCCACCTGCACAGGCAGATTGTAGAATACAAGGGAAGACATTTTCTCCTATCCTTTTTCCTATAGTGAATCACATATTACCATTGCACAGCTCCATTGCTATTACTCCTTTCAATGGGAAATGTATAATTTGCTTATTAAGCCACAGGGTGCTGGCATAAATAGAACAGCACAGACACTTTAAAATACATATATCACTTAATATATGAATTGGCTTCTAATTCTGTTAACACAAATGGGTCTATTTAAAAAAAATGTGAATTGCTGGTAAGTTGAGACATAGAGTCTACTCAATATACACCGATTTGTTCTGTATTGGATTTGGGTTAGAGCATAATAGACAAATCAAATAAATCTCCATAATGTGGCTATTCAGTATACATGATTCTGTGTCTGAATCGGTTGTTTGGAAACCAAAGCATCCAATGCCTACAGATCTGGGCATTTTCACAATAAAAAGCATACTGCGTCAGCTATCACAGCTGTAATTAGCTATCATTAGCTGTAATGTCAAGGGCAGAAATTGCCTTGTCTGCCTCTTTGAAAAAAGAGCTTGCCGGCAGAGGCAATTGCTGGGGAGATCAGAACATCTCCCCTCACCAGCACTCTGCCTGCAATAAGGTAGCATGGTGTATGTGCCTTGCCCAGATGCACAGACAACCTACCATGTTGCTCACCCTGCTCGGTTTGAAGTGTGCCGTTAGATCACGTGACCCCAGTTGTCTAACATCAGACATGTCAGCCTGGGCAGTGCACAGATACCAGGCTGCCTGCCACTAGACACCAGAAAATGAACAGCATTGTCTGGTGTAAGTCCTGGGTGATGGGGAATTTAATGGGTGTGCAATGTACGTGATGGGGCATGCCTTGGGGTGATGGGTCATGTGATGGGGCATGTAATGGGTGTGCAATGTGGGTGACGGGGCATGTAATGGGTTTACAATGTGGGTAATGGGGCATGTCTTAGGGTGATTGGGCATGTAATGGGTATCAACGTGGGTGATGAGGCATGTTCTGGGGTGATGGGGCAAGTAATGGGTGTGGAATATGAGTGATGGTGCATGCTTGTCCTGGGGTGAAAGGGCATGCCCTGGGTGTGCCATGTAGGTGCTGGGGCATGTTCTTGGTGTGCAGTGTGGATGATAGGGCATGCTCTGGTTGTTCAGTGTGGGTAATGCGGCATACCCTGGATGGTCTGTGTGGGTGCTTGGACATGTCCTGGGTGTGTAACGTTGGTGACGGGGCATGTCCTGTGTGTGCAGTGTAAGTGATAGGGCATGTTAGGCAAGTGTGAGGCCTGAGGTAAGGGTGAGGCCTGTGGTGGGTAGCTAAACAGGAACACATGAGAGAGGGTGAGGACTGAGAAGGGTGGCTAAACTGGAACACCGGAGAGAGGGTGAGGTCTGAGAAGGGTAGCTAAACAGGAACACCAGAGAGAGGGTTAGGTCTGAGATGGGTAGCTAAACAGGAACACATGAGAGAGGGTGAGGTCTGAGAAGGAGTGACTGTTAGGGAGCAACTTAGCTGAAGAAATCTTGCTGTAGCCAGATCCCCCAGGCTGGTTGAACCACCCAGGTTCAGTTTCCGAGTTTCTGGACAGGGTTAACATTTAAAAGAGCTTTAAGCAGAGGATCAGGAAAAGAATCAGAAGCTCTCAGAAGTCAGGCATCCAACTTCATGCAAAAGCACTGGCTGCAATAAACTGCAGCTATTTAACAGGGGTGTGTTGCAAAAGTTAACAAGCCCACCTGACACCAAACAGAGGGGAAGAAATACAAGCAAACACAGGTAGGGAGGCCTCTAGAGGAGGCAGGAGGTATATAAACACAAAATTTAGGACTTTGAAACACGAAATCTCCTGAAAGATATGTGAGAATAGAATCTGGCAAGACATATACAGCTTCTTTGAAGAGGAATAGTGAAAACAAAACATTATAATACACAGGTTCCTAGGCATGAAAGAAAAAAATAATGCAGCCACCTCTTCAAACTGTTCATGGTTGACTGAGAAAAGGGGATGGCTAAAGGCTGAAGCAAAAATAAGTTAGTAATAAGAATGCTGTTTCTTAGCATTATTAGACCTCTAGAGGAGGCAGTAGGTGTATAAACAAAACATTTACGACTTTGAAATACATGAGTCACAACGTCAGTGTAGAACCCTGACACTGGGTGTGCAACATGGGCGATGAGGCATGTCCTGCATGTGCAGTGTGGGTGATGTGTAATGTCCTGGGTGTGCAATATGGGGGAAAGGGCACATGCTGGGGTTTGTTCTGGGTGTGCAATGTGGGGAATTGGGCACATGCTGGGGTATGTTTTGGTTCTACAATGTGGGTGGTGTGCCGAATTTAGTCTGCTTAGGGCAGCACAAAACCAAAATATACCACTGTCGGCTACCCAGTATACAACAATCACAGCTTTAATTCAGGAGTAGGTATAATATACTGTGCAACCATCAAATTATGTCACTGTAATCATGCTTGAATGGGAAAAAAATCCTTCTTGACTCCAAAGGCAATCAGATTGCACTCTTTGTATTCTCTCTTTCAGTCAACTGCCAATCCATATAGGCCTATTTCAAAGTAATATATCAGTAAACTTATACAGTAACCTTTTGTGTGGGACCATATAAAGTCTAAAGATCCACAATACCTATATATTTTTCTAATATCTTCATAGAATACAATTAAGTTTGTTTGACATGATCTGTCTTTCATAAAGCCATGTTGGCTCTTGCTTGCAAATATTTCCTTAGCAAAGCTTCAGACAGTTTCCCTACCACAGATGTCATGCCCAGCTGGGATTTGGATCCCCTTTTAAATATGGGGACTGCTTTACGATAATCTGTGGGTATCATGCCTGAAATAAAAGAATCCCTGAATTCAAACACAGTGGTCTTGCTAGGACCTGGCTTAGCTCTTTTAGTACCAGTAGGTATTTACCATCCGGCCTCGGGACTTTGTCTACCTTAACAACATTTAATTACTGTAACACTTTTTCTTGTGTCAGCCAATCACATGCTTGTTGTAAAAGGGGCTTGCAGGTTCTTCTCCATTGGTTCTTCCTTGGTAAAAACAGGAGAATGTAAAGTATTTAAAATATCTGCTTTCTCTCTGTCCCCTCTAACCATCTCACCCACTTCAGATAACATAACACAAGCGCATGCTGATTGCATACTAATCATGTGACTAAACCTATGAGGGCTTGCACATTGTTGTCACTGTTGCATGCTATTACATTGATGTCATACAACTGTACGTTCATGTCCACATTTCCATGGACATGGATGTACAGTAGTATGTAAATCATATACCAGAAGTTGCTAACACATTTGCATGAACATCAGCCAAGAATGAGCAAGTGTTTATGTGTATTGCCTTGGGTGGTGGATCCCTGGGCCTGCACATCAGGAGCCGACAGTTGGTGGGAGGAACCTTTTATGGGATAGGTCTGTTGGAGATGAAGAAGTATGAATTGTTAATGTTATCAATGATGGTGCATTGTAAAAAAAATAGTATTTAAAGATTTAACTATACATGGTCAGATTAGCTATTCTAGCGGGAGAAGGGTACCCAGTGTGGTCCAGTGCAAAGTATAGTGCAGTCATTTGAAGGAACATGTACTCATCTTATTGCCATCATAAGGCAAAAGGTGAGTTGCCCTTACGAGGAACCAAACCTGCAACCAAGAGAATAAAAATGCTAATACAGTTTGCACATTACTACACAGAGCCATCTCAACAGTTATAACAAAGCACCAACCTAAATCACAAAAGGTTAGTGCTTGTTGCCATACTGTCTGATAACATAAGTGTCTCTGCATTACTATATACTTTAAGAAGCCCTATTTCTTGTTGTCATTAAAAAGAAGTGAGTATGCAGACTAAACTAAACCAAAACAGTCACATTACCAATAGAAGTGGAGGGGAAGGAATTGGAAAAAAAATCCAGGAGAAAAATACCTTTAGGTGGACACCTGACTCACTAGAATATCTGGGGATAAAAATAACATCAGACCCCAGAGATACAATGGAGTCAAACATTTTCCCATTACTTAAAAACACAAATCTTATGTTTAAAAATTAAAAAAAAAACCTTGAGATATGCATATATGGTGGGGCAGGATAAAGGCATACATTCTACCAAAATGGCTGGATGTCTTTAGAATGATCCCACCAGGAATCTCCCCTCAGTGGCTAGATCTTATCCAGACCACTTTCTCCAAATTAATTTGGCAAGGGAAAAGGCCAAGACTAGGAATTAATCTCCTCTCCAAAAAAATAGACAGAGGAGGCCTGAGCATTCCCAACATTCGAGAATACTATGCAGTTAGCATGATAAATCATGTTGTGAACACCCACAACCCAAAAAAACAGGCAGAAGGCTGGGCACAGCTGGAAAAACTTCAGCTTAAAAAAATAGGGTTAACAGAGATTCTCTGGTTTAAGAAAAACAAAATTAATATAAGAGATAAAAACTGTTTGGTTTTAGCACATCTATAGATAACAATAACATAAAATTAATTCAGATGGAACTAGAAAACCTTGACCTTCAGAACTGGCAAAAGGGAGGCATAAACAAACTTGCAGATTTGATGAAGGGAAAATCAAATTAAAACCTTTGCAGAACTCCAAGAAGAATACGGCCTGAGGAGTAGAGTTATATTTAACTATATAAGAGTTAAAGGATATTTAGCGACACACTTAATAAAGGAAAATGATGAACAAAGGGGAAAGGCACAATGCCTGATATTTGGGAAAAGAGGAAGATTTAAAATCAGACAGTATAAGGAACTCCTGGATACTGAAAAATCAGAGACAGGGACTGGCTGCAATCTATAAATAAAGTAAAGAAAACGATCCACTGTCTGGATCTCCGGGGAGACATTCTATAAGCTAATAAACAGATGGTATAACGTTCCTAAAAAAGTGGCTACAATGTATCAAGGAACTTCAAATCAATGTTGGAGATGCAGCCGTGGTGAGGGATCATACATTCATATATGGTGGAGCTGTGATGCCATCCAACCGACTTGGAAAATGATAGGGGATAAAATTAAGAACATCACTGGCATAACATTAAATCACTCCCCTGAAACCTGGCTCTTATGTATGTATTGGCCAAAAATGTCAAATGAAGTATCCCAAATAATAATCCACATTATCACAGCAACATTAATATTGATTGCAAGAAATTGGAAATCAGCTGCAATAATTAGCTGGTCCAATTTGAAGATACAAATAATATACCAAATGAAAATGGAAATGGGAAGGTTGAAATTAGAAAGATCAAGAAAAAATAATTGGATTGATTTGGGAAAATGGATTGAATTATTGGAATCGTCAAATGGTTAGATCACAATTAGGACCTTAGATTGCGTGTAAGAAAGTAAGAAAGAAGCAGTAAACTGAGCATAGTTGTCCTTCGTCCCCTCATGTCCGACCCCACAAAAATGTTGTTATAATTGTTATGCCGTAATACAATTGCGGAAAGTATAAAGATAATATAAAGAGTATGGTACTAGTAAAGTTAAGCAACTGAACATATATATTTAAATGTTATAAGATACAGTAGAACTATATAGGGGGTTGATCCCTGGGTAAAAATGGAGGAGGATACCTAGAGATGCATTTTAAATGTATTTATTGTATCTAAGATTACTGACTAATTTTGTATTTGTATTTGTAAAATAACGTAAAATAAAGAAAAACGTATAATAAAAAAGAAAAAGTGAGTATGTAAGCTTTTTGTTCTTTTCATCTAAACATATCACAGCCAATATAAGTCAGGGAAGATACCCAATATATGTTATCCTTCAGTTCAAAGGTCATCAGTGACTATGAATGTTTGTTGTCAGCCATATGTTTGAAATTCAGACAGATGCTGTTTACACTTGTGGCTTTATGAATGATTACACTACAACTCATACTAATTACCGTGAAATGCAGACATACTATGGTCCTTTTACACAAACTGTCAGACACATTCAGTAAAATACAGCTAGTCTTTCTGTATTGTTAGATACGGGTTGATCTGTAAGGATGCATCAATAGAGACAGGCTAAACATTGGACTTTGATACTTGCTGCAGTTACTTTAGTCATGGCCAATTCCTTGACTTTCACAGGCCATATATTCTGAACTCCTTCGTGTGTGGTCAGCACATTATCACTACTTCCAAATCCATTTTGATGCCAAAAGTTTCAAGAATTTACATCTAGTTATATGTTGAAAAATAGACATATGTGGTTTGTTGTTTGTTATAATGATCCAGCAAATATTCACCAGCATATGTTAGGTTTAGATCGCTTCAGATGAGGAAGAAGTATATTTGTCCCATGGGAGCCTGTCTGAAAATGATAAGCTGCAGTTGATTATTTATACATAAAGCAATTGTGTGATCATTAGCAAAGAAGCAGTCAGATATGTGTTTGTAGTCGGTTTGCCAGGCAGTGATGTAGTGGTCAGCTGGCTTGGAGCAAATTTTAATTCTATGGACCAAAAGCATTGGTAGTATTTTATCGATAAAGGTGGCAACTAGTAAACCAAGTAAATGAGTGTTATGCAAGGTAAGATAATGAATAAAGAAGCAGAATATTGTTTTGTATCTTCAAAATGACATACAATTGTTCATACCTCACTCCACAGTACAGTGCATAATATTAAATATAATAATACATTTAAATGTTAATAAGGAAAAAATGCATGCTTTATAGTTTCACTGCATTCGTTCCATTAATTTTTACTTTAACATCTATTTATAAAATACCAACAATTTATGTAGCGTTTGGTAAAGAGCATAACCACACACTATGTTAGACCAACAGAGACAGACTGATACATGAGTCAGAGAGCCCTGCTTGCAGCTCACAATCTAGAGGGAGTGGGGGACAGGAAGCATATAAGGTGAATGAAGAGGTCAAAGAGGAAGCTGATGGTAGTAACAGTATTTGGGGACAGTTGATATGAGTAATGACCGCACAGAACAGTGTTTCAATACGGTTGTTTTAATGGGTGCGCTAAAACTCCATAGCAAGTATAGAACTTATAGCGCTTGCAGTCATTTTTTAACCCCTTCATGACGCAAGGTGCTTGCGTCCCAAACGACGCAAGCACCAAAACGTCACAAATTGTTCCTGGCCACCGATCACAAGGTGATCGGTAGCCAGGAACACTATGGCAGAGACCCGATCAGGGTCTTAATAGACCCTGTGGGTCCCTGCCAAAATATCGCGAGACCTCCGGATGTCACGTGTGACGTCACGGAGGCGTGCCTGAACCAGGAAGTTCGGGCACGGCGCGATTTAGAGAAATTTAGCCGGTGCTCGCTTTGAGCACCGGCTACATTTCCCCTGTCAGACTGAGGCCACTCAAAGTGGCCTCTGATGACAAGTGGGATCCCGCTGTAAGTGCCTGCAGCGGGATCCGAAAACAGCTCATCGCGGGGAGCCGCGATGAGCTGTTTAACAAAGGACGTACTATGCCGTCCTAACGACTTTTAGGCACTTAAAATTAGGACAGCATAGTAAGTCCTAACGTCGGGAAGGGGTTAATGGGTGCGGTAATAATTTTACCACACAGGTTAATGGCATAAGAGGTGGACATTGAATCAAGAATGTCCATTATTTACAACTAACACCACATTGAGACCATGTGGCTGTAAAATTATTTAAAACGTTGTTAACTTTAAAAAGCAACCATAGCATATTTTCATAGAAACCTACATTTAGAAATGTAGATTGCAGATATACATTAATTAGCCCATCTAGATTCCCACACTTCCTCTAGCTTGTAAACAGGGCCATGTACCTCATGCGGTATGCCCCTTGTTTGCAAACATAGTGTGTAAGTCCCTTTTATGCTCTGTACTAAGTTTTGCATTAATTGTTGGCACTATAAAAAGACGTGTTAATATAATGTAATCTAGTTTGCTCATACTGGAAATTCATGAAGCTTTCTTAGAGGCCCATGCATTCCTTAATGCATACTATTAATTTCTGTAAAATATATACATTTGTGTCCCATGTGTCTCCTTAGTCTTCCATCTGCTAGATTAAAATTGTGTCCTCTTGTTTCTGATCAATTCTTTTATGCAAAATACATTGTTCTTTAACTTTAACTAAGCCTTTAAAATATTTAAATGCATCTTCTATCATGCTTCCTCTCTCCCTTCTTCCTTCTAGGGTGTAGACATGAATGGCATGACACCTTTACTGGTATGTTATATTAGTGAAACAAAGATTCAGTTTGAGCAACCCTATAGTAGGCACTCAGTAATGGGATGTAAAATATGTATGTTTATGTAAAAAAAAAAGTCTGTAGTTTCTATTAAGATTTATAAGATTTATATTGTATATGTGTAAATTCACTTTAACTTGTGCTTAAGTTTCCAAAACAGTCAGTTTGGTATGAACACCTTTTATACGCTTATGTTCCAGCTCAGGTTAAACCAGTTCAGTTGTCAAAATGACATGGCATTTCCAAAATCAAAGGAGAATGCATACAGGAACAAGCGGAAGACTTTTGAAACTAGTTGTAAGATTATCTCATGCATTATATTCAATGGCACAGAGCCATTTGGAATACATATTTCCTAGATTAATTTTTGGCATGCTTTCCTTCCTCCTTAAACAGTTGATCTGGATTAATTGAAATGTAATGTGCAGAAACAAAAATCAATCATGGACACTTATCCCATGTGCTGTGAAGCTTCTTCTTCTTTTCTGACAAACACTAACCAGATCAGAACAGAGATAAGTACTATTTGATAATCAGACAAAAAGCACACCATCTCAGTAATTGCTGTTATGTACTGATATACAAATTACACAAGCTTTGTGATCCCTACAATTTGTAATTCCCTCTGGAGAAAATTAAAAAAAATCACAACAAAATTAGAACATTAAATTGACAAATTGAAATACGGCAACAAAATACAAATTTCACTGAGCTTTGTAATAAAGAACTTACAGTGTCATCTCAGGTACGGAAGGTACGGGACTGTTCGGGATGCATAGGGAATATTTAGTGACAATACCCCCAGCTTGATGGACTCCATACTAGTGTTCAGGCCCAGGTTTGGATGGAAATCTGTGATGGAAAGCTCAAACCTCAGAGGGTGAATACATGAGATCCAGACACTTATGACCACCTCCTCAGGACCATAATGAATTCTCAAGTCGAGAATTTTCTGCCCCAAATATTCTTGACTCTGAATCAACACTGGTTCAGCCTCCACACCATTGATTGGGGGCGAGGGCTGCTACCGCTGGACCTCCGTTAAGCATAACCGTGGCTGGGAGCAGGCCAAATGGTTCCGATAATATAATTAACCTCCTGCAGTCCAAAGGCTTTCAAAATGACTCCAGACCCCACCCCCCACCCCAATACAGCCCTCTTTGGATAATTTGCAACAAGGAATTTTCCCCCCTAATTCCCTTTTCTCTTTAAGGTTATCTGTCTGGCTGTGTCAGACTGAGGTCTGACCTCAGTGCTAGACTTTGATGTCCAAAGTACACCGAACTTGTGTGGCACTAATGAAGTAGCTAAGTGCAGAATACTTTATGTACTGGAACCTTGGTGGACACTGTGGAAAAGTTCAGGGTAGGGCTAGTAACCTTTGGCCCCGTTGATTTACTGCCCGATCTTGCAATCTAATAATCCCCTGCTATTCTAGAAAGCTGGTAGGGAATTATGGGGCTTGTAGTTCTGCAGCAGCTGAAGGATAACAGTTGGAGTCTAGGCACTAGGGCAATTACAAGTGAAAATCACTGCAATCCCATCTCATTGAGCTAGGGTACGGGGAATTTAGATGGCAATTTCAAACTTTAGGCCAATGTAGTCCAGTTGGACACATCCTCCAATGCAGATGAATGGGGGAATTGTTCCAATTCACCTACTAAGGCTTTAGGTTTGACATTCTCATCTCAATGCTCTTTAATTCTCTCTATATTTAGTAGACTCTGTTTGTATTACTGATGAAAGTTCAATTGCTTGAAATTCAATTGCACATAAGCTTGGACTAATTACCCCATGTACCAGGTGTAGACTATTCATTTCCGTATTTCACTCTGTAAGCCAATACAATTGCACAAGGACAGTGATTTGGCACATGCAGTCAAGCACAACCAAGTATGGGTGGCTGCTTGACATTACATTTCCCTTGTCCAAAGGGTTGCTGAATTTAGGTGTAATGTTCTTAATAAGGCTTCAGATATGTTTTAATTGTTACACAGTTCTGCATACTTAAAGTTGTAACTGTTAGCCATAAGATGTTATGTGGGTTTGGAAACATAATATATTATTAATGGAATCAAATTGATTGTTGTAAGTCTTTTATGCTTCATTTTGAATAGTGGGATGCCATTTGTGAAAAAAAATATTAGCTATTAGTCTTACTGAGGGATTGCTGCTGTTTTAATACTAAAAAACATTAAAATATTACTAAAATAACATTATAATTTTATGAACACTTTTATAACTGTTTGTACTGACATTGCAATTACCAAGTTTCCCTTATTATTCTACACGTTTTTTTTTTGTATAATACTGTCTGATTACTACCATTCTCTGCTGACAACATGCCACATATTACTGTTTTTGACTGGTATTACAGTGGCTGTGAAAAAGGAATAATATATTTCTAAAAATGTATTGAAATTACTCTCAGTAAGAGGCTTTTATTTGGAAACACTGCTACAAAGAGAGAACATGAAATTCTGTACGGATATTGAGATAAAGACAAATAATTACTTAGTACTTTAAAACTGTAGATTAATGCCATATGAAGTAGCAATTAACCTCATCTAACCAAATTTTTACACTTGAAATAAAATTGAAAGGACATTCCAACCCTTGCATTGAATGAATGTCACATTGTTAAATATTTTTTTTAAATGACATGTCAAATATCCAGTAAACAGCCCCTTAGTCTTAGGTTTTTATTTCTTAATCCAAATTATTATTTACTTTTCAAAAACAAGGTCAAATCATGTGTGGAAAAGCAAAAATACACAAAGCATTTACATGATGAGAAAAAAACAAAAGAAGGGGGCATCCATTCACTTGTGGGTCTACAGGAACAAACAAACATGCTTTCTCATTTGTATAGTTGTATCATTTGTTGTTTTCACTTTAATATACGTATTTTTTATTAACTTTTTTCTTATTTATTATATCTATTTTGGTGATTATATACCAAATTGATATACCAAAGTGTTCTCCCCAGTGGCAGAAAAATGTTGTTTGAGCTACTGCATCATGACACTTTACTTGTGTTCACTACATTACCCATGATGCTCAGGCGACTGAACATCATGGGCAAAGTAGTTCAATCAAAACTGTAGTGAAAACAATAGTGAATTGTGGATGCTCTATCAGTAAATGTAAACACATGTAGCAAAAAAACAAACACTCAAGTGTACAGTATACACCTTTCTAATACACCAATGAAAATTAAAAGTGAAAAATCAGTGCGTGTGCACTCACAACATACAATAGAATGTATTTGTTAATCTTTTGACTTCTCTTGTGACATTTAAGGCATTTAAACACAGTAGGAATATAGTATAGCACTTTCTCACAGGACAAGTGTCTTTAGATGTTCTGCCCCTGGTCAACTACACTCAAACAGTGCAGGGCCTATTGCATATAGACACAAAGATATAACGTTGAATCAGTATTTATTCTCCAGCCAGGGACAGTTACTTCACAGGTGCATGCGCTTCCAAGCTCATATGTAATGTAAAGCAAATAAGAGGATGAGCGGTCAATGGAATGCAGGAGAAAAACTGGGCAGTAGGATATAGTAAAAACACATTACTAATAAATTAGTACATATGCTTACAGGTAAAGGTGGCAGAAACGAGCAACCACACAACCAGCCGATAAACTCACTATACTAGTCATGTGGTCGCTCGTTTCTGTTGCAACACTATTGTATTCTAATTATAATATACACTCCTATTTGTTTTTAACATTTATTGTATATAAAATGTAAATATGATAATAAAAAGTAAATACTATGAACAGATAAAAATGATAGTATTTCTATATCATCTTTTGAATATAGTAAATATACTGAGTACAAATATTGTGCTTATATATGAAAACTAATAAACCATGTTTAAAATATTATAATGAACTCCCATAAACTTGTACAGAAACATAATGATATATGTTGTAATTAATGGAAAAGGGGACATAGTTACCTAAATGACATCACTTTATTTATTCCTTAAGGGTGTAGACTATTTCTCTTGAAGATACACCTCATTTATTTATTTTTCTAGTTTTTTCATGCCCATAAAGCTAATATGGTGTGGGTTCCTATTATGTATTTGATCAAAGTGTGTAGGTACACTATGTTTGTGCAGCCTTTTTAATACTCCGTATATGCTCTGCTATACTTATGTGGAATGGATTGATGGTTTGATTTTGGTTACAAAGTGATGTGGAATCTCTCTATACAAATATCAAGCATAATTGGGTATTCGAGCAACAAAACACTTTTTGGACCAACATGACTGTCTTCACCCAAACCAAGCACCATTCATCTTTGACATCTCATATTAGCCAATAACTATTTCTGGGTTGATGGTAATTTCATCCATGTGAAAGGCACTGCTATGGGGATACATTTTGCCCCTAGTTATGACAGTCTTTTTCTGACAAATAGATGAATATCATTTGTCAAAACACAAGTGCTTGCATAATTAACGTTATTTTCATTGTTATATCGATGCCATCTTACTTACAGCAACAATTTTTTCATTTTGGATTCATCAATTCCAATAATTAGGGCCTGTAGTCCAAAAGTGAAAACAATAAAGAAAATATACATTTCTTACATTTAGAAAACTTTATCGAAATCACCTCTGTTAAAACCATTAGAAGTAAATGTATTTGTCATTTCTCTCCATTGTTTAAGAGCGTGCCCAAAATCCAGTTCCAGATTTTAAGATGAAACAGTATGGATGTGGAGGTTTATGAAACACAGGCCACTGTCACAATGCTTCAACGGAAAAGGATATTCTAACCACTTCATAGGTAACAATATATAGGTAATTGGACAAAATTACATAAATTAACTGAAATATAAATAGAAGCCCAACCACACACAAGAATCAAATATCCTAGGAGTATTTGATTTTAATGAAAAGCATAAAGAAATTAGGGATATGTATGCCAAACATTGGTACCTGCTACATAATGACATAGTAATGTGACCTAACCATATAGAAAAGCCCAATAATTTCTTTAGGGGTACACCTAACTTAAATAGCAAATTAACACTTTTGTCTAACAACCCCAAAGAAAAAGGACAACTAGATATTTTTTCAATTTAGACAAAGGTTCCTTTAAATGTGGAAATGTGGAAATGGTGTTCCCGCTAAGGAAACAAAATACAAAGAAAGAAAAAAAATCTCTTTTAAATCCACTGTAACAGGGCAACAGTGCAAACTGTACCTGTGGAACTAACAATGTAATTTATTTATTATAGTGCCCATGTGGCATTCAATGTGTTGGCAGAACTACAAGATGCCTAAAATCATTACCGGGGGAACATGAGAAGAACATAAAGAGAGGTCTTAAACAACACAGTTTATCCAAACACAAACCCCAGCTTTCTTTAATTTTGTTTTCTAAATTGTAATTTTTTTTTTTATATAAGTTGTGAAGTATGAAACATCGTCACATTAAATACAATAGTGAATTTCCATTGTACATAGATAGAAAGAATTCTCATGGTTAAAACTGATTTTAAAGAGATGAGTGCACAGATGAATGAGATCGAGTGTGATAACTTTTGTGTGCTGCCCACCTCCCCATCCACATTGAAGAAGGACATGACCCATCACCCACGTTGACATTTTTGACATTAGACATCCTGTAAGTACAATTGATATTATGTATAACAATGTTTTAATTTTGAAAGAAATCATAGTATTTTTAAAGGTTTAATAGCCCAATGGTAACAACCCCTTTATTTGTTGGGTATAAGAAATATCTACATTAATATGGATGTGCACTTAATTTTGATATATACTATAATTGTATATCTTTTCATAAATCAAATATTATTTTGCTAGTCGAATATGGCAAGTTCACACTTTGCAACGTGCAGTGTTGATACTTCATTGGTGTTCATCCCTTGCATTTATAATTGCAGCACCATCATATTATAGTTTGCATTCACATAATTGCATAATGTGATCTAGGGTTTTCGTTACAATGACCAACTCAAGTCTAAGGCCAGACCCCCACCCCCTTAAAAAAGGATGTGATTTTTCCTGATATATACCACATCTACCGTTCCTTTACACTGAACCTTTTTACATCAACTGATGCTTAAATCACCCACAGCACGTAACTGCCTACAGTGTTGTGAGATCAATGTGACTATGTTATCGCTTATGTAATGTTATGTGTCATTATGTGTTTTTATTATTATTTCCAAACTATTTCTAACAACAGCCAGTGCTTCTACCTCGCGGACTGACTGCCTACAGCAAATTACATTGTATTAAATTCTTATTGAGGTAAGCGGCAATGTCACACACACACTATCCTTTATCTTTGCTTTTGAAGTCAGGCATTAGAATTGTGTCTTCTCCCACTTACAGGTGTTCACTCATGTCAGCCGTGCTGCTACAGCAGTACTTCCATCGTTTTTCCTGAAAGTAAGTAACAATTTTACACACGGACACCTATTTACAACTCATTGTTTAATATTTTATATTTATATGAATACCTTTTTGTTACTATGTTGAATTTAGAGCTTATGAATAAGTGTTGTCCTTTTGCACTATGTGTATTATATCATCAGATGTTGTTCTTCCACTAAACATTTAATCGGTTCATGTACACTTGAGGTGTGCCTATTTTTCTTTGGAATTGGCATTGGGCACTCCGTTGAGTCAGGGGCATTAGAGCACCCTCATCCACAGGAAAATCTGCTCCTTTATTCTAATCTCTTGCCAGAAAGTTGGAGCCCGGACTTCCCATGGGGAGGAGGTATTGTTTTTGTGAATTTAGAGCTTCCAAGTTATGTGAAAGCACAGAAATTGCCTATTGTTGTTACTTTTGATGCTACTAAGTGAAACTAGTAATGCTAACCTGCATTATATCTCCATCCCTGTGTATGAAGACTACAATGATCTTTCCTTTATTTGCAAGTATGTTTAAATCCTACTCTAGTGAGAACACTCTGTGTTCTATTCAAATAATACCTTTATCTAGTTCTTGTATTAACGTTACAATTCTTCAGTATTTTTTTTCAAGTCAATACTAGTGGTCACTATGTGTATTGCACATTGCATTTTAAATTACCACAAATGAATAACTATCATATATACAAAGGTATGTCTCTTGTCCAATCTTTCTCTTTTCTCTCTTTTACCGATTGTCTCAGAGTTATTTTGCTTGAATGTGACAATTGGTTTTCTTAGTTAAGAAAACCAATTGGCAAAACACATCATGTTCTCAATGTTATTATATGCAATGTTATTATAAGCCTTAACTGTTGTATTTATATGCAAGTAAGGAAAGATGGTGGGAGCACTAGGAGAAAGAATAAAGAGATGAACAAATGTCAGATACTGTCAGAACCTGTTTCCGTATTTATCTTAATTTTTAATAGAATAAAAAGCTTTTTATAAAAGATGCAGTTTAAAACACTGATCCTTAAAATACATACAATCCATACATATTAATTCCTCATATTTTGAGGTTATTACAATGCCATGCATTTCGCTGTGATTAGCTAGCTGCTCCAAAAATATTTCTCCTAAGTGCGGTCCATCATCGTTGTTTTATTTATATGCCAGGTTTACCATAATATCCTGGCCTTTCAATAGGTGTCATACATGAATCAAAGTCCATATTCAGATACATAGAAATCTAGCTGTGCCCAACCCAGTAATCTATAGAACATTATGCTTAGCACAATAAATAAAAATAACATACAATCCCCTTCTTACTATTTCCTTTCTCTAAATATATTCCAGACATCACTAATCCACAATGATGATTATGATTGTCTCAAATATTCCCTGACTTACATATACACTGTATAATCACCAGCACCATGTGTTTTTAGTAGTGCAAAAGAACAAAAACAGAAAAATGTAATAGGATTTTACTAAAACATCTTCTAGCAATCACTAATGGAAGAATGTATATGTATTCTTTAAAGCTGCACAGCATTACAGTTTAAATACTATGCCTTATTTTCTTTTATGGAACGAGCAAAGGGTGGGGACCTAGGATTTGGGACACACCCAAACCAAAAGTGTTGGTATGTATTTATAAATTTACGCCTTTATTTTGCTGCTTTAGATTTTTTGCAGCTAGGACATCTCATAATGAAAAGTAATGAAAAAACAATAAAATGAACAAAAATGCTAGCACTGGATTTATATATATATATGTACAAAATCCAAAGAGATCAGTGTACTCACCTCAAAGAAGGTAGGAGAAAAACTCTTAAAGCTATAGGTTTCATTAAAGCTACTTAAAAACACCTTTCTTTCTAAGATAACAAAATTGGAGATTTGGTTACGTATATGGCCATATTATGCTAAGCCCACCACTCCAATATTGGTGGGTCCTAGCACTAAATACTGTTGCTTATGGGGCTTAATTGCATCATGTGTATTGCTTACCAGAAATGTATCCAATGTATCCATTGTATCCAGTATACATGTAAATCCAGTATATATATATATATATGCACACTCACCCACCAGCTGAAGAAGTTTTTTTACGAAACGCGCCCTGAGGGGTGTCCTGTTTTTGTGTCTGTGCTTATAGTGTATATTTTATACATATGTTCTGTACCTGGCCAGGTGAACAACACTATACTAGCAGTGGGTAAGGTTGTACTACTATATATATTTTATATATTATTTTATTCTACTTTACCGCATATTGATATTACTTTTTGTGTTTTTTCTACTCTATTTGTTTTCTTATTATTATATTATTGTGGTACTAGACTCAACTATAGTCTTTTTACCTTATATACATGTATATTTTGTGACAATAAATCTTTTCTATTTTTATATATTATGTCTTGTTCTTTTTGGGGTATATTTTAGCGCTGTCTCTCTTTCTATTAATCCTGTGCTTCTTTTTTGCAGTGGTCCAGTCCATTGCAGTTTAAGACTAGCTGCTATCCCTTTTCCACATTTGTTAGTGGTTTGCCCCCCTCTCAATTTGGAGAGATATCCTTCCCTCCATACTTGTTCATATGTGAGGTTTTTCTGTGTGTGGAGTTGATACGGGTTAGTGTGTTTCTTTATTCCCTCCTTATTTTCATTATATATTTATTATCACTGCCTTTTCATTTTTCACACATTCCTCCATTATTTCCCCTTCCTTTTTTTTATATTTAAGCGCTGTGCACTCTTCTTTTTTTTTTTTTATATATATATATATATATATATACACATATATATATATATATATATATATATATATATATATATATATATATATACATATATATATATATATGTATATATATATATATATATACATATATATATATATATATATATATATATATATACCTGTGACGTAAGTTACGCTGAGTGCGAGTACTTTGGATTGTTGTATTTAATGTGGACACCTCATCAGTGTCCGTACCCAGCACCGCGGTTTTTGATTATCAGAGCAAGTTTTGCTCATTTACAACATAAGATTTTGAGCTGATCTACACTCCAACTAGCACGCAGACACACTGCAATATAATGGAGGATTTCCTGGGAAGAGCAGGAGCCCTGCTTGAACAAGCAGAGATTTTTCCAATCCCAGACTCGGAAGCAGCCAGTGCTTTATGGACCGAGACACAATTGGATCTCCCTAGTACTGAGACTATGAAGGATGTATACATAGAAATGTTAAAATTGAAGAAAAGAGAAACGGATTTAGATCTCCATGGTTTGTTCCTTTCAGATTACTTCAAAGCGAAAAGAATCCCAAGAGGCTTTAGAGTAAAGAATATTCCAACCATAGGTCGAAACAACCCAGAATTCTGCAGAAAATGGATTGGGGTATTGAATAAATGCTCAATGGACTTACTGATTTTGGTCATTGAAGAAGTGACGAAGGAACTAACCGACGTCCGTAACAAATTAGTGGATATACAAACAGCGAAAGCCACCACACTAACTTCTACCCCAGCCACTGACATGATGCACAAATTACAGGAAGAAGTACTCCAGTATAAAAACGAAATCATCAGGTTTAAAAGACAGAAAATGACACAGGTAAATAATGACTACCGTTACCATAACGTTTACCAATGGTTAAGTGGACGGAATTCGGAACATCAAAACCGAGGGGAAAGGAGAGAACGGTTGAGAATTAAAAAACCAACAGTCACCACAATAGATTTGTCCTCAGGTGATTCGGCCTCAGACGGGGAGGCATTAATACAACGCGAGAAGCAAGGAGCACCTTTTTTAGAACAAATGAAACATGCAGATTGGCCTACCCTAGGGGTGCTAACCAGAGCACAAAGAGATCGCGGAAGAGACCACACACCAGACGAAGCCAGAAGAGCAAAATACACCCCACTAAGAGGCAAACCTCCGATCTCCAAACATTAGAACCTATCTTTAATCTCTCGGATAGACCTCTGTCCACAGCAGAGAAGAGTCTTCTATCGAAGGGGTTATCTTTCGTACCCACTAATCTCCCTAACCTTTTTGAACAGGAAGTAGATCTATACAAGTTCAACAGATCGCTAAGACTGAAAGAGTTCTTTCATCATTCCCCTACACAGGATGCTTCAGCTGCTCCATTTAAACTGAAAAGTCAATTCGATCCATATACTAAGAATATGGCTCTAAAAACGTATACACAGATCACTGGAAGACATATCCGTAAAATATGTACAGGCCCTCCTCCGAAAAAGTACAATCTAACTAAAGAAGAAACGGGTGCACTACAAGCTTTGTCAAAAGATCCCCGGATAGTGATACGTCCAGCGGACAAAGGTGGGGCAATAGTCATACAGAATTATGCTGATTACCGTTTGGAGATTTTGCGCCAACTTCAAGATATTGAGATCTACAAACGGGTTTTGTCTGACCCTACTATAAGAATTCAACACGAGATCACGAACCGTCTGACAGATGCCCAACATCGTACGTACATCGACGAACATACCCATCATTATCTGCAACAAAAATTTCCTGTTTGTCCAGTTATTTATACTCTCACGAAGATCCATAAAAATCCCACTAAACCACCTGGGAGACCAATTGTATCTGCTAAAGGTAGTTTGTTGGAACCGATTACCCAGTGGCTCGATTATCATCTCAAAAATACAGCCCTCCAATTGTCAACATGTGTAAAGGATACACCTGACTTTGTGACAAAACTTGTCAATACTACACTTCCAACCACAGAGATACTACTAGTCACTATGGACGTCTCGAGCCTGTACACTGTGATACCCCATGAGCAGGGAGTGGAGGCGGTGAGGACACTCCTTGCTCAGTCTACCACCTATACAGGACCCCCGATTGATTTTCTGTGCCAGATACTCCACTTTTGCCTATCGAATAATTTCTTTAAATTTGAGAAGCATTATTATATGCAGACATCAGGTACCTCGATGGGAGCAGCCATGGCATCTACGTATGCAAACATGTACATGTACGTATATGAAATGGAACACATCTTATCGAAATATGCGGCACATATCTTCCTCTATAATCGGTTTGTTGATGACATCTTTTTCTTGTGGACATCTACGGCAGAGGAACTACAGGAGATGCTGGCTAACCTTAATCGTCTACCATCGACCATCCGATTCACTATGGAATATTCAGTGGATCAGATACAGTTTTTGGATGTACTAGTTTATAGAAAACAAGATAAAATGGGATATACTCTATTTAGGAAACCCACTGACCGTAACACCATATTGCACGCCAATAGTTTCCATCCTGCATCCCTAAAGAAGGCATTGCCTTATTCACAATTCCTTAGAGTCATTCGGAACAACTCCGATCCTACGAAGATGAAGCAACAATTGGATCAAATGGCCGCAAGATTCTATGACAGAGGCTACCAGCACGAGGTAGTACAGCGCGCATTATCTAAAGCTCTCAAGTACCAACAGAAACAACAGAAACATATTAAACCCCCTCGGATAGTCTTTCCAACTAGATTCCACGTAGCTTCCTCAGCTGTAAAAGATGCTATTACACAGAATTGGAACATCATAGCAGAGGATAAAAACTTACCTCGAATAGTAGATCAACCACCCATGTTGTGCTATAAAAGAGGCATGAATCTACGTGACAGATTGGTCAGATCAGACCCGAGACACTGTTATACAGACAACAGTCAATATCAACGAACAGGCTGTTACCGCTGCTTGGGATGCGTGACCTGCTCGCATATGGCGTCTGGTACCCATTTTTCACATCCACACACAGGACGACAATACAGAATTAACCATCGTATCACGTGCACAACAGAATTCGTCGTATACCTTATAACATGTCCCTGTGGCCTATCATATGTGGGGAAAACAACCATGACTGTACGTGACCGTATTAGGGGACATAGATCGTCCATACGCACAGCATATCGTGATAAAGTCACAGACAAACCTGTAGCCAAACACTTCTATGAGAAACGTCATTCACTATCACAACTAAGATTTATTGCGATTGACCATATACCCCCCCTACCAAGAGGTGGTGATAGGGCAAGAATGTTACTCCAACGGGAATGCAGATGGATCTTCACATTGGATACAGTGTCACCTCGAGGGCTGAATGAACAATTGCTGTACAATTCTTTTTTACCATCTAGAACATAGGGGTCCCACCCTTTGGAAGCTGTGGACTGTACAAAGAACTTGGATATGGACTGTGCCCCAACATTTGGTCTCTTCGGTCGTCTTACTGGCTGGCTTTTATGTACAGACTGATTTCTGTGTATTTGGTGCTCACTCAACACCTAATTAGTACCTTAGGGACGTAGAAATACGTCCAGCATTGATAATACACTTAGAATTAAGTTCTAAGATAGTACCATATTATGTTGTGGAGTCCCTGGTGCCACACAGGAAAGCCACATTTATACATCTGGAGGCGTCCTAAGTTTTGTTTCTTATTTCCTTTTTTTCTTTTTACTTTTTCTGTACGTTTTGTTACTCTGTTTATGGTGTGCATGTTGTTTTTGGTTATATATTTTTATTTTCTACATCTCGTTCTATTTTTGACATCCTTTGTATACATTCAGGGTGTTTTCTTACATTCATTTGCGTTCTTTTTATTCATTTGTAGTTTTTTGCTTATTGTACTGGCGTTTGGGACACAGCTTTTCTTAGGTGGAGGTTTTTCTTTTTCTCTATATTGTTTCTCTATATATTTTTTTCTCTATATATTTTTTTCTTTATATATTTTTTTCTCAATATATTTTTTTCTCTATATACTCTTTCTCTCTATATATAGTCGTTGAGACAACCCTTATGGGTTACACCTTGTTTGTTGTTCATAGACACACATACACATATAAGGGGTAATTCCCTATGTGAATAGAATGGTGGTGGTAGTTGTCTGATTTTTATTAGTTGCTTAACCGTTGGCGATCTGTGCAGGTTATCTCTGCAGCAGTACCCAGTGAGAAGCTTAGTTACGGGTTGGTGTGGACACGCCCCTTGAGACTTAGGCGTCCTCACCGTTGTCGTGGTGACGTTGGTTCACTTGACACGCACGGTGACACGCAAGCTGCTTTGTTTCCAACTTCCGGAAGCTGTTAAATCCGCGCTACTTTGGGTTAGTGGAGCAGGTCTCTGCAGCTGCGGTTGGTAAGTGGTTGATTGGGGGTGTATTTATGTGTTTGTTTTACACTGAGTATGACACTTGACAAAAGGCTTGCTAGCCTGAAACATCGTGTTGTTTGTCATTTGAATCATTAAATTTTGATATTACAAGACCTGTGAGTGCATCCTCGACACACATTTTTTGGACTGCTTATATATATATATATATATATATGGGTCTTAATAAGACAGGGGAGGGCTGGCAGCCTTAGGCCTGGGGGGCAAATCCAGTCAAGTGGCCCATTGCATCATCGAATCGCCTCCCCATCCACGGCCATCATTTCCTTGTTTTATAACGAATATTGCCAGGATTTTCCCCCACAATATACCAGGATTTGCCATTTAATATGCTAGAGTTTTCCCTTACAAAATGCCAGGATTATGCCCCTCAGTATGCCAGGATTATGCCCCTCAATATGCCAGGATTATGCCCCTCAATATGCCAGGATTATGCCCCTCAATATGCCAGGATTTTCTCCTCAATATGCCAAGATGATGCCCCCTCAATATGCCAGGATTTTCCCCTAAATATGCCAGGATTATGCCCCTCAATATGCCAGGATTATGCCCCTCAATATGCCAGGATTATGCCCCTCAATATGCCAGGATTTAGACACCCAATATGCCAGGATTTTCCAATCAATATGCCAAGATGATGCCCCCTCAATATGCCAGGATTTCCCCCTCAATATGCCAGGATTATGCCCCTCAATATGCCAGGATTTAGACACCCAATATCCCAAAATTTGGGCACCCCCCCCCCTACCCACGTTGCACACCTACGACATGACCCATAACCCACGTTGCACACCAGGACATGCCCCATCACCACATTTACATGCCTCCATCACCCCATTACATACACATTTCCAATATTATTTGCCATTAATATTCCCCAGCCAATTTGTCCCATAATATGCCAGTGTTATTCTGCAATTTAATATGACTCAGTAAATTTGCCCAATAATATTCCAAGGTTATCTGCAATTTAATATGCCCCTGCTAATTTGCCCAATATGCCAGTGTTAATTGCCATTTAATATTCCCCAACCATTTTGCCCAATAATATGCCAGTCTTATTCTGCCATTTAATATTCCCCATACGATTTGTCCAATAATATGCCAGTGTTATTCTGCCATTTAATATTCCCCAGCCAATTTGCCCAATAATATGCCAGTCTTATTTGCCATGTAATATTCCCCAGCCAATTTGCCCAATAATATGCCAGTGTTATTTGCCATGTAATATGCCCCAGCCAATTTGCCCAATAATATGCCAGTCTTATTTGCCATGTAATATGCCCCAGCCAATTTGCCCAATAATATGCCAGTCTTATTTGCCATGTAATATGCCCCAGCCAATTTGCCCAATAATATGCCAGTCTTATTTGCCATGTAATATGCCCCAGCCAATTTGCCCAATAATATGCCAGTGTTATTCTGCCATTTAATATTCCCCAGCCAATTTGCCCAATAATATGCCAGTCTTATTTGCCATGTAATATGCCCCAGCCAATTTGCCCAATAATATGCCAGTCTTATTTGCCATGTAATATGCCCCAGCCAATTTGTCCAATAATATGCCAGTGTCATTCTGCCATTTAATATTCCCCAGCCAATTTGCCCAATAATATGCCAGTGTTATTCTGCCATTTAATATTCCCCAGCCAATTTGCCCAATAATATGCCAGTCTTATTTGCCATGTAATATTCCCCAGCCAATTTGCCCAATAATATGCCAGTCTTATTTGCCATGTAATATGCCCCAGCCAATTTGCCCAATAATATGCCAGTCTTATTTGCCATGTAATATGCCCCAGCCAATTTGCCCAATAATATGCCAGTCTTATTTGCCATGTAATATGCCCCAGCCAATTTGTCCAATAATATGCCAGTATTATTCGCCATTTAATATTCCCCAGCCAATTTGCCCAATAATATGCCAGTCTTATTTGCCATGTAATATTCCCCAGCCAATTTGTCCAATAATATGCCAGTGTTTTTTGCCCCCCCCCCCCCCCTTACCTTTTTCCCTGGTGGCTAGTGGCAGGACTTCCCTGGTGGCTAGTGGCAGGAGGACTTCCCTGGTGGCAGGCAGCATGGTCCCTCCATGCTGCCTGTTCGGCCTCCCGGCGGTTGTGCCGACAGGTCACGTGATCGGCGCGCGTCTGACGTCAGAGCGCCGATCACGTGACTGTCGGCACTTCCGTGTCAGACTGCACAGGGAGCCGAACAGGCAGCACGGAGGTTTCTCTGTGCTGCCTGTTCGGCTCCCCATGCAGCTTTGCAGGCAGAGCAGAGGTGAGAGGGGATCTTCCGATCCCTTCTCAGTCTCTGCCTGCAAGCGCGTTTTTTTTTTTTTTTTTTAAACACTGGCCCAGCGGCCGTGTTTTAAATAGCTTAGGGCGGCCTGGGGGGCAATTGCCACCCTGCCCCCTGTCCCAGCCCGCCCCTGGGTCTTATAGAGACTGTCTTGCCTGTCTACTCAAATTTAATGAATATAATAGTTTTATAACATGTTAAGAATAATATACCTATTTTGAATGCCCAAGTTGATTTTAATTATTTCTTTCCAGGATCTAATAATTCTAATCTATCATTAACCTCTTTAATACTATTATAATATTAATAGTATGGTATCAATATTTTATTGTCTCAAAATAAATACATCTGTTACATACTCGTTTTGATTATTTATGGTCTAATAGAACAGGCATTTTTGGAGAAATGAATGCAGAATGAGATTTTCTACAGGACTGTTATCCAACTGATGTTTCCCAACAGCTAAAAAACTGCCTGAAGAGTCCATAGGATCTACTGTACCACAGCCCCCAGGCAAGCATCGATAAAGGTAATTGTCCTCCTAATACCCAATTCATAGGAATTATTGTAGAGGTTTCAATGAACAATATTTAACACTATTTACATAATGTTTTACAAATCCTGTGAGTCTAGTTGCGATAAGAGGATAGAAAATTCCCACAATCTTAGAAAATTAAGAACTATCATCTTAAAATTAAGAAAATTATTAAACTATCGAGAAAAAAAAATGATGTGAAAATTAAAAATGATCTTAGACCTAATGAATTCTATCCTACGGAGATGTTGCTGATGTTCTAAATAAACATGGCTGCCATATCATCCAAAAAAGCATCTTCATATCTTTTTTGTTACTTTTATGTGTTTAAAACTATGAAATAAATCAATAAAATATTTTATCTGCAACATTTTCTTTCCTTACCTCTGTAAGTGTTCACTGCAATGTCTTGTTCATTTATAAAACAGCAAAACGAATGATACATGTGAACACACAATTCCTATAATCACCCCATTGTTCCATGATATAGGTTAACAAGCTTCCAGTTTATTTCAGCATTGTGATTTATGTAGCCATGTATCATGAATTCCTGCTTATGATCCCCTTGTTAATTACACTGGCAGTCCAGGTACCGCATTACTCTAAATAAAAGCTAAGGCAAGTGTGAATTTACAAGGTGGTAATAACATCTTAGTTGCGGTGACATAAAATACTCGAGCTTGACTCTTGTGTTTTATAACACTGTCACCTGAAGCACTCATTGTTATTAATACTGGCATGTAATTCTGTTACCTCTCATTGTCTAGATATATACTTAATTTTTTTGGAAGAAGAAGAACATAACATCATATATTTATTACCGTTCTAATTTAGTAAGCTGATAGGAACATGAAGTCAAAAAGATACCAAGAATACAAATAACATAAAAAAAAAAACAACCCTACTGAGTTTTAAATGGCTTATGTAAAAGATCCTGGTCATTTTGCAGGGTTACCTAACTACCATCTGGTCCATTACAATAAAGGGAAAGAGTAGACAGTGGCACAGTGAATGCAAGATGATGCTGAGTGATGGGAGGTAGGAGATGGTGCTTGCTTCATTAGGGGTACTAAGCAGTGGGGGGAGGGAAAGGGGTATTGAGTGATTTGTTGATAGGATGAGAGGATGCTGCGATGAAAGAGGGGTGTAGAATAATCTGAGGGAAGGCTGATGGAAGGTTCTCCAGGTGTTTTTTTTTTTTGCATTTGCTGCAGATAGGGTTACCAATCAGCTGATACTTAACCTGAAGACTGATAAAAAATATTGGCTTGAAGCTGAACATTATTGAAATTGGAGTTCACAGTCACGATTGTCATTTTAGCTGCTCTGGACTACCATACTATGATGCTCAGAAAGCATAATTTGAGCCTGTGTCTGGCTAAACATCATGTGAACTGTAGTTCATAGCTAACATTTTACTTCAGCATCTGTAGGACTACATGTCACATGATGAGAAGCAATCATCATCCTGAGAAACTTTTGGCAGTGTAATATGAACTATAATTTTCAGATGACCCTGTCATTGCAGTGTACCATAATGTGGTTTGCTGTCTGTACACTGATAGGTGCTGTACTGTAACCCAATCTGTGCATGACAGCTGGTTGCTTTGAGCGCTAACATAGTTTATCACTGTTAGTAACGACAATGCACCAATGCCTGTATCTCATTTTGCTTGATGGTTCAGGGTGCTGCCACTCTGCCCTTGCTACACACCATAAGTGAGTGGTGCACAAACACATGATGTCAATGTCTGCACATAGTAAGGTGTTTCCTCTGTTACCTATGTAAGCTGAGATAAAACATCAAGAGAAGGCGCATACACCATTGACATTATTTTATTACATTATTTATTATTTTAACTTTTTTTTTTTTTTTTAATCTTTGTTTCCCCGAAGGAAGCAATGTTTAAAAACACGTGTCCCCATCCCTCAAGTAAACCTGACGTGCATCTCTATAGATAAGGTCTAAGGTCCCATCTGCTTATCCCGTATGACAACGAGTGTCTCTCTCGCTGACCTGACTGGGCTTCCTGCTTCTCAGGAAAGCATGGCAGCTGTCAATCATAGCATAGGATAAACTGGGATGTACTATTTCTACCAATTGTCTTACATTTTCACCCCTTGACTTCTATATGTTCTTTTTTTAATATGTCTGCTTCACTGGGAGCAATGTCTTACATTATAAAAATAGTGAAACTCTCATTTACAAAAAAAAATAGCAATTTACATTATCTTTATACATTCATCTAAATACATTTTCTTGTTATTAAAATATGAAATGTTTCATTAATGAAAGCATTAGTTTAAAAATTGATTGACTCTTGGGATTAGCAGGATTATTAGCAGGATTACTTTTTGCTATCAATATTACTGGATGGATCATGAGAGAGCTTTGAATAATGTAAATTTCCCCTTCCGCCAAGCTTGGCAATATCAGGCAATTCATTACAGTCTCAGGAAAAATCCTATATCACTGTACTGCAAATAAAAAAAAAATCACCAAGACTGAAATAATAAACTGTACACATGAGGCGGAGCATATCTTTAATAGGATTGTTTGTATATACATTTCATCAATAATGCAGTCTGTAAACAGTGAACAGTCGTCAACTGACAAGTGAACAACAAAAATCAGGCATTGCTATCTTCTCCAGCTTGAAAATCTTTACAAGTCGGCTGCTAATGCTTGAGTTTTGCAGGTCATTTGTCAGTTCTCCAGTTAGGGTTGCCATCTAGCCTAGTGTTTTAGTGGCAGAACGATAACAAAATGGCACAAAGCTGGGCAGTTCAACAGGATTACAAAACATTAGATGAAATACAACATAGCATAGGTGTAAATAAAAAAATGAAAAAGGGCGTGGAAACATAAAAATGTAAAAAAACAGTGGTTTGCATAAATACATACAGATAGATAATTAAAGGACAATTCCATGTTTGTTTAAAATGCATGTCCCGCTTCTTCTAAGCAAACCCAGCATGTATCTTAATAGATACATGTGTGTTTATGTTCTGCTGTGTCTTCCAGGTGAGAAACAGCAGGTCAACACTGTCATTTTAACAGGGTTTGCAGAAAGCAGGGTCTCTCTCCTTTTCCCGATAAACCTGCGGATCTCATGCAAAAACTAGGGTCTCTTTCTGTCCTAGCAGAGAGAGAGAGACAGACATCGACCAGACCAGCTGTCGGTCAGGGGACAAACTGGTATGTACTATCAAAAGTAAATGCCAGTCTATCCTCAGAATAGGGACAACTACGTTTTCACTTGCATGCTTCTATATCAGAAAATTCGGGCCTATCTTAACACTATAAACACTAAAAGAGCAAGATAGTGCTTGGAGTTACATTTCTCAAAAATGTGTTGCTTACTGCAGAGAACTGTGCTTGAAATAAATCGTGACATTGTTTCATATAACTTTTTATGAGCTGCAATAGGCAGTAAAAAGTATTTTAGCTATTAAACTGCCACAACATATAACAGCATTATGAAATAACAGTGTATCTAAGAGAAAACAATGAAGGAGATAGTTCCATTAGTCTTCCTAATGGATCTAGTACTTAAAAGGTACACTAGTATCTTCTTGATCATCTCCAACAAATAGACTCCAGTGTCTGCATGTCGTAGAAATATGTTCTAGATCTATAATATGTTATGGGTTTGTGTAATACAATAGCTAATGATTATTACCCAGTATTAACATATTGTCATATCCTCCCCTTCAGACATCAAGGAATCCCCACTGGCAAAGACTATGAGAAGCCATATATTCTTTATTGGTACAGATCTTTTACATTGCTCCCTTGTGATTACAAAAATATATTACTACGGACATGTTATATCATGCAGAGAATAATTTACCACAAATACAATCAGGAAATAACAAATACATTAATACAGGCTCATTGACAAGTTAGCTTTCAGATGAGTGTTGGTTTGCTGATCTCCCCATCTGTTCATTAGTAGTTGGATCTGTTTTTTACTTTCACAATTGCATTTACACTTTATAGACAAAAATATTGGGACATCTGACCAATATACCAACAGGGACTTTTATGACAATGCATTAAAAATCTATCAACATTAATATGCAGTTGGGCCGCCTTTGCATCTATAACAGCTTCCACTCTTCTGGAAGGGTTTTTCACAAGATTTTGAAGTGTTTCTGTGGGGATTCTTATAGTTTTTGTGCAGATATTAATTCCAGTATAAATTTCGAACTCTTCAGCTATGGAACCAGCAGAGCATCCGTGACTTTTATACACCATGCACCTCAGCACTCGGAGACACCAGCTCTGTGACTTTACATGGTCTTCCGCTTCATGGCTGAGTTGCTGCTGTTCAAAAACGCTTCCACTTTCCAAGAATACCACTTACAGCTGACCATGGACTATCTAGCAGGGATGGAATTTCACAAACTGACATAATGCAAAAGTGATATTCTATCACAGTACCATGCTTCACTGAGATCTCATTGTTTTTACAAATGTTTATAAATGTAGATTGCATGACTAGGTGCTTGATTTTATACACCTGTGGCAATGGGTGTTATTGAAATACCTGCATTCAATAATTATGTGATGTACTCCAATACTTTTGTCCACATAGTATAGCTCTTATTAGCAGAAACTTGAAGTGTAGCACAATGTATGGAGGTGAATTGAAAATATTTATGAGTAGCTGTAGATGAATGCAGCACAGCACATACAAAAAACTACTCAGGAGAGGAAGTTAAAAATTTGTATTGACTGACAAAAACCAATAATGAACTAGAACACTTTCTAAACTAGACTATAGTTTCAGAAATAAAATATGTGTTATATTTGTAAATGATATGGTATTTATTTTATGAAATCCATTTCTTATTATTTATCATTTCAAGAACTTTCATTATATGTTCAATACTACAAGGAATGACCAGAGTCTGTCCAAAGCAAATATTATCATCTTTATAAAATATAGTTTACTCTGGAGTCTTTTATTGTATTTGCAATGTAGTATGTGTGTGCCAATCGCTGAAGGGGTGATTTATATGTGCATATCCATCATTTTCAATATTTTTCTTTAATTTTTCTTATATTTGTTTATTTTTTTTTCATTTTTTTTTAGTGTTGTCTGTAATATTGTGGTCACAAAACATATATCTTAACAACTTGAAATAAAATCAAGTATTCATGGAACTTTTCTCAAAAGTGTAAGACATATTTGTAAAAATATTTGATGTCCCAAACCACCAGAATATTTCTAGAAAGATTTGGAGTATAGAATGGTTAGACGAACCGGATGTTTAATATTTTGTTGATCTGTCGAAATAATACTGAACATTTGGATGTATTTCAATGGTATTCAGTCTTTTGAGAATGCTCACGCTTTAACTTAGCCTCTACTATTTGTCAATAGTTTTTCTGTGTTGTGACTTGAAGAGTTGTGTCAGTTCTAAATATTTATGCATCGATTCATTAAGAGTGAAATTTGAGGTACAGACCTAAGCTGACTCATTCCAACTTTTCTAGTGTTCTGTGGCAGAGCCCAGCAATGCTATCTGACTCAGAGGTAGAGCCCAGCAATGCTATCTGACTCAGAGGTAGAGCCCAGCAATGATATCTGACTCAGAGGTAGAGCCCAGCAATGATATCTGACTCAGAGGTAGAGCCCAGCAATGCTATCTGACTCAGAGGTAGAGCCCAGCAATGATATCTGACTCAGAGGTAGAGCCCAGCAATGATATCTGACTCAGAGGTAGAGCCCAGCAATGATATCTGACTCAGAGGTAGAGCCCAGCAATGATATCTGACTCAGAGGTAGAGCCCAGCAATGATATCTGACTCAGAGGTAGAGCCCAGCAATGATATCTGACTCAGAGGTAGAGCCCAGCAATGATATCTGACTCAGAGGTAGAGCCCAGCAATGATATCTGACTCAGAGGTAGAGCCCAGCAATGATATCTGACTCAGAGGTAGAGCCCAGCAATGATATCTGACTCAGAGGTAGAGCCCAGCAATGATATCTGACTCAGAGGTAGAGCCCAAAAATGATATCTGACTCAGAGGTAGAGCCCAGCAATGATATCTGACTCAGAGGTAGAGCCCAGCAATGATATCTGACTCAGAGGTAGAGCCCAGCAATGATATCTGACTCAGAGGTAGAGCCCAGCAATGATATCTGACTCAGAGGTAGAGCCCAAAAATGATATCTGACTCAGAGGTAGAGCCCAGCAATGATATCTGACTCAGAGGTAGAGCCCAGCAATGATATCTGACTCAGAGGTAGAGCCCAGCAATGATATCTGACTCAGAGGTAGAGCCCAGCAATGATATCTGACTCAGAGGTAGAGCCCAGCAATGATATCTGACTCAGAGGTAGAGCCCAGCAATGATATCTGACTCAGAGGTAGAGCCCAGCAATGATATCTGACTCAGAGGTAGAGCCCAGCAATGATATCTGACTCAGAGGTAGAGCCCAGCAATGATATCTGACTCAGAGGTAGAGCCCAGCAATGATATCTGACTCAGAAGTAGAGCCCAAAAATGATATCTGACTCAGAAGTAGAGACCAGCTATGATATCTGACTCAGAAGTAGAGCCCAGCAATGATATCTGACTCAGAGGTAGAGCCCAGCAATGATATCTGACTCAGAGGTAGAGCCCAGTAATGATATCTGACTCAGAGGTAGAGCCCAGCAATTATATCTGACTCAGAGGTAGAGCCCAGCAATGATATCTGACTCAGAGGTAGAGCCCAGCAATGATATCTGACTCAGAGGTAGAGCCAAGCAATTATATCTGACTCAGAAGTAGAGCCCAGTAATTATATCTGACTCAGAGGTAGAGCCCAGCAATGATACCTGACTCAGAGGTAGAGCCCAGCAATGATATCTGACTCAGATATAGAGCCCAGCAATGATATCTAACTCAGAGGTAGAGCCCAGCAATTATATCTGACTCAGAGGTAGAGCCCATCAATTATATCTGACTTAGAGGTAGAGCCCAGCAATGATATCTGACTCAGAGGTAGAGCCCAGCAATGATATCTGACTCAGAAGTAAAGACCAGCAATGATATCTGACTCAGAAGTAAAGACCAGCAATGATATCTGACTCAGAGGTAGAGCCCAGCAATTATATCTGACTCAGAAGTAGAGCCCAGCAATTATATCTGACTCAGAAGTAGAGCCCAGCAATGATATCTGACTCAGAGGTAGAGCCCAGCAATGATATCTGACTCAGAAGTAAAGACCAGCAATTATATCTGACTCAGAGGTAGAGCCCAGCAATTATATCTGACTCAGAAGTAGAGCCCAGCAATGATATCTGACTCAGAAGTAAAGACCATAAGTGATATTCCCAAGGGGAATGCGGACTGCACCGGGTAATACCCCCAGCAGGGGTGACACCCGTGCTGTCAGCATCCTCCTTGCAGCGCTGCTGAACCTTTTTCCGGCAGTCACATCCGCTGGAATCGGCTTCTGAAATAAAAATAAAATCAAGAAAAAAAATAAAGAAATCATAGCCACCAGTGTCATATCCAGTGACAGAATTTCCCTCCTCTGTGCAAAATAATACTGGCATATTAATGGCAAAATAATGCTGGCATATTAATGAGCAAATTGGCTGTGGTGTAATAATGGCAAAATAATACTGGCATATTAATGGGAAAATAATACTGGCATATTAATGGGCAAATTGGCTGTGACATATTAGTGGCAAAATAATACTGGCATATTAATGGGCAAATTGGCTGTGGCATATTAACTGGAAAGCTGGCTGTGGCATATTAATGGGCAAACTGTAGCATATTTAATAGGCAAACTGGCTCTCATATGTTAATGACAAAGTGACTGTGGCATGTTAATTGGTACCTGACAGTGGCTTCTTTTAATTGGCTTTAAGTGACTATGGGGGAAAGTGACACTGTGATTTGTTCTGCAGGGGCAGTTATGTGTGGCAAAGTGACACTATGGTATGTGCTGTGGGGCAAATTAACACTGTGGCATGCCAAATCATGTGGGTGCAATATGAGTGCAAGCCAAGTGCCGTGGGTGCCTTATAGGTGCATAGGTGCATTTACTGCCAACAATAGGACCACATTGCATGTGTTACTGTGTGGCTGCATCTGATATTGCTTATGTGTGTACATCAGCCTGCATATATATGTGACACTGAAAGTGTTACTGTGAGTGTGTGTGTCTATGTGTGTGTGTATAAATGCCTGAGGGCAGGATCAACAAAGGGCAGCAAAATATATGTTCGCCTAGGGCAGCAAAAAGTCTTGCACCAGCCCTGGGTAGAGTGCAACAATGATATTTCCGAAAACTGGTAAGTCGGCCAGAGCTCAATTTTAAAGTTCAGCACTTAGAGAATTGTGCACCCTTCAAAAGATATTAAAAATATATTCTCCCCTAGTCTTTGCAAAAGCAAAGACTAGGAGGATTCCATGGCAGCAGATGAGAAGTCCAGTGACTCTGTCTATTATTGGTGTGTGCATGCGTCAGTTGCGTGCCACAGAGACAATCAATAAGGAGGAAGTGATTGTATGCATCACTCCAGCCTCACTACTTTTTTCATGGTTCATCAACATCTATCTATTATTGACCCCTTTTTTTCTGTTGCTCAGTGTATCACTATTTCTGCTGATCAATGTATAACTAACGCTGTGCATAGTACAGTAGCTTTGTTTATTTATGTATTTATTATCCATATACTATTATACATGTTGCTGTTTTTCTTTCAGACCTTACATTTGTATTTTTCCTTTTAATCTTCATCTGATTATTTATGAACCAATTGAATGAGTATTGCACTATAATCATTCACATTTTTAATACGTGTTTATATGCAGCACACTGCACTCCATGTGGGAGCTAAAATATTAAAAACATCAATAATTTTGTTATGTATCTTAATGTTATATATATTTTTTGATAATTGCAATAATTTGTTATTGACTAGATTTGGAAGGCCTTTGGGGGTGATAACCCAAAAGTATGACTATTTTATTCATTCAGAGCTCTTCAAAATCTCTACAAGTTTTAAAATAGCACTGTAATGACAATTACAGTGTGTGTGTGTATACATGTATGTAATATAAGGAAATATTACAATCCACGGAGCCACACTGTATATTTACGGGATTTGAGTGCTGTGAACTGAGAGCACATAAACCCCAGAAATACATCTTGGGGACAGACGGCAGCTGAAAATTAGGCATCAGAGTCACTTACTCTGTTGCCAATTCGGCCAGCACGAAAAGTATACAATTTTTTGTATATTTTTCATGCTGGTCGAACTGCCAACAGAGTGAGTAACTCGGATGCTGAATTTGCAGCTGCCGTATTTCGTGTATTCCTGGGGGTTTGTGTGCTGGCTGTTCGCAGCACATAAACCCCCGGAAATAAACGAAATACATTGTGCCTCTGAGTGACAGGTGTGCTTTGGACTGGCAGCACACCTGTCAGTCAGGGGCACGGTACACCGCTGCTTTAAAGTCTATAACTTCTGTTGTGCAAAGGGGTTTTTTTTAATCAAAATTTGTATTGGACATTCGATAATACATTATATATATATACATTAAGAGATAGATTAAAATGTGTTGTCACAATGTTGCTGTCAGAACACGCTTAATATACTGTGTATGCTGAGAATGAATGTATGTGCCAGCAACGCTTACAGTAAATTGCTTTTATATAATGTAGAATGGTAAGAGAAATCCATATATATATATATAATCTTAACAATGAGAATACAGTTAATGAAAATGGGCCCATATGACAAATACTTGACTAAAACATCACAAATCAAAGCTTCATTTCAAATGGCGAGCAAAATATACACAGATAAAAATAAAATAATCACACTCCCTGTTTGCTACAGCATGCATACTTCCTGAATCAGTACAAATATTCAAATCCTATAGGTTTGCATACATTTTAACTCCTAAATATAATTCTTAAGGCATCTGCAAATTTCCCAATTGATTACAACACCATAAAAAACAAACAAAGAAAACAACAACAAAATCACCAGATCTGAGTCTCTTTAAACTTGAGAGTGCTCCAAAGTCAAAGTGTCTAGGGACCCTGACCTGTTTACATCTTAAACTGGGCTGTTTTAGCCCTCATTTATCTTCAATTAACACTAAAAGATGAAAGTTCTTAAATATTTTCATTTATGTATGTCTCAAGTAAACTCAGTTCTTTTGTAAATAACCCATAAGAGCTGTGAAAGCACAGAGGGATTTAATAATTATAACTTCATAACTAGATTTTTTTGTAGGTAGGCCCAAAAACAACCAACTGGAGAGTGGACATTTGTATTTATATTTACAAAGGCCAACATGCACAATATGTAATACAATTCCAGCCGTGGTCCTGATTTCTAAGAACCCACAATGTTAGCTAGTCTGGAACCGTTTATTTCAACAGTTTGTCAAATGAACAATATAATTAGGTTATTGTTTTTTGACAACAGTATCAATTATGTTTTCTCAAGTTCTATGCATGGCTACATTTAGTATTAAAATGGTTAGGAACAATGTATATTTTATTTTTTTTTTTTTTTTTTGACACTCAGACTTCACCCTAGGTGTATCAATTACTCCAGTTTTTTTTTTTTCTTTTGTCATCCTTGTGTCTGTTTTTTCCCTCCCTTATCTTTTTATATTATTTTCCCCGAATTTCCCGTTGTTGACTGATTAGTACTACTTATTTCTGACTTAAATCCTTATCTTCTTTTAATCAGTCCGTGACAACCGTAACATAAAACATGAAACAGGACACGTGGACAAAAAAAACAACACAATGTATATTTTAGTTAATTAGCACCGTTGATTGGAATGTTTACAATTAAACCTTAACACAAGGTATTTCCAGTTATATGTAATGCTGGTAAAACTTCTCTTTTATGTATTACTGAGGTGTGAGGACAACTCTAATTAGGCATAGTGGATTTTTTACAACATCCTGGAAACTGGCAGGAAATGGCACAGTGGGCAGCTTAAAAAGATTATTAAGTCTTTTATTTAGCACTAGGGGCAAATGTTTTCAGGTGACTTTTGCAAGGAAAAAAAATGTACAATTTCATTAGAAGTACAAAAATGCATGTATTCTCACTATTTATAATTTGGAGAAAAAAAGGGAAAGGTCTGTATTACAGAGGCTTTACAGGGATTGTATCAGCTAAACATTTATTAAGCTGTTAATGTAGATAATAAATATATACTTTGTGTATGCAATATTGCAATCAAAAGTCTAAATTAGGAGAAATATCTGTTTTAAATATGTCTGTGGAGTCTCCTGCTTACGACATCATCTGTGGCTTGATATGCAAATTACACATCTCCCATTGAAAACCAGGTCATTTGCATATTTAGCCACATATGAAGTTATAAGCAGGAGAATCCACAGACATTTTTCTCCTAATTTAGGCAATTTAACACAATGTATAGATCATTTTCAATCATTTTTACCTACACAGCATAACCAATGTTTAGGTGATATAATGTCTTTAAAATACAAAGTAGGTATGGCAGGGTTGGAAGTCGGGCTAGAGAGTGAGAAACCACTGAAAACATCAAGGTTTTTGAAGCATGAGGGTGGTAAATGTATGGAATTCACCTAAATTCGGAGATTCCTTCAGGACAATAATATAAAAAAGTTATCCTAAGTGGCAAATTAGATATATGTATCTTTTACTTGTGTTTTCTAGACAGAATGCAAGGCCAAAACTGCCATGAAATGCTATAAATCTTCCATTTTCAGAATGTATGGGATGCTGCCAATAGAAAAATGCACATTGTACATTTTACAATTCAATGCTTGAAAGAAATATTCAGAGCATAGGATTTCTCATTTTCTGTGTCATAGATATTCACTAGTTAGTATAGAAATGAGAACTGATTACCAGTATGTAAATATCAGACCAAACTAACTTCACAAGTAAACTGCCAAATCAGAGTTGGGAAGATACTAACTTGCTATCTTTTTACTTTTTACATTACATTACATTAACATTTATTTTTACAGCGCCACCAATTCTCGTAGCGCTTGGTACAGAGCAAAGAAAGGAACTACATACTAATTTAGACAAACTAGTACAGACTGGTACATGAGGTAGAGAACCCTGCTCGTAAGCTTACAACTTCAGTTATTAATACTTGATTTTTGAAGTTAACTTGCAGGTCACTTGGCAGTTGATTTTTCATTAATAGCCATTATGTATTTCTAACTCAGCATTTTTTTGTTCACGGACTAAACCATACATAATCTTCCCAAAAAGGTCCATTATATAAAATTAGATTTTTTTAATCATTATGTTTAAATTGACTGTCAAATAATACTCTGTAAATCACTGGACAAGATGACATGGTCAGGCATTTAAAGAATGTCCAACCAAAATAGAATGTTTAATTACTGACTGACCTACCTGTGAGCAACAAAGATTTACTTTACGATCTGTTTTTTGGATACTTGGAGATTGCATCTAGAGACAGCCCCCATACAATACGCTCATGCTTTGATCTCAGGAAGGATGAACTTAATTTTAAAAGATGATGCTGTTCAATGAGACTTATGGTATGAATATTTTTTGTAAGTCCAATAAAAGATAACGAACATCCAAAATCTTCAAGAGCCTGCAAGTGATTAAAAGCCACTTTCTCATAAAAATACAGGATTCTTAAGACAGGGCCTTGGCAGCCTATCTGCATTACTCAAAAAAATATGAGTAAAGCAAGTAAATCAAAATTAACCCTTTGAGTATTGGCGGGCTGAACAGAGTAATGCGCTTAGAGCTGACTGAATAGGTACATTTAAAATAAAGCCAGAGCATTTTATTTTCACAGCAGTTCTTCTGGCACCAAAATAAAGGAAATTCTGATACTTTCACAAAATTAATAGAATTAAAGGTTATCAGGAGGTGTTAAACTCAAATACAAAAAAACACATTTAATTCAGCAGACAGAATCGCGAGGTGTTACAAACATGTTACCAAAATGTCTGTATTACATTTTTCTTATACCAGATCTCATGTCTTATCCTCCTATTGCAATGAATTCCAAAACAAGTATGATTAAATTGATGAAGTCCATGCTCTCAGGCTGGATGTGGCTCTCAAGTATTTCGTGGCCAGCGCCGGCCTTATGGGTGTGTGACCTGTGTGATCGCAGTACTTTCTATTGCTGTCCGTGGCTCCCTGTGAAGCAGACGCTGCTCTGCTTCACAGGGTGGGGGCGGAGCTACACCACTGAGCCGGTTAGCTCTGCCCCCTCCCTTGAACCACATTTGCAGGCGGGGGGGAGAGACAAGAGGGGGTGAGAGAGGGACAGAACAGGGGGTGAGAGGCAGAACAGAGGGAGGGGGGAGAGAGAGGCAGAAGAGGGGGTGAGAGGCAGAACAGGGGGAGGGGGAGAGAGAGAGACAGAACAGGGGGTGAGAGGCAGAACAGGGGGAGGGGGAGAGAGAGAGACAGAACAGGGGGTGAGAGAAGGACAGAACAGGGGGTGAGAGGCAGAACAGGGGGAGAGAGAGACAGAACAGGGGGAGGGGGGAGAGAGAGAGACAGAACAGGGGGAGGGGAGAGAGAGAGACAGAACAGGGGGAAGGGGGGGGGAGAGAGAGACAGAACAGGTGGAGGGGGGATAGAGAAACAGAACAAGCGAGGGGGAAGAGAGAGAGACAGGAGGTGGGAAAGAGACAGAACAGGTGGAGGGGGGGGGGGGAGACAGACATTGCAAGGAAGAGGAAAGGGACACATACACAGGTGGGTGAAAGACGGGGGGGGCACCATGGGGGAAGCCCGCACAGGGCGCCGGAACACTTAAGGCCGGCCCTGTTCGTGGCCTCCATCTTGGCTAGAAATCCAACACACTCTGCTGTGTTAAAATATAAAGTCATTATTGTCCTAGCTCTCACCCTAAGCTTATGCATGGTTTGCAGTCTCAAACATTAAAATAGTTGGACAACAATGACTTAATGGAAAAACATAAGACAGTGTCCAAATGTGTACGTAGTACAACCTTAATTACATTACATTAACATTTATTTATATAGCGCCAACAATTTGCATAGGGAACTACATACTTTTTAGACAAACTAGAACAGACTGGTACATGAGGTAGAGAGCTTACAATCTAGAGGGAATGGGGTACATGAAACACATAAGGGATTGAAGAGGTCATAGGGATAGTTGTAGTAACAGTAGTGTAGATGGGTGGCAGTAGGTGGGATAAGCCAAAGATTAATTGTGTGTTTCCCAATATGTGGGATCAGCTAGAGGTAAAGTGACCGGTATTCTAGTGGGTTGGGTAGTAAGCTTATTTTGATGAGTTTTGAGGGACTTTTTAAAGTTTGAAAAGGAGGGAGAGAGCTGGATGCACTGCGGAAGGGAGTTCCAGAGAGAGGGGGCAGCTTGGGCGAAAACTTGGAGAAGCAAGTGAGAAGTGGTGATGAGGTTGGAGGAGTGTTTTAAGTCCATTGAGGAGCGAAAAAAGGTCCTGCAGGGAGGTATTGGTTAACTAGGGAGGCAATGTACAGATGGGGAGTGGAGGGCTTTTTAGTTTAAAGACAGAATTTAAAATGTTATCCTTGAGCAGACAGGGTGTCAGGGTCTGAGACTCACTGTGCCACCAGCCAGGGGGCCCTTACCTGATCCTGCCGCTCCCCAGTCCTCCTCTGCTCACCGGATGAATGTTCCACGAAGTGCAAGGCCACATCCCCGGCCTCTAGTAACATAGGCACCGTGAATCGAGGGTGCCTGTGTGTTGTGGCCGTCAAGGGGGCATGGCTTAATTACATCTGCGATCTCATTGGTGGATGGGGGAGAGGCGGGGGAGAAGGCTGGAAACCTTCTTCATAGAGTACCAGCAAGAAGGAGGAGTTAAGGTGTCACTCCAAACTGGTGGGATGAGTTTTGGTCCTCTAGCCCTATATAAACCCAGCAATGCTTTCAGTCAAAGCTTGGTTGTCAAGCTGTTCATAGCTCTGCTCTGTCTAGCCCCTGGTTCCTACTTGTGGATATCCATATTGATTTTTACTCATTGTAAGAATCGGCTTGTCTACTGATTTCCCTGCTCCTACCTTGCCCCGACTCTGGATTGTTACCCCATTTTGCCTTTACGCTGCCTGCCCTGACTCTGGATTGTTACACCGTTTTGCATCTATGCCGTCTGCCCTGACTCTGGATTGTTATAAAGGATTTTTCTTACTGGATCAACTTAGACTTTGAGCTATGTGTATTCATTTATCCTTTGGGCCTCAGTTATCCACCCTGCTAAGTAGCTCCCTTCCCGAGCCCAACACGGGGAGCCAGTGGAGGGCGTTTCAGAGAGGAGCTGTCAAATCAGACCGACGTGAAAGAAAGATGAGTCTGGCAGCTATGAGATCAGGTGAGAGATCACAAGCTAATGCACTAGTGTTTTGGCGGTCTCTTCACTGAGGAACGGGCAAATGCGTGCAATGTTCCTTAGGTGCAGCCAACAGGATTTGGCTAAAGACTGAATATGAGTAACGAAAGAGAGAGAAGAGTGAAAAGTGACCCCAAGACATCAGACACAGTCAGCTGGTATGATTGTAGCATTTTAACCGTAATATGGATTTCCATGTATTGATTACTTAATCGAGCTAATCCTTATTGCACTATTACCTTTATTTTGTAAATAGGAGCTGTGCTAACACTACTAACTGGTAGAGCCGCCATCGGGGTGAATAGCTAAAATGCCAGTAAGGGTCCTTGCTGTCCTTGGGAGCCTGCAACTAGAAGATGTCTGTGCCAAGCACACAGATATCATTAAGTGTTAAAATGTACTGTATTTTTCCATGTCTAAGACACTTTCATCTATAAGAGGAGTCCTAATTTTTTAAACCAAAAATTAAGAAATCATTTTTTTTAAATATCTTTTTTAAGTTATTTATGGATCATAACATGTTCATTACATAAAACATAAAAGGACATAACATAAAACATACATAATACATAAAACATTTGTTCTCAGGAATTACTCCAAAACCCACTTTACACTCAGGAATTGCTTCCAAACCCACTTTCCTCTCAGGAATTGCCCCCAAACCCAGTTTTCACTGAGTGATTGACCCAAAACCCGCTTTGTACTCAGGATTTTCCCCCAAACCCACTTTGCCTCAGAAATTTCCACCAAACCCACTTTGCACTGAGGATTTTGCCCCAAACTCTACTTTGTAGTCAGGATTTGCCCCCAAACCCACTTTGTACTCAGAATTTGCCCCAAATTTTGTACTTAGGATGTGCGTCAAACCCCACTTCTGCACTCACAGGACTTGTCCCAACACCCACTTACACTCAGGACTTCAGGAAAATGTTTAAAATCCATCTAGAGCTGCTCCCAGAGACACGTGCCACAGGGAGAAGCAGGCTGCAATGAGCGGCAGCTCACACAGCCTGTATGGGGTCACGTGACCCCCACTATCACAAGAATTAGTAAGTGCAGTGCAGTGCAATTCTGTGAGGATGCAATTACCCAACAAAGCCATCCTTTAGCTACACCACAACCAGTTACCTCCATGTTTAAGCCACCCCAGTTGTTTCTCTAAAATTATTAAAACACGATATCATCTTTTACAAAATATGGTATTTACTAGCAAATATTTTTTACATATATATGATCACCTTATATTTAGGCCTTTTCTTTTTTTACATACATTAAGATGTACATTATAATAAGGTAGTACACTTCAAAGTACAAAGAAAAAAACTAAGAAAAACACCTGTTTTTTTCTCTGTATTTTTTGGTGTACTTCCTTTAATTAAGACCCAGCTAAAATGTCAGGCTAACCATCATTTAACCGTTTGAGTGCCAGGTTCTCTATTTTTCTTACATGTTTGCACCTGTGGATGTTTTTCAGGCTCATCCTCTACTCTGGCACCTGCTTGCATATTACATTATTTACTTTTTTTTGGTGTGCCAACATCTACCTCTATTTTTCGCCTTTCAATAAGGGTCACATTATTTTTGAGTAAATATGATAAATATATACATATATCTTTAATTTTTTTCATTATGTGGTGCCAGTCAAGTAACCGGCACCACTATCCATTCAGGGAGTCTGGGGCCTGGCTGTATCTAAGGCTGGGCATAGCAAGTCTACTTGTGGGGGGCAACTGCAGCAGTAAATACCGCTGTCCTGTTCGGTGCACATCTGGCGAGGGTATATTTTTTTGTAGGGCAAGACCATGTGGGCCACAGAATATCTGATGCGGCCCTGATAACTGGTGACTAGAATATTTATTTGATGTGCATTCATGGCAAGAGGCCTCATTAGTGAATACTGAAACTTCTCACCGCAAATCCACCATAGTCTGAAAGAAAATTGAGGGAAAGAATTGTCATATTATCTGCTCAAAGCAGAGGTAATTCATGATTTTTTTTCACATCAACAGTTTCTTGTAATGGGAGTCAAGTTAATTTCCTTTTTTGACAGCTTAATGTTGCTTTTTTAATATAACAGACCTGAACAAGTGATCTTATTTTTCCTCTTTCCTTCTCAAGTTCTGAAATGAGAGCAGAGATTTATTAAATAAAATTCTGTCTGAGAGGAGCTGTGCCTTTAACCGCTTGAATGCCGGGACACCTAAATCAGTTCTTTCCAATTCTTGAGTATTTATTTAATGGTGACATGGGTCGGCCACGCTGATGTGGAATCCATTTTGGATACTGGGCAGCAGGCTCAGTGATTTACCCAAAGTAATTAACAATCACCAGCAGAACCTGATTTCCTAGTTTCTAGAATACTGGTTGCCAGCAGCTCATGGATTGCTGTGTGTTAATATGGGAAAAATGTGATTCCATTCTGATGAAAGCTTTGGCGTGAAAGGGTGATGTAATGCTTCCCACCTGTCTTCACTTGGCCATGAAAGGGATCTTCCTAACAGTAATTAAACATCCTAATGTTCACAGCAAGTTAAGGTACTTATAAAAAAGACTATTTGACATACATAGCAAGAGTAGAGTATGTGTGGCCAGGAGACATCACATTTAGGCCAGTAGAGCAGTATTGTGCGAAATGGTGTTGGACTAAAATAGGTCAAAATTAGGCTGTTAAATGTAAAAGCATGAGGGGTCAAGTCGCTGAGTAATCAGAGGTTAATGGAGACAGGCTTCAATAGACGTTCGTAATTCCCTCTTTTATGCACATAGAAAACTTAATCTGGTAACCCGTCGAATCTCCTATTTATTTTTTATTTAGAAGTGACTTTATGAAACAGTTGGAAGTTTAATTTAGGATTTACCAGCTGATGTAACTGGTGTAGCAGAATGAAGCAGCGATTATAGGCCCAAATCAGAATGGGAAATGACTTACCTTGTTTGTAGACCTAGCACAGACATGCAGATGTTTTCGTAATGCCACTTTTTTGTAGTATTTTTTCTCAAGTGATTAAATACGTTTCGGATTTTTTTTCAATGATCATTAGGAGCCACTGGCCTTTTAATATATGAATGGGTCAAGAAATATGCCTTGCTGCGTGTGATGGAAATTAGCAGATCTACATGTTGCAAGCCCTAAAGCTGTAAGGGGGCTGACAGATGTATCAATGCATTTTAGCTAATTTGCTCAGGGGAAAATGAATTCTCAGTGATGCCTCGCTGTGGGAAAAAATAGGTCTGTGTGCATTACACTAATTAGTTCTATTTAGGTTTTAATGACAATGATTATGCTAATTAGACTAAATAGAAGTGTACAAGGTGCTTCAGAAAGAGCATCTCTCAACGCAGAAGAAGGAAAATGTTTTTACATTTTAAGCTATAATTCTGGTCATTTTGATTATATTTCTAATTCAATTCCCTTTGTATAGTTTGACATGTTAGCATTATTTGCAACATATGGTTTCTCTCCCATAAATATATTTGTTCAAAATTAGAAATATAACTTAAAGAGAAAAAAAAGGAAATGTTGCCATAAAGAGGAATAAAGCAGTTTTGTTATCTTTCAGCTGTTGCAACATGACATAGGAGAATGAACCAATTTGGTAGATTGTACTTTGCTTTATCTGTAAGAAGAACTACAGGACATAAACCACATTTAATAGCACTGGATGAAAATAACAGGTGATTGAGAATGATGAGAGCTATTGTTCAGAGGCCACTTTAAGTCTGTGGGTAACTGAGGCTTTAACCAAAGTTGGAGTTGGGATGCTCAATGTGGAGTAAAATAGGGGGTGAACACTGGTAAAATGAAAAGAACATCACCTTAGTGGTACAGATAGGATGTTCACCCTGATAGCCAGATACCCCAAGGTGGAGCCTAAGATACCAGCCACCAAGGACTTGTGTAGTACTGGCATACCCTGGAAGCCAAGAACCCCCCCAAAAAAACAGTACCAAAAAGATTATTAATCCGCTTAAATATACAAGGCACAGCTATGGAACAGACAAGCTCAGGAAATAGCGTATAAAACACTGGAGAAGCTTTAGTCAAAACAGGGTTAGCGAGGATGAAATGACCACACACCCTTTGTAAAAAGGGGAGGGAACAGAAAATACATAAAATTCCCTTTTAAGGATGCAGATATAACTTTAAGAGATCCCTCCCGCTAGGCACATCTGGTGCCAGCGGACAAAGAAAACAGGCCAGGAGGAGGTTCAGCATGGACATCCATGAGGCTCTGAGAATGCCACTTAGAAAGTAGACAACAAACAGCGCGGTCGTCCCAAATGTGTGGGGATTCCACACCTCCAATTTCCCAGTTCTCTGAATCCTAGGCATCAGAACAGTGTCCCTTGCTTTTGCATTGCTTTGTTTCAATGTATACTGTTTGTTACCTGTTCTATATTGTTTTGATAGTTTGATAACATTAGAGTATAAGGTTAGGTAAAATATTTATAATAGTAGCAAAACCTCTTGGCTTAACATTATGTTCTAATAGCTAATATTCATGAGTCTAGAAGCAGTGCCTTCCCTTCACTCAAGATCAGTATGATTAATTTAGCATCTCTAATCGGAATCCTTAAGGTTTGTTTTGTTTCATGCTAAACATTATTTAAAAAAAGTCAATAAGCAGAACATTTATATTCCTATCTTGCTTTTCTGATCATTACAAAAATTGATATTACATTTTTCAGTGTGTTCCAAAATCACATAAAAGCAATCATTACAGATGTAAGGAATGTTATCTGTAATACAGTTCTAGGCCTTGTACAGATAATATTGCTTTATTTATACAGCCTGGCTCTCTGCTTTGAGAAAGAAAAACATACTGACAATACATTTTTGTCCCACCGCACTCTATCTCTGCCTCGCTTTTCGCGACATAGGTAGAGCTCAGAGGCACAGCAGGACTCAGGACCAGAATCCCGAGGTCCTGATCACATTTTCCGGTTCTCCAAACACTGGAGAATGCTTACTGGGCATGCGCAGCATTGTGCGCATACACAGTATGAATCCTGGCTTCAGAAGCCAGGATCAAAAATGGGTGACAGTGTTACCGCACATGAGCGGTAGCACTGACCCCACCCACCCCAGACTCCAACAGTTCCAATTCGCCGGGGAGCAAAGTTGTGAGGTATGCGGTGGGCTGCTGCCTGTTGAGGCTGGTTCGGCTGTTTAGCTGCCAATTTTTTCCCCCTGTGCTGTCAACTAACTTTATTGCTCCCCTTCTGGACAGCATGGACATAAAGCTCCCCCCAGCCCTGCATGGTACAGCGTGCAGCAACAGAGACAGGGCTGGTCTCTCAAGAAGAGATACAGGCCTACATCAGCTCCCACCCTATCAGTCTCAACAGGGATGATCTGCAAGCATCAGCCCCAGGGACCACCAGTTATGAGGCCCATGAATCAGCCCATAGGCAGGCCCGCTTTAAGTCCTTAGTGGTCCTAGTTTATTATTTCAATTTTTTTTATTACTGCTGGAGTGGGTTACTTTTACCATGATACTCAGCCAGCCAGAAGTCTACCGTGAAATTGGCTGAGGATATGACACAAAATTATTAACCCTTGCTTCATCTAAGGAAGAAAGGCTTAAAATAAGTTTAATGTCCCTTTAGATATAGTTCTAACATTTTTAACATGAACACATTGCAATATCATTTAATTTGTATTGGAATTTTACTCTTTTTGTTTTTTGTTTTTCTTTTTTTTTTGTCTTCTTCCACATCTGTGCAGACAAGTTTCACTTGATGCATTATGGGGCTGGTGTATAAAAAGCAAATTCCAGGGCTGCTTTTTATTCTCAGATCTGCCCTTGTGAGAATGTATAGCAATCCCTTCCTGAGACATATTCTCCTTATCCCTCTGCAATGTGACAGATTGTTCTCCTGGTTAGGCTATAACTGCCATCATATTCAGCCAGCAACAATGCTATGGTTGATAGTAGTTGGCACCAAGCTAAAAAGCAGGGTAACCTTCACTGCATGGATCCCCCATGATATAAAGGATTCTTTAAGAGGTACAGATATTACATATATACATCATATTCTGGATACTTCTAGATGGTAATATCCTGGTATCTAAATTATGCTCCTTGCAAGGCTAGAATAAATCATAATAGATTTCAGTGTGTTCATAACTGTATAGCAGAAAGCCTTAATCTGCTGCTGTCTATTGCTCACGTGTCAATCATAACTCTCACTCAGCAGCCTGATCTAAAATAAAACCATTCTGAGTCGGTTGGAAGAGCAATTACTTTGAAATCTTTCTCTGAAGAATAATGGATGATTGAATGCCAAATAAGGATACAGCACATAAAAGTTCTTTGTGTTTTTGGAATAAGCATTATCAAGGGGTTGCTGCTGCTACTGCTGCTGTGAAGAGTTTTCCGTAACCCATTCAGTAAAATAGGTGCTAACAATAAACCACTCTCGTTAGTGATACAAAGTAATACTTAGTCATTTTATTGTCTTTCTTTTATTATTACTGCATATTCAGTGTAACCTGCCAGTATTATGCATTTAGTGTATTTATATTAGTCAATTTATTTAGGTATAAAGGAAACAAGTAGGGTTAAAATGATACCATTTATCGTCTAACTGAGAGTTTGATTGCAAGCTTTCAAGACCAAGTTGCTAGGTCCCTTCCTCAGGCATAAATGAGGCTAAAACTAAATTCCTAATTACAAAACATAGTTAACAGCTTTAAAAAAAAGGCAAGAAAAACATAGGGTATTGAAGAATGTTATCAGCAGTAAATCAGTCGGTTCTACAGAGATCCAACAGATAAAATCAGTTTGGTCAGAAGATCACTGATCCCTCCACTCCCTGGTTACAGGGTTACAGTGCATACAATCATTAGACACATGCCCGATCCATGAAGGTGTCAGATGTTTGTAGTATGAGATAAGTCCAGTGCAGCAATGCAGGGCTTGTAAAAAGATTATTAATTAGTCAGGTTATATCTGGAGATGAATTTACTGTCTATATTGTGACCAGTGCTTAAGAGCTTAAACTGGCATATTAATTTGACCTCCCATATTTTTCTCTCCCTCTGTGTGCGAAAAAATCAGGAAGGGACCTAGCAACTTTTAGCCCTACTCGTTTCCTGTTTTTCCATGGCTAACACAGTACTACTCCTTTACCTTGGGCATAAAGAAGTCATAGTTTTGCTTGCCTGTCTGGCTCTTACCCGGTAGACTTGACTATGCTTAAATCACTGGCCCTTGATATTGCTTCTGTTCCATTCAAACTTAAGGATATGAGTGGTTTGCTCAAAGTTGGCTTCAGAGTGCCGCCAGATCTAATGGACACGGGGTCCTGCACAATGGAGTATTTTTGGCCTAGGCTTCATGCATTAACTTACCAACCCACAGCAACATCACTCAAACGAACAAGGGTCTCGAGATTTATATTCCACTGGTGGTGATATTCACTACTGCTAAGATGTCAGGTCCCGCCGCGTAGCGCCTCTCCGGAGTACCCAGCCCTCGCTGGGTGTCACGGAGTAGCGGGGGACCTGTGCTCAGGATCAGCAGCCTCCCTTCAAGCGCGCGTCACCAAAGACGGTGCGCACGCTCCTCCTCGCTGCATCGTCGCCCAAGCCGGAACGTGCGTCATGACGTCACCAGGCGCGAAGTTTAAAAGGAATCACCAAGCTGAGTATTGTGCTTGGTGATTCTTGCTTGTTTGCTGCCTATATTGTCTTACCTGCATTACTTACTTCCCGTTATTGACCTGGATTGTTTATTGGTGTTCCCTGCTTTCTCCTACCCGACCTTGGATTGCACTATTGATTACCTGCCTGCCTATGCCCCTGACCTGGACTGTTTCAACGATTACCTGCCTGCCTATGCCCCTGACCTCGGATTATTAACTACCTCCTTGCTGCTGTATGCTGTTTGTTAACCATCCCATTGCTGACTTCGCTGCTGTTCCTTGTGGATTATTAACTAACTCCTTGCTGCTGTATGCTGTATGTTAACCACTTCATTGCTGACTTCGCTGCAGTTTCTTGTGGATTATTAACTACTCCATTGGACTATTCCACGCCATATTGTTCCATGAGTTTCAACATCCTGGTGAGTACCTAATTCTATGTACATCCCTGTACCCGTATACTGACCTCCTATAGCCAAACCTTACATAAGTATATATAAAATAGACATATTTTGTCAAAAGAGACAAATCTGCTCTCCTACAAGTGTGCCTTTCTATTCCATGCCTTTCATCTTTCCGATACAGAGACTGAGGCCTGTAATGGCCGCACACTGCAGTCCCTTCTGAAGTCCCTCCATAACGACATTTTGAGAAATCAAGTTCCCAGTCACCTCATACCTGATATTCCTTGGTGTTTCACCTTCAACACTCTAAACCTGGTCATCAAAGCCTCAGAAAAATGTGAGTTTGCTACTTTGGGGGAATATATCCATATAAGCATATAAAACATACTGGGCATACTGGCAGTGGTATATTACTGGGAATACTGGCTGTGGATTTATACTGGGCATACTGGCAGTGGCATATTACTGGGCATACTGGCTGTGGCATTATACTGGGCATACGGGCAGTGGAATATACTTGGGCATACTGGCTGTGGCATTATACTGGGCATACTTGCAGTGGCATATTACTGGGCATACTGACTATGGCATATTAATGAGCATACTGGCAGTGACGTATTACTGGACATACTGGCTGTGGAATTATACTGGGCATACTGGCTGTGGCATATCACTGGGAATACTAGCTTCGGCATATTAGTGGGAATATTGGCTGTGGCTTATTAGTGGGCATACTGGCTGTGGCATATTAGTGGGAATATTGGCTGTGGCTTATTAATGGGCAAAGGAACATTGGCATATTAATTGGCAAACTGGCTGTGGCATATTAATGGGAAAACTACCAATAGCATATTAATGGTCAAACTGTGGCCTATTTTAATGGGCAAACTGACTGTTGGATATGTTCATGGCAAACTGATTTTGGCATGTTAATTGGTAAATGACTGTGGCTCATTTTAATTGGCAAATTGATTCTGTGGCATGTTCTGTGGGGCAAAATGACGTACTATGGGGCACTGGGGCATTTTCTGAAGGGCTAGTTCTTTGAGGGAAAGTGACACTGTGGTATGTTCTGTGTGGCAAATTGACACTGGGGTATGTTCTGTGTGACAAACTGACAGTGGCATGCCAAATCATGTGGGTGCAACATGAGCGCAAGTCAAGTACTGTGGGTGCAATATAAGTACATGGCAGTGCTGTGGATATTGTATTGTGCTGTGTTAAGTCCTTTAGGTGCAATGTGAGTGCAGAAAAAGGGAAAAAAAACAAGAAATTTATTTTTTCAATAACGTTTATTACATACACATAGTTGTGTGTGATGGGAAAATAGTCACATTTAGTCACATAGTCACATTTAATATTAAAAAGTGTACATTTACATATAGTTTTTTACATTGCTACTTTAGAAAAATTGGGGTGATAACGGCCCACTGCTAAAGACTTTGCCCAGGGCCAACTAGGGTCTTAAAGCGGCCCTGCCTGTATAGACACCTTTTATTTAATCATTTGGACAAGTGTGCAACTGAACCATACCTACTTAAGTCATTTTTGTCTTTTTGGACAGCCTGTGGTCTTAATCTAATTTTTGAAAAGTGGTTCCTGTGGATTGCATTGTGTGGGATATCTACTCCACCATTTATTAGTATTTATTTTTGCAAAAATATAGTGTGACTTGTCTGAACTAGTTCACTCAGCAACACAGCACTGAAACTTGTGTGGGAAAGTTTTCACACTATTGGCTATCTGTGCCATCCCTGCTGAGGCACACAAAATTAACATTTCCAGTAACAAAAAGGTGCCGCAAGCCATTACTTTACACATTTCTTTGGACTTATAATTATTTGGGGTGTTAACTTTATTGGAATAACAGTATAATTTACTGCACATTGTAATAATGACTTTTATCTAGGGGTACTGTCTCTACCCGCTGCTTTCCCTTCATACTATCTAGGGTTGCAGGGACATGGACACCTCCACAGACATGGGCAACTGCAGGAAGGGGCAAAGCACCCCCTCTGGTTTTTTTTTTGAAGAAAAAAAAGTGTCCTCCACTGCTGCTCACACGGAGACAGTCATGCGGACAGCAGCCGGAATTCCGCATCAGATGGATGTGGCTGCCGAAAAAAAAAAAGTTAAAAAAACATTGTCACCAGATGTGATGTTACGTCATACCTGGTGTCTGTGTTTCCCTCCTCTGTGCAGGAGAGAAGACTGCACAGAGGCGACGAGCATCCAGGAGGTAAGTATTGGGGAAGGGGGGGGGGGGGGTGGAGGTGTCTAAATCCTGGCATATTGAATGACAAATCCTGGCATATTGAGTGACAAATCCTGGCATATTGAGTGGCTAAATCCTGGCATATTAAGTGGCTAAATCCTGGCATATTGAGTGGCTAAATCCTGGCATATTGAGTGGCTAAATCCTGGCATATTAAATGGCTAAATACTGGCATATTGAGTGGCTAAATCCTGGCATATTACATGGCTAAATACTGGTATATTGAGTGACAAAACCTTGCATATTAAATGGCTAAATACTGGTATATGGAGTGAAAAAACCTTGCATTTTAGTGGCTAAATCCCGGCATATTGAGTGACAAAACCTTGCATATTAAATGGATACATCATACTGGCATATTATTGGGCATATTTTGGCTTATTAATGGCAAAAAATACTGTCATAATATTGGGCAACTTGGTTGTGGCTTAATAAAATAACACTGGCATATTAATGGCAAAATAATACTGGTATACTAATGGGTAAGTGTCTGTGTGTGCATGTGACTGCATGAGATTGTGTGTATGTGCTGTTGTCTGGCTCCTAGATTTTTTAGCTGGCTCCTAAAAGTCAGTTAACTTTGTCAAGCCCTGATTTAATGGACAAACGGTGGCATATTTTAATAGGCAAACTGACTGTTGCATATTTTAATGGCAAAGTGACTGTGGCATGATAATTGGTACCTGACAGTGGCTTATTTTAATTGGAAAAGTGATGGTGTGGTATCACCGTTTATCAACCGTTTGCATGCTGCACTGATAATGACTAAGTTTCTCCACTTCATGACATTATCAAAAAGAGGCACGGCGCAGCATGGACGGCGGTAAAAGTATGCCCCCCTCTCTAAAAATTTCTGCGGGTGCCCATGTCCACAGAGCTCTGCAATTAAACCCAAACAGCTATCTCCACAGATGGAATACATCCCCTCAGCTATGTGATTAGTCTTTCAATACCTTGTCTACATGGTCTCTCAGCAGCCTAATCATACTACTACCATGCCTTCACAAGCAGCAGAAATTACGCAAGAAGTGATCAAGATTTATTGAAATTAAATTCTCTGTGGAAAATGCAATGCATCAAATTGTAACAAATTCGGCCAAAATTACTTCCATAGAAACCAGGCTTAGTAACATGAATGTTCAATGATTTAAGAAAGAATCTTCCACTCAAGCATCTGTAATACAAAGAGTATTAAACAAAATAGACAAAAATTATATAGACAAAAATTATAGTAGGGGAAATAAACTACATCTTTTCTAGAATATGTAAAGCCTTTTCAAATTCTGCCAGCAATCCAGAGGTGGCTTCTGGAAGCCTTGGGACTGAAATACACCCATAAGTCCCCTTTATTTATAGAAAGAGTACATGGGATCAGCCCTGAGAGCAAGGACCAAAACTACAGACTGCAACCAGTCATGCTTAAAGCTACATGTTGCTGACAAAACCAACTTACTATCAGCACTTAGGAAGGTAACCAAAATACTTTGTGAGCAGAGCAAGATGCTTGTGTTCTAGGACTATGGATCTGTGATGTCCACTGATCTGCCATTGTTCGCAGTCTTTGAGCAGACTGTTCAATATTCATTGACATTTCTGGTTCTAAAGTTTTCATGGTCTGTAGTTTTCTGGGTGAATATTATGATTAATTTTTCCAGTGTCACGCAATCCTCACATTGCCAAAAGTTTGTCATTGTGGCAATTCTTTTGGTATCAACATATTTATTGGGTTTCCTCCAGGCACTGGGGGGCCACTATACTTTTTTTTTTGTCTGCAGTACTAAGACAAGGCACTGGTTAAAATATCAGGCCCTATTATAAGAGGCACCACTATGGTGCGAAACAGCAAGCAAATAATACCAAGAAAATAAAGATAAATATCTATGGTTAAAAAATGTCCTAGTGAGCCCAAGCATAAGTTTACTATTCAAGAAACAAGTTAGGTGGGGCAATAAGCCAGGCCATATTTTGGTTATCATGGCCAAACCTAAAAAATATTAATATATCAAATTCAGTTATCGAACAATATCATATTAGATGAAATTCACCCTGTTAGTGAGACTTTCCACAGAATCTACTTGGAAACCAGAGAATATCTGAATATACCTTTTGTAGATAAACACTTTATTATATTGAAAATAAAATTGTGTAGTTCAGCACTATTTTATTTTTGTTTTCACAAGTATTTTGCAGCACAGTAACCTTACTTACCATAGTTCACTTTAAGTTTGTTTACTTTGTTATTCTTATTATCATATTGAAAAACTTTATGAAGCATACTCAAGTAGTTGGTATCTATGCGACTATAGCAATCACTTGTATATCCTGGTTCCCAGGAGGCAAGGGAGGTAAAACTTAAATGAGTATAGATGCAGAAGAGACCTTTGACCATATGGCATGGTCCCACCTTGTAAGAAATCTAAAATATTAATGCTATGGGCCAATTTTTTAAAATTTCATATGTAGATCATATGATAATGCTGTAAAAAGAATCAGGGTCAAACTGCTAAAAATTGTAAGCAGTACAAGTAAGCAGAGGAATGCGTCAGGGCTGCCCATGGTCACCTCTCCTTTATAAATCTGCTTGGATCCATTAACCTTAGCTAGAATTACATTGGGAATTCAGGTAATTAGCAAAAAAAGAGGTGCGGACCAGGCACCTGTAGAGGCACCGGAATCAAGGTCAGAGGATTTACTACATTGAGTATTCCTTTAGCGCTGTTGAGCCTGATTTGGATTTCTGACAATTCAGGTAATTAGGATCACTGCGTTTGCTAATGACCTATTGTTACATGTGACCAACCCAGATAATTTTTTCTCAATATCTTGATATTTAATTGATAGATGGGCCTGGTGGCAGGGTTTAAAATAAACATGACTAAATCATCTGGACTATACCTACACCCAACACACTATACTCTAGATGGTTATCAAATGGGCTCCACAGTTTATTGATTATGTAGGCATTAGCGTTCCCCTAAAAACCCTTCACATTTATATCACTTAAATACATCTACTCTGTTAAGAAACATCGCTTCACGATTTAGAGGTTGGGATAAATTGCATTTGACATCCTCTGGTAAGGCTGCTTTGATCAATCTAATCATCTTTTCTAGGTTGCATCCTTTACAGGTGCTTCCAATTATTTTATCTTTAGCAGATGTTAAGTCTCTGAATTCTAGTTTATTCAAAGTTTATCTGGGCAGGGAAGAATATGGCCAAAAATGCACTTTCAAAATTACAAAGATTCAAATCCCAATTTGGCTTAAATCTACCTTATCTGCGAGACTATAACATGGCAGTACTATTTAGAGATTGAGGCAGATAGGTCTTCTGTAGACATGGACATTAACAAAGATTACACTTTCATTTCAGACCTTTCGTTGAACTCTCTGCTCCAGCTTCCATACACACTACTTACAGTAGAAGTTGCAGATAATCCACTTCTTGTTACAATGATAACATCCTGGAAACATGTAGGACTTAGCTAGGCCATAATTGGAGTGGTCCCCTTTTTGTAACTTGGATAGAAAGTTCCACTTTCCAAGATGGTACAGCTCACCGCTCTTTTCATAAGTACCTATTCTATTGATAACTTTCTTAACACGTTCACCAAATCAACTCATGTTTTTATCAGGAAAGTGTGGATGGCATCCTGATAAACACATCCCTATCTTTCAATACATGCAGGCTAAAAGTTATATATGATTGATGTAACTGGACATTTTGCAGACAAGGATTGAGCCAACCTTCTCAATTATATAATCCGTAAAACTTCACAATAAGTGACTCCATTCATTTATAAACTTGTTACTTAGAAACAAATTGGCCCATACTTTATTACCTAGGGGAATTTATTATTGGCATTAATGCTAAAGATAAAATCTTTACTATTTTGGGGGGTCATGGATGTCCACTCACTTTCTGATGGTCAGCCACTTATTTATCTGCATACTTTTGTTCCTTAAGTGTTTAAAATTCAAATACACCTCAGTGTTTTACGTGCAAAAGTTGTTCAGTTTCAAGAATCTACGTGTTATAAAAACCCATTTCAATTCTGATAAATAAACATTATAACAAACATCTATGAGAAAGACAAGTAACCTTCCAGCCATGTTGGACAACAGTCATGGCTGTTGACATTTTCATTTTACAGACTAAAGGAGCAATTAACCAAAACCAGAAGACTTGCTTTGAAAGTAATTCTGGAATTTATCCAGTTACTTTGTTTTGCTTCCAAATGACATTTATCCCCATTGCTTTATCCTCCACATTATTAGCGACAGGAACATTTTTATTGAGCACATTTCTTTTGCATGTGGCAGAGTAAGTGGACCATCACAAAGTGCAGAAATAATGCATGGTTGTTTATCAGAACAGGGAAAAAAGCTAGCAGTAGAGTTAAAAAGAATAAACACTGCTTATTATATTCAGCCCTCACCACAGGCCTGGTGCCTGAGGATTTCTCCGAACATACTTATCTCCCCATCAGATAGACTCCAACATCTACAGGAACTCTTTGGAATATCGGCAGAAATGCTAGTTTAGAACAGATCAGAATCTTTAATTTTCAAACAATAATCTTGTGGCCTATTCTTCAGAAAGAAGAAAAAAACATTCAGCAGCATACTTTTTTAAAAAAAATCTAATTTTTAATTTACTCTGACAAGTATTAGATTATGTTTGTGAATGTTGCCAGATGTTTTTTTTTTTCTTTTTATTCATGACTTTAAAGAAACCTTTGTATAAATTAACAAGAAACCTCAGTGTAGCACATATTGTGTCTGTACGTTTCCCATTATTCTTTTCACAAGAGGAAATAATGCAATCATGCTGTGGTTAATTGTGCCTTTTCTTGATGCCTTATACATGCTGTTTGTGTCAAAAAGCATTTTGTGTCAATCTAGCTACAATATTGTTTGATGTTGGTGACAATATCTAAATAAAAATAAACACACACCAGTAAGTGTAATCAAACAATGTATGCAACATTGAAATGTAAAAGCATAAATGCCTGCAGTTCCAGACTGTCTAGCACACTCTCATATTTTAGTTTGATACCCTGCCTTGCTTTTATTGTGGTTCTCCATAGGTATGTATGTTGCAAAGTTAGGCAAACTGTTCATATGCGGATACTAGGGAGAACAGTGAAATGTCCAGAACCATGTTTTAGTCAAAATCAGGTAAAATACATATTTTTTTCCTTCCCAAATTGTAACAAAACACAGCTCTTATTGCCCTGCTGTTTCATACTTCCATATTTATTTTTTTCATGGATCTTTAAGGCGATATTCCACAAAAGTATATTAATTGGAGGTTATGCTTAATTCATTAATGAAAACATTTAAGATACCATTTCCCATTTTAGCTGCCATGGCACTGCCACATCCTTTTATATTACACTTTAGATCATCTCCCTTTCCACACACTTCATAGTAGCTTCCTCTCTCTATATCAAGCTCACTTCCCCTTGCTTTTCTCCTTCTTATTAGTACCAGTACCCTCTGCTTCATGTTTAGTTCCTCCACTCACCTTTCATATGAGTCCCTCTCTCCATAACAGCTCCTTGCCTGGATCTCTGATTCATCTTCTCAGTCCATTCCATTTCAGTCCCATCTACCCATCAATATCAGCTTTGTACATTCTCTCATCCCATGATATACTCTTTCTTATTCCAGATAGAGCTCTTCCTACTTCTACTCTCTAACAGATAAACTCTGTAGACTGACACTGGGTACTGCATCAGAGGGCTCTGAAAACTATAGATGACACCCATGCCATAAGATGGACATCACTATGTGCATGCATCTGAAATGTTCAACTATTATAGAACTATACCTCTGTCATGGATATAATTTCATAATGTTTATTAGAATGTCAATGATCATTGAAATCACAAAATAATATGCTTGTGTAAACATGTAGTAATGGTCATTATACAAATATACAACAGAAGTACAAATGTGCTTTCCAGTGATTCCACCTATAGCAGCAAGAGAGACAGTACCAGGATACATATCTAGGACCTGTAGATGTCGGGAGTGGATGTCTCCTCTGAGACAAAAGACATGTAGAGGAAAAAGGGAGACTAAATAGCACAACAATGTTTAAAATGATTGAAAATTTATTAGAATAAAGCTCATAAACAGAGTATGCACTGAGATCATCAAATCAAGCAATAACATGTTGGTTACTAGTCAATACCTTCTAGAAGCAGCAGCAGGATGGTAGATACCAAAAACTCCCTCCAAATTCTCCATTGGTGAGAGCGAGGCAACTGCAACATACTGTAGCGAAGTAGAGGAGATACACTCCACTTGATGGGGCTTTGTAACAGTTGTGGAATCCACAGTAATAAGTAGCAGTAAGCATTTCATCAGCATATCCTGACTTTTGCAGGGAACAATATCAAGAGGCAACTAAGCTAATGCACACAAATGTGCTATCTAAATATCCCAGCCCCTCCTTCTCCTCAATTTCAGGAGCGATGATGGAGCCCCATCAAGTGGAATGTATATCGTAAACTTTACGAATAAACCATCCAAATAAAAGAAAATGGTCTCAATGTAGTTCTAACTCAGCCGTTACATGAGAAATCATAGAACCAGAAAAAAGAAACCATTTTGAATCAGTAACCATAGATGACCCCTTGTGCTAGATTCACAGCAGTAATATCAATAAAATGCAGACTACATGAAAATGCTTTTTTAAAACTTTAATAAAATTCATCTCCTTGAATAGACAGATGTACCTCGAATTAGTAGAGGACAAGAGAAAATAAAGAAATATATGGGCTCTTCTGTGCTAATAAAATACCTCTAATAACGAGTTATTTGGCACTAGGATGATTTCACAGAGAAGTAGATAAATTATTAATGATAGAGACTAGGTTGAAGCTACGTTTGGCTCACAGACAATTTCATTTTTCTTATTTTTTTCCTTTTTTTTAATTCTTCCCGTCACACACATTCTCAAACTATTATTTGAACTTGTCGATCAGATGAGCGAAAAGGCGGAGGTGTAATAGGTGTTCAGACAATCTGCCATATTAGCAATTAGCCTTCAGAGACTGCTGTGTAAAATCCAGCATGACAAAACCTTGAAAAAGATATAAAGAAGAGTCATGCGATCTAAGCACTGTAATTCCTGTGCAAGATTCTCATTTACCAGCAATGCAACTACAATGGGAAACTTAAATGGGGATATATTGCTTTAGCTGGGCATACTTTGCACTTCAATTACATTCACTAATACGTCTGGTGTTTAATTGAGCGAGAGCAGTTAGGTGTAATTAAGTGCAAATTAATAATACATTGAAAGTACTTCTCTGATGGGGATTGATCCAAAAGTTGCATTTGTGACTGCCTTGGTTTAGTATTTTTTTTTTTTATGACAGAAATGTACATTCTCAGCAAAATAAGAAGCCAACTTTTTTTTTAGAAGCGATTAGAATGCTCCTTTACAAGATGTCATAACCATGGTAATACTTCACAGTCCGTTCAATTTATATAAAAAATTAAAGAGAAGTTTGACCACATCTAGAATTTTTGGTTGTCACGGGAGGGCTACTAGATGGGTAGATCCTACCGGAATCAGTTCCACAAAATCACTCCTCAGGTCCGGTAAATATCCAATAGCCAAACGGGGCTATGATCACTGCTTACCTGCAAGCAATTCCCTAAACATAGCAGATGAGACTGGTCGTGTTGGGTAAACTGTTTATTGATTCCAAACACAGGACATATATACAGGAAAACATATTGATAACATAGGTTGAACAAAAGAACTTCTTCACACTAACACAAAAGGACAATTGAATTTGGTGCCAGCAGGGGGCGTGCTCACAGATCAGTAAATATATTTAAATCAGGCATTTAACTAAGCAACCAATCAGAACAGTGCCTACACTGGGGCTTGGTCTGGGTGACCAATAGAAAAAACGCCTACATTTTGAACAAGAGAATGAGCTCAGCAGCCGGGATAAACCTTTATTGTGAAGCGGCTGCTGAATCTACATTCCAGGGGTAAATATCTTCCCTATCCCTATGTGTATGAGCTATGGTGGGAAAGGAAAGGTTTGGGGTCACAGGAGAGTTTGTCCTTTCTTTTCTATAAACTTTCTGCCATTGCTTGGAGGGAATGTGAGTGAATGGGGCAGAGGAGCAGTGATTTTCAGCCTTCAGCTTGGCTGGTGGCGCATTATTGGAGCAACAGAACAACAATGCTACAGTGCCAGCTTAGGGGCAGTTACTTAGAACTTAGAGAATGGTTGTTGCTTGGTTGGCTGAGCATGATAGAAGTTGTAATACCATAATGGCTAGGTGACAAAGTCAACTGCAACTATCTGGAGATGGGGATTGGGATACCCCAGTGCTGAGCACGTATTACCCCTCAATCTATTGCAGATGGGTTGACAGTAGAGTAGACACTAAAGACAGTAGACATTATAGATGAGTTGCATACCTCCCTTTTTCTTCCCCATGGAAAATTGGCATTCAAAGTGGCAGTACGCATTCTCTTGTTTTATAGACAATGAACAATGAGGGGCAGCTGGCCAAAACCTCAAATCCATGACTGTCCCACTTAAAGCGGAACAGTTGGGAGGCATGGGGTTGACACCCTATGGACTCACAATGATTTGTTTCCTCGCAGTCCACATTGGATGTGGCCTGTAGTCTAGCATTTGTTTGGTCCTGATGATTTGCACTGCTAAGTGAATCCTGTAGAAGTTTTGGTGGTCACACAGCAGATGTACCAGACAATTATTTATTACACACAAGTTTCTGTCAGCAGCATTTGTAAAAAGCCCACAGTAGCAAACAGAGTTGTCCTTGTAAGGTTATCACTAATTCAGGAATATCTGACATATTCAGTTGGCATGTTAATGATAGGAGAAAGTCTGACATTATTACCAAAGTATAGGAGATAAAAATAATGTAAAAAGCTATATATGACAGTTCCTCAGTGTTGTGGGTGCCTGTACTGCTGATTATAGAGACACATATCATCTACCACAGGTTATCTTAATTTACTGGCCATTGAGTGGCAATTCAGTATATCTCATCAGATCTTAGGTTGCATGTGCTTCAAAACTAAAACCTTTCCAGTAGCCTAAAGTAAGACCAGAATAATCTGGTATTAACCTGTAGACATGCTGTATACACTATAATCAGCAATTAAAGATGTAAGTAGTTATATTTTCTGAAGGTCTTGACCCATAACTTCCCCTATGATTGACCAAGCCTGAAATGTCACCCATCCTTGCACATACAATTAAAGGGTTTTAAAACATCCATGTGCTTTTTTTTTAAATGTATGGCTTGTTCAGGATTAACTTATTAAAATGTGTATGCCAAAGGGTATTTTATTTCATAAATAAATCTAGTTTACTTCCTTTACTGCTGATCCACCAATTATACCAGTAGTACTAAAATTACAAAGAAATAGTCATTTTGTTTAAGGGTTCATATTTTTGCAGTTTACTCTGTCTACTCTGAATCTTATACATGTACTTATCAGTAGTGATACGGTAAGGCAATTTTAGATGTATTGTATAGAGGAGTATGTTACTCACAAGTGAAGAGTAAAGGTTTTCACAAACTCTATTTACAACTTGCTTAGAAATTTCCAGCATGTCCTGTGCTTTTATTTCTGCAACAGTGCTGACATCTTGTCTAAGGTCTTGACATGCTTCCTTCATTTTCATGTTAGCATTTGTATATGTCCTGTACTTGGTGTCCTGATTTTGAAAGACCTGGCCAGGCTTTCTTTAGGATTCAATCCCCTTCATTTGTGTTTTTTCTTGAGTCCAGCATATTTTCGGGCAGACTACAAGGTGGGTAGTACTCATTTGTCATGCTGACAATGCTCATTTTACTGTTTTATTACTAGTGATTTTTTGCATGTTTTCTATGGTCATTTAGACAACTATGATTGTTGTGGTCTGAATTGTGTACTATAGACTCCATATGTTTTATTTATATTTGTCTTTGTATCTGTGACATCCCATTACATTTTTTGTTTATATGTTATATTTATTATCTTATTAAATATATTTTATACTACTATATATTGATTTGTGTATTGGTTTGTGGTTCCAGGTTTTTAATTTACACATTCATTATACATACACTGTGATATAGCACTGTCTATTTAAACATTCATTTGTATTTGTGTTTGTGTCTGCTTTTACATACATTCACATGCATTCCTGCTTCACAGGCATCTTTTCTAAGTATTCCCATTTTCATTCCCATTCACAGATGAGACCCCCCAGTTTGGAACACATACATACAACTAGGAGTGACTTATTAATCATAAACTTGTTTTTTCCAAATCTGTGTCTTTTTTGACAATGAATATGGGATATCTTTTGAATGATACCTTAGAAAACTATACTTCAAAAATGATTTCAAACAGTGAGAATTACTATTAATATCTATACACTTTGGGGGGCTTTAGTCCCTCTTTAGGACTACTTGGACATAGTTAGCCACAGATATGAGTACCAAAAAAGAATAGACATCCATCCATTTCCCTGACCAGTATATGTCTCTCAAGGTAAAAAATGTTAATATATAGATAAATGAAATCAATAAGTCCTTGTAATACCCTTATACTCGCCATTAATAAAGTTCCTTTGTCTCTTCTCAACAGTGCCTAGTACAGCTTTTTATCTCTGTATCCATCTTCGGTGATGAAACCTTGGTGCATAACACGCCAATCCGTTTGTACTAATGAGTAAAATCTGTTTCCCTTTGTGCAACAATATAGAATACATTGTCACATAACAAATAAAATAAATACCTGGCAACTTTCTATTGTGCCAAAGAATGATGGTGCTCCTTTTAATTGTGCTCTTCTCCATTATTGTTTTTAATCTACAAATGTATTTAAATGTTTCTTTCATATCCCCGCACTTTCGTGTTTCGTCCACGCTGTACGTATTAACATTTTTTTCGCTTTTCCTGATGTTTTTCTTATAAACATGAACCATTTTAACAAACTAAATAGAGAATTAATGAACATAGATAGAACAATATTAAGGCCAAGGAAGGAGTAGCTATAGGACAATGTAAGGGAGAAATAAAAAAGGAGATGGAAGAGAAATAAGAACCAGTGGCCATAATAAGTTGTTGGTGGGTACTTTTTTCAGTGACCAAATTGATGACCAGCCAGTCCATCCCAAATGCAAACGCAAATTTTTTGTATGTCACTGTTTAAAAGTGTCAAAATAGCCCGTTTCCTGGTGCAATAATCGACCTTTTTGCTGTCTTTCTAGACAATGTAGACGATCAACTGTTAGTCTGACAGGTATCCAGAAACAAAGCCAGTATATTTCAAGAAGATAAACAATATTCTCTCAATATAATCTTCAGTCTTTATTTCATTTTCCTTCTTTCAATTTCTTCTGTAGCAGTTTATCTCTGTGATTCAAACAACAGAAAGAACACACAAACAAACATAAAAAGGCTGGTCTGAAAAAATGATTGTATTTCACAGCTGGCTTCGTGAGACTTCGACACACTGGTACAGATACACACAAAAGAATCGCATGAATATTGCTGGAGCCACCTACCTAAATCAACGAAATGTGATCTTCTTTCTGTCAATGTGGTTGAAGTTTGGTTGAACTGGAAAATAGATTTTTTTTCTTTTCTTCTCTGCTCAATCTGTGGATACACTGCATGTGGTCTGTTCTGCTGGTTCAAACAAAATACAGACCTTTAAAGGAGTGAACAGCTTATTTTAGTTTTAGTTCCCCCCCCCCCCCCCTAACTAATAACGATTGGAAGTATTTAAACATGTTCTAGGTTGAAAGGACGATATGAGGTGCTGAGTGTGAATTTGGAAACATTTGAAATATTTGGTTCCTGCAACTTTCAAACATTCATCTGGAACAGTTACAACCCGAAAAATGTCAGCAGTTTTATATTTCTTGATTTCCTGTCCTAAATGTCCCATTTTTGAACTGCTTTGGGTTCTTATTTTCTATGCGGTATGTCAAAAAAATCAAATTGCCAGTTCAAGTAGCACAAAAGTTATTGAAAATAGCAAAATTCAGCACTTGATATCCATGAAAAAAAAAATGCTTCTAAAAAAAAAAGGAAACATTGCACCACAGAGAGGCACACAACGCATTTCGCTTTTCATCAATGCACAAAAGTTATCTGAAGAACAGTCATTTTCTCAGTTCCCAGCAGAGGAGGTGAAGTGATCTTAAGTGAAACTATCAAAAAATCCTATTTAGTCTTCAGCACAGCCAAAATTATATCACACACCATTTAGAATTAACTCAAGTTGATATAAGGTTCATCATCAAGCTTGCAAACTAAAGGAGACGTATATCATGGATGAAAAGGCAGGGCATTGAGGGACAGGGACATCTAAGCAGGGCTTATCATATGTTAATTATTGGATTTTCTAGGTGGAGTTTTTGTTGTTGTTGTTGAAGAGGTGAGTTTTGCAGGACTTAGGCTAAGAGATAGCGGAATGTGATGCTTATTTCTAGCTTGCAGGTTTAATTATTGGATATTATGTGGTGGTAGACTGGGAATATCATTAAAACTCTATTAAAACAACCTAAAAACGTAAAGATTTTTGTTATAGTTTATATGGGATTGCATACATTAGATCTGTAAGGTGTATCTGCTGCTTTTATGTGGCAAGAAATAGAATTACAAGACTTTTAAAATACTAATTTAGTATAGTCTTTTCCTCATCACATACCCCTTTTTGTGACACACTTATCACCAACCATTGTTTAAGTGCAATTGTTGTTCTTGCTTTAAAGGCACCATTTAAAGGTTACCTTTATGTATCCTTTTCAAGCTCTACATGAGGATGGTGACAAGGCTCTCTTGGTTTACATCATACTATCACATATATGGTTTGGCAATGTTAGAATAATCTGAAATCCTTGAAGTGGGCTTGAATCTATGTAAATATACATCATAACTTAACAAACCGTAAATGACATTTCGATTTTGAAGAGTTTGTAATGTGATTTGTAATTGGTCAATGTAATAGAGCTCTTCTCAAATGGTTATTTCTGATTTGTGTATCACGTACTTATATCTCCGGAAACGTTTTATATTTTTCACTTAAATATGTTCGCCTGCTCTAGCCAATTTTGGTTTCTACAGCTACAACACTAGAGACTCTCGATTAGATTATAACCTATGTCTACAGTGTAGAAAACCAAAAAGGAAAAAAGGGTAAGGCACAGCGCTAATAGATAATATATGTATATTGTGACCTCCACTCCACCAACAAAGGAATAGTAAATATCAGAACTAATACTGACCACTGGAGACAGGGAAGGTACACGATGGGGATGGAAAAGTCCTGGATAGTATATGGAGTAGCAATTGACTTGATAACAAAAAATGAAAACAGTGAAGCAGCTAGTCTTATAATGGAATGCAAATGGAAAAATCCACTGCAAAAAAGGAGAAATAATGTAAGAGTGAGACAGCGCTAAATATGTATACCACAAAAGTTATAGACTGCAAAGACAGAAATGTTGTAAAAAAATAGAATTTATTACGAGGAAATATAAATATACAAATAAATGACCATATGTAATATACAGCAATATAATATAAAATCACAAGATGAGACTGAAAATATATAAAAAAAAATACAATGATACACTAAATCAAGGGCCCCAAATGGGTGCAACACAAAAGAGATAAATTATAAAAAATACATAAAAAATACAAATAGAGCCAAAAATCCCTTACCCACTGGGTCTGTTCGCCTGGCCAGGTCTATTGAACAGTTAGGATATTGCACTAAACAGAAACACAGCTACACCCCACAGAACGCGTTTCGAATTATCTTCATCAGCTGGTGGGCGGTAGTGTAGAAAACCAGTTTGATCGTCAACCAACATAATACATTTATGTCAATTTTTCAGTATTTAACCATATACCATTCGTAGCTAGAACCTCTCCAGCACTATTGGTCTGGCAGTTATTTTGTCCTTTCATATTATATATTTTTTTCAAAATAGACACAGATGGAAGAGAGCAGAACTATTCAGTGTTTAAAAAAAGACATGACATGAGGGGAAGTGTCATGACGTAAGGACGCAGACGCTTTGAGAGGCGGAGCTGGGGAGTTGGCGGGCGAGGGTAGAGGACGCCGGGAGATATGTTGAGAGCTCAACGAAGACACAATATCGTCGCCGAAATACATCTACTTTGTCCCGGACCATAACCGAGGGGATAAAACCGCTGAAGGTAGCGGCAGATGAAGCAAACAACGGAATCTCCAACGTCTTAGGATGAACGGCGGGAAAGCCTAAGGGAAACCGCAAGTAATCTGCTGAGCAGAATTTTTCTGTCTTTACTTCCTCTCTGAATAGATGGCTTTTATGTCTGTCTTATGGTAAATACTGACAAAGTATATAACTAAACTCATCAGAGTTGGTTTGAGAAGTGTGTAAATGAGCAAAGCACATAAATAGTTAATCACTCATTCAAACAGGAAACAGAAACTTTCCCAGTAAAAAAATTTCACACTGTGATATATCTACATATTATCTGCATATTATCATCTCTGGTCTGAACTAAATATTGGAGTACTAAAAAGGTTCAGCTGGATAAACATAATCATATCTGATATCCCGGGTGAAAGCAACACAAGATCACAAATAGGCCAAGTCTATAGATAAAATATCCCAGTAATACAGCACTGGGTACTCAAACAGCACATAAACAGCGCAAGGTACTCAAACAGTACACAAATAGCGCTAGTAACTTTAGAAGACTGGCCTAAAACCGACTCACTAGTAAAACAAGTACTCTCAATTCAAATCACTCGACTACTACCAGCTGAAATAGCATTCTAAATAAATAAAGAACCTGAAACCCTTTTTTCACAAAAAAATAAATAAAATAAATAAATAAATAAAAAAAAAAAAAAAACAGAGGAGAAAAAGGGGCGGTGGTGGAGGTGAATGAGACACGAGAAGAAAGAGGACATAGAGGTGAATACACACAGAGAGAAAATAGACGAGAAGGGAAAAATCAAAATCTGCGTCGCATACTCATAAACTGTCGGCATGACACCAAAAAAACGCCAAACTAAGAGGGATAAAAAAGAGGAAGGAAAAGAGAAAAGGATGACTTCCTTTTTCTCACCACAGCAAAATAAAGAAGATACAGTTAATCTGTTAGAAGATTCATCTGAAATAAATCCTACTGGTTCCCCGGAAAGTGACCCAGATAGAGAAGCAGAAACAACAATCAGAACCCCAATGATGGTCTATATGGACAGACAATTGGAAGATATAAAACAATTAATTGCCTCTAGTGCTACTGAAATAAGGAAAGACATTGGTCATCTATCCTCTTCCCTAAAAGCAATGGAAGAAAAAACTGAACGTATGGAAAAACAACTACAAACACAAGGAGAAAAAATACAAGAGATGGAAAAAAAATCTGAAGACTTATTAACAAAAATAATAGATCTAGAAGATAGATCAAGAAGAAATAACCTACGTTTTAGGAACATCCCAGAATCAGTAACACAGGAGGCACTGAGAGGATTCTTAAAAGAATTAGCAGAGGAAATGGGCCCGAAAGAAACAGAATACAATTTGCAAATCGAAAGAGTACATAGATTATACAAACCCAAAAATATATCTGATTCGCTTCCTAGAGATATAATAGCAAATTATATGTCCTTCCAAACCAAGGATAAAATACTGAAAAGTCATAGAGAAAAAAAAACACTAAAAGAAGAATATAATAAGATCTTGATCTTTCCAGATACCTCATACCAAACAAGACAATGGAGAAGATCATTTATTGAGGTTTTCCAGACCCTAAAAGAGAAAAACATCAAATATAGATGGGGTTTCCCGAGATTTCTAAAAGTGGAATGGAAGGGCAAAACCCTCAATTTTGAATCTCCTCAGAAGGTTTCGGATTGGATAAAAGAGGCAAAAATTTGAAAATTAATAAACAGATGAAGGGGGGGGGGGGGTGGAAGGGGGGGAGGAGAGGCAGGGTGATCTCATCTTAGGGAGAGGGAAGAGTTGTATATAATTTTAATTTTTTTTTTTTTTTTTTCTCCCCATTAGGCTTCTGAATCACAATATAACACTACCGGACACCTTTAGTCATGTACACAATTTTCACTTATTTATCAAACTCTTTCTAATATTTAGAAGCAATCACCCTTATAGAATTTTTTTTCCTCTACAATTCCCTTTCAGTTCTTAGAGCCCCAAAGCATTCACTAGCACTTATAGACATGCTCAACAAACCTCCACTTATTTATTCCACCTTTACACACCCTGAGCAACTTTTTCTGTTATTTTTTTTTTTCTCTTTCCTTTTCCATCAGATCATCAGAAATCCATAGACATTTTTGACACTTGCACATACACACCAAGAGGGGAGGGGGGAGGGAGAGAGGAGAGGGACGAGGAGATTTCTCCCCTATATACATTAAGTTATTAGCATCTTTGACACATACAGACACGTATAATACACTTCACTCACCTGGAGGCATTTTTTTTTTTCCCTATCCCTGTCACCTTGGCTACCCCTCCACCCTCTTAGTTAAAAAAAGATTCCCATCTAAATACTAGGAAGGTGAGGAAGCAGGGAAGAGGAAAAAAAGAAGAAAGTATTCTCTCCCTCGCTACCAACTCTCATAGCCCGCTTTGGGCCCCTATGGGACCCAGGACCGCGTCAAGGGGAACTTGATGTGTAGAGCAGCTACCCTGGAAGGGATCCAGGTTTTCTGCCATAGTGGGGCGGGTTTATCTTTTTTTTATTTTTGTTTTTATATGTATGTAATTTTGTGTGCGCGCTATTGGTTGGGGAACTGCCGGGCGGAAGGAATAAAGCGGAGAAAAGATATGGAAGAATATGGTTAGAAGTGTGTCGTTAAATGTGCAGGGATTAAATACCCATTATAAAAGACAATCTCTATATGACCTGATCAAAACTAAAAATATTAACATTTCCTTTTTACAATAAACCCATTGGGAGGAAGGAGTAGATTTAAAGTGGTGGAACAATAGAAGCTCTTTAATTGTTTATACAACCCTACAAGGGAAAAAAAAAAGAGGCACAGCTATTGTGTTTTCCCAAACAACTAAAGTAGAACAAATATATTTGGAAATAGATAACGAAAGTCGTTATATTATCATGGTATGTAAAATAGAAGATCAAATGTTTACATTGGTGAACATTTACCTACCAAATGTTAGGCCTGTTAAATATTTAGAAAAAATTATTATGAAAATGGAACAGATTAAAAAAGGAACGGTAGTCATTGCTGGCGACTTTAATTGTGTTCTAGATCCAAGTACAGATAAACAATTAAAACAGGGTAAAAGTATAGATAAAACTGTCAAAAAACAAGCAGCTGCTCTCAACAAAGTACTTGGCGAGAGTGGATTGCTTGATATATGGAGAACAACCCATCCTCAGGATAGAGATTTCACCCACTTTTCTAGAGTTCACTCTTCTTTCTCCCGAATCGACATGGTTGTGGGAGAACCTAATCTGATCAATAAAATTAAGGAAATAGAAATACTGCATAATGTATGGTCAGATCATAGCACGATCTTGTTTGAGATAAACCATATAAAAAAAAGGTTAAAGTCAACTTGGAAGTTGGATGATTATCTACTGAGAGATAAGAAAGACAGAGAATATATATCTAAACAAATGGATCTGTACTTTCTGGAAAATAACACTAAAGACATTTCGCCCTCAACATTGTGGTGTGCCTTTAAATCAGTTTTGAGACGACTTTTGATAAATTTAAAAACAAAAAAAATAAGAGAACAAGGTGCCTCCCTTGCAGACCTGCACATATCCTACCATAATCTAAACTTAGAACTGAAAAAAAACATAACTTTGGAAAACATCAATAAATTTGAACAAATCAAAAAACAGATAAACATCTTGCAACAAGAAAAGATAGATAGGAATTTGATGAAATTAAAAATTAAATATTATCATAAATCTAATAAAACGGATAAAATGCTATCAAATAAACTCAAAAAGAAAAGGATCAAAGATAAAATAGTGTTGATAGAAAGACAGGGAGATGTGTGCAGATCCCCGCAGGAAATAGGAGAAGCTTTCGCTGACTATTATGCCTCATTATATAATCTAACGACAAAGGCATCAGAACAAGAGATTATTGAATACTTAGATCAAACAGAAATCCCCAAAATAAATATAGACAAGTTGAAGAACATAAACACCCAAATAAATAAAGAGGAGATCCTAAGAGTAATAGAAAAGATGGAAAAAAACAAAACACCAGGCCCGGATGGATATACGAACCTATTTTATAAAATGTTTACACCTAATATAATTGAACATCTGCTAAACATGTATAATGCTGCAGTACAAAACGGCTCATTTCCAGCCGAGATGTTAAATGCAAATATAATTCCTATATTAAAACCAGAAAAAGATCCAAAAGAAGTGAAGAACTATAGACCAATCTCACTCATAAATGTAGACTTGAAAATATTTGCATCCATATTGGCCGAGAGGATGAAACAAGTGATTCCAGATGTAATACACTTAGACCAACTAGGTTTTGTCCCAGGACGAATAACCTCCCACAGTATCAGACGTATAATTGACATCTTAGATGGAGCAAGAGGGGGGGGGGATCCCCTTACTGACCCTGTCGTTGGATGCAGAGAAGGCCTTCGACAGGGTCGGATGGGGATACATGCTTCATACATTGCGGTCATTTGGTCTCTCCGGATGGATATTGAAGGCTATAGAATCCTTGTATGGAGATCTGTCAGCAAGAGTGGTAGGGATAGACTTATGTTCTAAATGGTTTGGTCTGAAAAATGGCACCAGACAGGGTTGTCCTCTTTCCCCTATACTATTCATTATGGCCTTAGAACCATTGGTCATAAATATTAGGAAAAATAAGTTGATAAAAGGTTTCCCCAATGATGGAGAGGAATATAAAGTATCGCTATATGCGGACGATGTCTTTGTGACCCTGACTAGCCCCAACAGTTCCTTACCACAACTTATGGAACAAATTGATTTATATAGTATGGTTTCAAATTACAAGCTTAATCCACAAAAAACTATAGCTTTAAAATTAAATGTTGATGAAGCAACTAAACACTTTATACAAACTGAATTTCAATTTGATTGTACCAGGAAATACTGTGAATATTTGGGAATCCTAATACCTACAGATATAGATAGATTAATGGAGATAAATTGCCTGAGAATAATGAGAGCAACTAATAAAGATATGAAAAACTGGCAAACTCACTTTATATCATGGTTTGGTAGAATTAACATCGTAAAATCTTATATAATTCCCAAATGGACATACTTAATGCGGATGGTCCCACTCCAAATTCCCCCTAGTTGGCTCCAGATGATTCATTCCAGGTTTAAAGATTTTATTTGGCGGGGCAAAATCCCTCGCATAGCCATGAACCAAATTTCAAAACACAAGCAAGAAGGAGGTTTGGGTTATCCACACATAGCACAAGAAGCAGAAGCTGCAATAGTATATCATACCTATATCATGCAGATTAGAGGAGTAGAAGAAGAACCATGGTACAAATTAGAAACAGGCACAAGTAAAATAACAACCCTGGACAGAGTGATATGGAATTCAAACAATGACAATATTACAAAACATATTAAAAATAAGAATATAGTATTAGAAAACATAATTCCGGGTTGGTATAAATTACTAAAAAAGCTAGGTTTAAAGAATAAAATTCCGGAAAGTGCACCCCTGGAAAACATTGAACATAGTCTACCAGACATTACATTAATAAAATGGGGAGATTTACGATTAGAAAAAATCAGGAACATATTTGATGGGCCAAATATTAAACCCTTCCCAGATTTAGTAGAGCAATATACACTCCCTGAAAACCAAATTTTTAATTACTTAAGAATAAAAAGTTTTCTAAACCAACACCTATATGTAGAAAAGGAGGAAAAAATTAAAGCAATAGAAGTAGTATTTTCTCATTCCAAAATCGATAATCCATTATCTAAATGTAAAAAATTAATAACAACATTTAAGGAAAGAGAAAGAGCAAAACCAATAATAAAATGGGAAAAAGATCTCAATATAATAATAGACGAAGAAGAATGGAATAAAGCACTAATACTTGTAAATAAGAGTATCCATAATCTCACCCTGGTAGAAACCTTCTACAAATTAACGAATAGATGGTATATGACCCCTAGAAGAATGGCTATGATGAATATAGGGAAAGAGGACAAAATGTTGGGTTTGCAGCTCAGCAATAGGTACCTATACTCATATGTGGTGGGGGTGTAATAAAATGAAGAAGGTATGGGAAAACGCCTTTGATATAATACAAAGGAGTACAGGACTCAAATTGGAAAAAAAACCAGAGGTTGGACTGTTACACTTGAAATGGCCTAAAATGAACAGCCAACAGCAAACATTAATAATCCACATAATGATTGCGGTCAAAATCCTAATAGCAAGAACCTGGAAACAAACAGCTTACATTCCAAAGGAACAACTAGTAAACCAGATTAAATCCCAACTCTCACTAGAAAAAGGAGTGGAATGGATCAGAAATACACCCAATAAGGAAAAAGATCTATGGGAAGTATGCTTCAAGAGCTTGGAACAAATCTAGATACAGAGATTAAAACACAAATCAAAAAAAAAAAAAAAAAATTAATGGGCCCTGCACAAATTTACAAAATCACCATATACTAAGACCAAGATATTGGACATCGTGTATGTTCCATATCATAGGATCATAGCATTTTATTACGATGTCGCTGAGTTCTGCCTGGCAGTGTCCCCCACCAAGACGCGCCCTTTTGTCTTTGTTCTCTCCCCTTCTCTCTCTCTTCTTTTTCTCTCTTTCTTTTTTATGTCTCTTTTCGGTTTTGTCTCCCCTGTTCCTCTTGCTTCTTCCCTGTTTGTGATTTAAATTTGTTTGTCTCAGATCTATAATCTATAATATCATCTGGCACTTACATTACTAAAATTTCTTAAGAATCACTACTCCTTCATAAAGTTTTAAAAATAATCACATGGGGGAGGGAGAGAGATGGAGAGGAGGAGAGAGAGAGAGAAATAATAGTGATAACAAAGAATGACAGAATAAAGAAAAAATCACAATGAACATTTGGCACAAGGATGATCTCAGAATGGAGAAAGAAGAAAAAAAAAAAAAAAGAAGAATATATTAATGCCTCGATTGACTTCGAAGTGCCTTAGGATCTGAGTGCAAATGAAAAAAAAAAAAAAAAAGACATGACTTGCCAGACATATTGTGGTAAGAATTCCTGCAATAATATATATATGATCCTACATATCAAGTTTTCACCAAGGCCCTGCTATAGAAAGAGACATTTTCACTATAATAACACCTTCTCCAAAAGGTCCCTTTATTTATTGTAATTTAACTATTCACTATCTATAATAATACTCACACAGGAAGTATTTTTTAGAGCAATTACTTGTGTCTTGAAAATAAAAACCTAGAAAACAGTGTACATATTGCAACTTCACAATGTTTCAGGTGGGAGTCAAAATTCCTACTGGGAAAATTAAGTACGGCAAGAACTTTATGATTGATCTACATCGTGTTTAGTCATGTGCAAGAGCTTTTAAAACTAACTTGAGATGCCATTAAATCTCTAAGTCTAAAGCACTGAGAAAAATGCAATGAGCTAGATTCAACGGCACTTGATAAACAAAAAAGAGGCTTTAGCGGAAAAACAACATACATTTGCTATTCCATGCACACTGTTAACGGGTGTGGTAAAATCATTACCGCAAACAATAACAAATTGCCTTATTACCACAGGCTCAATGTATGAAAGGAAAACATGTGTGTATTCTAGCACTTGATCACCACAAGCTGCTACAACCTGTGCGTTTCTCTCTCACGCACAAAAAAAATGCTGTGCTTCAATTAGTGTTGTGGTTGGTGCGCCACCACCTTATTTTGTGCAAACATTAATTGCCTTGTAGATGATTGACGTAATCTCCAGTGCTCCTCATGTCATACAGACATGGAAGAGAACACATAAAAATACATATAGTGTGACATTTTAGTTTAAAATATGTGCGTGCAATGTATGTAGTGACTGACTCCAAGATGGGTAAAGGCTCGTCATTTGTATTTCTGAAAAGATTCTCCTCACCCTCTTCTGAGTACTCACAGAATACAAGCAAATAGCAGAAGAACAGATGTGAGTATAAATATCATGCAAATTTAATATAAAAAATGTAGTTTCTTACATGTAGGGACAGATGTTTTCAGCTCCTGAACACATATGATGGATCTATTTGGTTTGAGCAAACAGGATAAGCAGCATGTAAAAGAAAATAAACTACACAAAAATTAAAGCAGCAGAAGCCCAGAATGGTACAGATTTGGCCTTACACAATAGTTTCGCCCACTATGGGCTTCCTCCTGGCATCAAATGCAAAATGGTCCTAAGTTACTGCTCATTACTGAGTTATAACCTCCTATTAAACTTGTGCATGGGGGATACAGTTTATTAACATGGTTAACATAGTCTTACCACAGATTATTATTGTCTGTCATAGAAGGCTGAGAACCTGGGGTAATAACACAATAGTGCTCCTTGAAGAATAATCTTAAATATTGTAGCCCACAGAACAGTATGTATACACATATAAATTAAAGCGGGAAATGGAAAATAAAGACTCATGAGAGGGAAAAAGAGTAGCGGAATTAAGACAAAAGCGGACAACAGGGAAAATAGTTTGTCAAGAACGGTATGGTTCTCTCAGATAAAAATACATGTATCTAATTTAACAGTCAGATTAAGCCAGTCGGTGGGAGAGGAAAGTAAGTGTTCACTTCAGATTAATCCAGTGAGCCACCCAATGAGGAGCTATCAGGTTAGGAACAGGGCTCACTCCATCATCAAGTAACGAGGGAAAATCAACTCTGTGCCCCTCAGTACCCTGCTCTTATTCTCGTTGTTGCTTTGGGAATGTAGAGGACACAGAGTGTCATTTAGGGAAAAATAAAAAGCAACAGTGTAATACATTCTGACATCCGCAGTAAAAATGCCTCAAAGACCCAATGAAGAAAGCCTGGTGGTTTCTTGATAAAAAGCTCTTTTACTCTGTAGATAATAGGATAAAACACAACATACAGTAGTATGATAAGGTGAACAGAAACTGCACTCAAAAAAATGCAGTTACAAAGTCCACAGATGATATCAGCATATAGTGTAAGCAGGTAGTCCACAGTATAGTCGATATTTCAACTTAAGTCCGTTTAGCATCTCATGATAAAAATGCAGACAGGAGGTCCTCAAATATCTCAATAGTCATTTATTGGTTATGTTCTGCAGTCTGTGAGAGTCGCTGGGGACCTTTTGGGCATTTCGCACCCTGAACTGGCCCTGGATCATGATTTCCACGTTCGCCAGTCTTGGCAGCACTCGTGTGAGCAGATCTTGTAGATAGTCCTGAGAGCTGTGGACCCACCAATCTCATCAAAGTGATCCGATGTGGTCTGAAACTTGGCTTTCCAATTTTACCTGAGTCAACTCTTTTGAGTTAACTATAAATAAACAGTAATTGACAGCATTGTGGACAATTAGGAGTTAAGATTCCATGTTAGCCATTGAGCAGCTTCTCTGATCTTGGATTGTTTCATGTGGAACCAGAGAGTGATTAGTGGATTTTCTAAGGTATGTCCATTGCAACAAGTGAGCTAGCAGAGTTCCTTGCTGGAAATGCTATTTACTGTATACCTGATACATCCATAAGATGCAAATTCTCCAGTGCATGACATTTTTTTTATTATATATCCTTTACTATCAAACACATTTTAGATTAAGAATTCTAGAACGAGAAGTCGCAACTCACGCGAGTTAGTAGAACCTAAAATATTAAAGGGTCTATTCAATAAAGAGAGAATTGAGATGGGAATAGCAAACTTAATGCCAAAGTAAGAGAGTTGGAAAAATTCTCCACTGCAGCTGAAATGGAGATTTTTTTAAACTGCGCTCATTTTGCCTTAAGTTTGAAATTCCCATCTCAATTCACTGCAATTCTCTATTTATTGGGTAGATTCTCAGGATTCTAATGCTTTATATTATTATGTCATGGCTTCAGGTATTTAGACTATCACTTGTATAGTTGTGCTCTCTTTATTATAATAAAATTCTGAGAAATGTAATCCTAAAAGTGCAATATCTGGAACAAAATGCAAACTAATGCTAAATAACCTGTAAAATTATTTCCCTAACATATTTTACAGGAACCCTTTCATTACGATATTTTTATGTTCTTATTTATTTAAGCCAGTATAGTATTTAAGAAGTTCTCTAAGCGTCTCCTCATCTTTTAAGGTTATTTGTGTAATATCCAAGTACATAAGTGAGGAAGCTTAGAATTCAATCCCGCTATAAACTGAATTAATCTCATATTACTTGCTGTCCTTATGTCAGGAAAAAGATATCTTTACAGGATTTCTAATTATTAAAATAATCTGTGATAAGTGCAGTTAAGGAAAGTGCAATGAGTTTGAGCGTGAAAGCACCCTTTCATGTTTACACTTTATTATTTAATGTTCTAATGGAATTTAAACACTAACATGAAACTGCCAGACCTGGCAGATCATTTAAAAGCTTACGGGATTATCCAACCAGTCATTTAAAATGACATTTTCACTGCGTAAATATTTATCTATGAAATGGGATGTAGGGCACAGGATCTGGCAAAGCAACAGGTTCTTCATGGGTTTGAAAACACCACTGTTTGCCCATAAACCTGTCAAGTCTCCTTTTAATGAAACATATATAAAACAAGATGATGTTTGCCACGTCTCAGTGAGCTAATTCACTGTGGCTATTTTCCTGTCGAGTTCTTCTATTAGCACTTTAATCAATTCGTCTTTAAGAAGCAGTGCAGAAAGTTTGGCTTTTGGAACTCCAACAAGAAATGTTAGAAGGTGTTTAATTTCCAGGTATTCTATCCATTTGTATAAACAGAGAAATATGGGCTTATTCATGGAGTATTATGCAAAAAGCTGTATTTTTAAATTCTTTGAACCACTTTGTGATCAGGTTGCACCCGCGGTTACTTTGTGGTGGTACCCGACCTTGTTGAGTAGAACTGCTTTTTTAATTATTATGCTAAAGTTTCATTTCTTTTTACAGGGAAACTTAATATATTTTCCAAAAACACCTTTCACCCAACTGCTACAAATGTATAGAGTTTTTATTTAACACAATCAGATCCAAATAGCTTAGCACCTAATATAATAAGGCTGTTGAAATATGTGGTGAAGAGCCATCAAATGACTACCTCTGGTGAACATGGTGTAACCAGTGGGTGCCAGTGGGATGTCCTCCCTTTAAGTCAACATCTGTTAAAGGTTAACTGCAAACAAATAGTGCATGGTTTATAAAACATAACTTGTCTCTGTAAGATTTCCCTCATTGCAAAAGATCATCCAACAAACCTTATAAATCTGAAACACTGCCAGGGCCGGGGTAGGAAAACTGTGAAAAAGTAGCAGTTGTTTAACTAAAATTCTCTCAAACTTCAGCCATGGTCAATTTTGTTTTGCTTGATTGATTCTGAAGGGTCTGTGGATGAAATTAAAGGATACTAAACTGAGACATCGGGTTTACTCTTCACTCTGTCTCACTTTAGTGTCCCTTTCCATCCATAGACCTCTAAAGAGATACATGTCAGGTTTACTCTGTAGAGACTATTATGTCAGTCTTCCTCTAAGGATGCAAGAGTTAAAAAAAAGTTTTGTTTTCTTTTACGGAACAGTGACCAGGAGTAGATGATATATGAAAGTTAATAAAGTTAATTCACTAAAAAATCTACTGAAAACAAGGTTGCAAAATGTAGGTCAAAGTAGTAGACTTCCAATTAAGTTCAAGTTTTGCAGCTTGGTTGTCAACTGACAACTAACCTTTTAATGAATAAAAGATTACACAGTGGATGAAATTAATGACATGGGTCCATTTAGGTAGCTCGGAATTTACCAAGGAAATTTGTAGATTTGAATTCTGACCTATTTCTGGACACTTTGGTGATCTCAAAGGTCCGTTAAATTGGGCCATTCAGAAATCACCAAATGACCAAGAATCAACCCCCAAATCGGCCATTATGGTTGCTTAAAATACTAGATAGAAGTCACTCGTAGAAACTATGGGAAGTATTTGGATATTGCGGAAATAGCCGAAATCCTCTCATTAAAGTCTACGGGAAGGCTGTGGCCATTGCAAAAACAAACTAAGTTCTGCTGAATTAAATAAGACAAAAATCCTGTTAATTCCCTGTTAAATAAATTCTTATTTACATTTTTTAAACATATTATAAAAATAATAAATAAACTGTGAACGTTAAAAATATGAACGTTAAATACAGTAAATTGTGTTAATGTAATAAAATATATAATAAATAAATTATATATAATATAAATATATACAATTATTCATAATAATATTATAAATATATAACATACTAATGACATATAAATACAGTAATATAAAGTAATAAATAAATATATAAATACTGTATATCGAGCATACACTGTTTTGATACTGTATATCAAAACATATTACAATTATATATGGCATTTAATTAAGATTGTTCAGTTAAACCGACAAACATATACCATCCACCACATAACCCCATTAAAATTAGGGAAATGCTTTGTATACAAATCTAAATATCATAACATATATTATTTTACAAACCACCAAAACCTCTTGTATTATAATAATGCCAGTGATGTCATATCACATATAGGTTCTACCCTCCCGTCATCATGCCACATTTGTCACGGTACCGTTTCATGTCCAAAGTGGTACTTTTACATATATCAGTGTGGTAGTCGGTGGCATGAATAGAATCCACTGTGCTATGGTAGCCACGTGACCCTCTGACCATGTAGCAAATCACCACATGATATCAAGAGTACAATACACACCCAACTGTCAACACACCAGCTTTGTCCACACATCATTAATAAGTGGAGGGGTCACATGAGTCGCCAGGAATACCCAAGGTGACCGGTCCAGTTCCAGTGGCTACCCCAAACAATATTGCCATCCAAATTGTGGCCATGAAACGGTACTGTGATATATGGGTCCTGATGGCATTTAAGCTAAAGTGGTGATGGTGAACAATAAGACAACCTATAGCTTTCATGATATCCCCGGTATTGTTAAACCACAAGAACTGTTTTGGCACTGTGTAAGTGTTGCTTGGAATAATTGTGTGTTTTATTATATGACAGATATACCTTAGGAAGGTAGATAGGGTAATCTGTCGCCAGGACCCCGAATGCCGAACTGTATGTTGTCTCCCGGGTGCTCGGGTTCGGCATGTTGCGGAACGGGTAGGCAGATTATTGGGAGGGGCTGGGCATGATCCAGCGGTCATAGTACACATTGGTACTAATGACAAAGTAAATGGTAGGTGGGGGGTCCTTAAAAATGATTTTAGGGAACTAGGAAAGAAGCTAAAGGAAAGGACCTCCAAGGTAATATTCTCGGAAATATTACCAGTACCACGCGCTACGTCAGGGAGACAGCGGGAGCTTAGGGAGATTAATGCGTGGTTGCGAAGGTGGTGCAAGCAAGAGGGATTTGGGTTCTTGGAGCACTGGGCAGACTTTGCAGTCGGCTACAGACTCTTTGGACGGGATGGGCTGCACCTCAATGATGAGGGGGCTGCAGTATTAGGGGCGAGGATGGCTAGAGGATTAGATGAGCTTTTAAACTAAGCTCTGGGGGGGAGGGTCAAGATCAAAAAGAAGCAATGGTAGCTAGGGTAGATTGGAAGGTGGGTCTAGCTATGGGAGAGGAGGAAAGCAGTGGTGGGGTTAACATAGACCAAAGGGAGGTCCATATAATTAAACCTGCACACATTAAGTGTTTGTCAACTAAACAGAAAATGGGTAGTAATCTCAAATGTCTTTTAGCAAATGCAAGAAGCTTGAAAAACAAAATGGGTGAGCTGGAGATACTGGTAAGTGCTGAACAGTATGATTTAATCGGAATCACAGAAACGTGGTGGGATGAGACCCACGACTGGTCAGTTAATTTACAAGGTTACTCACTTTTTAGAAAGGACAGAGTAAATAGAAAAGGGGGAGGGATTTGTCTGTATGTAAATCCTAAATTAAATCCCAGTATTAAAGAAGGTGTACATGATGTAACTGGAACTGATGTGGAGACACTGTGGGTGGAGATTAGCTTAGACGCTAAAAAGAATCGCACATTACTTGTAGGTGTATGCTACAAGCCACCAAATATTAGCATTGATGGAGAAGATCAGCTTTTATTACAAATTGAAAAGGCTGCAAATATGAATGAAGTTCTAATCATGGGAGATTTTAATTACCCAGATATAGATTGGAAGTGTGGCACAACTAGTTCAGCTAGGGGCAGCAAGTTTCTGGACCTGCTTAATAACAAATTTATGGCACAATTAGTAGACACCCCAACTAGAATGGATGCCTGTCTGGATTTGGTAATAACAAACAATGAGGAGCTTATCTCAAACATCCAAATAAGAGAACACTTGGGGAATAGTGACCATAATATGGTCTCATTTGAGATTAATGCAAAAAAGCAAATTGGTAAATACGCCACCAAAACACTTAATTTTAGAAGGGCTAACTTTGATGGACTAAGGGCATCGATTGAACATTTAGACTGGGAACGATTGTTTTCTGGACTAAACACAGAAGACAAGTGGAATGCCTTTAAGCACACATTACAAAAGTACACATCCCAATATATACATTTGGGAAACAAATGCAAAAGACACAAATCAAAACCAATGTGGCTTACAGGTAACGTGAAACAGGAAGTACAAAACAAGAAAATGGCATTCAAACATTATAAAAACACGGGATCAGCATTATCATTTATAGAGTACAAAGAGGCCAACAAAGCCTGCAAAAAGGCAATTAAAATGGCTAAATTGGAAAATGAGAAAAGGGTTGCCAAGGAGAGTAAAACTAACCCCAAAATGTTTTATAAATATATAAATGGAAAAAAGCTAAAGAGGGAAAATGTTGGGCCCTTGTTATCCCAAATGGGAAATTTGGTAAGTGAGGACAGAGAGAAAGCAGACATTTTAAATACTTTTTTTTCTTCTGTTTATACTAAGGAAGAGCAGATGGACGAGCCCCTGCTACAGGAAGTTATGGGACATTCGCCGCAAACATGGGATTGGCTGACACAGGAAAAAGTGCTTAAGCAATTAGACTCTGTTAAGATAGACAAGGCCCCAGGACCAGATGGTATACACCCAAGGGTACTTAGAGAGTTAAGCATAATTCTGGCCAGGCCACTATTCATGATCTTTAGGGATTCATTCAGTTCAGGATTCATTCAGTTCAGGTACAGTGCCAACAGACTGGCGAAAGGCGGATGTCATTCCAATATTTAAAAAGGGATCAAAATCTCTGCCAGGTAATTATAGGCCAGTGAGCTTGACATCTGTAGTGGGGAAACTATTTGAAGGATTGCTAAAGGTATACACTCAAGAATACATCTTGAACCAGAATATAATTAGTAAAAGTCAACATGGTTTTGTGAAAGACAGGTCTTGTCAAACAAACTTAATAACATTCTATGAAGAAGTCAGTAAAAATATAGATCTAGGCGTGGCAGTTGATGTGATCTATTTGGATTTTGCGAAAGCTTTTGATACAGTTCCACACAAAAGGTTACTCTACAAATTGAGAGAAATAGGTTTGGGGGCAAATGTGTGTATGTGGATTGAAAATTGGCTAAAAGATAGAACACAAAGGGTTGTTGTAAATGGAAAATTCTCAAATTGGACAAGGGTATTAAGCGGAGTACCTCAGGGGTCTGTTTTGGGCCCTCTTCTTTTTAATTTGTTTATTAATGATCTGCCACATTGTGCTGAGAGCCATGTCTCCGTGTTTGTGGACGACACTAAATTAGGTAAGGCAATAAAGACTAATCTTGATGTTTTTTCTTTACAGGAAGATTTGGACAGATTGGGGGACTGGGCAGTAAAGTGGCAAATGAGGTTCAATATAGACAAATGTAAAGTTATGCATTATGGGAAAAATAATAACAAAGCAACATATACGTTAAATGGTTTTTCCCTGGGAAAAACTACTAATGAAAAGGATTTAGGAATAATTATAGACAACAAACTTGGCAACAGTGCCCAATGCCAGTCAGCAGCTGCAAGGGCCAATAAGATATTGGCATGTATAAAACGAGGTATAGATTCACGGGAGGAGGATATCATCTTGCCTCTTTACAAATCAATGGTAAGACCTCACCTTGAATATGCAGTACAGTTCTGGGCACCAGTCCTTAAAAAGGATATTAAGGAACTAGAAAAAGTGCAAAGGAGAGCTACAAAATTAATAAGGGGTTTGGAGGATCTTAGTTATGAAGAGAGACTTAAAAAATTGAATTTATATACGTTAGAAAAAAGGCGTCTCAGAGGGGATATGATAACATTATATAAATATTTGCAGGGCCAATATAAAGAGCTCTCCAGTGACCTGTTCATTAACAGAAAGGTACAAAGAACAAGAGGTCACCCCCTCAGACTGGAAGAGCAAAGATTTCATAGACGGCAAAGGAAGGGATTCTTTACGGTTAGGACAATAAAGTTATGGAACTCACTGCCAAGAGAGGTAGTGCTAGCAACCACAATAGATGCATTTAAAAATGGTTTGGATGTTTTTTTAGGAAAGCAGAACATACAGGGCTATTAATAATAGAATAAGCATTAATAAAAGAGCTTATTGATCCAAGGAGAAATCTGATTGCCTCTTGGAGTCAAGAAGGAATTTTTTCCCCCAGGAGGCAAAATTCGAAATAGCTTCCTTGGGGGTTTTTTGCCTTCTTTTGGATCAAAAGCTGTAATGATAGGTAGAAGGGTTGAACTTGATGGACTTGTGTCTTTTTTCAACCTAAATTACTATGTTACTATGTTACTATGTTACAGATTGATTGAAGTGGTAACTGATAAGGCACAAAGGGTGGATGTAATGCCGGCCATTAAGGTTGATAAAAGTTGAAATACTGCATTTCATTCCAAGGGATAACGTGTGATTCAACCTAAATGTTAAGGGAAACATGGCAAGTTCTCCTTTCTTAAACTGCTAGGGCACTGGGAGACCCTCCCTGTCCCCTTAGCACCCCCCCCCCCTCCCAATGAAGTTTTGCCCTCCTGGCCCATGCTCACAGTCACTTAAATCACTGCCCCCTTGGGAAAGGAGCTTTGCCCTGTGGCCCCAAGTACATAAAACAATGGCCAATTAGGGACTTGGGGCTGGGGCTATGCCCAAGTCTCTATTAACTGCCCCCCTGGGACTTGGGGTTGACTCTATGCCCCAAGTGTCTATTAATTTCCCCCCTGGGACTTGGGGCTGTAGCTATGACTCAAGACCTGATTTAAAAAAAATAATTATCCCCCCTCCCCAGGGCTTGGGGCTAGCAAAATAACCCTGGCACAATAAATTAAATAAATAATTGTTAATTCAATTATTGACCTACCCTCCCCACATCTACCTTATCCAGGTAGGAGGTGAGTAATCTCAAATTGGCCCCAATACCTGTAAAAATAACTGCCCACTCCCCTAGCACATAAAGGGTGCCCTGTAAAATAAAATATTACCTGTATCCAGGTTCACGAGTAATCATCTTCTGGTCCAGGGAAAGGGGGCATCCGAAAAATATTGCTGGGAATAAAAGACTCAAGAAGCTAGGTTTTTAGAGTATGCTCTCATTGAGAGCAGACTCAGAATTCAGTCTAGAAGGGCTGGTAATTCAAAGGACTCTAGGAGGCTCTGATTGGATGACTCAGAAGTATTCCTGCTCCATTCAGGCAGGATTTTCATTCCAGCCAAAAGCAAGCCTGGTGCTGGCCTGCGGTCACTGGGGCCACTTTTATTTTAATGGGGCTAGCGGGAGGTCACTGGACCCAGGAAGGCAAAATATTCAATGTTTTGGGGAAGGGGAGGTGTAGGACACGGCTCCTCCAATATATATATTTTTTTAAGGTTAACCCTCTCAGTACTGTAGAGACACTGAATGACTTTTCATTTTTACCGGCTGACATTAAATGACTGTTTTTGCGGTAATTACCACAGAGAATGGTGTTTTTTTAACCTCCATAGAAAGTATAGATGTTTTTAGTGGGTTGGGTGTTTTTGTTTAACAGGTGCGGTAATGATCGCATCCATTAATGTTGTTAGCTGCAGACATTAGATCTAATATGCTGGATCATTTACCTATAATGTCAGTTTTTGAATGGGTACATCTATCCCAATGTCTATTTGATCTATTTTGTAACTAGACTTGAAACTGCAATTCTTAAAGGAAATGTAAATTCTTGGTCTGCTTAGGTTATGTCATCCTTTAATGTATAGAAGGATAATATTTATAAAGTAAATACATAAAGTTATATACAAACCCTTATTGAAATGATGAATGAAAAGTAAAATTAAATGAATAGTTGAGGGGGAAAAAAAACAACTATATTACACATTAACAATTTATTATACTGTATCGATTTACGGAAAATAGGGCCAGCATTGGAATTGTTATGTTCAGCATTTCTGATTTTTATCATAAATAATGCAATTCAAGACAATTCTGTGCTAATGTTATATAGAAACATGCTTGAAATATTAATATTTGGAATGTTTTCTTCTCACACTGACAGGAAAGCTACCAAGCACACGCATGCCTTTTGCAATTTGCTAAGAGGATACAATTTCATTTTAAACCATATTAAACACACCAATCATTGCATTACAGTCTGTTGAAAACCTAAGCAAAATGGCTGCATCTGAACATGTGTGTTTAGTTATTTTTATCTTAACTACTTTGAGCCTACGTTTTCTGTTAGTAGGATATATAGTAACAATTACCTTTTGTTTCACATTAAGAAACAGTCTCCTCATGAGCCAGTAATTCTTAGAACGGTTCAGATACTGATAGCACTTCATTTGGTCAAGGTCACAATAACTCTGTTTCTTGCACCTATCAACAGACAGTGATCAAATTAATTTAGAAATTGCCTAGAAGCTGAGACCGAAGTAAAAGCGTTATTCATAAAACAGGGACTTACAGAAAACTGACAAAGGATTATAAAACGTAAGGCCAAAATAGCCAAGTTGGAAAAAAATTATCCAATTCAGCTGAATTCCCTGGTCAATTCCTTGCAATTCATGAATAAAGCCATAAACGTTGTTGTAAAAATAAACCAAATATACCGAGAAAAGTTACAGTACATTGGATAGATTCAATGGCCCCCGTCAAGGAAAAACTCTCATTTGTGGTAAATTATCGGGCATTGATGATTGGTAATTACCACACAGTGATTTAATGACAGCCAGTAAAAATGAACAGGCAAAAAAATCTTTTATTTTTTTTACCTGTCAGATTTACACACAAAAAAGCATGACTTAAATGTGCATCTGCTACTTCACACAAATGATATCTGCACATTTTAACCCATTCAGTGCTCCCTACTGCACTGAAAGGTTAACCTTCCCAAAAAATGACATGGCCCCTAGAGATGGCGGGCAGGCTCCATAATCCACAATGATTAAAATGTAATTAATTATTGGCTCCCAATAATTATTGGCACTATGTCCCTGGACCCAAAATAATAAAATATATGCTCCCATGGAGCCACAGTCTGAGCTGATACTTCATTCTGTGTCTGCTCTCTATGAGGGGGACTCTAATTTAACATTTTCTTAGTGACTGCGGGCATGGTGCTGGCCTGCAGTCACAGTTTTTCTTATTTGATTGGGAGTTCAAAGATAACCTGAGTGTAGGTTTTATTTGACTGCGTCAGCCTCCTTAATTTTACTCAGTCATCTTGGTGTGGAAATCTTTGGCAACTTACACAAATCATGAATGGTGTAATTTTAAAATATACAATATTTTTCCCTAGTGAAATGACAAAATAGTTGGCTGCAGATTTTTCATAGACCTTCTACCAAGTTTACTTTATTTATAATGTGATACAGAAATGCTTTGCCTAGCCTCAAAAATGTAAGAGGATTTTCTCATCTCTGAGAAGCAAGAAAACTGAATAAAAGGATTTTCTACAATTTCATTAGATGTCTTAGCCTATTTTGGACAGCCATTTTGGACAGCCATTTAAGCAGACATCTAAAAAAGCGCTAAAAAAGAGAGAGAGAGAGAGAGAGAGAGAGAGTACATAATGCATTAGTGTTAAATAATTGTGAGGGCATTATTCTCTTTATTCTAGACATCATGTTCCCCTTAGAATGATCCTCTTCATACAGGAATGTTGGACTAAAATGCATTGTGCTATTTGAAGGGATAGTCTATAATCAGTTTTCTCTGGTGAATGTTATGTTGTTATTGTATCTGCAGTAAGTAATAAAATAAAAATGTTCAATAAAATACACAATTGTGATGTCATATCTAAAATGTAAAAAATTATTAGGAAATGTATTCACAAGGATGTGGTAGATCCACTCTGCAGGTTTGGCATGAGAATCTCTCTAGGAGACAAGGCAGTGAGAAGATGATATTCACCACAGTGGAAACACACCCTAAGCTTAAGCCGCAGGGGAGACCACTGAGGAATAAACTGTACTACATGGGCAACCGCAGAAATTTTTTCAGGGGGGGCATAATTTTACCGTCATCCTTTCTGCGCCGCGCCTCTTTTTGACAAGTTATCATGAAGTGGAGGAGCTTTGTCATTATCAGTAAAGGGTTGATAAACCCTGCACCAGACACAGATCCACAGCACCAGATATAAACCAACCACACTAGATAAAGCTTCACTGCACCAAATATAGATCCACTGTGCCAGATATAGACCCACAACACCAGATATTAACCCACGGTACCAGCTAAAAACCCATGACACAAGATATAAACCACAGCACCAGATAAATATCCAGAGCTCTAGCTGAAACTCCACAGCAACAGATAGAACAACATAGCAAAGATATAACCCCATAGCACCACACACAACACTATAGCACACAATATAACCCAACAGCACCAGACACAACACTATAGCACACAATATAACCCAACAGCACCAGACACAAAACTTTAGCACACAATATAACCCAACCAGGGCCGGCCTTAGGGGTGTGCGACCCTTGCGAGCCAGTAGAGGCACTGGATTGGGGAAATTCGAAGATCCCCCCTCACCAGCCCTCTGCTGGATCCGACGAGGGGACAGAGCTAACCGGCTGAGGGGTGTAGCTCCGCCCCCACAATGTGAAGCAGAGCAACGTCTGCTTCACGGGGAGCCGCGGGCAGCAAGAAAAGTGGGGAGCCTGCATTAAGCATGGGGAGCCGAGCAGCACTTTCTCTTGCTGCCCGTGAAGCAGACGCTGCTCTGCTTCACAGGGTGGGGGTGGAGCTACACTACTCAGCCAGCTAGCTCCGCCCCCTCCTTGGATCAACATTTGCAGGCAAAGGGAGGGGGGAGAGAGACACAGAACAGGGGGAGGGGGGAGAGAGAGAAAGAACAGGGGGAGAGAGAGAGAGACAGAACAGGGGGAGGAGGTGAGAGAGAGACAGAACAGGAGGAGGGGGAGAGAGAGACAGGGGGAGGGGGAGAGAGAGATAGATAGAACAGGAGGAGGGGGGAGAGAGACAGAACAGTGGGGGAGACATACAGAACAGAGGGGGGAGAGAGACAGAACAGAGGGGCGGAGAGAGACAGAACAGAGGGGGGAGAGAGAGACAGAGGAGGGGGAGGAGAGAGACAGAATAAAGGGAGACAGAGAGAGACAGAACAAAGGGAGAGAGAAAGAAAACAGGTATGGGGGAGTTAGAGAGAGAAAGACATGGCAAGGAAGAAGAAAGGGACACATACATAGGGGGGTGAAAGAGACGGGGGTGAAATATGGGGGGGGGGGGGGCGCCACGGGGCAAGCCCGCACAGGGCGCCGGGACACTTAAGGCCAGCCCTGAACCCAACAGCACCAGACACAACACTATAGCACACACAATATAAGCCCTCAGCACCAGATACAACACTATAGCACACAATATAACCTCTCAGCACCAGATACAACACTATAGCACACACAATATAACCCCTCAGCACCAGATACAACACCATAGCACACAATATAACCTCTCAGCACCAGATACAACACTATAGCACACAATATAACCTCTCAGCACCAGATACAACACTATAGCACACAATATAAGCATACAGCAACAGATACGACACTATAGCACACAATATAACCCCACAGCAACAGATACAACACTATAGCACACAATATAACCCCACAGAACCAGATACAACACTATAGCACACAATATAACCCCACAACACCAGATACAACACTATAGCACACAATATAACCTCTCAGCCCCAGATACACTATAGCACACAATATAACCCAACAGCACCAGACACAACACTATAGCACACAATTTAACATCTCAGCACCAGAAACAACACTATAGCACACAATATAACCCCACAGCACCAGATACAACACTATAGCACACAATATAACCTCTCAGCACCAGATACAACACTATAGCACACAATATAACCCAACAGCACCAGACATAACACTCTAGCACACAATATAATTCCACAGAACCAGATAAAACACTATAGCACACAATATAAACACAAAGCAACATATTCCCTAAACACCCAAATTCTTAAATCCATGACATTTCTTTATCTCTTTCCCCCTTTTTTATATGTTTTATTCCTCCATGTTTTCCATCTCTTTCCCCATCATTTTATGTGTTTTATTCCTCTATGTCAGTGACCTCTTTTCACCTACATTTTATTTTATCTTCAACATTCATATATGTTGGGTCAATGCATCACCGATCTGTGACATCATGTGCCCCCATCTGCCACTGTGGAGTTGCAGGGAATGGGCGCCAATTCTCTGGGGTGCAGCACAGTGCTGTATTCACCGCGAGGCATCCTAGGCGGATGCCTAGGGCGGCAAATTTTGGGGGGCGGCAGCGCCCCCCAGCACTGAAAAGAAAAAAAATGTGAAAAAAAAAAAAATGTAAAAAAAAAAAAATACGCGGCCCTTTAAAAAAAAAAATAGACCGCGCTTGCAGGCAGAGACGGAGGTGAGAGGGGATCGGAAGATCCCCCCTCACCATCGCTCTGCCTGCCAGGCTGCACGGGGAGCCGAACAGGCAGCACGGAGAAACCTCCGTGCTGCCTGTTCGGCTCCCCGTGCAGTGTGCCGACACGGAAGTGCCGACAGTCACGTGACGGGCGCGCTGACGTCATACGCGCGCCTGGTCACGTGGCCTGTCGGCACAATCGCCGGGAAGCCGAACAGGCAGCATGGAGGGACCATGCTGCCTGCCTGCCAGGGAAAGGTAAGTGCTGATGGGAGAGTGTGTGTGTGTGAGAGACTGAGTGTGATGGGAGTCAGAGTGTGTGTGATGGGAGACAGTGTGTGTGGCTGAGTGTGATGGGAGTCAGAGTGTGTGTGATGGGAGACAGTGTGTGTGGCTGAGTGTGATGGGAGTCAGAGTGTGTGTGATGGGAGACAGTGTGTGTGGCTGAGTGTGATGGGAGTCAGAGTGTGTGTGATGGGAGACAGTGTGTGTGGCTGAGTGTGATGGGAGACAGTGTGTGTGTGATGGGAGACAGTGTGTGTGGCTGAGTGTGATGGGAGACAGTGTGTGTGTGATGGGAGACAGTGTGTGTGACTGAGTGTGATGGGAGTCAGAGTGTGTGTGTGATGGGAGACAGTGTGTGTGACTGAGTGTGATGGGAGTCAGAGTGTGTGTGTGAAGGGAGACAGTGTGGGTGACTGAGTGTGATGGGAGTAGGAGTGTGTGACTGAGTGTGATGGGAGTAAGAGTGTGTGTGATGGGAGACAGTGTGTATGACTGAGTGTGATGGGAGTCAGAGTGTGTGTGTGATGGGAGACAGTGTGTGTGACTGAGTGTGATGGGAGTCAGAGTGTGTGTGATGGGAGACAGTGTGTGTGACGGAGTGTGATGGGAGTCGGAGTGTGTGACTGAGTGTGATGGGAGTGTGTGTGTGATGGGAGTATGAGCTTGATGTGAGTCTGAATGATGGGGCATGTCTTAGGTGTGTAACGTGGGTGTACAGCTTGGGTAGGGGGGTGCCCGGATTTTGTCTGCCTAGGGCAGCACAAAATCAAGATACACCACTGGTGCAGCAGCTTGCTACCAGGGCTACCTGGGCACTAGCGGATTCCCCGCTAGTGATGCTACTTGGACCATGCTACTAGTAACAGTGTATTAAGATAAAATCTCAATGCTAGCAATGCTTATGTAATAGGTGATTACCACCCTAGCCTGCCACTGACAACATCATCCGATATGGTAAGAGACAAAATAGATAGCAACTTTCAGTGCTACTAGTACATGCTGTTAATATGAGTCACTCAGGCATATGGTCATTTCAGCATAAATCAAAAAGGTCCAAAAGTCACTCAATATAATATAAATAAAATCAATAAAGGAAGTGAAAGAAGAGTGGAAAACATGTTAGGCTACACCTGTATGCAATAAAGAAAATTAATCAAAAATATGGTTTGATTTAATAAACCTATAACAAATACTGTTCCATTATTCTCATGAAGCAAACATAGAATACTTCTGACTCTCTCTAGCTTCAATAGACTATGGGGAGCCACATGTAGAGTGAATTTAACATTACAAAAGTTCCATTGTATCGCAGCTGGGGTTCCAGAGGTCTCCTAAAGCATTTCATATGTATCTTCATCCATGAGCTTCATCTGGAGCTTGACTACGAAACTCTCTGTAATAGGCATGATACTACACACAGACATCCCTGGTCAAAGGGAAAAATGTCTACTCCTAGTATTAGATATCGTATTACATACACAACAAAAATATGTTCTAGGGGTTTATATAATATGATTAGGTGAATAATCCTTGCCATTTCGTCTCTGTGTAAATTGGTTAATGACAGTTCTACAGAAAATACAACACCTGAATTGGAGATTATAATCATATTCTTACTTATGTTACCCATTATGTCTCCCACAAGGATTGTCATTTCTGAATCTCAGAATGTCTGTCTCAAAGCTTGGATGGAATCTCTGTGAACATTATATCCCCATCTTAGCATCTTTGTATATCAGTATGGAGTATAACTATATCATGATTACAAAAACAAGTATCACAGAATTATTATGAGGCAGTCAAAGTCATTTTTTCTGCTCTCGACCAGGCCTACATTTCCTGTAGCATGCTGCTCTCTTCTTTCTGGAGTGGCACTTATTAAAGGAGCAGTCAAAGCAAGATGTATATCCTAAGAGAGTGACAAGGCTGCTGCATAACTTTCATTATTATGCTAATCAATGCCTGCCTGAACTATTTTTATAAGTGCCACATTAAATCGCTTGCAACAGGAATTTTTAGGAGGCGTTGCCAGGCATTCATATTAATAAATCAGATAGCCACAGTGGTGGCCGGTGAGTATTTTGTAGTCACTTACGCTATAGAATTATTGCTGCTTCCTCTTGTTTTTTTATTTTTTATTTTAGGTTTGGAATGTGAATGCATATAAAGTCCCAGTATGTAATTCCACTTTTAAAAATATATATATTTATTGTAACTATAATACAGTAAAGCTCTCATAGACTTAAGGGAAGAACCCACATTTACTTCTACACATTTAGACTTACAAAACTTACCTTTTATCTACGGCCCTTATATAAAATGGCCTATAGCTGCATTAAATTGATTTATTGCATATATTTATCACTGACTCAAATCTAACCTAGATGAAAACAGCAGAATAACTTTTATTCATGGAGGAGACCTTTATTATAGGGATTGGGAGAAAGATGATGTAAAACTCTACAATAAAGACACAAATACCTGCTTTACGAAATAGAGGCCACTGTGATTTAATAAATAATTGTGTTTAATAATAAAAATCACTGTGATTTCATAAGCAATCTTTGTTTGTTAATAAAAGGCAACCTGGGAGATCCAAGTCTATTATTCCATAGTCATCTTTTTATTCTTTATTCTAGTACCTGACATTGGGAGATCAGTGGGTATATTCTGGACTTATCTGTTTTAGAATTTCAGTTTTCTCTCTTGGGTGCCTGGTAGGATTATAAACAACATGTCCTCCCCCTGAAATAGTTATACAAGCAGGCCAATTCTACCGGATTCCGACTTATTTCCAAACAATGTTTTGATTGTGCTCCATTCAAACTGTATTTCTCCAATTTCGGAAATGACTAAAGCAAAGAGTAGGGTGCTGCCATTTGAGGGAGAGCTGCTCTTATTTATAAACAACAGGAAGTAGCCAGCCTCATTATGACTTTGTCTTTTTGTCTTCTTCCTGCAAAGCTTGATATACCCAACATGCCCGCATAAAAAAGGTTTCACAATCCCTTTGTCATAAACTGAAAGTCTCTTAGACACCACCACAAATTTCTAAATGTCCATATACCTTTATTTAGCCTAGTCTGGTAAATCTGTTTGTGCATTTAGATGTTCTATAACCGAGTGGTGCAGTTTTTTATGTTTTTTTGTTTTATTTATATTGCACTCTTGCTTGACTTATGTACACTTTCTCCCTGCTGAAAACTGCAGCTTGATTCAATTGTATGACTGCTTCTGTGAAGGTTTTAGACACATGTTGCAGATTAAATACATTGCTTACACCAGGGCTAAGCTGTACATTTAAGTAAGATAGAATAATGTAAAAAGAATGATAGTAGTGTTTCTTTAATTCACACTATCTAGAAAGTGATGGCAGATGTTTTAATTAAATAAGACAATTAGCAGATATTCTTTAGAATAATGTAAAAAAATCATCACACACATACCTAAATCATTGCATAAATCACCATTATTATACTCAACACATATAAGTTAAAGCAAAATATAAGTTATGTTTAATTGAAAGAATGCATCAAAGTTAAGCAGTTTACACAGAAATGTTTTAATGAAAGAATATAAATACAAAAGGGGGAAGTGAGAAATATGAAGAACCCTGGGTAAAAGTATAATACTATTAATTATATCCAATACAAAAATAGTCACTAATGCACTCATTTACTTGAGGTCAATTAAACCTGATGGGATTCAGGGCCGGTCTTAAGTGTTCTGCACTCTGTGCAGGCCTTCACCATGGCAACCCTCCCCCCACCCCCTCACCCTCATGCCTGTCTCTTCCCTCTCCCTCCATGTATGTGTCTCTCCCTTACCATGTTTGTCCCTTTCCTCTTCCTTGCCATGCCTGTCTCTCTCTCTCCCTCCTCCCCCATATCTGTTCTCTTTCCTCCACCTCTGTTTTCTTCTCTCTCCATGTTTTATTCTCTCCCTCTCCTCCTCTTTTCTCTCCTCCCCCTCTGTGCTCTACTTCACCTCCTCTGTTCTCTCCTTCCCCCTCCTCTGTTCTCTCCTTCCCCCTCCTCTGTTTTCTTCTCTCCCCCTCTGTACTCTCCGCCCCCTCTGTTTTCTTCCCTCCCCTCCTCCTCTGTTTTCTCCTCCCTCTCTGTTCTCTACCCCCTCATCTGTTATCTACATCCCCTCCTCTTTTCTCTACCCCCTCCCCTGTTCTCTTCTTCCTCTCTGTTTTCTTATTTTCCCCTCCTCTGTTCTCCCTCCCCCTCCCATTCTTACTTACAGGGGAGGTGGCAGACCTCACTGCGTGAGAGGTAAAGGTCCGCCCCCACCCTGTGAAGCAGTGCAGCATCTGTTTCACTGGGAGCAGCAGGCAGCATAAGTAAGTGCTGTTCGCACTCCCCACATGCATTGAGGATCCCTCCCCGAATCCTACAGAGCTGCTGAGCAGAGGGCTGGTGAGGAAGGATCTTCTGATCTCCTTAGCCAGCGCCGCTACTGGCTTTTTTTTAAAGCAGCGGCCGGGCAGCCCCTGAGTTGTTGCGCCCTGTGTGGTTGAACAGGTCGCACACCCCTAAGGCCAGCTCTGATGGGATTCACACACTGCCAGTTTCTTATTTTCCTTATAATGATTGCAATGTACTAACAGTGTCTTATGAATGGCAACAAACCAACTTGCAAGTATGGTCAACTGTTTTTTTGGTAAAAAATATTATTGAAACACATTGACACTTTAATATTGTATACAGATACAATATTGTTCAGGATATGTAACTAAGAATGAAACATTTTACATACCAGTACAAACGTAACTCTGACAACAATTATTTGCTTTCGGAAAATATCCAATAAATGTAACAAAAACACAAACAAGCATAGTCCGTATTTAAAACAGTAAACACAAATATTAACACGTTTGCGACAATGGACGTGCCAGGCACATCTAGCAGGCAACTCAATGACAAGGCATTAGGCAGCACCAAAATTGCGGGTCTGGGGCAGCATGCTCCTGCATTATGGCTGCTGCCCTCTTGTGGGAAGAGCTTCGGAAGTGAAAAAAATTAACTTCTGATGCTCTGATGCTGTTGCTTGACTGCTTGACTGTCAGCAAAATTGCAATAAAAAAAAGACATAATTAGCTAAAAGCGCTCATACCCGACCAATACTTTCCCTTCTTTATTCACACCCCGGTTTAAAATTGAATCATGGTGGGTTGATTCAGCCCCTAGAGGTGGTCCTATGACATTTATGATGTATGACAGACATGATGTTGGTCCATTGTTTATCTAATATGGTATGTTATCTGCGATTATGTTATGTTAGTGCTGTGATCTCAGTCTGCTGCGTCAGACACTATTTGTATTGTGATTCCCCCCACACCCTCCCCATTACCTTACCTTTTTGTTTCTGTGCCCCCCCACCCCCCCCATTTATTTGTACCTTGTTGATAAACAAAGAAAATTGTTAGGGTTACAATTAGCAGAAGGCATAGGGTTACAATTAACATAAAATTAAAATATATTAAGGGTTAGCATAAGGGTGATAGTTGGGGTTAAATTTAGGGTTAGGATTAAATTTAGGGTTCGGGTTTGCGGTCAAAAGGTCACTGTAGGGGAAAAAAACACAAGGGAAAGACAAGGTCAAAAGGTATTGTTACTAAGGGGTTAATCTGCCCTTTTAATGTTGCACCTTCTCCCAGTGTTTTATGTTATAATTATTTAGCAGCCTTGTAACATGACGAACATTAAGGAGAAAGACCTGTGGGCAGCATTTCTATTTTACCCAAATTAAGAGATCATCAAACACCAATTCTGTAGTTGGGGATGCTCAAGGAGGGCACACAAAATGTTGTCCATTTTAACTGTGGTGTTATAATGCAGATGCAGATTGCCTCTGTAAGTCCTTTTTTCAATTCAAATGGACTATTGGACAATAACTAGTGTTGAGCGAACCCGAACTGCACTGTTCGGGTTTGTACCGAAAATTATGGTTTTTGGACCCCTGACCCGAACACGGACATTGGGGTTCGGCAGGGCCGGCGCCACCTGTAAGGCGACCTAGGGAGCCGCCTAGGGCGCAACTTAGCAGGGGTAGCCGGAACAGTGAAAAAAAAAATCCTCCCCCTTCCCCCTTACTTACCTCCTCCAGAGCGTCTCCCGGTTCAGGTCCGTGGCTGTGAGGGAAGCGTTGTGCGCTCCCCTCCAGCCGATGCGGATTAAATAAAGTTTGTTTAAACTTTTTTTTTAAACAAACTTTATTGAATGTGCATTGGCTGGACAGGAACGCACAACACTTCCCTCACAGCCAGGGACCTGCAGCACCGGGAGACAGAGCAGCAGCGAGGAGGTAAGTAAGGGGGAAGGGGGTAGGAAGAGGGTGGCTAAATCCTGGCACATTGAGAGGCATAATCCTGGCATATTAAGGGGCATAATCCTGGCATATTGTGTGGGAAAATGCTGGCATATTGAGTGGCATAATAATCCTGGGATATTGGGTGGCTAAATACTGGCATATTGAGAGGCATAATCCTGGCATATTGAGGGGCATAATCCTGTCATATTGTGTGGGAAAATCCTGGCATATTGAGTGGCATAACAATCCTGGCATATTGGGTGGCTAAATCCTGGCATATTGAGAGGCATAATCCTGGAATATTGAGGGGCATAATCCTGGCATATTGTGTGGGAAAATCCTGGCATATTGAGTGGCATAATATTCCTGGCATATTGGGTGACTAAGTCCTGGCATATTGAGGGGCATAATCCTGGCATATTGAGGGGCAAAATCCTGGGATATTGAGGGGCATAATCCTGGCATATTGAATGGCATAATAATCCTGGCATATTGGGTGGCTAAGTCCTGGCATATTGAGAGGCATAATCCTAGCATATTGAGGGGCATAATCCTGGCATATTGAGGTTCATAATCCTGGCATTTTGTGTGGGAAAATCCTGGCATATTGAGTGGCATAATAACCCTGGCATATTGGGTGGCTAAGTCCTGGCACATTGAGAGGAATAATACTGGCATATTGAGGGGCAAAAACCTGGGATATTGAGGGGCATAATCCTACAGCGATTATTCAAATTAAAGTGATTATTTTAGTGGGTGCTATATTACATATTTGTACCCTGCCCTGAGCCCAGTGCCACAGAGAGTGCAGTGCACTTGCAACTGCATGTGTGCCAGGCACATGACTTTAATCCTGTTCTGTTAGCTCAATGGGCAACATCTAGGCATTTTTAAATACTGCAATTTGTTGGTGTTAAAAATTACATTTGCGTCCTGCACATCATATCTGAGAGTCAAATAGAACCGTCAAATACTGCGCTTACAGCGCACTTTGAAAAATTCTAATAGTTTTGGCTGGTAAATAGTACATTTGCGTCTTGCTGTGCACTTCATATCTGAGAGTCAAATAGAACAGTCCAATACTGTGCTTACAGCGCACTTTGAAAAATTCTAATATTTTTGGGTGCTAAATAGTACATTTGCGTCTTGCGGTGCACTTCATATCTGAGAATCAAATAGAACAGTCCAATACTGTGCTTACAGCGCACTTTGAAAAATTCTGGCTACCTCCTCCTCCTCCAGCGCCGCTTCCATCTACACCTCCACGGTCACCGCCTCCTCAACCTATGGATCACTTAGTATAAACTGAAAGAGAATACCCTGCACTCCAACCCTCTCTCAAATGGATAATTCTTTTGATCCTCCTGGTAGCCATGCTTTAGATTTAGATTTATGTTCTTCCAAAGCTAAAATTAAAGATTCCATCTAGTGCTATTTTATGGCTCAGCTGTATTTGTAATTTGTATGTATTTTATGTTATTTTAAGTTATTTCCCTATCCACATTTGCTTGCAGGGCACTTGTCCTACTCTTACCCACATTTCACTTCCTTTTGCAGCCCTCTAGCCCTTTCCATGACTTTTTTAGAGGCATTTTAGTGGCCAAAAGTTTGTGTCCGCATTGACTTCAATGGGGTTCGGGGTCAAGTTCGGGGTCAAGTTCGAGTACGGACCCTTCCATCTTAAGAATTACATTTTTTAAACTCCCCTACACTTTTCTTAAAAGAGAAATTGTCACCATAAGTTGCAGCATTGTGATAACTTAAATGTATGTTTAACTGCCTTTTCCGCATATTGTGAAATAATGAGGGAGTTTAATTTAAGAATGACATCTGTATTGAGTTTAGGGAATATACCTTCATCTAGTAACTGTTCAATTTCCTGTAGTTTAGAAGAGTCATTTTAATTCAATTTTGAGTAAAATAATTTGTCTTCTTCTCAGCGTGGCTATAAATGTTTTGTGTAGTCCAATGTTTTCTATCTTCTAGGTAAGGAAAATAAATGTAAGACATAAACAGAGAAAGAATTAGATAACCTATTCGGTTTATATTATAATGCTAAATAGTAACAATTATTATGTCAGTGACTCCTATTATTTAGGGACAAGCATCAATGTAGAATACATGGATGACTAAATTAGAAATAGAACAAAAACAATTAGGAGAATATTTCCTGAGGAAAATATTTGTAATTGAAATGCTAATATTAAACAAAGACAATTTGGGTTGTGCACCAATTTTTTTTTTATCCATTGTAGCAGGTGAAATGTACTCAACCATTTTTGATTTACAAAAATGGAATAGAATAAAACATTTACATTATTATCTGACAGATAAGGCAGCATGGTATGAGAGAATCAATCACAAACATACTATCAGATATGCTGGCAAAGACCTGTTTTTTTTTTTTTCTGTCCCATTTTTAATATGTTCTATCATGGCTTCTACTTATGCAAAGTACACAACATGGTGCATTAGTGGCTTTATCAAGACACTAGTGGTCATGCCATGGCTGACTGAGCATCATATGAAGGGTTAACTGCAAAGTTGGAGTGCCCTAGCCTTGAAATGTGGACTACATTACCCACGATGTTCTGCTAGCTGAGCTTCATGAGTTCTGTAGTCCACATTAATAAAGTGCCAACATGTTGGAGTAGATCCGGAAAAACGTCTGCACCTGGGCCAAACATAACATTGCTCTACCACTACTACTGCTCAGTTCCATACGATGTAGCTTATGACTGAGATAAGCACAATTATAGCAAAATGGTACCTTCCTTGAACCCAAGTTAAATATCGGAAACAAATAGGCATACACTAGTCATATAAAATAGGCAGAACCTATTACCTGAGCTATATCTTACAAAATAAAAGTTAATTTAAATAAAGGAAATGTATCTGTAAAATAAACATAAAGTTATATTTAATTAACAAATATGATAGAGGATTGTAACTATGTAGTATAGAATATAAGAGTGGTCCCATCATTTTAAGCTGAGAGGCATTCCTTTACTATATTCATAGCAGATTGCACTGTAATCTGGTTCCATGTCCGGGATATCTGATACTTTACATTCCAGTTATTATATTGATGCAATTTACAATACTTTTTCATTGTTGACAGTCATCTGATTAAATCTATCATGTTGTTAATCAAATCACTATGCATTCTGTCAATGTTCCATACACATAATAATATCATAACAATATAGATACTCAGTTGTAACCACCTTTGAAGAAAAAAAAATCTTATAGTCAGACATAAGCCAGACCTCTGACTCTTACACATAGTCTAATCTAATAAAAACATACAACTTAGAATTCAAAAGGCTTTCAACAACAGACTCCTCACACTCTGGCTCCAATATCTAACACAAGTGTACCAATGTTTTTAGAAATAAGAGCTTTTCATTGAAGATGGTATCTCTTGTGTTGGATATGTTTTGTGCTTAATCCTTACGTCCAGCTCTGTGGGTGTCTTTCCTGTAGTTCTCCAAAAAGGAAGACCAGTATTGTGGTCTGAATAATGCCGCAACCAGGTTTATTGATATCTTATCATGCTGCAATGTCTGATTTTGACTCTTGGGAAACAGCATGATGTCCGAGTCATGACAGTAACTGGAGCACAAGGTCACAGCTGTGATTTGTGTTACTTAGTTTACAAAAAGGTCAACTTCTCTGGTTTCACATCATTGGGGCCTAGTTGCAGAAGACCCAGAATTTACTAGGAAACTCAGTTGTACGTGACCTTTTGTATAACAAGTCCAAACCTTTTCAAACTGCCTCTACATGTGAATGGGAAAAAAACTGGGCCCCGTCACAATGTTTTACAACATTTAATTCTCAGTTCACTCTGTTGAATTATACCTATTCAGTAACATTGTAATATTTTCCCAGGAGGTTACGAAAGTCAACCCTAGGTCATCTGTTGACCACTTACTTAGTAGAACACCCAGTGAGATCTGAACTCTAACTCACAAGTCATGAAAGCCAATCCATTCTTTAGGAAGTGGATCCCATTGTAGACTTATATAAACAGGGTGTATTATTGCTGGACTCTGATAAATAATGTACACTGCATTTGGTTTGAATTTTGGATGCCTAATACAACCAAAATGCTTCATGTTAACACAAGTAAATAAAATTTGAAAGCTATGAACAGTATTGCACAAGGGATAAACACCAAATATCATCAAAACGTGAAAGACAAAGCACCAACCCCAACCTGTTTCTCACTATTAACAAATAAAGTACAAAATACTCCAAAAACGGGAAAAAGTAGCATCTACACACTAATATACAAGTGACATTTATACAAGTAAATATAATCCTTAGCTTAATAAACAGGTATGGGAAATCCAGGAAATGAAAAGAGAAAAGATACAATAAAGAAACATGTACACACTTTCTCTTCATAGAGCAGCTGATACACAGCTGAATATTTTTTTTCTGAAACGTGTCCAGTGGTAGCAACCTGGTCAAGTGAAACACTCCTTCTAAATATAAGGACCTTTTATCAATTATTAGAAAACGTATTGTGTTTTTGTATTAAATATATTTTATCCTTGATTGCAGTATCTGATATTCATATTAATGTTTTATATATGTATTGCTTTGTCTTCAGCTTTGTTCTACTTAGTGATTGATTTATTTATGGACTTACTCATCTTTATTAAATATATTTTTATAATATTAAAGGCACTGTATTTTAAGTTTCTCCTGTATTGCATGTTTTGGATTGCATGATTTCTGGACATGCTGGAGAAGACCTTCTTTGAGGTGAAATGCCTTTTTTGTATACACTGATACCACAGAGGGCTGATACAAATGCTATTATAGAGCAGTATATTGCACTATATATTTTTTTGTTATTGCATCTTTTCTCTTTCATGTTCCTTGATTTCCCAATACCTATTTATTAAGTGATGTATTCTACTTACTTGCGGTTTTATTACTTGTATATCATGTGTAGATACTAGCCACATTTACCCACTTTAACTCTATTAACAGTATTAATGTATTATTATGTCCATTCCTTTAAAGAGTCAAAACCATTTCAAGAATGGCATGGTAAAAAAGGCTATGCAATACTCTTTGAATTAGCCACTTGGGAAATATGCACTTGAAATCTTTTATTAAAGGGAAACATAAAATTATAAAAAGATATGCTAAACTTACAGTAACAACAAACCTTAATCTACATTATCATTAGGATTGGAAATAAGTTATTTTATTATAGTCATAAATATTAGATGTTTTTCTTGATTTAGAAAATGTTAGCATATTTTGTATTGTGATAAAATTTGGGAAACATTACAAAATGAATCAAAATATAAAAAAAAGTAAAATCAGCGCTTATGTAAAAACACCAGCCGCAACAAAATCAGTGTGAAACAGAAATGTACAACCTTCAATATAAATGATGATGAATCCATTTAAAAAAAATAAATGGAAAATATGTATAGTGTTAGTATTAAGTATACCTGGGTTATGTATATATGTAACTCCCTTTTGGTATTACACTGAGAGATTAGAAGGAAACTTCAGATCATTCAATTAAATCTCTCTATCAGAAGTCTTGATAACTCTGTAGCAGAATCCCTCTGAGTAATACACTCCAAGAGAAGAAAAAGAGACTCCAAATTAAATAGTAAAAGAACAGATAATTTAATGTACAACAAGAATGTACAATAGTATAATTACTGAATATAACCTGTTTTTGTACTCTATTGTTGCCCTATTTCTAATACAGACCCTGGCAAATTTGTAATGAATATGTAAGAATTCTTGTTGCACATTAAATCGTCTGTTCTTTTACTATATTATTTGGAGTCTCTTTTTTTGTGGTCCTTTTTTCCCAACAAAGTTCCAAAACATAGAAGAAATTAACCAAGTTGGTTGGATTCTTAAACGTGGCTATTTAGGTTTATTTTGGTCTTGCTGTCAGTTCACCAGACATCATTAGTTTAGTGCATAAATCCATTGATGATACTTCTTAGAGATTATTGAGAACAAATATACTGACTTTTCACCATTGTTAACAACCCCCATTGTATGAAGTGACTTCCCATGACATCATAACTCTGGATGAGGAGTGTAGAATTCTTTTGATGCAGTCTGTTTTTATTTGTACTGGCAGACATGACCACATGTTCTGTTACTATGATAAGATTACATAAGTACATGTGCTCTGTAATGTTGAGAGAACATGTCATTAGACAACCTACTATGTTGTAAAAATCAAAATTGCATAGGGGGTAAAGAAAGCACAGAGAGCACAGTGTTAAGAATGATAATAAACAACAGTTATGGATGCTGGTTACACAGGAGCAGCAACTGATATTCATTGATAATTACCGTATATACTCGAGTATAAGCCGACTCGAATATAAGCCGAGGCACCTAATTTTACCACAAAGAACTGGGAAAAAATATTGACTCGAGTATAAGCCTAGGGTGGAAAATGAGGCAGCTACTGGTAAATATTGCCCCCAATATGCCATTTAATATGCCAGGATATTGCCCCCAATATGCCAGGATATTTCCCCCAATATGCCAGGATATTGCCCCCAATATGCCAGGATATTGCCCCCAATATGCCAGGATATTGCCCCCAATATGCCAGGATATTGCCCCCAATATGCCAATATATTGCCCCCAATATGCCAGGATATTGCCCCAATATGCCAGGATATTTCCCCCAATATGCCAGGATATTGCCCCCAATATGCCAGGATATTGCCCCCAATATGCAAGGATATTGCCCCAATATGCCAGGATATTGCCCCAATATGCCAGGATATTGCCCCAATATGCCAGGATATTGCCCCCAATATGCCAGGATATTGCCCCCAATATGCCAGGATATTGCCCCCAATATGCCAGGATATTGCCCCTTAGTATGCTCGTTATGCCACCCTCCTCCCCCAGACCCCAGCACTTACCTCGTTCCTGCTCTGTCCCCCGGTGCTCTGAAGGTGCGTGGCTGTGAGGGAAGCGTTGTGAGCTTCCCTCCAGCCGCGCGGTCAATAAAGTTTGTTTAAAAAAAACACACTTTATTGACCGCGCGACCGGAGGGAAGCTCACAAAGCTTTCCTCACAGCCACGCACCTTCAGAGCACCGGGGGACAGAGCAGGAACGAGGTAAGTTTTCGATTTTTTTTTCCCCACCGACTCGAGTATAAGCCGAGGGGGGCATTTTTCAGCACAAAAATTGTGCTGAAAAACTCGGCTTATACTCGAGTATATACGGTACATCATTATAGATGAAGCATTATCATTTACCATAGTTTTTATAACTGAGCTGCTGCTTGCTTATTTCATCTTGACATAAGTAACACAAAATGGATAAGTAACAGAGAATCGTAATGAGATTACAACCATATCCCCCCCCCCCCCCCTTAGTCTTGCATATCCTTGGTTTGCTTTAACAATTATTTTTGCTCATGACAGGCTTGTGGGAACAAATGTTGGAACCAACTCACATTTTAGGGTTCATGTATAAAAAGAGAATATTTTATGGAAGTACAAATAATATTAACACACAGTTTTGACCTTTATAACAAGATATTCTTGTATGTCTATCCCTTAACAAAATGCTGCCATTCCAATCTGGAAAAATATGATTTTGTTTATTGAAAGTATCAGTTTAATTTCTATGTGTTGAAATCTAAGATTATGTACTAACGTCTGGACACTTCTATCAATGTTCAGTTAGTTTTATATGATGAAAGTTATCACACCTTACAATTTGTCAATATAGACAGAGAATGTGGCGTGAAATTAAATATCCCAGATATTCTTGGTCAAAGTTACATGTGATTGGAATAAGGACACATTTTAGGAGATTTGAATTAGACAAGATCAAATTTAAAGTTGTTACAGTATTCAAACAGTCTTGCTTTAACGTAATAAAAAAAACATATAGTGGAAATGATGTTCTCAACCAAAACACCAAAAATTAGAAAGAGACAGAACTTCAAAACTTTGAAGCACCAGTTTTCTAAGCTGAACTGAATATATATTCGAAACAGTATCATGCTAATTTGAGGATAGATTGTGAAACGTGATGGATTTGGTTCATCTGTAATTCCAATCGACAATAACTTCATTATACTAGGTCCCAATTCAATTTAGAATGTGATGGGATCTGCTAGCTCTGTAGGAAACTATTCACTCGTAACTTACTGTGATTGAGTTTTCTTGTTTGTACTGTGATATAGGATGTTTTGGTTTTCAATGCTCCCTCAGAGTTGATCAGTTGATGTAACTCCTTGTAACGAACATCTGTGGACCTACTCTTAGACTATCCGACATATACAAATCTTTCAGCATTTGACTAGAAGTCTGCTTGAAATGTGGTGTGCTTAATGTCTTACCTCATCAACATCCTCCATTTGTTTTGAATGCATAACTTAACCTCCCACTGAAGGGGGCATCAGAGAATGTCCTAAAACCAATTAAAACTATATTAAAACTCAGACATATTACCATGCTAGAACCAATAACTAAAGTAAAAACAAGTTGATATTAAAAGATTATGAGCTTATCCCACCCAGTGAGCACACCCCCAAGATGTACGAAAAAAACAGAGAAACAAAATGACCTTATAAAGCACACCTTCCATTCCTATTTATATGTACATTAATACTGATGCCAAACAGGATATAGCATGTGAACTATAAACCTTCCCTTCTTTTTTACCACACTAGTATAATAATGTAATATTAAAATGTCATCTAACAATATTAAGGCCTTACTGTTCCTATTCATATAAGTGTCCTTTGTGTAATGTACAAGGAAACTAGAATAATTCTTCGTTTTTTTTTCAAAATTACTAAAGTAAACTTTTCAACACAAAGGTGCCAAAGAGGTAAAAAAGCATTTTGGAGTTAATTCTCTGAATCTTTCCTTTTGTCTCTTGTAAAACAAAGTTCATTGCGGGCTGCTTTTTATTGTTTCTCCTTGTACATTTTCCTTCATAAATATTTGCTAATTAACTGTGTATATTGGGGTCCCACGTACAGTGCCCTTCCTTTACCCCCTCAGTGTCTAGATCTCCTACTGACTACCTTTAGGGACTTTTTTTTTTATAAAGTCATTAAAACTGGTAATGCTGTGCTGTTGAACCACTGATGTTGCCGGCCAGACTCTTGCCAGACCCCTTCGCCCAGGGCTAATGTTCATTATTTTTGCCTATAAAAAATGTCTCGTGAGAGATTGAGGATCCCGGGAGTACTGTTTCACACATTTTGCACTTGCTAGTGACACATTTGCGATAGGAGAATGCATTGAACTCAGCTTGGGCTTCAAGGGACATATGTGTATAATGCAGCTGCTTTGTATAATAAATATTATAAATGCTTAATTTTTACAAATGGAGTGAAAAGCCAGACAAGGGAAATTACAAACTAGCATGTCTGGGCAGTGACTTTCCTCTGCCCTCCCCTTAGATACTCGCAGGGCCAAAAAGAATTAAACAATTTCTCCCACACACATTTCCAGTTTAGTGGATAGATTTTCAACTTTAGATGCTCTCATTTTTAAATACTATTCTTTTTCTTATGTAGTGGAATTCTTTACAAAATGTCACTGGGTGCTTAACAGAGTATAAAGACATTTAGGGATTATGACAGAACTGTTGGCAGCATGTTTAAATGGACAAAGCTAATTTCTTAGCAGAACAATTTTTATCCCTTTGCAACACTTGCGAGTGCTGCTCAACAGTAATTAAAAGCTTTGCCGTCTCCCACAGACATAATTATCCCAAAAGCCACTGCTGCCAAAACCCATGGTCAGTCACTAGCAAGGAAATTAAGCAGAGAAGCCCAATTTACTTTCAACTTACAGAAAAGTACAAATCTTTACAAAAAACAAAGGCTTTTATTTGGAACACACAGTCTGTTGGACACCTGTACTTTGATTGTTAAAGCATTAAAATGACGTCTTAAGTCTATTACAAAGCCTGATTGACAATCTCACTACTGGAATTTCTTGAAAGGCTAAATGTAATGTACGTGGCACACTTTAAGTCAAAATCAAACGTAAATACCAACTTATTGACAAGCACAAAGAAGTCAAGCCTATATCTCCATACAAAACATTAAGCCGCTGGCAGGCTCAGCATTTAGTTAACAAAGAACTAGGTTACCAAAATGTTCTAAATATTGCTTTCTGTGTGGTCGAATGTTTTGCAGAATAGCTGTTACTCTTGGGTAGCTACAGGCAATTCTATTTTTACAAGTTTTCAAATCAAGTTATTAAACTTTCTATAATAATGTCTAGTCTACACTACCTTTTTGGCAATTAATTGCCTGACCACAACATTTTTACATAGTACATATGTATATATTTTTTTCCTTGTTGCTCATGGCCAAGTTATGTTTAATAAATTCTAATTTCCTGGCCTGAATTTCCACACATTATATTATTCATAATGCAACATTTTATTTTTACAGATTGTTCTTTATTATAAGGATTTAGTATTTTAATATTCTTATATAAAAGCTTGTAAGTACTAACCAGATTCTACAAAACACCATGTTTTAGAAAGACACTGTTTTGCAATATAAATCAATCAATTTTGTTTTTATCCACTGCATTTTTCTAAAAATAACCCTTGATGTAATCCAATAAAATTGTATTTTATGTAGAGTGGAAACTTAAATGATTTCATATTGGTAGCTTACATACAATGTAAATATGCCAATATTTCATCATCAACAATGATTATGCCACATGTCACATAAACCTTGTGAAGTCATTGCATATGTTCTAGCATACTTCCCATGACTTCCCATGACATACTGTTAGCATGGACTTTCCTAACTCTAACGTTTAGTTGTCCTATTACATAAAACACCTATTCCTCTATTCCACTAAACCTAACAGGGTCAAATAGAACAGCTAGAAAAAATGATGAATATTTGTAATAAGAATTAAAAAGACATCACTGTTATTTTTATCCCTTCAGCACCCAGTTCATCTTAATTACTCACCAATAATACATAGAGGGGCATGTACTTAAAAAACGTGAATATATTTTATGTGCAAAACTATTTTTGCGCTTTGCTCCTATTGCAATGTACTAAACATTTAACACTTCAATAGTAAATGCGAGCAAATTGCGAATAAAAACGGGCATAACTGCGAATATTTTTTCTTCCTCTTTTGATAGCACTTGCTAAAAGCTGGTGTAATTTTCACACACAAATAAGAAGTATTTTTCACAAAATATTCGCAAAAGTATTTAACATGCGCAAATCTAATCAAAATGTATTAGCGCAACCAGAAAAACGCACGCTAAATGAAAATAAACAGAAGGGGCGTAAATGAGGGGGAAAAAATGGAAAATTTCACAAATAGTCGCAAATTGCTCCTTACTCATGTTTTACGTACTTTATTCCCCATTGCACTTGTTTAATACATGATCCCCATAAAGTTTAACTTTATATTTAGCTTCCAACTAAAGGATGACAGAAGATTATTTTCCAATCTAACATCATGACTAAATCACAGTAGATCAATGTCGAATCAATGTAACCAGCAAATAACTAGGACAAACTCAAGTCCCTTTTTTAATAAAAAATTCTCAGTTGGATAAAGAAAATACACAAATGATTTAAAGCTGTTAATCGCTTTCAGTCCTGAATCAACGTCTTTGGACTTTGTTCTTAATTTTTATACACATTTGATTGTTATCACTGTCCTGAGCCTAAAACAAACACACCTAAATGTTATGATCACTACATCATTGGACTATTGATTTACCATATCCATTACAGTCATAGTTTTAATGCTGGCTTGAGGGAACTGGGCTTAGTAGGACATTTCCTACTAAGAAATGCAATGCAAACGAGAGGATTACTGCTGCTACAGGAACGACCAATTGGGCTAGCCTGCGAAGACGGTGAACTCTCTGAGGTGATGCTCCATGAGGTCCAAGACAAGACCATGTAAGGAACAATGCAGAAAACTATAGACAGGTAGCGGGAGCACAACAGAACTATATTAAATTGTGTTAGGTTCATTTTTATTTTAAAACAGCCAACAATTCAAACAATATTTTATACAAAATTTTGAAGGGATGTTAAATTCAATTAGATGAACATGTATATAAGGTGGGGAAAACCCTACTTGCAAACTTATAATCTAGAGATTCTGGGGGTGTGCAAGCTAGTACTGTGCCATCATTACATGTTCAAGACTGGATGTTGTGCACAGGGGCGTGTCGTGCCATTGAGTTACAGGCTGGAGCACGCCTGTCACTTGGAGGCATGACGTCTCTCGTGTATTTCCGGGGGTTTGTGTGCTGAGAACAGCCAGCACACAAACCTCCGGAAATACCCGAGAGACGTTGTTACATCCGAAAGACCACGCTGTGCTGAATCCGGCAACAGAGTCACTCACTCTGTTGCCAATTCAACAAGCACGAAAAGTATACGAATATTCGTATTCTTTTCGTGCTTGTTGAATTGGCAACAGAGTGAGTGACTCTGCTGCCGAAATCAGCGCAGCATAGTCTTTCGGATGTATTTCTAAAATACACAGCACGGGAGCATCCGCCACTGGTTGTGCAATTGTTTGGGATCTCTGGCTGTATGGTAATGAGGGTCCTTTCACTCCTATCTACTGCCCTCGGTGTTCTCTGTTGCACTTTATCATTGTGCTCTGAATTTATTTGCAGCAGCAGACAGTGATGCAAAGGCCATTACCAGATAAAGGCCAAGTGTCTGTGGCAAGGATGGTGAAGGTCCATAGAACATTTTTAAATTGTCCACCACAGACCACTGCAAGTGTCCAAAATTGTAAATTTTTGGTTCCTACACCTGCCCATTACAGACATAAAAGTGTTTTGTTTTATGGATGGTCTGATTTTAACCGCTTTGCGACAATGGACGTGTCAGGCATGTCCAGCCGGGAACTCTGTTCCCGACAATGGATGTGCCTGACACGTCCTGGACGTGCCTGACACATCCTGCCTCGATGTCGAGGCAATAGCCAGCATTTCGGTCTCTGGGGCACCCACGATCGCCCCATGGAGATATCGTGGGCGCCATATTGCAGGAGCGTTATGCTCCTGCAATATGACTGTGCCCTCTTGTGGTCAGAGCTTCGAAAGTGAAAATTAAATTCTGTCGCTCTGAATATGTTGCTTGACTGCCCCTAGAGGCAGTCAGCAACATTGCAATAAAAAAAAAGAAAGATTTAATTAGCTTAAATCTAGGATTGGGGTTAGAATAGCTGTTAGAGTTAAAATAAAATTAGGGTTAGAATAAGGGATAGAGTTGGGGTTAAATTTAGGGTTAGGGTTAAATTTAGGGTTCAGGTTGGGGTCAAAAGGTCAATATAGGAAATAAACATAAAACACTATTTTTGTTTTTTGCCCTATAACGCGCAAAAAAGTATATTTCTGAACTCGGGACAACATTTAGAAACTATTTAGATGGGGTCTTTTTTAATGATTGTATTTGTGTAAATTATATTTTAGGTCAAACTTAGAAAAAGTGTTTTTTTTTATTTTTTCATCATATTTTATGATTTTTTTGGGAGTAAATTATAAGATATGATGAACATAATGGTATCTAATATAAACCCTTCTTATGAAGATAAAACCAACATATAATTTTGTGCGTACAGTATGGGGGAGAAGAAAATTACAGCTAAACACAAACACCTCAGAAATATAAAAACAGCCCTTGTCACCAAGGGAAAGTCAAAGCAAAATGTCTTGTCACTAAGGGGTTAAGTATGTTAGAGATAATTAAGCATTTTTAAAAGCATGAATTTTACCAATGATTTTAGTTGCACTGGAATATTTATACACCCAAATAACACAAAGATAAAATGATTATAGTAAATTCCTGAGAACAATACATCTTTAAAACTAATTAATAGTATGGGGCATTTTGTATCAGATATAGGATTACAGAAGGTTTGTAATTGCATGTGTAAGTAAGTCACTTTTTGTCCTTGCATCCTTCACTCAACATATTGTTTATGTTATAAAAAAATAGTCTTCAGGGACAATGAATATAACAATTCCGTATGTGGAATATTCAGTGATGAATTCAATTACATGAACTATTAGAAATGTCAGATCCCTTTAATTGTAAGCAGAGATATGTGACTGTTCACCTCAAGAGGTATACACAGTTGTGTGATCACAATTGATAAAGAGATTCTACATTGTTTACAGCTTCAGAATGTGACACTTAATAAAACTGATATGTTTGTCTGCAATAGTGGTTTCACTGCCTGTGAAATAATGTGTCATGCTATTAATATCATTATTAGAGTATGTTAATTAACATGCCAACAAGTCAAGAAAAATAAGTTCAGCAATAAAAAGCTCTCTTTTTATGTCTCTGCTCAAAACATAAGGGGCATATAAGCATCTACTGATTTTAAAGAAAACAATACATACATAATTATAAAATGTATATTATTACCCGATGTGTTTATTTGTTTTGCTCTATTCTAGTGGCATTTTTGACAATACGAGACATTACAACCCATCCAGAAGTGAAAATGTCAGGTACTAGGCAGACAACATGTTAAAAAGGTCAGGCACATCATGCTCTTTTATTATTAGACCTTAGAGATCACCTACAGGTTTGTACAGAAATAAATAACAAGATCCTCATGCCTTTGCCTTACTATCTCTTTGTTTTCATCAACTTGAAGCATCTCATGGAGCATTGGACCCTTGAGGATAAAGTCAAGTTAATTTAAGTTAATGGCAAAAAGACAAATAATTCAGTGACTGTTTTATGTACTTTTCTGCCAATGGTTCTGTGTGCTTTATATTAATCTGCAGGAATAATGTTTTGTAACATAGTGTCCTATGTTATACATTGAACACTATAAATTATACAGGGATTCAGAAACAGATGTCTGTAACCCACATCCTACATGTTAGTATTGTATTAAAAAAAAAAAAAAAAAAAGATAAAAGTAACTTAGCAGACAGCAATAAGGTTAACTTTAAATAAAAGTAGACATTTGCAAATATTATAAAAATGTTAGCTTTGTTTAAATTGCTTCCGAGATGTCAATGGTCCTGGAACACATTAATTAGGTTAATTGAATGCCCTGCTGGTCTAGAAACCTGAATATAAGCTTATAGTGAAAGGCAAAGCATTTTGAACTTGTGCTTATACTATAGAACAATATGTTCACAAAAAAACAACAATGTTTACTGGTATTTAAAGAACTTTGTGTACTCTTTCATATGAACTGACATACAAAATTGTACTGCATGTCAGGCTCTAACCTTAAAAAAAGAAAAAGTGGGCTAGATAGAGGGTGTAATTGGGGATGGAGGGTGTGGGGGTACTGAAGCCAGCAGAATACAAGGGCATGGAGTGGCTGGCATTTAGTACCAGAATATAATAATATTGCAATAAATAAAAAAAGATTTCCCAGCTGTACAAAACCAAAGTGGTACCGTTATTACCTCAGATAAGGTGCTGAATTATACCATAACAGCATCAGTAACCCATGCTGTACTTTACAAGGTTCTGGCTAAGATTATAGCAAATAGGTGAAGAAGAAACATAATATAATTTAAAATAAGAGAGACATTTCCGAAATCGATATGCTTTTTTTAAAAAAAAAAAAAAGAACAATAATCAGATTTCACAGCTGAAACTGGTCACATGCATCTTGGGATATGTTAATACCCTTATTTGAAAAAAAAATGACCTGGAAGAAGAATTTATAGCTTCCCAGCACAGCAGAATCACTATTTTCCTAATAATGTCAAGAACCATACGTAAATTATCTGTGATTTATTACAATGTGTCTGGATTTTAGCTCAAATTAAACCACCAACCAGGAAGCACCAGAGACTACTCATGTATTTTGTCTACATATAAGAAATAACTTGGCTACCTTTACAACAATGGCCTACTACTCAATATCCATTTGAGTTTTCATGAAATTTGCTGAGGCATTCCTTTGATTATGTATCTATAGTAGGCACCATGGTGTCACTATTCACAAGCAGTATGAACAAAATGAAATGCCAGCTGCGGAATTGTTTTAAAGGGGGGAATGCCGGAAATGAAATACCCTTCTCAGGTTTATAGCTTTACTTCTCAACATTTTAGCAAAACTAGCTGTTAAATCAATCACAAATCTGAAATGAAGAAGTGATGTGCCAGGTGGATAAAGGCTACAGAAGGGAAAATGCCCCCAGAATTAAAATGATGGAGTGTTAGGGAAAAAGACCATTTTAATTTTGGATGATGAACGGATGAACACGCGATTGCCATCTGTGGCAAGGGATTCACAAAAAATAAGAGGGATAAAACATTATCTGAGAGACATTTTTAAAACTGTATAGACTGAAGGAACAATGTTTACACCCCACTGATAAACAATATGCCCAATAATATGCCACTATTGGTATGCCCACTAACATGCCACAATTAATATACCCACCAATATACCACAATGAATATGCCCATTAATATACCACTATTAGTATGCCCACTAATATACCAATTTTAGTATGCCCACTAATATACCACTTTTAGTATGTGCACTAATATTCCACAATGAATATGCCCAATAATATGCCACTATTAGTATGCCCACTAAAATGCACAATTAATATGCCCAATAATATGCCACAATTAATATGCCCAAAATTATGCACTATTACTATGCCCACTAATATGACCAAATTAATATGCCCAATAATATGCCACCATTGGTATGCACACTCATATTCCACTATTGGTATGCCCACTAATATGGCACAATTAATATGCCCAATATTTTGCCACTATTAGTATGCCCACTAATATACCACAATTAATATGCCCAGTAATATGCCACTATTAGTATGCCCACCAATATGTCGCAATTAATATCCCCAATAGTATGCCCACTAATATGCCACAATATGGCCAATAATGTGCCACTATTAGTATGCCCACTAATATGCCACAATGAATATGCCTAATAATATTCCAGAATTATTATGCACAACAATCTTCCACAATTAATATGCCCTCTAATATGCCACAATTATTATGCCCAATAATATGTCACAATTATCCTGCCCACTAATATGCCACAATTACTATGCCCAATAATGTGCCACAATTATTATGCCCAATAATGTGCCCCAATTGATATGCCCAATAATATGCCACTATTAGTATGCTCATTAATATGCCAATTAATAAGCCCCAATTAATATGTCCAATAATATGTCACTATTGGTATGCCCACTAATATGCCATAATTAATATACCCATTAATATGCCACTATTGGTATGCCCACTAATATGCCACAATTAACATTCCCAATTATACGCAACTATCGGTATGCCCAATTATATGTCACTATTAATATGCCCAATAATATGCCACTATTTGTATGCCCAATAATATGCTCACCAATATGCCACAATTAACGTGCCCAATAGTAGGCCTACTAATATGCCACTATTAGTATGCCCACTAATATGCCACAGTTAATATGCCCAATAATATGCCACAAATATTATGCCCAATAATATGCCACAATTAATATGTCCACTAATATGCCACAATTATTATGCCCACTAATATGCCACAATTATTATACCCAATAATGTGCCACAATTATTATGCCCGTATGCCACAATTAATATGCCCAATAATATGCCACAACTAACATGCCCAATAATATGGCACTATAAGTATGCCCACTAATATGCCCAATAATAAGCCCCAATTAATAATACCACTATCGGTATGCCAAATAATATGCCACTATTAATATGCCCAATAATATGCCGCTAATAGTATGCTCAATAATATGCTCACCAATATGTCACAATTAATATGCCCAATAGTATGCCCCCTAATATGCCACTATTAGTATGCCCACTAATATACCACTATTAGTATGCCCACTAATATGCCATAATTAATATGCCCAATAATATTCCAAAATTTTGCCAAATAATATGCCACAATTAATATGTCCACTAATATGCCACAATTATTATGCCTAATAATATGTCTTAATTAATATGCCCACTAATATGCTACAATTATTATTTCCACTAATATGCCACAATTTTTATGCCTAATAATATGCCACAATTAATATGCCCAATAATATGCCACAATTAAAATGCCCACTAATATGCCACAATTATTATGCCACAACTAATATGCCCAATAATATGCCCCAAATAGTGTCGCAAAAAATATACTGTTACCACCCTCCTCAATACTCAATCTCCTCAATACTCTCCAGTCGTCTCCTGTGCTCCCTGCTACTCTCATCAAGGAAAGTCACATGATCATTGGCTGGTCTCGTGACCCGCGTTGATCACATCCTGCCATCAGTGGCGTCGCTGGGGGTGACTACTGGGACTTAAGACCCGAATTTTGGGGGCACAGTGTGAGACAGGAGGAAGAGAGACATATATGGGGAAGAAGAGAGAGACGTGGGGGGTGGAAAGGCATACATGGGTAGAGCGAAAAGTGACAGTCATAGGGGGTAGAGGAGAGAGACAGTCATGGGAAGGCAGAGGAGACAAACAGGGAGAGGAGAGAGAGACATGGGAAGGAAAACAGACGGACATGGGAAGGGATAAGAGAGAGACAGACGTGGGAAGGAAGAGAGAGTTGGTGGTAACACCTAGTGCTGTGGCCCTTGGCCAGACCTCCCCCAGCAAGCCTATACGGTTAACAGGTAAGGTATTTCCCTTTTTGGATTATTATATAGTGCTGTATTTCTTAAAAACTAAATTCTTAAAAACACACTGCTGGCTTGTGTGTGTTTGACTGTTTCTGTGTGTGATTATCTGACACTGTGTTTTATGTATATTCTGCATGACTGTGTGTGTGTGATTATGTATGTGCATGCATGGGGGAGTGGAGGCACTATTTTTCTGCTTTTCTGTGTGAGACAGTGTGCTTGTTATGCGTGTCTGTGTGAGACAGCGTGCTTGTTATGTGTGTCTGACAGTGGGGTGTATCTTCGTTTCTGGCCTTGCTGAGCACACCCGGCACTCGGACACTATAGTGTGGTGCTCCCTCGAGCTCCACTGGATTAAAAAAAAATGATCCATGCAGCGAGGTCACCATGCAGGGACAACAATATCCATGCGCCAGATCAGATTTTCTTATGGGATTTATTGAGCCCTGATATATACCCATATATACCTATTGTTCATTAGCATCATAAATATCTGTCTGTATGCCTGCCTAAGCATGTGACCTTATTTACTATCAAATCTGGCACGGGCTCCAGGCACAGATATTTTGGAGACCTAGCAATGCCTCTGTCTGCCATTGTTGTGGATGTTACACTTATCAAGTACCACATACCTAAGCATTGTTGCAGACCATGTACACCCTTTCATGGAAATGGTACTGTCTGATGGATTGACCTGTTTAAGCAGGATAATGTGCCCTGTCACAAAGCAAAAATGGTTCAGGAATGGTTTGAGGAACACTACAACGAGTTCAAGGTGTTTACTTAGCCTCCATATTCCTGTTTTGGTGGCAAAAAGGTGGCCTACATAATTTTAGGCAGGAAGTCATATTGTTGTGGCTGATTGGTGTATATCCCACATATATCATTCTATCAGTGTAATTTGCATATTGTTGTAATGTACTCTTGTTTATGTACTCTTGTCATCTGAAAGGGAACAAATCCTGTATGTATAAATGGGTAATGGTACATTTAACCATGTCACTCCACATTCAGTAAATATATGTCTTATACAATCTACAATGAACTATAGTTTGCATTAAGGCTTCTTAAAAACACCTTTCTAGTAGTGTTGAGCGAACCCGAACTGCACTGTTCAGGTTCGTTCCGAACATTATGGTATTCAGACCCCGGACCCGAACACGGACATTCCACTGTATGTTCGTGTTGGAGTTCGGGGTTCGGCAATAAACCGAAAGTCTATAAACCAAAAGACATTCGGTTTATAGACTTTCGGTTTATAGAATAGAAATAGCAATACATGTATTCCATAAACCGAAAGTCTATAAACCGAAAGACATTCGGTTTATACGGGAGTGCAGAATTATTAGGCAAATGAGTATTTTGACCACATCATCCTTTCTATGCATGTTGTCTTACTCCAAGCTGTATAGGCTCGAAAGCCTACTACCAATTAAGCATATTAGGTGATGTGCATCTCTGTAATGAGAAGGGGTGTGGTCTAATGACATCAACACCCTATATCAGGTGTGCATAATTATTAGGCAACTTCCTTTCCTTTGGCAAAATGGGTCAAAAGAAGGACTTGACAGGCTCAGAAAAGTCAAAAATAGTGAGATATCTTGCAGAGGGATGCAGCACTCTTAAAATTGCAAAGCTTCTGAAGCGTGATCATCGAACAATCAAGCGTTTCATTCAAAATAGTCAACAGGGTCGCAAGAAGCGTGTGGAAAAACCAAGGCGCAAAATAACTGCCCATGAACTGAGAAAAGTCAAGCGTGCAGCTGCCACGATGCCACTTGCCACCAGTTTGGCCATATTTCAGAGCTGCAACATCACTGGAGTGCCCAAAAGCACAAGGTGTGCAATACTCAGAGACATGGCCAAGGTAAGAAAGGCTGAAAGACGACCACCACTGAACAAGACACACAAGCTGAAATGTCAAGACTGGGACAAGAAATATCTCAAGACTGATTTTTCTAAGGTTTTATGGACTGATGAAATGAGAGTGAGTCTTGATGGGCCAGATGGATGGGCCCGTGGCTGGATTGGTAAAGGGCAGAGAGCTCCAGTCTGACTCAGACGCCAGCAAGGTGGAGGTGGAGTACTGGTTTGGGCTGGTATCATCAAAGATGAGCTTGTGGGGCCTTTTTCGGGTTGAGGATGGAGTCAAGCTCAACTCCCAGTCCTACTGCCAGTTCCTGGAAGACACCTTCTTCAAGCAGTGGTACAGGAAGAAGTCTGCATCCTTCAAGAAAAACATGATTTTCATGCAGGACAATGCTCCATCACACGGGTCCAAGTACTCCACAGCGTGGCTGGCAAGAAAGGGTATAAAAGAAGAAAATCTAATGACATGGCCTCCTTGTTCACCTGATCTGAACCCCATTGAGAACCTGTGGTCCATCATCAAATGTGAGATTTACAAGGAGGGAAAACAGTACACCTCTCTGAACAGTGTCTGGGAGGCTGTGGTTGCTGCTGCACGCAATGTTGATGGTGAACAGATCAAAACACTGACAGAATCCATGGATGGCAGGCTTTTGAGTGTCCTTGCAAAGAAAGGTGGCTATATTGGTCACTGATTTGTTTTTGTTTTGTTTTTGAATGTCAGAAATGTATATTTGTGAATGTTGAGATGTTATATTGGTTTCACTGGTAAAAATAAATAATTGAAATGGGTATATATTTTTTTTTTGTTAAGTTGCCTAATAATTATGCACAGTAATAGTCACCTGCACACACAGATATCCCCCTAAAATAGCTAAAACTAAAAACAAACTAAAAACTACTTCCAAAAATATTCAGCTTTGATATTAATGAGTTTTTTGGGTTCATTGAGAACATGGTTGTTGTTAAATAATAAAATTAATCCTCAAAAATACAACTTGCCTAATAATTCTGCACTCCCTGTACACTTTCAGTTTATAGAATACATGTAATGCTATTGCTATTCTATAAAAAGAAAGTCTATAAACTGAATGTCTTTTCGGTTTATAGACTTTCGGCTTATGGAATACATGTAATACTATTGGCTTTCTATAAACCGAACTAGAGTCCCCATTCATAAGAAATTCTAGTTCGGTTTATAGAAAGCCAATAGTATTACATGTATTCCATAAGCCGAAAGTCTATAAACCGAAAGAACTAGCACGTCATATGTCGGGAAGGGGGGAAGCTTTTAAGATGTTTTTTGTCACAATATTTTTTAAGGTTGCATGCATTACTTTGAAATTACGTTTGCAAAATGATTCAGGTGAGATTAAGTTATGCAGACAAATTTACCATAGAAAACCTTGCTCTAAATTCACAGCCAACAGACAAACGTTTATTCTGATATGTTATATTGGTTAAATACTGGGCTCTAGATTCTTTCACTCATCAACACCTGAGCTTACCAAATCTTTAGATTTTTTTTGCTCTACACAAGTTTTGTAGCAGGCATTTACATTTTTTTAATACTTTTATACTTTCGTAGCTTTTCTGTGTCCTCCCAGAATCCCCAGCACTTTTATTTTTATCTGTCATGCAGGTAAATACCAAATCCTGTAGGAACTCATTAGTCATTTCCACAATTAGTGGGGTATTTCCACAGCACTTTGCAAATAACATTTTCTGTGAGGACAGGCATTTGTTCAGAAATGCATGCCATAGACACTGTGGATATTGGTCACATGCATTAAGTCAATTGGAAGTGTGTCCTTTAACAATTGTTGTATCTAACTTTTATGGGAAACTTTTATTGTTCTACTTAATGGAGAATCTGTCTCATGAAAGTCAGTATTTGATCACTACTGGGATATGATCTTTAGAATAACAAGTAGCATTTCCTATAACTGCCATTTAAATTGGTCATTTAAAAGAATATGAAGTTTGCTTAGGTAAAGATTCTACAACATTACTGTTCAGTAAGCCAGTACTTTTCTATAATCATGGTTTCGGATACTAAACGAATTGTTATTATGAAAAGAGGCACTGGCATATGGTGCTGCAAAATTATTAAGGATTTCTACCCTACTAAAGTTGACACCATGATGCCTGCCACTAGACACTAGGGAGCTATGGGTGCTGGCTGGGGTAAGAGCTGGGTCTGCAACGTTGGTAATGGGACATATCATGAGGTACTGGAATGACAGTCCTGGGTGTACAATGTGGGTAATGGGGCATGTCTTGAGTGTGCAGTGTGGGTTATGGTTGATGATCTGGGGTATAGGGTTAAGTCCTGCATGTATAATGCAGATTATGGGTCATATCCTGGGTGTGTAATGTGGGTGCCTGTCTAAATGTGCAGGGGTAAGTCCTGGGTGTGCACTGTAGATATTGGGGCATGTCCTGGGTGTACAATGTTGGTGATGGGGCATGTCCTGGGTGTGTAATTCAGGTGACGTGGCAATGTTGATGATGAGGCATGTCCTCTGGTCAAGCAGTCCTGGGTTTGCAATGTGAGTGATGCAGCATGTTTTGGGTGTGCAATGTGGGTGCTCAGGCATGTCCTGTGGTACTGGGCTAATTACCCAGCATTTTAAAAATATTCTTTCTCTCTGTCCTCACTAACCAAAGTTCCCATTTTTGATTAGAAAGCACTGACATTTTTTTGTGTGTCAAGCATCTTACATTTGCTAAAAGACATATAGAGAACGTAAATAACACAAACTAGAAAAAAGAAACAAAAAAGTTATGCATTATATAGTACAATCGGAAAATCAAATTTAGAAAAAGGTAGACTTCCACACAACACGTTCACATAATTCAAATGTCAGCAACCATTTGAGTGCAGTATGAAGCCTTCTAGTGGACAGAATGTGAACTACTTTGTATACAATCTCTATTCAATTCTTCTTTTGGTGTTTGAAACTTGATTTCTGCCAGTTCAACATGCCATTCCTCTTCCCAAGGGTTCTTTACACTCTGCACTAATCCCTTTACAAATAATGGGATTAATCCACTATTAATTTATTTCATTGTTGCCTCAGCAGGATGATAGAGTTTCATTTATTACATTTTAAAGTCAGTGTTCACCCAGTCTTACCAAGTTCAGAATGTTATTTTAAAGTACAATAAAGATAATCCTGTTATTTGAAATTAGGACTTTTGATTTTAATTATGTAAAATTAGTTATGTAATTATGTTTGTGAGCAGGACACATTGAGTAAAGTTATTTGTGCAATCACAACAGATACAAGATTTCCAGAGATGGGTGGTCTATTAAATAGGAATGCTATGTTTTACAGTTCATGTCACAGAATGGTTGGCCATATAGTTGAAGCCCAGGAAGTGGCAGAACAAGACCATTTGTCACAGTTCAACCACATTTCCCTGGCTCCTGTATTCTACATTGTATTTTGTAGTTGTTTCCTCTTCAGCCTCTAGTGGCCACTATTCTATTACTTCCATTCTCCTCTTGTTGTGTCAGCTGCCTCGTTGAGCTCATCCCTATTTCAATCTACAGCTAATTGCAAGCTGTGCCTTTGCATTGCTTTGGTTATGGCCTGTATAGTGCCTGTACTAGCGTTTCTGATTATTTCATTTGGTTATTGTATTGCCAATCTTTGCCTGTCCTGACCAAGCCTGTTTACCACCTGTCCTGATCTGTTTGCCTGCCTTGTGACTTTGTCTAGTGATAGTTATCCATTGTCCTGATCCGTGTATGACCGAACCTGCTGACTATTCTATTTGTGTATTTGTGTATTTGTCCTGCTTAAGTATGTAGTCTCAGTCAGTGTGTCAAAGTTCTGGGTGGTTATTTGCCTGAGGCTCAACAATAGGATATAATATCATTCAGGTGAAAAGCACTGTTCTTTTTTCTATCCTGTGGCAGAAGTTATCAACCCTGTCTCAGTCTGGTGTCTGCATCTAGTCCAGTGCTGTTCTCAGTGGTCTGCCAGTCCTGTCCTCAGTTGCCGATCCTGTCTCAGCTGCCTGTCCTATCTCAGCGGCCAGTCTCCACAATCAGTCCTGTCTGAGGTTCTATCCTGTCCACAGTATGCATCGTAGGGTGCAGACAGACCCCACACCGTTCCATGCAATGATGCTCCTCTGGTCTAGTCTGCTATCCCAGGTTGTGAAACTATTAAGACCATAGTGCACAGGAATTTCTGCTTTGTGTTACTGTTTATTCTTAGGCAACTATAAGGTGTTGCTGACTGTGACTGAACATCATGTGACATTTTGTCCACAGAGCAAGAGTTCCTTGTTTAGCCATAATTGGCTTAGGCACTCCAGCCAATGCTCAGTCAGTCATAAGCGGTGTTGAAAATTGCGGGAAATTTGTGCCACAACCATTGTTTAATGCCAGTTCTCACATATCATTCACTTCAGTTGTTGTGGATTGTGGATTACAGTTCCCATTTAGCTCAGTTAGCCAAATTGGGAACTTGTCCACAAGAGCTGAAATGTGTTCCTCTACCATAGAAACATAGAAACATAGAATGTGTCGGCAGATAAGAACCATTCGGTCCATCTAGTCTGCCCAATTTTTTTTGAGTACTTTTATTAGTCCCCCGTTCCCGGTCTTATATCTAGGATAGCCTTGTGTCTATCCCACGCATGCTTAAAATCCTTGACTGTGTTTACCTCTACCACTTCTGCTGGCAGGCTATTCCATACATCCACTACCCTCTCAGTAAAGTAATACTTCCTGATATTACTTTTAAATCGTTGCCCCTCTAATTTAAGACCATATTCAAAAAGTTATCGAATATATAAAGAGTGTTTAAAAAGTATACCCATATCTGTGCAAACGTTTCATGTGCAAAAATGTGAATACAAATAGAAACACAATACAACTATCAGCACTGGAACAATACTTTGTCTGACGTGAGGATAAGTAGACACTGAATGTTACCGGGATATATATTATGTGTAGAGAAGAACTCTTAATCCCCATGGAATCAAATAAGCTGATCTTAAGATTCCAGCTTAGCTAACCAAGTGTCAGATACAAGGACCGTCACTTACCTTGCCCAGGGGACCCTCACCACCAAAGCCATCCTCTGTCCCTGTTTGCAGCTGTCGTGCTTTAGCGTGACCGCGAGGTAGGCCGAATCCCCAGCCTCGAGTTGCTATTCACCCACTCACGGTGAATGCAACTACTTCCAAGAGGTTTAGGGGTGGGGCTTACTCACAAGTAACATTGCGTAATTGGTTGCTAGCAAGGTGGCAGGGAAAATAGGGAGAAGAGGCTGTACCCTTTCTTCCTATTCACAACATGGTTCAGGGGCGGTCCCAAGGTGGAAAGGGGAGAGGTCCTTGATCAGCAGCCATATAAAAACTCCACACTCACCTTAATCATTGCTTGCTTGTTGAGCTAAGGGTGTCTGTTCTCAGTCCCATTCCTTTACCTTTACCTTATATATATATTGAAGACCTTCCTGTGTACCGATCTTAGCTTTATCCCCTGGATTCCTTATTGCTGTAACCCTACCTGGATTTGCTAACCCGCTTTTTGCAACTTTTCTGCCGGCCTTGACCTTTTGGATTGGTCTGACTACTCTCTTGCCTTAACCCTTTTGTTGTGTCACTCCTGGATTTACCTGTTTGGTCTCTCCATCTCCCCACCTGCCACTTAGCACTATGCTCCTTATCCTTGAACCTCACACCAAGATTGATATCTCAAATAATTTTTGTTAGAGAGATCATTAATCCAGCTAAATTATTTTTCCATACTTAATTGGTTGTCTCAGTTGGTTAAAAAGGTGTGTGTTATTAAACGGTAAGCTGGTTTACCAATTTTGAGAGCTCAGCATTTTGGTCACTACCAAGCAATAAATTGCTAAAGTTTTAGAGGGAGCCGGAATTCAATTCACGTTTAAATGTCATAGAGCACATTCTGGTGATGGGTCTAATCCCTCACCTGATAATAAAAGAAAAAAATTGGATGCCCACTTATATAGATTGGTAACCAACAAACATCCCCACCATAAATGCAAATAAGAGCCATCTTTCTCCCAGTGGCGAATGCTCCATGTGTGCTAGGTGTGCGCCGCATTGTGTATTTCTGTATTTCAGAGCAGAGAGCACAAACCCCAGAAATACATTCGAAAGGTGACACCAGCTATGAATTCGGCAACAGAGTCACTCACTCTGTTGCTAATTCGACAAGCACGAAAAGTAAATTAATTTTCGTATACTTTTCATATATATATATATATATATATATATATATATATATATATATTCAATATAAGGTGAGAAAAAGGCTCATAAAAAACATATGAGCTCTAGTAGTAGAATAGCAATATACTAAAATAAAAAATTAGAATAATGAAGCAACATATACAGGAACCCATTGAAGAGACAGATTACTTCTAGAGTTATTTCATACAAAGTAATGCATACAAAACTATACAAAATGGGAGACATCAAATTCGTAATTAAGACCCTCTGGTTTCCTAGTATGGAGGTAAAAGATCAATTTGACCTCCAAGAGGGCTAGGATCTCAGTAATATCACCACCTCTAAGGGGCAAAAGGGCTCGTTCTATGCCCAGTATCTTACATCGAGTTGCATCAGAGCCATTACATGACAAGAAATGAGCACCTATAGGTGTGTTTCGCGGTTTGTCACATGAAATGGATGACACGTGTTCTCTAATTCTACATTTCAATTTTCTCGAGGTCTTTCCAACATATTGTTTCAGACAAGTATTGCAGGTTAGAAGATAAACCACATTTTTGGTGTTACAGTTGATATATTGTTTATTCTTATAAACTCTCTGACTAACTGTTGATTTAAAAGTGTCATTCACATTGATAGTATTACAGCAGATACATTGTCTGTGTCCACATTTATAAGAGCCCACATTCTGGAGCCACATTGTATTATTAGATTTTTGTTGTGTGGTAGCCTTTTTTGGCTACAGTGTTGCATCCATTTCTGAGAATATCTTGTAGTCTAACAACATTCAAAAGAATGGGTAGTCTATTTTGTATAATAGCACGGAAATTTGGAAATTGTCTACTAAAATAGTGATGAAGTAGGGAGCTTCCAATTGTCTGCTCCTATGACTGATGGGATATGAATCCCTGGGATGTTCTTCAGGAATCACACAACATGGCAACATTAACAAGAGAGGTTGGTCTATGTTTTTATTTTTAATCTGAAGGATCCTTATCTGGTTTTAGAATAGGGATTGCATTGGCTGAGAGAAGTTCCTCTGGTGGCTCAGAGGATGCAATCTCATTAAACATGTTCAAAAGACAAGGAGAGACAATATTTTTATATAATGATTTGCTGAAGTCATCTAGGCCCAGAGTTCTGTACGAATCGAATCTTTCTATTGCTTGTTCTAACTCCTCTATCGAGAAAGTGGTGTGGAAGATCTTGAGAAAGTACTAGGATAATTATCAATTTGTGGACCCTCCATTTATTAAGAGCTTGTCCTACTTCATCTGTAGACAGACCATTTTGCCCTGGTTGTCTAGCAGTGATGACTGAGACCTGACCCTCCTTGGTTATGCTACTGGCAGTGCTAAAAGTGAGGTTCCACCTGTGTACATGCTTTTTTTTCATAATTATCAAATGACTTGTTACGTTGGATAGAAAGCAGAACGACCTTAATAAGCATACTGTACATTCTCCCCATGTCCTGTCTGGCTGCCACAAGCACCTTTCTACCATCAGACCCTGGTGCTTATCAAAAGCTTCTCAGCCAGTATTTCCACCCGTGTGTCCTGGAAATCCTCTGTTTTCTCAGGATTCTGGCTCATTTTGAGCTCAAAAGTAATAACGCCTTCTTCCTTACCATAACTGCTGTGTGTTACCTACAGTTTATTATACAAATCAGACAAATCATACTGGCATTACCTCAATCTAAATGCTAAAACAAAACCTGTTTATCAGACACAGTGGAAGGATAATCTCTTCCCTACCTGAACCGAAAGCTTATGCGTTCAATAACACATTTTATTTTGCTAAAGGGATTTCTTTTTCTTACACCCTAGGCACGCTGCCTACGATTATCTCACAGAGATATTAGAATTCCACCCTCTTTAAATAAAAACTATTCCAGTGAGTTTGCCTCATCTATGAGAAAAATAAATTGATTTGTATGAAGAAATAATTGTATACATCCAACCAGAATCAAACTTGTGGATTACAATAAGCTAATGTCTGGAAGTTGAACATATCTCTTTAATATCATTTTCAGATGAGCAACCTTATGTAAATGTAGCTCTAATTACTATGTGAAGATAATTCTATCAGTGAGTAGGTGAAGAGCCACAATTCCTTCAGTTGAGCTAAAAGCTCCCAGCATTCCATTGGGTAACAGGGGAAAATGATGCATGGCTGCAGGAGGAACGATAAGGACGATGTGCCCAACCCAACCCAAAATAACAGACACGAGAACTCTTTTTTTTTTTTAAATATAATCTTTATTGGGTTTTTTGGTTTTTTTCCATACAAAGTTAATAAGAAAACAGGTACAACGTGTATCTTCAGGGGAATCATAAGATTTGGTGGGTGCTCCAAGTCATTTTATCAAATAAACCTTTTGGTGCTTATTTACATATATTGTGATTCGTCTTAGTTTCTATAGAATTTATATATCCCCTTAACTGGGGCGTTGTATATATACTGAAATACAAACATGGAGGGGGTGGCGCCCGGTTCTCGACCGGATGTTCTCTACTTATAATATGTAAGCCCTGGAGTTATTGTGTGAAGTTTAAGTTTCAGGGTAAAAGGCCAACCATGATGACCATCTTCGATCGAATGTGTTTTGGTTTCCCTGGAGATAGGCCATATTTTTTTCCATTCTGTGTTGATAAGAGACTTGGTTTTTAACCTGTAGCCAGTTTGGTGTTTTTTCATTTCTCCATACCCTGGACAATACCATTTTTGTCGCCAACAATATATGAATAATGAGATATCTTTTATCAAACTTTATTTTGTTGTCCATGATATGGAGAAGAGACACCTCTAAAAAGAATTCGAGGTTTACACCCAGTATATGATTTATTTCCTTATATACCTCTTTCCATAAAGCCACTACAGATTTACATTGCCACCAGATGTGTTTATGGTCCCCAATTTCCTTTTTACATCTCTAACATAGTATGGAGTTGTTTCTATTGAGTTTGTTCATGGTAATTGGGACCAAATGCCATCTGTATACTATTTTAATGTGTAGTTCAACTAAGTTGAGGCTTTTGATTACTTTTTTAATTTCTTTAATTGAGGTGTGCCACTGCCCATCATTTATTTGTTTTGAGCTATCTCTTTCCCATGAGATCCAAGCTTTGGCTCTCCTGATGTTTTCTTTTATGCCCAGCATGTTATATATTTTTGGGAGAATCTTTTTTTTTTGAAGAGCTATTAAAATGTCTTCTAGTTTTCTTTCGAAACTGTCATTCCCTACGTTTAGTATAGTATAGTTTTTTAGATAGTTTTTTATTCTCAAGTAGGGGAATATTTCACTGTTTGGGAGATCCAATTCTGTTTGTATTTGTGGAAACGGTTTAATGATTCCTTTAGGTGCTATATCAGCAATAACCCTATCTTTGTGGTTTTTCCAGTTTTTCAGGTTTAGATCTGTCAAGTTTAGTCTCAGGATCTCTAGTGGAGAGTCAATAGGTATCTTGTTAATTAACTTATGTTTAGTCTTGAAGTGTAACCATTTTTTTAATAAGTGCTGTACTTGTGGAGGAATTGGAAGTTCGGCCAGGACCTTCCTCAATAGGTTTGTTGACCACAAGATCGTAGAGATGTTTTCTAAACCCATTAAGTCAGCCTCTAACCTATTCCACGGTTCTGTTTTGTCAGTTATTGTATGCCATTTTTGGACATGATACAGAGTGCTTGCTTCATAGAATTTCTCCATATTTGGAACCCCAGTCCGCCCTCATTAGTATGCTTTAACATATGTTCTTTACTTATTCTGTTTTTTTTTCCTGCCCATGTATATTGATGAAAAAGTGTCTGCAGACTTTTGATATTGGTTTTTGAGACAGGCAAGGGTAGCATCCTGAATAAATATGCCCAATGGGGAAGTATATATGCCTTGACGACGTTGAGCCTACCCGTCCAAGAAATCTCCAGATTTTTCCACTTTTTAGTCAGTTTCTCTTTTGTCTCATTAACCCCTTAACGACAGATGACGTGCCAGGCACGTCACGGCAAATCGAGGACTTGCCGACAGGTGACGTGCCTGGCACGTCATGCACTAAACTGAGTAAAGAAAGCGACCAGCGGTCGCTTTCTTTACTCTAACGGTGTTGCTACAATGCCTCTAGGTAGAGGCATTGTGCAACACCCCCCAAATGTGCAGGGGCGCGCTACGATCACTCCACGGAGTGATCGTAGCAGCCATTTAAAAATGGCTGCGCCGGCTGCACACATGTGCTTAGAAAGCGAACGATCGTTCGCTTTCTAAGCATCTGCGGTGTTTCTAAAGTGCCTCGCTAGCGAGGCACTTAGTAACACCGTGATGCTCCCCAGAGCCGATGGTGGTCGCTCTCCTGAGCTACCCCATCGGCTCAGTAGAAGGGAACGCTGCCTGTACAGGCAGCGCTTCCCTTCTAATGGCAAGAGCATCGGAAGTGAAAGTATTTCACTTCCGATGCTCTAGGGGGAGCCAATCAATGCCGGCACAACAGATCTATGTGATCTGTGTGCAGGCATGTATGGTAAGTGCTCTGATGAGCACTTATCATACTGTCAAAGGCAATATTAGTAAATATTGCCTTTGACAAGTATTGATCTGCCTCCCTCACCTTACTAGTTTTAGTAAGGGAGAGAGACAGATCAGATAAAGTAAAAAATAAAATAAAATAATAAAAAAAATATTTAATACAATTTTAAACACCAAGGGCTTTTATAAAAGCCATTTAACCCCTTCCCTGCCATTGATCGCTGTGTACGCAGTGATCATACACAGCAGCACATTTTTTGCTGTCTGCATTTTTTTAGGGGTTCATTTTTTTTTTACTGTAATTCATTACAGTATAAAAAAAAGCTCTTTTAAGAGAGATTAACCCCTTTCTTGCTGTAGATCACTGCCTAAGCAGCGATCTGACGCAAATGCAGCAATCTTGCTGCAGAAGCATTTTTAATTTTTTTTAAACTTTTTTATTACACCCGTCACGTGTTAATTATACCCACTAGGGGACTACGTTTAATGTAAAAAAAAATTTCTTTAGCTGTCTGACCGCATGTATAGCGATCAGTAACAGCTGATAAGTGACAAAGGCGGGTTGGCGTTTGCTTAGATGAGCATCACCATTCGTCTGGTTAGATCAATATTTGTAAATATTTGATCTGACCCGTGTAGATCTGCCTCCCTCTCACTTGAGTTTTAGTGAGGGAGGGAGACAGAGCTGTATAATGTAAGTTTTTAATTATAATATATTTAATTGAATTGAGACCCAAAGGCTTTTATAAAAGCCGTTTCCAGTATTTAACCCCTTCCCTGCAATTGATCGCTGTGTACGCAGTGATCTTACACAGCAGCACATTTTTTGCTGTCTGTGCATTTTTTTAGGGGTTATTTTTTTTTACTTTGATTTATTACAGTATATCAAAGGCTCTTTTAAGAGCTATTAACCCCTTCCTTGCGGTATATCACTTCCTAAGCAGCACATATGGTCACTGCCTAAGCAGTGCATATGGTCACTGCCTAAGCAGCGCATATGGAGCAATCTAGTCGCAGAAGGATTTTTTTTTGCTATCAGCATTTTTTTTGTCAGACTCGCTAGGGGTTAGTTATACCCACTAGGGGATTACGTGTATTCCTTTTGAAGCTGTCTGAACGCGTGTATAGCGATCAGTAACAGCCGATCAGTGGCAAAGGTGGTTTGGTGATTTCTCAGATGAGCATCACCATTCGTCTGGTTCGTAAATATTGTTCTGACCCATATGGATCTGCCTCCCTCTCCTCACTTGAGTTTTAGTGAGGGAAAGAGACAGATCTGTATAACATAATTTTTTAATTGTAATAAATTAAATAAAATGTAAAAAAATTGTGAGTCCCAAGGGCTTTTATAAAAGCCATACCTTTTGTATAGTGTAGTGTATTAACCCCTTCCCTGCCACTGATCACTGCACAGCAGAACATTTTTTCTTGTCTGTGCATTTTTAGGGGTTAATTTTTTTGTACAGTACTACAAAGGCTCTTATAAGAGCTATTAAACCCTTCCTTGCTCTACATGTTCAAATTCCAAGTTTGAAAATCAAAAAGCGCACCTCTCAAATGTAGCCTTTCAACACCCAACAAAGCTGACAAAGCTATGCATGGGTGGTATCCCTGTGCTCGGGTCAGTGACACATACCGAAATATGTGAATTTGTGTCTAAAGTACAATGTATGTGGGAAAAAATACACAATAAAATGACTACCACAAACTTTGACAAAGGCTGGTGGTAGAATTGGTGCATGGAAAGTGTTAAAATAACACCATTTAAAATAGCCTAGGGTGTCTACTTTTACAAAATATATACTTTTTGGGGTAAAATACACTGTCCTACTTTAAAAAAAAGTCCCAAATGGAAGATGGGCTCAGGCTGGCTACACGTCAATATTCCAAGTTGAAAATGCGCACCTTCACAATGTGGCCCTTTTAGCCCCCAAACAACCCAACAAACCTATGCATGGGTGGTATCCCTGTACTCAGGAGATGTTGTTGAACACATATTGGGTTATTGTTTGGCAGTGACACATACCAAAATCTGTGAATTTATGTCTAAAATACAATATTTGTGAAAAAAAAAACACACAAAAATTACTACCACAAACTTTGACAAAGGCTGGTGGTAGAATTAGTGCATGGAAGGTGTTAAAATACCACCATTTGAAATAGCGTAGGGTATCTACTTTTAAAAAATATATGGGTTGATGGGGCAAAATACACTGGCTGTTTTCAAATATGTCCCAAATGGGACATGGGTGCAGGCGGTCTGCATGTCAAAATTTCAATTTGGAAAACCAAAAACGGCACCTACCAAATTTGGCCTTTTACCCCCCAAACAACCCAACAAACCTATGCATGGGTGGTATCCCTGTACTCAAGAGATGTTGCTGAACACTTATTGGGGTGTTATTTGGCAGTGACACATACCAAAATCTGTAAATTCATGTCTGAAGTACAAGGTTTGTGAAAAAAAACACAAAAAAATGACTACCACAAACTTTGACAAAGGCTGGTGGTAGAATTAATGCATGGAAAGTGTAAAAATACCACCATTTGAGATAGCCTAGGGTGTCTACTTTTAAAAAATATATGGGTTGATGGGGTAAAATACACTGGCTGGTTTCAAATATGTCCCAAATGGGACATGGGTGCAGGCTGTCTGCATGTCAAAATTTCAAATTGGAAAACCAAAAACTTCACCTCCCAAATTTGGCCTTTTACCCCCCAAACAATCCAACAAACCTATGCATGGGGGGTATCCCTGTACTCAAGAGATGTTGCTGAACACTTATTGGGGTGTTATTTGGCAGTGACACATACCAAAATCTGTAAATTTATGTCTGAAGTACAAGGTTTGTGAAAAAAAAACACAAACAAATTACTACCACAAACTTTGACAAAGGCTGGTGGTAGAATTAGTGCATGGAAAGTGTTAAAATACCACCATTTGAGATAGCCTAGGGTGTCTACTTTTAAAAAATATATGGGTTGATGGGGTAAAATACACTGGCTGGTTTCAAATATGTCCCAAATGGGACATGGGTGCAGGCTGTCTGCATGTAAAAATTTCAAGTTGGAAAACAAAAAACTGCACCTCACAAATTTGGCATTTTAGCCCCCAAACAACCCAACAAACCTATGCATGGGTGGTATCCCTGTACTCAGGAGAAATAGTATAATCTATTTAGCATGTTTTTTCGTTCGCTTTTGTCGATGAGGAGAAGTTGTTTCAAATAAAAACAAAGAAATTTGTGTATTTTTTTTTTTTTACCATATTTTATTATTTTTTTTTAATAATATGATAAGATATGATCAAAAATATGGCAGCCATAGAAAGCCCTTTTTGTCCCGATAAAAACAATATATAATATGTGTGGGTACAGCAAATGACAAAGAAGAAAATTACTGCTAAACACAAACAGCACAGAAATGTTAAAATAGCCATTGTCCAGAAAGGACAGAAATGTTTCAAAGGCTCTGTCCTTAAGGGGTTAAATAAAGTTTCAAAGTTTTTATCCATAAGCTCATCCATAATGGGAGCAATAGTAATTCCTAGAAAGTTTATCTCTTCCTTTTCCCAATCAAAACGGTATTTCTCTCTAAGTCCCTCTCTTGTTATTTTATCTACGTTTAACAGTATTATTCCTGTTTTGGATATATTTAGTTTATAGTTTGAAACCTGAGCGTATGTGTCGATTTCTTGAAAAAACTCTTTCAGAGATGTTACCGGGTCTGTCAGGGTCAGTACCACGTCGTCAGCGTATAGACATAATTTATATTCTAGATTTTTTATTTTTATCCATTTTATGTTCGAATTTTGTCTGATCCTGGATGCAAATGGTTCCAAGGACAGAATATATAAAAGGGGAGCCAGAGGACACCCTTGCCTTGTACCGTTGCTGATTTTAAACCATTCTGACACTATACCCGGTCCCGACGTCTTTGCCGTAGGGACCGTGTATAGTGCCATTACTGACCTTCTTATTTGTTCAGAAAAGCCAAACCTTTCCAGAACCAACTCCAGAAACTTCCAGCTGACCCTGTCGAACGCCTTTTCGGCGTCCAGTGACAGGATCAGCTGGGGGGAACCGCTTATCCTTGCCTGTCCCAGGATACTCAGAAGTCTGCAACTGTTGTTTTCTGATTGTCTCCCTGACACAAACCCTATTTGATCTTTATTAATTAAACTCGGTATTAACAGCTTAAAGCGGTTTGCCAGAATTTCTGAATATATTTTCACATCTGAGTTTATCAGGGAGATCGGCCTGTAATTGGATGTTCCAGAGCTGTCCTTACCTGGTTTAAGAATTGGGGAAATAGAGGCCTGCAGCATTTCCTCTGGGAGGTAACCTGTTTCTTTTATAGTGTTATACAGACCCGTTAAGTGTCCTGCCAGTTGTTTTTTGAACGTAGTATAGAATAAATTAGTATATTCGTCTGGGCCGGGGGCTTTATTTTTTTTCATTGATGTTAGAATTTCCAGGACCTCTCTTACCTCTATGGCTGAGTTTAGTGAATCCACTTGCTCTTTGGACAACTCTGGGACATCCGCCTTTATTAAATAATTTCTTATTTGTTCCTTTGTTAAGTTATTATCTGGTAAGTTGAATAATATTCATTAAAGGCTAACCCTATATCCTTAGGGAGCAATTTAATTTGGTCCTGGACCACGATTCTACCAATTCTGGCCTTAGCTTTTTTGTTTTTAAGTTTGTTTGTTAACATCTTTTCAACCCTATTTTCTTTTTTGGTACCATGTTTGATTGAGTTTCATTATTGCATAATTCGCTTTTTCCATTAGTTGTGAATTTATCAGCTTATATATTTTGGCAATCTCCTGGGTCGTTCTCATTGTTGGATTTGACTTATTTGTTCTTTGTAATTTATTAATTTCTAGATATAGTAGGTTAAGAGGCTTCCCCTGTCTTTTTTTAAATTCCGTTCCTAATTTAATCAGGTGTCCCCTCAGGACACATTTAAAGGCGCACCAGATTGTTGTTGTTTTTACTCCACTGTCTAGGTTCTCCTCAAAGTATCGGTCAATATTATCTGTTAAATAGTCAATATTCTCCTTATTTCTTATTAAGTTGTCATTCAGCCTCCAGGACGTTCTATCGTGTTGTTTTGTTTCGGCAAGCTCAAACTGAACTGCTGAGTGGTCCGTCCAAGCTGCTTCTCTTATTTCACTTTTCGTACAGTATTGAAGGGCATGTGGTTTCATCAGGAAATAGTCTATCCTGGAATATGACATATGTGGCAATGAAAAGAAAGTATAATCCCTTTATTTCGGGTGCATTGTCCTCCATAGGTCATATAAATTGTGTTTAGTCAACACTTTTGAGAACTTTTCCGCTTTAATTTTTAGGAGTTTATCTATTTTTTGGCCCTTTGGTTGTTTTTTATCTTTATTTACGTCGAGGACGCAATTAAAATCGCCCCCGACTATTAACGTTCCTTGGGTTATTAATTCGAATTTATTCGACACAAGAACTCTTCAAGGTGGGAATGGCCCCAGATTTTTTAATGACACCTTTACCATACCTTACCAGAACACCAAAACAATACTACATATAGCAGGCTATTGTATCATAAACATAATAACAAAAATCACATAAACTAAACCTGATAGTGCAATAACCTAGGCCAGCCACAGAAACTGTGCTTAAGCAGGGTGCATGTCCATTAATCCTTAACAGTCAAGTGTACAATCCATCAAGCTGCAAAAGTAAAACCCACCCGCTAACACATCCCTTCCTTTCGCTGTGTGAACATTCTGGCCCTCGCTAAAAGCTCCTGTCCTATCCTTTTTGGGTAAAATGTGGATCTGTTCTTGCATCTGATCAGATATTTTGTTCTGAATATTGATAAGGAATTGATAAATGTGAAATCATAGTACCTTTATTCATGAAAGAAAGCATAGCAGGGAACCGAAAAATGGGATTTCAAATGTTAGGTCTAAGAAGCCAACTTGGAAAAATTCTCCCATTTATCTATAATTCAAACTTTGCTATTTAGGCCTTAATTCTGCATTTCTCTTCTCAATTCCCTGCAATCCCTCTTCCATAAATAAAACTCAAAATGTAGTGTTGCTTACATGCTACTATTGCTGCACAGTCAAACAAGGCTAAATATTGTAGGAGAAAAACTGAAATACCCTGGGGATGCTAGCAAAGTGGAAAAGATGTATTAACAACACTAATTAACATGCAGTAAACCTCTTGTACAGAGAGGCCCAGACATACTCACCAGAGGCAACCAGTTTAAACTCCCAGAGACAGCAGAGCATTTGTTACATAAATAATTTGAACACCGTCAGCATTGATATAATGACAAACAGAAAGGCCCATTGCAAACAAATGGCATTTGAAACCACGCGTATGAGACATACTTGGCACAGTTACAAACTTGGAGGTGGAATGTGCAGAGAAGGTGATTAGAACAAGAATAAATAAACTACCACTCATTAAAAGAGCTTTACAGTATTAATATGGGCAACCAGCTCTTACATGAGTCAAACTACAAAGCTAACCATGCGTTTATTGGGCTTGAAGAACACCAGAGGCCAGAGTCGCTAGCAGAGAGTTTTACCTGTAATTAAATAGGGCTATCCTGTTTAGATGGAATAGACATTTTTTGGAGGAAAGAAATAAAGGTTACCCATAACATTTTGGATTTAAGCCAAGAGAGAAGCCAATAAAAAAAAGTAAATATTTGTTTAAGACGGGGTAGACTAAATTATGCCTTGCAGATTGGGTGATACATGGCACCATCTTGTGCTAGATCTCTACAGAACATATTACCTACAGTAAGAATATATAGAATTTTCTGAAGGGCAGGCCTTTAATAAGATTACCAGGATTCTATTAAAACAATTATGTAATTTAATATAAACTATGACTTGTTTATTTGTATATCTCTGGTTAGTCATTGGTAATGAATCTATACACAAAAAAACAGATCGATAGTGGCCCTAACAGATTTGTTTGAGAAGATTAATATAATTCATACTTAGGAGTATGTGTTTTTATTAATAAATCATTTTGCACACATTTTATTGTCAGTAATAGTAATACAGATGGGTTTTATCTTCCTCCCTTTGTATTTAAGAAATAAGTACAAACGATCAGATATTGCTATGCAGTCAATGCTCAGTGTAGGCGTCATGAGAACTACATGATTTACATAATGAACATATTATAGTTCCAGGCATTAAAACAGTGTGGATGAAATTAATGAAGTGATCATAAATCTCTCCATGTGTGAACAATGTTCTAAGTTCCTATATTATTTGATGGAGATCATTCATAATGTGTATAGCAGAGACTAACAAGTGTTTCATGTAAAACATAGATACTGTTACCCGCATATGATCCCCCTCTAGCTGGTGCAGGACTAAGGCCTTGTATAAACCAATTAATATAAAAATAAAGATATCCAGCACTCTGCTTCGTTAGAATGAAGAAACTGAAACACTGCAATAATGCAATAAAGAACCAACACCTGAAAAGCAGAGCTCTCAATATCTTTAATACTAAAGATACTTAACTCCTATCACAGGGAGCTAGGTTGTAACACTCACTATCCTTAGAATTATGACATTTGTCACATCAAAAGAAGGCGATATAAGGGCTCAACATACAATACATACTTGGCAAGACTGGAATTCCTGGTTATAGGACATGAGGAGGCTGAGCCAAAAATGTCTGGGTCATGTGATGTCATGTGACGTTGCTTGACCATGTGAGAGCATCATTCTGCTTGGTGTGGTGCTCATTGTTTTGCACTTAGGCTATGGCGTTTAGACATACACAGTTTAAAAGTATTGCTGCCTGTGCACAGTAAAGCACTGTGCATCGGCAGTATTAATGCAGGGACAGACCCGACTCGGATTGGGACAGGACCTCCAAAAATGGGCCAGCTACAAACATAGCTTAATAATATTCTCATATAGAATGAAAAATGGAAGTTTACTAATATTTTTCCCGGATCATACATTAATAGAAAAAAAATCAAATTGAAATGTCCACCTTTGTTTAGAACTTTTCCTCCCCTCCACCTAAGACCTTAAAACGCATTTGTAAATAAGTGAATTTTTACTTGCTAGTAATGTGTCCAAGGTATGCATTGTACTAAGTGCATAATTTATTGTAATGGGTTAATAGACATAGGAGTGTATATTATGTATAAGCATTAAATACATGGCAGGAAGCAAATACACAGTGATACACATTAAACACACACCAGATACTAGCACCATGTGTTGTACATATGGACATATATCATATATACAAATTACACATACGTCACTGACTACACAAAAATAAACACATCACGGCTAGATTTATCAAACAGCTTTGGCACTCAGCATAGTTGTGTTTTATTTCTAACTGATTAAAAGACACTATAGATTGAATTGTTTTTTTACAGTAAATATATCAATATGTGTAGCTTGCAAACCCAGAATCAAATCACATTGCCAAATCTCTACTCCTAGATTTCTGTAGCACACAAACATAGCACGCCTTGACAGATCAGGTCAGAAATTATTCTAATATAAAGCCCACATCACCAAATAGTTTCCTATATATAACTGCAAGTGTCTAAACAAAGTATTTACTCATACTGAGAAGTGTGATCACATTAAAAGATCAGCTGGAGGTACAAAAATAAAGTATGTTTATTTGAAAGATTGCATCAAGTGTAGGCATTTTAAAGTGAAAAGCTATATTGAAAGAATACAAATAAAGTACCTTATTGAGTCTTGTTTGGTATGTGTAGTGCCATTACAGGGCTGACATGTTTAGAAGCTTGGATCAGATTTTTCCTTCATCTTGGATCAACACAAGGTGTCCTTTAAAGATTATACTTTAAACTACACAGAGATATTTATAGAGATGTGATATTGCAGCTAAACAGTGAATTTTAGTCAGAATACAGTTGTAAAATGTAGGCTAAAATTGCAGAGTTATAAGAAATCTTCAATTTATACCAAATTAGATTAATTTTGTAATCTAAAGATATTTTCTTAAATTGATGTTAAATTGATGTATATAAGTGCAGATTGATATTTTTACACTTTTTCACAGTAGTGTTTGGATGGAATATTAATCTGAAGTATAAAATAATTGCTAGAGAACAATGAAAAATATTAAATATTTGGAACTTACACAAATATACAATTAAGGCAAAACTACATAGAATATTTTAGCCTTCACATACAAAACATAAAAACGAGTCTAGACAGGCCAATTTGTTCCAGCTTTCTACACATTGCAACCACCCATATCCCATATCCAAGCAAATTCATCTACTGTATGTTAACTAGCTACACAATAAGATACAGTACACTGGACCACTGGTGATTGAAATCATGGTAGGCTAAGTGACCGTCTGTCAATACAGTGTAAGTTACTCTGCTGTTCTTGCAGTATGAAGTGTAGAACTTTCAACACTACATGCTTTTTCATATATTGGTGGACAACCCTACAGTATTTCTTTGTAACATATGCATGTTACGAATATAAACCAGTCTTGTGCTACTGATAACATACAGTCCACATTCTGTTGTATTGCTTTATCACAGTAATTAAGAATGTATGACAGGTACAAGAGGGACTATTGCTAAAAGAATGAATTGTATAATTATATAACAAGTACTTGATGAATGAAACATAAAGAAAACAAACTGCATACACCTTCTCTGTTAAATATTATATTGGCTTTATTATACTTATTGCTGATTCTACATAGAAGATTGTCAACTTCCCAAAATAATTTAATCATTGACCTTCAAGCAGGTGTTCAGGGAATATTAAACTTATTCACACAATGTCCTTTTTTAATGTCACTCTGGGTATTAAATCAATTAATGCTTGATTAATGTTGCTATTTCTCTTGGGTTAATATGTGTCACCAATGTATGCATATCTTGCCGATCTACACTATCACTAATTTTGACCCAGTCAGAATACCATATTGTAAACATGCCTTTTAGCGCCAGAAATGTAATAAATCACATAACATATGTAGCTAGAACAGAGAAAATTTGACCCTATGCCTAGTCAAAAATGTTGTAGAGACGTAGAGCAAGTAACACCAGATAAGTCTAAAACACATTTGCTTTACAGTTGCATCACCACACTGATTCTGAGAACTGCTCATGGCAGTTTTCTCTTGGGCTAAGCTGGGCATCCCCGCTGATCAACACCAGGATGTGGTTCTGTATCCTACATTTTGGCGGGTCTAATTTCCTGTCTGGTTCTCGTTCCTGGCTTGTCTGACTACCTGATTTCCTATTTGACTATGACCTACTTTGACTACTCCTTTGGATTTACTCTTTGACGCCTCACCATCCAGATTGATTCAATCCCTAAATTAAAAACAGAAGTTGATAGAGAGAGTCTTCTCAAGATATGCTTAGCATGGGGGATCCATTGATTGGATTGGCTTTACCCCAAGGACTCAATGAAGAATTAGATTGTGCACTAATTTTTCAGAACTAATAAAACTATATAAATACTTTAATTAGTAATAAACAAATAAATAAAAAAACGAATACAGTATATTCAGTAACATATGCATATTTCTCTCCTCTCATCTCGAAAGCTGAATATAAATACTTTAATTAGCTATAAACAAATAAATAATAAAATATTATATTCATTAACATATGAATGTTTTTCTTCTCTCTCCTAGAATGCTGAATCTGTTGATCCATATTTCCCCTTGGGCACAGCTGCTCCTGTACATGAACATTAAGAATTGTTAACCCCTTTGCACTTGTAGGATGTTCTATGCTATCCTAAATCACAGGTGCCTATAGATCTGTAGAATAAATGGGCTGATAGGGGTTACACTAAAACATAGACTTAACCTTATTCAAATCAGAAGAAAATATCAATACTAGAATGTTTTTAAACCCACAGATGCTTATGGCTTCATAAATTATGACAGTGCTCCTTACAGCACTGTGAGGGTTAACCTGTAAAAAAAATATTGGGGGAGCTCCTCTACCTTGAGAGAGAAAGAAAGTAGCCCATTCGCACTCTAGGAGTCGGTAAATATCGATATAGAAAACTTTTATTGTGTTCCAAAATCCAGTAAAAGGTGCACAGCAAAGGTAGATGGAATGGACAAGTGGAAAAACTGCAGTCACTAGGCTTGACGCGTTTCGCGCGTATAGCGCTTACTCATAAACACAATAAAAGCTTTTCTATATCGATATTTATCGACTCCTGGAGTGCCGATGGTCTACTTTTTTTCTTTCTCATCATTGATTGCAGGGTGCGAGCTAGGCACCTGTAGAGGCACCTGAGTCGAAGTGTGGGATATACAATCCATTGACATACTCCAGCGCTGTGAGCCGGACATTTGTTTATTATTCCTAGCTCCTCTACCTTGCCTCCCTCAGCCTCCTGCTGGCCCCGTGAAAAAAATAAAACTTGTCCAAAGTTGGCAAGCAGGCCATGCCTACAGTCACTAAACAGATAAAAAATCAATGCCCCCTGGGGCTGCCGGCCAGTGCTATGCCATGAGGCCCCACTATCAAATGAAAGTGTGGCCTCCCAGTGGCCACCATGTGCCTGTGGCACAATAGAAATATAATATTACCCACACCACTCGGGCCTTTGGGGGCACTATGTCCCACCCACCAAGGCTTTGAGGGCTCTATGCCCCCAAGCCCCAATTAATTAAAGAAAATGTCCCCTGGGGCTCTGGGGGCACTATGCCACTCTGTTCCAGTTAATTAAGTGAAATGTCCTCCTGCCTCCTCTTGCGCCAGGTACTGGCCAAATGCACCTGGAACAAAAAAAAAATTATAAAATTAAATAGAGTAAATTGTCTACCTACCCCCCTACCTCTACCATGTCCAGGTAAGAAGGGACAACCTTAAATTGGACCCAATACCTGTAAAAAAAAAGTCACCTTTAATCTTCTTTTTAGTGTCACTGGATGTTTCACTCATTTGAAGCACAGTGGAAAAAAAGTTTAGTGGTCATTTAATGATTGGAAAAAGTCTATGAGATTTGCAGACTTCATTCTGATTGGATACTGCAAAACTATATTTATAGGGAAAATAAAACTACCATTTATGCAAGCATCTGCAGAACAGATGATGATTAAGGACTGGTGTTTCAACTTTTGAAAGTAGATAATAAATAAATATTACCCACATTGTCTTCTTTAAAACCTCTGTGTGAACTGCTTTTTTATTGCATGCAAATCAACATGAAGTTTGCTGATACTATGTTTTTTTGTCTTAGTGTGAGCAATTCAGCATTTTATTCACTGTGTATTACTTTGCATAATGGATATATTTATTTGTTCTAAAATGGAAAAAAATACATAGCATGGCATTACTAAGTAACCTGCATGACCTGTGGGGGCTGGACAGAAGCAGTTTACACTTTGGTTGGTTAATGTTGAAAATTACTTTAAAACTGTGGTTTGTATTGTTACAGTATTTATTATTTTCACCAGGTTTGCTGTACTTTTGTATGACTATCAATAAAAAAACAATTGAGTATGAGATTACTAGCAGACCTATAAATTTGTAGCAAATCTTACAATTTCCCTTGGACACGGAAAGTTCAGTACACCATACAGATTACACCATGGCTGTTTCTATCTACAAAACTGAGAGGACATTAGTTAACATAGAAACAGGAACAATAAAAAGCAGTGATTTCATTACATTCACATAATGTCGCTAGATGCCTGATTAAAGGGGCAGATTCACCTACAGTGTCCAAAAAATTAGATGTACTGCATTATGCAAAGTAAAGACCCAAATCTCTCTTTTCATTTTTTTTTTACTCAACTCTTGTCGATGAAAGGGACTGTATTACCCTAACATTGTTTTTACTGCGAATGAAGAGCATAACAAAAATGATTCTGTACATTGTATTAGCAAAACTATAAGCAAATGTCTAAATTTGGATAAAAATGTGTTTTAAATGTGACTGTGATGTCACTTGTTTATGACATCACCTGTGGCATGGCATGCAAATTACACATTAATTTGCATACCGATGTCAGGTGATGTCATGAACAGGAGGCTCCACAGACACATTTAAAGCACATTTTTCTCCTAATTTAGGCATTTTCTTGAAGTTTTGTTGATATAATGCATAGATCAATTTCAATCATTTTTATGCTCTACATTCACAGTAAAAACAATGTTCCGGTGATACAGTCCCTTTATAAACAGCATATATTGTGTAACTGAGCTACTGCTCTTCCTGTGACAACACTCCTGCCTATCTTCCCAAACACTTCTTCTATTATATAGCATCACACAATGCAGAATGAAATCATGCCCCTCTGCATTCAAAGCACTCAAAACCACTGACTTCAGAGACTAAATCAACAGTAATAGCCAATGACTTTAAATCTACATACATAAACACTCCTCAGATGAATAAACAGTTGGTGGATTAGTTCTAAATCTATTTTACCAATATTGATGCATATTAAGTCTAAATGCTTTGCGTCTGTGGATCTTAATCTTCTAACACTATTATTTACAAGCAATGGAAAGCCTCCTTCTGTATGGGCATTGAGACACTCCTGGAATTTTATACGAGACTCTGGGAAATGTAGGCAAAAATGTCATTGTTCAGCTTATTTGCAACCTAATCATGGCCAAAATTCTTAGTTCACAGCTTGTAGCGGAGTCGTATGCTGTTACGTGATCCATGCAGTTCAAAGTGGATTTTAGCCACCTTTCCATTACTTGCATTCTCAAAATGCTGTTTCCAACTGTGCTGAAGTAGGAAAGATTTGTTGACCTTTCTCATATCACCACCGAAATAAACACAGCTATATTACCCAAAGCCATGTTTATTTACACGGGAGTATCAGCTTATTCCCGTGGACCAACTCTATCTGTAGGGATAAAATGATCTCTTTACTCACTTTGGCAAGGGCAATATAAATACACCAAACACACCAATGTTTTATTAGGGAAAAGAAATGTTTATTTATACAAGAATCATTGTTCCAGGGCTGAACAGTCTTGCTTAGGATAAAAAAAAAAAATTCTTTGATCCCAAATACAGGTTTCCTGGAGAAAAAGAACAGTGATCACCAGATTGAAAGTTGCAGTTAGTGTTAATTGAATAGCTGGATTCTATTTTATATAGTTATAGAACCTTAGTGTGTTCAATCTAATGTTTAACTTTTTGTTGTTGTCGTTTTAGAAAAATTATTCTTTCGATAATTTCACTTTTTAATGTCTGAGCATTTTAAGATTTGTTTTGCTATTTGTATGTTTTCCATGAAAGGTGATCATGATCATATAGTAATTGGTCAAGTTTTGTAAATTTGTATGTAATATAAATCCATATAATTTGTTGATCTGAAGTGCCTGTCTGAGCACATGTAATGTTTGTTCACTTATTAATAGAGCCCAATATACTAAACACAATATTTAGATGCAATGGCCAATGTTGTATCTAATTGATTCGTGTTTTTGGGCCAAATAAGATCTTTCTATCAGCTTGCTTGCCCAATAAAAACACTGATAATCTATTAAACTCTCCAGTTGTTAAATGACCTTTGGCAGTTGATTGAAATGTAAGGTTTAGACTATGGCAGATAAAATGTGAAGTTAATGTTAAACTAGATTGCAGAATGTAGACTTACTGAAAACAAAGAAACAAAAGCATTTTCCCAGTCATGTTAAAGGGTCACTAAACTTTTTTTTTTTAGTTATGCTACTAACATGTTCATAAGTGAAAATGTAATGCCCCTAATAAGAGGATAAACTGGCATATGCTCTCCATGTTTCCCTGAGAAACAGACAGCCTGGTCTGGTCATTGCAACTAAACACTGTGGTGCTGCTGCAGAGAGAGACTAATGTGTATATGAGATCAGCACTGGGAACCAGGTGCAGAAGGAGACCATCAGTTTTACATGGGACCCTATTAAAGGTCACCTCTGCTACAGAGAGACACACCAAGCAAGCCTCCGCTCTGATTGGCTATGCATGTGCCCACACTGCCAGAGCATGCCACCCTCCTGATTTCACAGAGGGAGGTAAAGTTGTCCTCCATTTCAGAGGAATTAGGCTGTTTGCTGCAACAAACCAGTGAGGGATCACAGATTTTTTGTCAACCGACAGCACTATTGGAGTGTGATGGAATAGCATGTAGTCTGGTGAATAATCAGAGGCTTGATTGGAAATCTATGTGATTGTTTTGTTTCCAGAAAGGCTGGATCAGAGTGCATTCCCACCACACATGTAGGAGGATGCAAGGAGAATTCTGGCATCTCCCGCATGCATCATCACACTCCAGGGAAACATTTTGGGATTCACATTTTTTTAACCCAGGCTTCTAGCTAGCAACTTAAAAAAAAAAAAAATTAATTCCCCTTTACAATCTATTTATGTGTATGTCAACTTATCTCCCTCTCAGGAATAGGGTTACAATTCCGACCACTAAATATTGCTTCACATGGAAACTGTTTCATACTTAATACAAATATTATTGAAAAAATGTTTAACCCACATAGCACAATACAAACAAGTGAATTTGTGCGCTTCCCAAAACACTACACACTGTTAATTACCCTATTTCAGAGGCAATCCTCCGTATTATGTGAAGGGAAGAAAAAAGAAATATAAAAATATATATAGTGTAGTATGTTCAAACAAAATAATAATCAAAATAAAGTGAATATGTGGGTTCACTCACATCTTACTGCATCCTGGAGCCCCTCTAGGGGGTCTTGAATTAGAAGATGTTTCCAGAAGCTCCAAAATGATATAGAAATAGGACAGGGGAGGAAGGAGATATATTCTTCAGTAAAATACTCTTTAATTGTGCATAATACAAAAATATAAAATCTTACATAAAAGCAAACAGCAGACAGCTATAAAGTGCATGACGTTCCAGGCTTGTAAGGTGCACAGAGTTCCAGTAAACTGCTCCTCTCCCATACACAACGCTTTTCCCCTTATCCACCCTCATTACTTGTCACTGCACCCATATGGCACCCACAGTACTTTCCACTGCACCGTAGAGCAACCATAGAGATTCCGAAGTATTTTTTATTGCACCCATAGAGCATCCAGTCTCAAAATAATGATAACAACACGTGTGAACATTGGGGAAACAAATAGATAAATAAATATAATACTCCACTAATAAACCACAGCACTCAAAAACATACTCCTCATGTACTCCAAATGCAAAACCCAAACAACAAACAAATATAGTGTAGTACCGTAAGAACATATATTAAAATTACCCAGTATACAAATTGCACTTACAAGCTTTTAGGCACATAAAATGTACAAATAGCACTCAAAACAGACAGTCCTGGTCCCGTACAGTGGTATTTAAGTCCAACCACACAACATGCAGAGGAAAAGAAGTCCAGTTCAGATCCAGTCAGCCGCTTCAGAAAAAACTCTCAACACATTTTGCCAGCAGAAGAGGTGGCTTCTTCAGTAGAAAAAAAATCTTAGCTGTCTCTCTTCAATTTCTAGGTGTACAAATACAGCTTATACATGCTATAGATTGTTGATGTTCCGGAAACCCTCTTCACTTGAAAACATGAAATTAACATAAATCGAGGCTTCGCCTTAGTGATGCGACATGAGGCGATGCCACTCCCCTGTCTCTAGGCGAACATGTTTTTCGGATCCAGATGGAGGACCTGGATTGCAGCCGTATAGTCAGACCTTATTTGAGGTCTTCTCCTAATGCGAACATTGAATATAACCCAGCATTCCTGACTTCTAGTCCTTAACATATGTAGTTAGTGTAAATTGCTAACAGTAATTACTGTGTCTATAGAATGGTGATAAAATAACATAAACACATATTACTGCACTCCGACTGGTGTAATGCAAAGTTCAGGTTTAGGTATAATTTTCCATACATACGCATTAAACATGCGTAGAAAAATAATTATTAGCAGCATTATTATTCTATTTAATTAGCTTTGGTGATGTAAGTGAAGACATAATGTAGCTTGTTACTGTAAAATGTAAGCAAAAGCTCAGCGATCCAGTTCACTGCTGTCTGATAGGTCCTTACTTACTTTCTTCCATTACATGACAATTATAATACGAGGCATGTATTACAAGCAAAGCGTGACATTACAAGTAGTCTGACTCTCCCTGGTAGATGAAATAATTAAAAATATGCTGGCAGAATGCAGAATCAGACAAAGGAATAAAATAATCAGGCCAGAAACAGACATAGTGAGTCAGATGATAGAGACGTGGTTTAGCTGATCAAGTGTTCCTGCAACGTCTGTTGTGCGCTTTATTCAATTTGATACATGTACAGGGTCACTTTCTCCAGTGGGCATTGTGGAAATTTGCCCAGGGCCCACCACCAAACAGGGTCCATTGATAAATTAAATGGACAAAAAATGGTTGGGGAAGTAAGAGAATGTGATAAAGGCTTCATGTGTGTTGAAGAGGCACAAATATTTTTAAATTGAAAGCTCTTTGCCCACCACTGGCCAGGCTTGGTAATAGACAGGATTAAGCGATCAATTTAGAGGGAAATGGCAGGGAGTTAATAGAGGAGGTGTAATAGATTGTTTTAGTTCAATTTTTTAAATACACTGATATTTTTATTAAATGTGGGTGAGATTAAGATGAGGGGAAGCCCAATTTTTCGAACTTTGCCCATGGCCCACTATTAATTCAAAATGGCCCTGTGTATTTATTCGTTAAATTCAGATTTTTATATGCTGCTTTTAGTGAGACAATCTCTCTGGCTTTGGCAACCTACAATGAGGAGCAACAAAAGGCTATTGGTTGTTACTGAACACACCTTAATGGACAATACAGAAATATGAAGACCACCAATTTTGGGGGGCTTCTACAGGGAGCATGGCACTGTTTTATCCAGGGGTGTGCAAGTAAAGTGCTCATCACATAGCTCTAATCAGCCAAAAAACAGTCTGCCCCCTTAATTGCTCATTTTTCTTAGGGGTCCATGAACAAGACTCTATATTTACACAGAAATACAAACTATATTTAAATGCTCTAAAATAGAGGAGCCACTCTTGAGTGACACATAAAGTAATGCATCATTCAGACCCGTATTTACTAAAATGAACACTGCAGACTGTATACATCAGATTGATTATGACCCTGTGACACATTTGTTTGAATAGCGTTCTGATAATGGTCACCTATTCCTCTAGATAGTGTGGTGATATTAATAATAAAGTGCTTCGGTGTACTTTGCAATTGGAATTATGATTTGCATGGTGAGCCCACTGTTAGAAATGAGGCTACTATCTCATATTGAGGGAAACATGTCACTAAGCTCTTGCAGCTGTAGGGGGACCACACAGCCAATTAAAGAACACAGCATTTGGCTCTGGTCCAGTTGAAGAGACCACATGTTGTACTTTCATTGGTCACCTTGAGGGAACAACAGTTATAGGGGGGCATATGTTTTCTATTTCCTGTTGTAATAAGGTAGTTTAAGAGCAACTGTGAAGCAAACAAACAAGTGGTTTTATATGTGTTAAAATGGAAAGCTATAAGAGCAAATTACAACACCCCCGATATGGATTACCAGCTACATAATGAAACATTGTAAAGTTTAAGTAAAATGTGAACTTTTTAAATTCAGTTTGAAGGAAAATAAAGCACGTGTAACAAGGTGTGTTAAAGCAATAATAATATAGTAACTAGATTTCCCCTGTTAGGTATGAAAGAAAAAAAACTATACCAGGGATGTTTCTCTGAGTGGAAAAAAGGATGGAGTGCTCTATTATGCCACCCATATGTAATAACAACAATAAAATACTTAAAAATCTGTGTAGTCTTGATAGTAGTGTGTAGATCCTTGGAGCTTTTGATTCCATATATCCTTATGGTAATGTTTCAAAAAGGGGACGGAGACACACATAGTGTAAAGTGATATCATAATGTACCCCCAAAACACCCCTAGGAGTTAAACTTACTATTTACAGAGAAGAAAATATACTGCTCAATATTAGTGTGTATGTGACAAAGGTCAGGATAACAGGTCTTCCTCTGTAGGTGTCCCTCGATATTCCACCATATAAAGTAAAGCAGAGGAGGAACAGAAATAGTATAACAGCATAACAGTATTACAGTATCATTTTTTTTTTTTACTGAATTGGGACACATGATCCAAAATCCATGTGTATTGGGCCACATTCCTTTTTTGTGTGTGTGTATATATATTTATATGTGAGTGAGTGTGTGTATATATATATATATATATATATATATATATATATAGTCATGTGATATATTTTATGATATACATGATTCCATGTGTATGCATTACATAGCCAATACCCAGGAACTAGTGGATACCTCAGAGAATCCCCAAGGCACCAGCAGAGTGGAGAAAGTAGATGAAGTCAACACCGAAGGTGAAACTGGACCAAAGCTGGGAAAGAAGTGGAACAGTATGATCAGTCAAGTCAAATAAAACACCAATGGGGGCAAGCAGGGTAAATGAAGAAGGCATAAAACAACACAGTATACGGACCACATCAGGGTACTAATACCAGAAAAGACTGTTTTTTTAAACTGGTGCTCCTTGTTATGGCAGTTTAAGGGTTATACCATCCTTTTGTTTCAAAGATGCACACCTATAAAAGCCAAAATGCATAGTTGCATGCTACATTAGGTAGCAACAATACTGCCAACTGGAGTATGCATTTTGATGCATGGAGTTTTGAGTTTGCATACAGATCCTTGAATAAACATTCAGTATGAACGCTCTTATGAGTTTGGAGGCCGATGCATTTTTTTCTCTCCACAGCTGTAAGGATTTTATATTGTATGCACATTTCTAGCACTTAAAATGTTAATAGGTGGCCACAGTTCATCTATAAAGGGCTGTTAAGAGGTAAAAGTTCCAGCTGATGCCTCACACAGAGTAACAGTGGTTGGCTTTTGGTGATCAAATTCAAAATATGAGTTTTTCATTAGGAATGAAAAAGGCCCAAATAATAGGACGTATTTTCTGTACCATGATATAATACAGAGGATGCTCTCAGCCCTGTGAAGCTGATTGATACTTGGGAAACCAATAAGCTCTACTAACCCAGTGTGGCAGCAGAGTCTTGATTAAAGTCAGTATGAGCTTTCATGACCAGATTTTGTAATGAAGAAAATGTCCCTCTGAGAACAGGCATCTTTTGAAGAGAGACCTGTGCAAGGATAATACAGGAGCAAATGGTTTTCACAGTATGCTTCTGTTGAATTGAGTGAACACAGGTCTTGTGGAAGATATACTGCTTTGTATATTAACTCCTTTAACACCTGAAAAGCCATATGGACTTTTCTATGTTTCTATGTTTCTATGTTGGTCTGAAGCTGGTTTGCATTTTAGAATGCAATCAAGAGGAGGTCTTAAAACTCCTTCACCTATAGTGCCGAAGGCCTGCTTTTAAAGCAGGATGCTAATAAATATATTAAATCTTCAAGGGGGCATAGGAATATCCTGTGGTAAAATTGGTATGTGATAATTAGAGGTACAAGTAACTATATTGTATCTTCTATTAAACTGATATATTAAACATAGCTTTGTGTCCAACAGAGCAAACATTTTATTTTCATGGAGCATATTTGTGAGAGAATCCTTGTTTAGAAGATAAAGTCACATTTTAATGTGTTCCTCTTCCGTACTGGTTGTTGAAGCAAAATCTTTTACAACATCAAGGGGCTCAACTGAAAATGGAGGGACTTAATCTTCTCAGGGAGCAAATGTTTTTTTTACCTCATTCCACAGACAACAAATGTATTCTGTCTTGCAAGAACAACTAAACTTTTTAATTTTTCAAGTGTGCTTCTAATATATACAAGTGTAAAATATTGTGCCCCTACTAAAACTTAATAATGAATAAGTGATAGTATATGCCATTTTATCCTCTGACCAACAAAGGGACAAAGTTGCCAATGTGTAAAATGAGGATGGGGAATTGTTGCTTGGTTCCCAGGGCAATACATCCAAAAGGGGGTTGAGACCTGCTCCAGGTAAAAAAAAAATTCACACCAGGGACCCATGGTTTCTAGTTACACACCTTGCTCTACCCATTTTGACAGCACAGTTATATGATTTCAGTATGCAACATATATGTATGTTTTTTTGGGTTTTTTTTTTTGCACCACTGCATGACTTGCTTGTGCATTAAAAAAAATATATAAAATTATAAGATAATAAAATTCAATATTTGCTTCACTTTTTCATTCACCAAAAGTTAAGCTTGCCCATTCTTTTGAATAAAACCAGTTGGAAGTCCTTTGAGCCAAATAAATTGCAGCAGGATTCTGCATATTCAACTAATGGTGAGGTAATAATGAAGTAATACAGCATCTTAGAGGTTAAACATTTAATTCATTCTATTCTTGTTTTGTTTGTTGGGTGTTCAACACATCATACAAAAGAGATAATACATTTTTTTAACGCAAATACTGAACAAGTCTCATATATGCCACAAAACACATTAAAACTCTAGTTTTATTGCAGTTTTTTGTCTCCATTTTTGCACACATGAACCTAATGTCCTAATTTCCTGGTTATAGTGAAACAACAAAGTCTATGATGTGTTTCTGGAGTAATTTTTCCTCTAAGAGTATACAGGACTCACTCTGATGCAATGACATCAAGGGGGAGGAGTTTGAGCATTATGCCTGAAATATCTCCAGAATAATCCTGTCTAAGGAACGGATTGCTCTGCCTTCAGTGTTCATATAATAGGAAACCATTGTACAGTCAGTACAGGAAAATTGAGATGATTGCTGTGTTTGCTGGGCAGGTTGTACTGTACCTAAGGATCCAGGGTGTGTCTCACTTCCCCCCCCTGAGACTATATTACGTTCATGATTCTCAGTAATACTGATTTCTAAACAATGTTGAGTCTGTGATGGCCTATACTTTAGCTCTGATCCAGAGAAATACACCAAACAGGAACATTGTGCTTTTATTAAAAAAAAATCCCAATAATTGGTCTTATTAAAGCAGTAAATGTTACCATGCTTTTAGCTTGTAACAGAATAGGTAACATTCAGAGTAAGGCTTGTTTTTATATATGTGACTAGATCCTTTATTTAGGTCACATTCAGCCTGCACTAACTGTGTTCTCAGGAAAAAGGTAGATGTGATGTATTATTAAAGAGCTGCATTTAGAAATGCAGGTTAACACGTCCTTACATATTTTAATACATGGATAGAGGGATGGGTTGAGCACAGACTGGGTAGTCAGGGTTAATATATCTTGAAATAAAATAATGTTATAGAGCTGTAGCCCCTTATATATGTTATGGGGTAACAATAGTTGTTCTGGTTTTCTGCCACTGTTTCATGCTGCTTGCTATCTCGGAATTACAAGGTAAGTTGGATTCAGATCAGTGATGACAGAAGGGTTGAGCCAGACATGACAGTTAACAAATGAAGCAGAAAATGAAAAGCTGCTAAACTTTAAAGGGACTCTCACCTGAACATTATTTACACATACTGGGAATGTATAAACTCAGGCCAAATATTATAATCAATTTATCAGGTTTTTGTATTAGCATTTGTGGATCATGTAAAAGTTACAAAACGTATTTTTTTTTTTTTACATTTTTCATCATATTTTATTATGTTTTGTTTGATGTGTTTTCAGATCATTCTTGTGAAAAAAAAACAAATTGTTTCTCCCTCCTCCTCCCTCCACCCCCTGCAGAGCCCCATAATCTCCTTCTACCTAACTAAATAATTATTATATTCTAACCCATCACCATTTACCTTACACCACAAACAGACACAGGCAAACAAACACAACAACAACAAAAAAATAGTATAATCATAGTATAATCATCATATCGGCAAATTACAGGGAGTGCAGAATTATTAGGCAAGTTGTATTTTTGAGGATTAATTTTATTATTGAACAACAACCATGTTCTCAATGAACCCAAAACAACTAATTAATATCAAAGCTGAATATTTTTGGAAGTAGTTTTTAGTTTGTTTTTAGTTTTAGCTATTTTAGGGGGATATCTGTGTGTGCAGGTGACTATTACTGTGCATAATTATTAGGCAACTTAACAAAAAACAAATATATACCCATTTCAATTATTTATTTTTACCAGTGAAACCAATATAACATCTCAACATTCACAAATATACATTTCTGACATTCAAAAACAAAACAAAAACAAATCAGTGACCAATATAGCCACCTTTCTTTGCAAGGACACTCAAAAGCCTGCCATCCATGGATTCTGTCAGTGTTTTGATCTGTTCACCATCAACATTGCGTGCAGCAGCAACCACAGCCTCCCAGACACTGTTCAGAGAGGTGTACTGTTTTCCCTCCTTGTAAATCTCACATTTGATGATGGACCACAGGTTCTCAATGGGGTTCAGATCAGGTGAACAAGGAGGCCATGTCATTAGATTTTCTTCTTTTATACCCTTTCTTGCCAGCCACGCTGTGGAGTACTTGGACGCGTGTGATGGAGCATTGTCCTGCATGAAAATCATGTTTTTCTTGAAGGATGCAGACTTCTTCCTGTACCACTGCTTGAAGAAGGTGTCTTCCAGGAACTGGCAGTAGGACTGGGAGTTGAGCTTGACTCTATCCTCAACCCGAAAAGGCCCCACAAGCTCATATTTGATGATACCAGCCCAAACCAGTACTCCACCTCCACCTTGCTGGCGTCTGAGTTGGACTGGAGCTCTCTGCCCTTTACCAATCCAGCCACGGGCCCATCCATCTGGCCCATCAAGACTCACTCTCATTTCATCAGTCCATAAAACCTTAGAAAAATCAGTCTTGAGATATTTCTTGTCCCAGTCTTGACGTTTCAGCTTGTGTGTCTTGTTCAGTGATGGTCGTCTTTCAGCCTTTCTTACCTTGGCCATGTCTCTGAGTATTGCACACTTTGTGCTTTTGGGCACTCCAGTGATGTTGCAGCTCTGAAATATGGCCAAACTGGTGGCAAGTGGCATCGTGGCAGCTGCACGCTTGACTTTTCTCAGTTCATGGGCAGTTATTTTGCGCCTTGGTTTTTCCACACGCTTCTTGCGACCCTGTTGACTATTTTGAATGAAACGCTTGATTGTTCGATGATCACGCTTCAGAAGCTTTGCAATTTTAAGAGTGCTGCATCCCTCTGCAAGATATCTCACTATTTTTGACTTTTCTGAGCCTGTCAAGTCCTTCTTTTGACCCATTTTGCCAAAGTTGCCTAATAATTTTGCACACCTGATATAGGGTGTTGATGTCATTAGACCACACCCCTTCTCATTACAGAGATGCACATCACCTAATATGCTTAATTGGTAGTAGGCTTTCGAGCCTGTACAACTTGGAGTAAGACAACATGCATAAAGAGGATGATGTGGTCAAAATACTCATTTGCCTAATAATTCTGCACTCCCTGTATTTATTATTTATATTTGCTGTCTACTATATAACAGTCAATGAGATTCGAACTAAGACGATTTGTAGCAATGTATAATGTCATACTGTTCTTACAATTATATATGATGTAAATGCACTTATATTTTAAAATTCTTTGTCACGGTGCTTTTTGCAGTGTAATAATGTGACAAGTAACGCCCAACAGCAGGGTGCCTTACGCGTTTTGTGCCCTAAGGCAATAACTCCTAGATAATAGGTTTATTAGTCAGTTACAGCAGGTCAAGGTTCGTTGTAGAACAAATCCATTTTATGGAACAGATTCCAAATTACAAGTACCATCGCTAGATTAAGTTGTTTAATTTTGGCATTTTGGGATATTAATGTATTCTAATTAATTAAAAATCTATCTATCTATCTATCTATCTATCTATCTATCTATCTATCTATCTAAACAATCACTTCTACAGTGATTTAATAACAAAATGCCCAAATTACATTATAACTCAGCAAGAAAGTATCTATGACAGTTATGTCATCTGTAATAATTCAAGTATTACGCTAGTATTACATTTGGTAAATTATGCCAAACAAATTAATTTACAATAAAAAATGGGTTAAACCCTTACTCTAATCTGTTCTTCATCTGTCTCATTTGGCAGGTCTATAGGAATTGTCACACTCTTATTTTCTGCACAGAATAATATGTAATAAAAACTATTGCATTTTTACTACTTCTTGTGGACCCCAAAACAGGTAGGTAAACTTAGCACTAAGAGTTGAGTACATCAGCAGCATTGTTAAGGATGGTAGCAGAAAAGAAATCACTAAAAAAAAAACCTTTGATTGCTCATATTAGAGCCTGAAGTGTCCTTATAGATAAGGGCGTTAGTTTGTAATGATGTCCAGCTTAGCTGCAGCAAGAATAAATGACAGGAGTATGAATGCTGTTGGATAGTTTAGGTTTTAGGGGTGGAAGTGGAGGGTACATTAGCTGTAATTTGGTTTGTATATAATTTTACTGTCGCAACTGGCATGTTGGAATTTTGGCAGCGAGGAATTTATTCTCCAACATACACTGGCTTTGCAGATCCAGGCATGGGTACTTACCTTTGCTGGCATCATGCCAGGCATCTAACTGTGAAACACAGGGACCATTTAATAGAAACAACAATTCTTTATTCTGTGCTTGGTTGTTCTCGTGTTTCATGGGAGGAAAAAGCTGCCAGTACGCCACGGAATTAGAAAAAGGTCTCCACATCAAAAAAGTTACATTTTTCTTTATTCAAAACTTCCTAAACTAGTAGTTTGGGGGGATAAACAGTCCCAGATATGTGCTACACCTACAGATATAGGTGGTTGGGGGTACACAGTACTAGATAGAAGCTATCCCTACAAGTATACCTGTAGGCGTACCTGAGTTCTGTGTATCCCTCTGCAATGACAATTTTTAAGGATTTTTTGAATAAAGAAGAATTACTTTTTCCTATTTCCGTGGTGTATTGGCAGTTTTTTATTTACATGTTACTGTGGGCATGGAAGTGCTCTTAAATGCCAATCTCCGGAAGAGGAAGAACTAATATACCTGACAAAAGCCGGTGACTGTGCACAACTCACACTACGGACAAGAGAAGACCTTGGACAATTGAATTCTCACTTTCAACCTAAATTGCTATCTACTATCTTACTATTTCAAATGGTATAAATGAGAAATTGGTCATGTGGATACAACAATAATTAGATAATAAAACACAGTGACAAAATTAGCAATATGCGTCTTCTAAGGGCTAACTTGCAAGGTGGTCAAATGACATAACACTTTGCATAGTGCATTGTCACATGTTCACGCTTGACTGAAGTTGTTTTACTAATTAGCAGTTGTCTTGATACCAGTGGAATGCAAGAATATGTAGGAGTTTGATTTAAAGTTGATCGCATATTTATTATTCATAATTAATGACACTCTGTATTTATAGTGTTTTTATGTGTGATTCAGATGTGTGTTTCTGTAACAACTATTTATACCTTTTTTTAAATTAGGGATGCAGTGACACTTTTCATGCCTACCTGTCTGTCACTTGAATGCCTCTTGATTTGTTTCACTGCACACTGCTGGATGATTGGATATGTTTTCAGATGTATTATGCTCTACTTTAAATCATGTCTCTTATTCTAGTTCTGTATAGTTATGAAAGTCACCTTTTTAACCTGTGAAGGGACAGAATTGGTTCAGGACTCCTGCTTCCGATGTCCTACTCCAATGAAAGGCATTTTGTTTGAATTTGACGAGGTTAGCTACCTAAAGGAAATGTTTAACACTATTAACAATGCCTATTTCAGGAGGTCCAGAGTAGAGACGCTGACTTCTAGATAAGACTGATGATTGGCCAAAAGGCATCACCTCCTCCAGCTGCAGCCAGCACTGGGAGTAGTTCAACAGAGGGATTCCCTGGTGAACATCACAGAGATGCAATGGTGTTTAGAAAGGTACCCCAAGATGTAAGAGACATGCCTAATTGAAGTGGGATTTAGAGAAGGCTTCTAGATTCCCTTTGTTTTTAGTTAGGAAGGTTGCTTTGCACAGTGGGGGTAAAGGAAGACTTGGTATGGGAGAAGATTTTCAAGACAGTTGTTTTGAGTAGGCTTTGTTCATCCCCTACTTGTGAATTTGCAGGTTTCTCGATTTGGAATAGTGACCAAAAAAGAATAAATAAGGGTCACTAGAGGTGAAACAGTTAAAGTGTCTGCTACTTTTCTTGAAGCACTTTGCATCATGGGTACCCTCATCTTTTTAATAAAGGAATATACACCCACAGATTCAGGAGTGCTGATGGCCTTTTTCTCTTCATATTGTATCACTGCAGCATGGCCGGCTGCTTTCCCCTGGAGCACCCAGGACCCGTCTGTATCCTGTTAAACTTTCATTTAGTTGTCAGTGAGGAGGAGCCTGATATGTTAGTTCTCACCTCCCTTGGGAGAGAACACATTTATTGGTGACTAAAAAAGAGCTAGGCAAGTTTAGGCTCATACTACATTTGTCCTTCCCAGCAGGTGAATCTGTAAATGATGGGATTAGAAGAGAAGAGGCATGGGTATCCTACGCATGACATTGCAGTTTTTTGACATGGTTCAGGGGCGTATTTAATGAAGATGGAAATTGAGTAGGCCTTTAGGCTGTTTGGCGGTTCACTCATTATGTCAGAAACTCTTAGGGTTGTTTTCCAAGGACAATATTTTTGGATAGATGCTCTGTAAATGACCACATTTCATTTTTTGGTGAAGAGGTTTAGCATACCACTGGTGGAGTATTAGACTGAGGGACCAGTTTTGGTACTGTCATTTTTGGGTATCGAAATTGATATTATGTTGATGATGTTTTGCTTGCTGGATAAGATGTCATGGGTGTTATCAACAGTGGTTGACCATGTTTTAAGAGCTCAGAAGTTTATGGTAGAATGTTTACATTCTTGGGCACTGTGTTTTTGCTTGCAGGATTATGACAATGGGAAGGGTATTCTACCGGTGGTTAGCATGAGCAATGTCAGGCATTAACAACTCATATCATTTTCTGTGTGTTTTGCAGGACATGAAAGATGATTTGGTGATGTGGCAGACCTTTCTGGCATCCTATAATAGTAGGTCTTGCTGGTAGGAAGTGGAGTGTCTGAGCACGGATCTTGAAAATGGCCTTTGTGGATGTTACTTAGACTTGTATTTTTTTTTTTTTTTTTTGGGGGTGGGTGCATCGCTGTGGACATTTGCAAAATTGATTTCATGTGTTAGGCCAGGTATCTCTTTCAGACTTTCAGTTTAATTTATTTCAGACGACCTTTATTTTAGCGTTCTTCAGTGCACTAAGGATTAACATTTAAGGAGTTTGTGGCCCAGAGTAAGAGTGTGAGAAATGGGTTGTTGCATAGTTGTTAAATGTATTGGGGAGAAGGCTTTCCAGTTTGTGTGGTGCTGAGGTACATTCAGGATTGGGTGCTGGGAGAAAGACATTTTTTTGGAGCATCCCCAATTCACTGACTGGTGCCATAGTGCTTTTTTTTAATGAAAGAAGATGTTAAAATTCACATTTAATCTACTGATCGGATTAGATTACTTATCCCTCTCTATTTTATTCACACCACACACCAAAAAACACCAAAATATAACAAAAAACTAAATATAAACCAGCTTCATTCATAAAACAAAACAAATAATCCTAGAGCTGTTTCAGTGAAATACAAACGTATCCTGACTTGTTCAAACAGAAGAACAAATGGAAAGCAATTCTCTTTTGAAGCTGTATATCAAGCTTTGTTTGGACAAGAACTCCAGTGAGCTTGTACTGCTTGTTTAGACAAGTGCTACTGGACTCAAGGCCTATGGGGTCAATATATGCCCTCATGTAATGTAAAATGTCTCTATTTTCATTGTGGTGTTAGATAGAAAAGTATAACTATTAATATTTTAGAGTGGTTCTAAAAAAAACTAAAATATCTGCCTTGCTGACTTAAATGTATGTTTTAGAATGATGCATTGACTATCTGGTAAAACCTTAATTCTACGTAGGTTACAATCATTTTATTTATGTGCCAGTATTTTTCTTCCTTTACTCTCAGAAACTTACTAAGCATATCACTCATGTTCACTAACACTAAAAGTGTTGGAAAAAATCTCAGATTCACCAATTTTTACAATTTGTAACTGATTTTTGCAACTTGATTGTCAATTCATCACAGTCAACTGTTAAGTGAATATACTACTCATATGTTTACCACCATGTTCTTAAATGCATACCTTTGTAGATGAAAATCTGGTTTCAATTATTAGAAAGTCATCAGAAATTTTATATACACTCTGATTTATACTTTAAAAATAGCACATCCCTTCTGTTGACATTGTTAAAATATGTATGACAGTTGTAGTTTTCATTATTTAAAAGAGGCATTGCAGACAATGAACAGACATATGCAGTACTCTAAACCAAAGTCTCACAAGTAAAAGAGATCCAAAATTAGAAATATCCTAATAGCAGTTAGTTATTCAACCATTAGGACCATGACTTTATATATAAATTCTAATCTGCTGTATTGGTTACCCACATTCTATATCACATGGTACATAGCAAATTAAACTAGGCAAGGTTGTCAGTTATCTACCACAGTATTTATTGTACTTATTCAATTAATAAGATAATGTATTAGATATAACTGCCAGATAAAAGGTGTTTCTGTGAGGCAGATCAAGTATATGCTAACAATGTATGCAGTTGATGTGCATGTTATGTTAACTAATCATTTAGTTATTATGTTAATTAATCCACTTGAATCAGTCCCACACCCAACATCATGGTTTCATTTGTTTAATTTCCTCTAATTTTTTAAATTAATTTAATTATGTTTGAAGCAATGAATATCTTTATTAATCATAATACTCTTCAGCTAATTTAACCAAAGTACCCTTTCTTATGGATAACAAAACGCTTACATTAATTAGGTATCCTTTGAATCCATAACATTATTTTATTCAAAGCAACTGTACCCCACTGCTTAAACACACTTTTATTAGTTGCCTATCTTTCTATGTTAGATAGGGATAATTTATGCATTGCATATGCATATTCTATTTAATTTAATATCATTATTCCAAATGCTACATGCATATTTTTGACTGATAGTTCTTCTTTTAGACTGCATCATAAATTACTTCATTTGCAACTATAAACAAAATAACAAAATGACAATGCATGGCATGATAGTTCACTGTCACCTTCTACAGAACTTCTATGCAAACTATATGTTGGACCACAAAAAAGGCAGACAATGCATGGATTCATACTGAAAAGTCACCATAAGTAGTATTAATCTCTGCTGTTCAGATGTGTTTGACTGTATTCACTAAACATGAACTGTAAAGTTAACTCAAAATTCAGGCATTACTAACAAAGTTGGAAAACTCTCTAACTTGCATTTCATTCCAGCATTGCTGTGTTTGCATGATTTTTGCATGTCACATGTAGTTCACATGTTAGCTCCATTTCAGTGAATAGCTTCCTTTGATACAAAACTTTCTGTACCCTCTTTAATTAATAATTCCAACTCTCCCAAGTGTCATCAACCTCTCTAAAAATTGTTATTAATACTTTTCTTCTCACAAAACATCAATAAACTTTGTTAAACATTTTTTAGATTTGGTGGACAAAAATAATTAGCTAAATGATATTCCATCCATGTCTCTGCTACCAAGATGATTGAGTATCATAAAACAACAGAGAAAATAATGAATTTGTAATATGCTATACCAAATATGACAACATATGGAAACTCCCAAATGTCAGTTAAGGCATCCGAAATAGTGTTTAAAATGTTTAGCTAGAAAAGTATTTCACCATCATCATGCCACCTGCCATTTGGCCCTCTACCTACAAACCATGATAGAGAACATAACTGTTCTTTATAATTCATGCTTCCACATAATACAGAAGGCATTTAAAATGAAATTACTAAGACCTCCAGTAACAGTTTTACTATTTCACAACTTAGAGATTCTGCCCAGAGATTACAAAATGTGTCAATTGTCCCAAAATACTGGAAATCACCAAATTCCCTATCTTTTACTGAAAGGGTTAATAGCAAAATGGCCCATACCATCTCTGAATGGTCTCTGATTAAACAAAGCATTGATCCCCAAAAGGCACCATTTAATGAAGATTAGTATTAGACATGATTTTTGTTCAATGTTGGAAGATTGCTGATTCTTTGCTTGCCATATGAGGCGTTATGAATATTTGCCCTTGTTCACATATATAAAACACATGTGAATACCTGTCAACCTCATTTCTCTTCAGAATATGAGAAATGGACTTCAAACAGCAACCTTTCACTCACGTTACCTGAAATAAAACTACTCATTTGTTATACCTCTCAATTGCTGTTGTCAGTATTTAGAAATTCCATCTGTCGTATTCATTTGTTTTTCACCTGTTACTCTTTCACCATAAAATGAGTTTGACGTCAGTATGAGACATTGTATGATCTTATTTGTCGTCAAGTTCATTTTGGTCCTTTCTCTCGTAATCTAAATCATCTCCTTTATGATTCTATGCATGCTCATCTTGCTACCACTAAAAACATTCAGATTAGTGTCAGAATTGGAGTTTGGTTTAATTTAAGAAGCAGCTATCCATGAAATTAACTCTACGCTGTGTGTATTCTTAATAAAAGAATTGCACCAAAATGGTTGTTAGCTTCTATTTTTGTGCCATGACTTTCTCACTTAGTCGCTCTCTTATGCAGTAAGTGAAATTTAAAAGTTATAATTAATTACTTATTGATCCATTTGACATTCAAATGTAGTTGAAATTTCCTATCTTCTTTCTAACCTGGCTGAATGGGCTGGGGCTGCACCACTTTTCATTACCAAATGCTCCAGTGTGTAGACTAGGCAGCCATCTTAATCAGATGAGTCTGTGGCTGGGATCAATCTGTTAAGATAGGAAATAGAAAGCCCTGTACGTATCACTCATATTTTGGCCTTCTACACAGACCTCACAAGGTTTCCCTCCCCTCCCTTTTCTGGACCTGAGGTGGAGAAGGGCCAATAAAAAGAAACTGTGAAATAATGCATACAGGCCCACCGATGCTCTATGTGTCTGTCTTTTTAAATGAGTGTGTCTCTCTGTCTATCAATCAAATTCTGTGTCTATCTCTGAGAATAACGGTAGAGCTGATGAAATTGCACTTTTGGCTACTAAATAGTTTTTTCTGCCCCAGGACTAAAGTTGACAATCCTCCCCTACCCACATTTGAATATATATGTAGTTTATTCCACAAAATCAGATCAAAAGAGGCTAGCTGGAAAAATTCTCCTATATCAACATTTATGCATGTAATTATCACGTAGCCCTTGATATAGAAGTGGCTGGTGGGCGCCATCTTGATCTGATTTCCATAACAGTTTCATCCAATTACTTTCTTTTACCTGCTTGATCCAAGATGATATGTCCTTACAGCTTCAAAGGGAGTCTTACAAGAATGGAGTTTGCGTTTAGGACAGGTGAAAGCTCTTCAAAGTAAATCAATAATTGGAAGCACAAATATCCCAAAAAGAGACTGCTCTGTTTAGAAAATAAAGAAGCACAGTGTATACTAAGTTTCATAATATATGTTTAAAAAGGCAAATAAAACAAATTAATCCAGTATTAATTTCCATGTTGTAGTGCAGGGGTCCTCAAACTTTTTAAACAGGGGGCCAGTTCACTGTCCCTCAGACCGTTGAAGGGCCGGACTATAGTAAAAATAAAAACTATGAAGAAATTCCTATGCACACTGCATATATCTTATTTTGAACAAAACGAGAACAAATACAATATTTAAAGTAAAGTTAAATCAACAAACTTACCAGTATTTCAATGGGAATAGTGTGCCATTCAGAGCCCAGGAATATTATGCCAGTCAGATGCCCAGGAATATGATGCCAGTCAGATGGCCAGGAATATGATGCCATTCAGATGCCCAGGAATATTATGCCATTCAGATGCCCAGGAATATTATGCCAGTCAGATGCCCAGGAATATTATGCCAGTCAGATGCCCAGGAATATTATGCCATTCAGATGCCCAGGAATATGATGCCAGTCAGATGGCCAGGAATATTATGCCATTCAGATGCCCAGGAATATTATGCCATTCAGATGCCCAGGAATATGATGCCAGTCAGATGGCCAGGAATATTATGCCATTCAGATGCCCAGGAATATGATGCCATTCAGATGCCCAGGAATATGATGCCAGTCAGATGGCCAGGAATATTATGCCATTCAGATGCCCAGGAATATGATGCCATTCAGATGCCCAGGAATATGATGCCATTCAGATGCCCAGGAATATTATGCCATTCAGATGCCCAGGAATATTATGCCAGTCAGATGCCCAGGAATATTATGCCAGTCAGATGCCCAGGAATAATATGCCAGTCAGATGCCCAGGAATATGATGCCAGTCAGATGCCCAGGAATATTATGCCATTCAGAAGCCCAGGAATATTTTGCCAGTCAGATGCCCAGGAATATTATGCCATTCAGAAGCCCAGGAATATTTTGCCAGTCAGATGCCCAGGAATATTATGCCAGTCAGAGGCCAGGAATAGTGCTCGTTATCCCTCCCTCCTCCCCCGCTTCCCCATCACTTACCTCCAGCTGCTGTGTCCCCGGACGTCTCGCGCGGGGTCCTCCTGTGGAGGAGGGAAACAGTTACCGGATCCGGATGTGACGTAACGTCACATCCGGTCGCGGTGAATTTTTTTTTTTTTTCTTCCTGCAGCCGCATCCTTTGCGGCTGCCAGAAAGAAAAAAAAAAGTAAACGGGGTGGGTGCCGGCAGCACCCCCCGCGGGCCACATAAATGTCCTCGGCGGGCCGCATGTGGCCGTAGTTTGAGGACCCCTGTTGTAGTGTGTTAATTTACAAAGCATGATCGTTTTAATGATAATATTAATAACACATTGGAAATAGCTTCTAGATACCCATTTTGCCATTCTCGCAGCATTGAAAATTCCTCATTGACGGCAATAAAGATTGAAAAATGTAGACTAATGCACTTTGAACATTTAGCAACTCTGGTATTATTGCTAGACCATTCCGTTTTACCCTGTTGGTGGACCATTTTCTAGTCCTGTTAATCCCAAATAGTTCACAAACACTTAACCCTGCTGTAAAAATGTATCAAACGCTAGGCCTGTTTCTGGCGTGGAATAGTTGTGTTAACATTAGAACATTTGTATTTTTTTCACTCATTTTGATTTTATGAACTCAAATGTTTATACAGCTTGCTCCAAATCATTTTGTAGGAAATTAAATTTCTTTAGTTCCTTCTTTTTTGCTGCTGCACCATCGATCACCCCTTCTCTTTACAAAAAAAATTGGATTGCAAACATATAGCTAATAACGCTGAACCAGTAATATAAAGTGTTAGTATTTAACACATGTAGAATAAAAGGTGATGGGCTATTGTATATGGTGAAAACAAAAATTAATTCAACCCAGAATTTATTTACTTTAATAAATCTTCTGGCCATATCCATTTTGGGTTGTTTATTACTCAATGTTGAAATCTGAGCAAGCATCTGTGAATCATGGATCAGTAATCTTTTACTATTCTTGCTTCTGTGAACGAACTACATATGGTTAATAATTTCCCCTCTGTCTTTTGTTCACAGAAAAACACTGCTTTATTTATATCTCTGCTCTTTGACACACATAGGTCCAGTGATCCACCATTGGTGTGCATCATAAACAAAAATGCCTTTATTTTACAAAAATAGAGAAACATATACTTGATACCACAGAGCAATAGTGAGGGTAGGATGACTAAGGCACCAGCAAGGGTAAGGTGACTGGAGACCTCTACCTTCAAGTTAGCTATGACTCTGTTCACCAAGCACTATTCCTTTTACAACTCCTGATATTACTTTTAAATATTTGCCCCTCTAATTTAAGACTATGTCCACTTGTTTTGTTGTGTTTCATCTTTTAAATATACTCTCTTCCTTTACTGTGTTGATTCACTTTATATATTTAAATGTTTCTATCATACCCCATTGTTACATCTTTTCTCCAATAATACATGTTAAGATCCTTTAACCTTTCCTGGTAAATTTTATCTTCATTCATGAACCAGTTTAGTAGCCCTTCTCTGAACTCTCTCCGAAGTATCAATATCCTTCTGGAGATACTGTCTCCAGTACTGCGTACAATACTCCAACTGAGGTCTCACTCTGTACAATGGCATGAGCACTTCCCTCTTTCTGCAGCTAATACCTCTCCCTATGCAAACACGCATTATGCTAGCATTTACTACATTTTCTACCTATCTTTAAGACCTCTGAAATTATTACTCCCAAATCCCTTTCCTCAGATGTTGAGGTTATGACTGTATCAAATATTCTTTATTTTGTCGTTGGGTTTTTAAGTATATTCTATTGCACTAGTTCTAAAAAGACAAAGCACTGCAATGCCAAAATAAAGCCATGGTCTCAGGAGACAGATATGTTTTAAACATAAGAATGGTATGAACTTGTAATTAAAAAAAAAACCTGCAACAGTTCTCATACACTCATAAAACAATAGAACGATACTGACCTTCCAGACGTATTTATTGAATTTAGGAAGGATCATTCTTCCACTCAGAAACTAAAGGTACAACATTGTCATAGGAGATGTTTTTACTGGCTGATAAAGATCATTTTTATTTTCTGTATCAATAAGAATGTGATTTCAATAAGAGGTTTTCCTCCTGGGGCGATTTTGTAATTGAACTAAGATTTACTTTCAAGCTGTTTTCTCTGAAGCAATTAGTTGCACGGCCTTAGCAGCTTAGCTCACAGTTGCAGAGAATTTGGCACTCTTGCCCTAACAAATTTTCCTCCATCAAAGCTTTCAAGGGTATAGAAAAAAAAAAAACAGACATCTTAAACATTGATCAGAATCTAAGCTGGTGTTTTGCATTTTATCAGTATGCCCTACCTGTGGTCCGCAGTTTAATTCTTTGGCTATAGCATTACACGGTGAAAATTGATCTAAGAGTCTATAAATTTCAATCTAGCAAGTAAAAACGAACGCTTCATTTAAAGATTATATGACAAGTGAAAAAAAAAGGAACATTTGTAGTGGAAGAATAATCTAAATCTTTTATATGTTTAAAAATGTGTTCTAATCAAGAACAAACAATTTTGGAAACGAACAGATCACATAAGGGAAAATTACAAATAAAGTAAAATATAAATTCAGGATATTTAGAATATGGATATTAAAGTAGAGTGATGTTCCAGTACCTGGATTAGGACCTCTGATCCCATTTATTATTTGTTTCCAGATATTTTTGATCAACCCCTCTGAAGTTTAAAATAAATTCAAATAACTTTGCTCATTGAGTTAAAGGTCAGGAAATATTACTGGCAGAAGTCTTAGTTGTTCTAGATATATGTATGACAAGGTCAAAGGTCAGTTTCTCCATTAGTCATAAAAAGCACTTTCTTAAAAATGTTTCTAAAGGGAAAATATTTGAAAGAGTGCCTGCAGTTCCCTGTACATAATCAAGCCTTGTAAAAAGATATTTAAGTATTATGTATTTTATGACATATTTAAATTGGATACTGCATGCACAAGATGTGGCCATTGAGATGAGCATTATACAAGTATAATAGTTAAGAAATACACTAGTTTAAGCGTTAAATCAATACCCCAACTAATCACAATAATATTATCCAAAACAAGAGCTACACCACCTATTCAATCTGTATGTGACTACTGGACGAACAGGAAAACTGAAGGGACAAGCCATATGCTGCTGTACCTGAAATTCTATAGAAATAAGCTTGTTACCCTGAATCACTACAGCAAGATGCAACAAAGCTTGTGGACTTTGATGGTGACCTTTGGCCACCCTGGTCCACGAGACCTTTTATGTTCCTTAATTTAAACAATGTGCCTAACCTCAATGTGACAAACTGTCCTGTGTTTGTTGCTACATCTGATCTCTGGTGAATTGTATCATAATAAACACAAATCCATGTCTCCTTTACTCACATCAGTTTCAGCTTTAGTACAAGCAATAAATCAGCTCCTGGTTTTGCCATAGTGGAAAAAACACAAGCAATCTGAAGTAGTCTGTTTATTGATTCTGCTATTCATCCATGTTCTCTTCAAAATGGAGTAGGACTAGTTTAAATAAAAATTCCAGAATGGTTCCTGGTTTATCTCACCAGTCATTCAGGTTCTTTTTAAGATGAAGAAGGAGCAGTTTAGATGTGAAAGCAGGGAAGAGCTGGCAAGGGGGTCAAAGGAGCAACTGCCTCCCTGGCTGCTCTCTAACATGACTCTATGGGCTGGGCTTCACTTCTTTTAATTTCTAAATTCCCCAGTGCATAGGCAGCAATCTTCCTCATATGAGGCTCTGTCTATGATCAATAGGTTGGAAAGCACCAAGGTCACATATGCTCCCTAGTTTGGCATACACTTGTCCGTCCCTATCTTTATCTTCACAGCCTTTCTCCCCCTCTGCATTTTGGAATCTGAGATAGAGAAGGGTCAGTGGAAACCTCTTAGGAATTAATTCACATGTAACCACTGATCTGCCTGTCTGTGTGTCTTGCTATCTTGCCTGTCTGTTTGTGTCTATCTCTGATGATAATGGACAGGCTGATGAAGTTACATCATGGGCCACTACATTTTTATCCCGCCTGGACCAAAATGTGCCAACTTTTCCCTGTGCAAATGCCACTGTTTGTTCTCTTTGTAATCACTGGTCTGGAGTTTCAAAGGATTCCCACATCAGACATTTTGAATGAAGCAGTATATGACAAGTTTGGTGTAATGGAAATGTGAAGTCAGTGCAAATTAATTATTATAGTTATAACAGTGGGGAAAATAGAATATCTGTCTCTCCAGCATCATGATTTTTCTGCAGTCAAAAGTATTATGTATTTGCAGGAACCCTCAAAGAGTGTTGGAATATTTCATAGCTCGGCTAAATGTGTTATTATTAGAGCAGAAGAGAGGGAGAAAGAAATGGCGGGAAATCAGTGTTACATGTTTACTTTCAGTTTCAAGGAGCAAGTTACCAAAGTTGTCTAATGCTACATGTATTGCTGTTGGTTCACACTCCATTACACTAAACTGTAGAATGTGCTGACATATTAAATGATTAGAATTAATAGTTCCTATGTCACAAAGTGATCTGTACTGTCTCTTCAAAATATTAACTGAATACATTTGCCATCACAAGCCTAATCTTTAGATGCCTGGTTTTGGCAGAAATTGGGCTGCATGTATTAGCCATGCAAATATATATAAAAAAATACATGCTTTAGTAACTGTTTGAGTTTGGAAAAGGTTTCATTGAACAATACTCTTCATGCCACGGTTTATTTTTTTCTCACAGGCAATCGTGTTGATTTTATTCATTTAATATGTTGGTGGTGATGTGAGATGGGTGAGTCGATTTATTTTCTAGGTTGTAACTGTTTGGGTGGTCCTGTCCTGTTGGAATCAGCTCATCTTGGCAAGTGTTTCTCCATAGAGGAGGTATTATTTAAAAATATATCCTGAATTGCTTTTTATAATTTGAATAAATCTATTGTGACTGTGTTATTTAACCTATGAGTGCTTAGGACAGTCAGTGAATCCATGTGGTGGGCTGTGACTTATTAAGTATTTTGCAGTCTACATATGGCTTTAAGCATACAATGTAAAGGTCTGCCATTTGATGAAAGATGAGGTAACTCACCCTCCAAAAAACTCTTATTAGTTATATTACACAGGGCACAATATAAGATAGCTAAGGCTTGTAACATGCCATGAAATATATCTTTATCTGTGTTTCTCTATATGTAAGTCCATCATTTTATTACAATCAGGGACATTTTCAAAATGTTGTATCATAAGGTTGTGAGTAAATGCCCAGTGCTATTTTAAAAACAATAAATCAGTCATATCTTAAGATTTGACACAATTTACCCAGTAATAGGGAATATACTGGTATGGTAATGTTTATTATGCTATATTTATTAGTGTATGATGTAGAGATCTAAAACCATATGTGTGAGGCCTCACCCAGTTTGCAGACTCATCCAAACTGTTCCAGTGATTTCAGTATGTTTTTGCTTAGCTTGTTTGCTTATTTTCTATGCTCTCTCCTGCTTTTGCTTTCCTCTCTGGTCTTGTTTATAATGTATGCACGTTCTTACCATTGTTTTGCACACCTATACCTTGTCCATCCCTCTCTTGCTCGGCCACAGAGTGGCGCTCCCACAAAGTGGTAACTCTTCCCTTGCTTGGCCACATAGTGGTACTCCCCCAGAGTGGCACCTTCCCAATCCGGCTAAAGTCTGGATCCTGCCCTGTTCCAGAGTAGCCCCTATCTGTGAGCACTCCGTGATATATGACCAGGGAATCTGTATGTGTGATAACTTCTGTTCCCTTAAAGAAGTTATTCAGCAAAGCAGTAGTGCTGGTCACCTCTGGAGGTTGCTCATGTAATTGTAGGCTAAGTCTGCTCTTATGCCTTGTATCCTGATTCCCTGTATTTCTCAGCCCTGTCTCAGATCTGTTAAACTCTCATGTTCCTGTTACTTTAGTTTCTGCTTAGTCCATTTCTGGTTTTCTTGCTCTCTGTTATTCTATTGCTCCATTCCAGGTTTTCTTAGTTTCCTCTTGCTTAGTTCCTCTATAAATGCAACCACGCCGTTTACTCTGTTTGTTTTCTTTAGCTCTGCCGGTATGATCCCTGTTTGAATGTCTATGTATTGTTATTAGAAATGTGATATACACAGCGCCTATTATGTGAAATCAAAGTGAACCCTTTACCAAAAAAAAAAAAAATGTAAATAATTATTATAAATGTATACAAACCCAGCGATACACTGATTGAGGATATTGACAATGAAATATCTCAGTGGATTGGACAGATGAGTCGCATTGAGAAAATAAGCTGCTAGTCTTTATAAGAAAACAGTGGAGCAAGCCACTGTAAAGGGAAACAGAATGGGAAGGTGAGTAGACAGCGCTTGGCAGTTAAACAGAGTAAGTGTCAATCAATATAAAAAACCAAAGATAGTAAATTAATATAAAATATATAAATTTAATAATATATAAAAACAAATGCAATATATAAATACATATAGAAAAAAATATACACAAATGTAACCAAAAAAAAATGACTGGTCTGTTTGCTTAGAGGCTGAAGAAGTTCCAGAACGAAACGCGTCCCTCTTGTTAAAGTGAAGTTACCTGGCCAGGTTCTCAATTCTTCCTTCTTTACTGACCAGCACGTTTCTATATCCATGTACTATTCATGGTATTTTGCTAACCCAATCAGCAAGTGAGTAATTTGACACTCTGCCTGTGGCTACATTTGTATCTGTGTCTGTTGATTTGTATTTAAAGGCACATATCATTGTTTCTTGTTTTTAACAATTTGTCATTTTTTTTTGTTACATTTGTGTATATTTTTTCTATATGTATTTATATATTGCATTTGTTTTTATATATTATTAAATTTATATATTTTATATTAATTTACTATCTTTGGTTTTTTATATTGATTGACACTTACTCTGTTTAACTGCCAAGCGCTGTCTACTCACCTTCCCATGTATTGTTATTAGTTTGCTATTCAATTTTAGCATAGGGACTTGCCTAATTGTGAGGTGCCTTGACATGGTTGGCAAGCTTCATGTTATTGCCATAATTAACCAAATCCTCACTAAGGATTTTAATTTAAGAGTGTTAGGTCAATTCCTGCATGTTTGTTTGTATATATATATATATATATATATATATATATATATATATATATATATATATATATATATTCCTCTCTCCCTGAAGTACCTGATGATCTCAGGTCCTCTCTCATAACCCCATGTCTAGCTTGGTTCCCCTTATGAAGCATCTGAGGATCCTGACTCCTCACTCCATCCCTTGTGTTCCTTTAGCCCTTACCCTGTCCTCTGTATGTTGTTCTGTCTTATATGTGCATCTCTGTATATCTCCTTAGTTATGTATTTATGTCTTATGCTTTGCCCTTCCTTGGATGCACCTTGCTCTGTCCTGCAGCCCTGCACGCTGTATTTCTGCTCTGCTCTGCCTCAGTTTCTTTGTACTTGTTTTGCTTTGCTTGGCTCATCTCTTTTCTTTAGCTACATCCTGCTAACCTGTTCTAGTTGTACTCCATGCTCGCTCCAGGATGTTTGCAGGATCACTTCAGTTATCCCCTAGGCATCAATGCTTCACAGGGCCTGGACACATGGCTGAATGAACTTGGGGTCTCAAGCAGGGCTGCCATCAGAAATCATAGGGATGAGATCTATAAGGACATCTTCTTTGCTCTTCATAGTTCTGTCAGTGTGTAGATTGTTTAATATCTGGGGTCAGATCTCCTTCATCATGGGTCAATTAAAGGAAGATCTGATCCATGATTCTTGGCATCCTGATAGAACTACATGGTGGCTCCCACTTGTTGTTTTAATTATCTTGTTCAGGATAGCTGGTTCCTAGCTGACTGTACATAGAGGGACAACAGCCATACCACACTGATGAGTCTTATGAGAGGCTGAATCATCTGCCTGTAGTTGCAGTGTTTCTTGCCCTAGGTGGGACCAGTCTCATGTGATGATAGAGAAGTCTCCTCTGTAATGGTGACAGTCTGCCTCCAACTTGTCTTCTCACCAATAAGCTACTTGATTTGCATTCTTTCGTTGAAACATTTCTGATTCAAAAGTCTACACTTGATGCAATCATTTTACCTACAGTGACCTTTAAAGGAAGATGCATAGCAAAGATGGCTTAACTCAGAAAGTCCATTTGTGTGTAACTTGAACCTTTATAGTAATGTGATGTAATCATATCTTTATGGTTATTTCAACCATCTGTCTTTCTTAAACCAGGCTCTTACTGTAAATATTCTATCAAGGTATTAATCACATTTCTTTCTTGCAATCTTCCATGCACAACTATCCTTATCCCTATCACATATCCTTTTATTGTGGTAAGAGGAACACATGAAAAAGAGGTTTTTGCCCTTTTATGACCTGAATAGAGATCAAAATCTAGTACGGCTATAGTTTAGAGAATAGTTTAATTATGTATGCCCCTATATTCAACCTGTGAAATGGCCATGTTTAGAGAAAATTAGTGTTTGATTTAAAGGCAAATAACCCTAGATCTTCAAAAACCAAAACAATAAAGCAATACTTGATTAAAAATGACAGCTTCTTTGAAACCAGGCTATCAAAATCAGGGACAAAGAGCAGTTTTCTTGCTAATGATGATGTTTTCTTCTTTTCTTGGACATTTGTCATTTAATTAACACACAGTCTCATAGCTGTTATTAGCACATTTGCTAATGAACACAGAAAAGGTTTCAACTGCATGGCTAAAACATCTTATTCTGTTAAAGCTCCATGATGAAAAGAAATGTGTTCTTCCTGTTATTTCTAGAGTTAGTTGTAGAGTTAGTATTAGGGTTAGTTTTAGGGTCATATTTTGGTTAGAGGTTAGTATAAGTGCTCAGGGTTAATTTTAGAGTTAGTATTAGGGGGATGGGATGGTTCTTCGTGGCTGCTTAAATGCATCGCAGAGAGTTCACCGCGAGACAGTTTATCGTGGGATCGCGTACAAGGTGAGTATTATTAGTATTAGGGTTAGATGTTAGTATTAGCGCTTAGTGGTAAGTGTTAGGGGTTATTGTTAGTAATAGGGGTTAGGGTTAATGTCAGTATTAGGGGTATTAGTGTTAGTATTAAGAATCATCGAATCAGCCCCTAGATTGATTGTTAGAAGATGTTTTAGAATGTTTGATCTCCAGTCTTTCCTCAGTGACTTGAGTCTGTGGAGCAGGCTTAACTTAATACCCAATCTGGACTCTGCAATTGAATATTTTCACTTTGAGTTCATGCAGGTCTGTGATAAACATGCCCCACTAGAGTGAGAGTAAGGGGTGCCCATCTGCCCTGGGTCCTGGGTCTTCGCTGACCGCCTGGACGTATTCCATTTCAGGGATGCTTAGTGGTCAAAATATAAGCAAACTGGCTCCGACTAAGATCACACTGCCTATCGACACATCCGCAAGAGTTTCAAGAATTAAACCAAACACCTTCAGACATAGGCAACTTATTTCTCTGATCAGCTGACTAGAAATTTAGCCAATCTGACCAATTTTTGGAGTGTCATTAAAACATATATGACCCCCCCCCCCCATGTCGTTGAGAACCAGCCACAATTAAAAAACATAATGAAGTTCTACAATATCCAGTGGCAATAGCAAATTAAATCAATAACTATTTTGTAGGATGCACCAACGCTCTTATAGCAAAACCCCACAATGAAGATCATGGTATATTTTCAATGGCAGTCGAGTCACCACCAATATCACCCTGGCCAAACCCCGTGCACAATTTGAATTTGTTCCTATATCAGATAGTGAAACAGCAACGCATCTCCTCAACCAAAAAATGAAATTACAATGTAGGCCAGACCTACTTCCATCATTGCTACTGAGGCTAAGTGCACCTGTTACTGCGGTACCCATTTTCCTACTTTATCAATGAGTCCTTTTCCCCCACTGGAAAATAGCCAGAGTTATCCCCATCCTCAAAAATGGAGATGTTAACATAATGTCAAACTACAGGCCTATCTCATTGCTACCCAATCTTTCTAAAAAACTGGAAAACTGTGCCCAAGATCAACTGTGCGATTATTATCAATGGTCCAACTATCTAACCTCGCTTCAATCTTTGTTTCAGTCAAATCACTCCTTGATTACTGCCTTCTTAAAGGTGAGCAATGCCATCCAGAGTGGTATGGAGAGTGGTGAACTTACAGGCAGGGCCGGCTCTACCTATAGGCAAGGTAGGCGCCAGCCTAGGGTGCAGACATGCAGTCTGCGTTAGGGAAGGAGGAGTGGTTCCCTTACTGCCGCCAGGACACTGTGTGTATGCCGGGCATCTAAAAGTCATCCAGCTCCTCTGTCTGGAGGACTTCAGATCTTCAGCGCCGTTGTGCTAGAGTCATCAGAGGGGGACGGGTCATGTGTAGGATGTGATCACATGACTCTGCCCCCCAAGTTTTCGTTTGAAGCGCGCAATCGCCGCGAAGGGGGTAAGTACTTTTGGCCAGTCTGGGGTGGGGGTTAAAGTGGCATGTATTTGTGCAGAGTGGCATGTTTGGGGGAGGGGGTAGAGGAACATGATTGGGGGTAAAGTGGTATGACTGGGGGCAAATTAGCACATCTGCAGGCAGACTGGCACATCTGGGGCAGATGGCAAGTCTGAGGGGGATAGACCATGTCTTGGGGAAGATTGGCATGTGCTTGGGGGCAGTTTATCAAGTCTGAGGGGCAGAGGGCATGTCTGGGGACAGGTTGGCATATCTGGGGGCAGATGGGCATGTGCCTAGTGGCAGGTTATCAAGTCTAGGGGGCAGAGGGCATGTCTGGGGGCAGTTTGTCAAGATGTAAATTGGAAAGTGTGGTGGTATAGATATTGGGAAAGGTTGATATTGGCAAGTCTTGACACAGATTGGCATGTCTGAGTGGCAGATTTGCATGTCTTGGGGGCAGATTGGAAAGTCTGGGGGGCAAATTGGTTGCATATTTTTAACAGGCTCCTGTTTGTGGCCTATATAGTGGGCTCCTGTATGTGGCCTATTTAGTGGACTCCTGTTTGTGGCCTATTTAATGGGCTCCTGTATGTGGCATATTTAGTGGGCTCCTGTATGTGGCCCATTTTAATGGGCTCCAGTATGTGGCATATTTAATTTTGTAATATTTAAATATTTTCTTTCTAAGCCCACTACCTACTTGTGTTAATTGAATTTAAGTATTGTTGGGCTTGTCTCCTAAGTTGCTATGAATAAAGACCTTTTTTAAATATGGTTTTGGTTACAATATTTTTTTGTATCAGGGCAAATTGATTGTCATGAGGGACAAGTATATTGGGCTACCGCTTTAGTCCTTAGGGGATAATTGTTTTTTTTTTTTTTTAATTTCCACACTGCTGGTGCTGTTAGTGGCAAGACCTGTGAGTGCAAGTCCTGGGTGCAATGTGGCAAGTGATGTGGGTGCAATATGTGACTGTGGCAAGGACTGTGGGACAATGTAACATAAGTGACACTGTGAAAAGTGCTGTGGGGGTAGTGTGAAGAGTGATGTTGAGGGAAAATTACACTGTGGCAAGTGTAGTTGGAAAATATGACAGTGTGGGAAGTGATGGAGGGGCAATATGACACTATTTATTCATTTACAAACAATAACATTTTCTTTAAAATCGCATTAAAACAAAAGTGTCACCAATAATTGGGACAATAAAGTCAGACAGGACCTGCCAAAATATATTGAGGTGGAAGCTATGGTATACCTTGTCAATGTCTGTCTAACAATAAACTAATGGGAGCTATGCTGTAAGGGTAATTATCTGTCTGGCTAACTATACATTGATTAGACCTGTTCTTTACAACTGACTGTTAATTGCATACTAATGGAAGTTATACTGTATCGCCTTGCTAACTAAGACTGAAGTTCACTATACCACCCCTGAAATGGTAACACTATGTGGAGGGGGCTGCAAAGTCCATCTTCGCCTATGGTGACAAAATCCTTATACCGGCCCTGCTTACAAGTGCAGTTTTCCTAGACATTGCAAAGGCCTTTCATATAGTTGATCATGATCTTTTGCTAAACAAGTTAAATTGCTCCGGTACAAATGAGTGGTTGCTATGCTGGTTTCGTTCACACTTGTCTGATAGAACATAATATGTGTCCATTGCCGATACTGGCTCCTTCCCATTGCCAATCAGATGTGAAGTGCCTCAAGGATCCATCCTTGGGCCACTGCTTTTCTCACTATTTATAAATGATCTACCCTCAGTGTGTTACCTGGCTCATGTACATATGTATGCTGATGATACATCATCTATACAAGCGATGCTAAACGAACACAAGTGGAATCCATACTACAAGGAAGTGTATTAATAATGATTTACCCTGTATGCTCTCTTTCCAGCTTGTATACATATATATGTATGTTTGTATGTATGTTAACCTACTCTTAAATGAGTAACTATGTAATTCGATTCTGGACTGGATCCAGAGGACATACTTGAAAATGAGAGAAATCTCAATGCATTCTTCCTGGTAAAACACGTTTTAAATAAATAAATAAATTAGGTTATTAGTGTTTGTATTCAGGGGGTTAGTATTAGGGGTCATGTGGGGTTAGTATTAAGGTTTGGGGGGTTAGTATTAGGGTTGGGGGTTAGTATGGGGGTTTAGGGGAACTTTTAGGGCGGTCAATTTATTAGGGGGTTTACTGTAATTGTAAGCGCTGACCCCTCACAGACCTTTGAGCGCTGACCGTTCAGCGCTGAACTGTCATTGCTGAACATTGCTGCAGTGAAACAGCAGCGTTGACTTTCACCACTGACAGTTCAGTGCTCAAACTGCCACGCTGGACTGTCAGTGGTAAAACAGCTGCAATGAACTGTCCTAGATGCTTGTATTAGGGTTAGGGGTTAGTTTTATGGTTAGTACTAGGGTTTCCGGGGTAGTTATATGGTTAGGGCAAAGTTAAAAAGTTTACTTTTTTTAGGGGGTTTACTAAATGGTCATAGACCCCTCTTTGAGTGGCGCATTATATTGTCTGAAGCCTTAAGGGGTGCTTCTTTCTGCAGCTGGTGCTGTGCAACAGGGCCTGGATATATTTGTTGACTTGCAATTGCCAGTTCCCCTCTTTTTATCATGAACTGTTAGGAACTAAATGCTCATAGCTTCCTCACCTCACCATGTGTTGGAATTAAGATTATAGGGGGTGTAATGTCCTTTATGTGCTTAGAAAAAAAACTTTATGTGTTGAAGAAAAAGTAATATTGCAACGCAAACTAAACTTATTAAAAAAAAAACATTTTGGATATTTGTTTAAGAATGATCTGGATAGTGACTGTGTATTTATTTAGACAAATATAAAACATAACTTGTGTACTTATTAGAAATGATACTAAACTGACACAATGTCACTGAATGTTGTGATGATTTTCTTTCTCCATTTTCTATGTGCGCAACTTGTTAAAGTAGTAGCATGAAGGTCTGGCAATTTCTATAGGTTTTTTTTATACATATAGACAGGCCAAATCCATGCTTCACTGTTACATTGCATTGTGTACAAATTGTGCATACCTTCCAAGTGTCTCTATTTTGCACCACACTGCCTGTTTTAGACTCAAATCTTCTTGTCCCTCTTTGTTAAGGTGTTTTAAAGGTGTATGAGTATTTTAAAGAGCTCCAAGGCAATAAAACAGTTTGATTGACTGAGGGGTCGAGTCCTGCAGTAACGCGTGGGAACGGCGTTCCTGCACTTTTTCATGGCAGGAACGCCGTTCCCTTTGCTCCTGCAGTGGCTGATCTGGATTTGAGCCGCCGTGATTAAAAAAAAAAAAATTCTCGCGAGACGCGAGATTTCGTCCGTTTCGCGGGCTTTTCTCTGCACGGAGGAGGTGTCCGTCCAGGGAAATGGAGCAGCAGCTACCATCAGCAGCTGATGGGGAGGAGGGTGGTTCCTGGGCATCTGACTGGCACACTATTACTGGGCATCTGACTGGCACACTATTACTGGGCATCTGACTGGCACAATATTACTGGGCATCTACTGGCATAATATTACTGGGCATCTGACTGGCATAATATTACAGGCATCTGACTGGCATAATATTACTGGGCATCTGACTGGCACAATATTACAGGCATCTGACTGGCATAATATTATTGGGCATCTGACTGGCACAATATTACTGGGCATCTGACTGGCATAATATTACTGGGAATCTGAGTGGCATAATATTACTGGGCATCTGACTGGCACAAAATTACAGGCATCTGACTGGCATAATATTACTGGGCATCTGACTGGCATAATATTACTGGGCATCTGAGAGGCATAATATTACTGGGCATCTGACTGGCACAATATTACTGGGCACCTGAGAGGCATAATATTACTGGGCATCTGAGAGGCACAATATTACTGGGCATCTGAGAGGCACAATATTACTGGGCATCTGACTGGCACAATATTACTGGGCATCTGAGAGGCATAATATTACTGGGCATCTGAGAGGCACAATATTACTGGGCATCTGACTGGCATAATATTACAGGCATCTGACTGGCATAATATTACAGGGCATCTGACTGGCACAATATTAAAGGCATATGACTGGCATAATATTACTGGGCATCTGACTGGCATAATATTACAGGCATCTGACTGGCATAATATTACAGGGCATCTGACTGGCACAATATTACAGGCATATGACTGGCATAATATTACTGGGCATCTGACTGGCATAATATTACTGGGCATCTGACTGGCACAATATTACTGGGCATCTGACTGGCATAATATTACTGGGCATCTGACTGGCATAATATTACTGGGAATCTGAGAGGCACAATATTACTGGGCATCTGACTGGCATAATATTACAGGCATCTGACTGGCATAATATTACTGGGCATCTGACTGGCATAATATTACTGGGCATCTGACTGGCACAATATTTCAGGCATCTGACTGGCATAATATTACTGGGCATCTGACTGGCATAATATTACTGGGCATCTGACTGGCACAATATTACAGGCATCTGACTGGCACACTATTCCTGGTATCTGACTGGCACACTATTCCTGGGCTCTGACAGGCACATTATTCCTGGGCATCTGACTGGCACACTATTCCTGGTATCTGACTGGCACACTATTCCTGACCTCTGACTGGCACAATATTCCTGGTATCTGACTGGCACAATATTCCTGGGCATCTGACTGGCACACTATTCCTGGGCATCTGACTGGCACAATATTACTGGGCTCTGACTGGCACAATATTACTGGGCATCTGACTGGCACAATATTACTGGGCATCTGACTGGCACAATATTACTGGTATCTGACTGGCACAATATTACTGGGCTCTTAGTGGCACAATATTACTGGGCTCTGAGTGACACACTATAACTGGGCTCTGACTGGCACACTATTCCTGGTATCTGACTGGCACACTATTCCTGGTATCTGACTGGCACAATATTCCTGGGCATCTGACTGGCACAATATTCCTGGTCTCTGACTGGCACTCTATTACTGGGCATCTGACTGGCACACTCTTCCTGGTATCTGATTGGCACAATATTCCTGGTATCTGACTAGCACAATATTCCTGGGCTCTGACTGGCACACTATTCCTGGGCATCTGACTGGCACACTATTCCTGGTCATATGACTGGCACACTATTCCTGGTATCTGACTGGCACACTATTCCTGGGCTCTGACTGGCACATTATTCCTGGGCATCTGACTGGCACACTATTCCTGGTATCTGACTGGCACACTATTCCTGGGCTCTGACTGGCACAATATTCCTGGTATCTGACGGGCACAATATTCCTGGGCATCTGACTGGCACACTATTCCTGGGCATCTGACTGGCACACTATTCCTGGGCATCTGACTGGCACAATATTACTGGGCTCTGACTGGCACAATATTACTGGGCATCTGACTGGCACAATATTACTGGGCATCTGACTGGCACAATATTACTGGTATCTGACTGGCACAATATTCCTGGTATCTGACTAGCACAATATTAATGGGCTCTGACTGGCACATTCTTCCTGGGCATCTGACTGGCACACTATTCCTGGGCATCTGACTGGCACACTATTACTGGGCATCTGACTGGCATAATATTACTGGGCATCTGACTGGCATAATATTACTGGGCATCTGACTGGCACACTATTACTGGGCATCTGAGAGGCATAATATTACTGGGCATCTGACTGGCACACTATTCCTGGAATCTGACTGGCACACTATTACTGGGCATCTGACTGGCACACTATTCCTGCTATCTGACGGGCACACTATTACTGGTATCTGACTGGCACAATATTACTGGGCTCTGACTGGCACACTATTCCTGGTATCTGACTGGCACACTATTCCTGGTCTCTGACTGGCACAATATTCCTGGCATCTGACTGGCACACTCTTCCTGGTATCTGATTGGCACACTATTCCTGGTATCTGATTGGCACAATATTACTGGGCTCTGAGTGGCACAATATTACTGGGCTCTGACTGGCACACTATTCCTGGGCATCTGACTGGCACACTATTCCTGGGCATCTGACTGGCACACTATTACTGGGCATCTGACTGGCATAATATTACTGGGCATCTGACTGGCATAATATTACTGGGCATCTGACTGGCACACTATTACTGGGCATCTGAGAGGCATAATATTACTGGGCATCTGACTGGCACACTATTCCTGGTATCTGACTGGCACACTATTACTGGGCATCTGACTGGCACACTATTCCTGGTATCTGACGGGCACAATATTACTGGTATCTGACTGGCACAATATTACTGGGCTCTGACTGGCACACTATTCCTGGTATCTGACTGGCACACTATTCCTGGTCTCTGACTGGCACAATATTCCTGGCATCTGACTGGCACACTCTTCCTGGTATCTGATTGGCACAATATTCCTGGTATCTGACTAGCACAATATTCCTGGGCTCTGACTGGCACACTATTCCTGGGCATCTGACTGGCACACTATTCCTGGGCATCTGACTGGCACACTATTCCTGGTATCTGACTGGCACACTATTCCTGGGCTCTGAATGGCAAATTATTCCTGGGCATCTGACTGGCACACTATTCCTGGTATCTGACTGGCACACTATTCCTGGGCTCTGACTGGCACAATATTCCTGGTATCTGACTGGCACAATATTCCTGGGCATCTGACTGGCACACTATTCCTGGGCATCTGACTGGCACACTATTCCTGGGCATCTGACTGGCACAATATTACTGGGCTCTGACTGGAACAATATTACTGGGCATCTGACTGGCACAATATTACTGGTATCTGACTTGCACAATATTCCTGGTATCTGACTAGCACAATATTCCTGGGCTCTGACTGGCACACTATTCCTGGGCATCTGACTGGCACACTATTCCTGGGCATCTGACTGGCACACTATTACTGGGCATCTGACTGGCATAATATTACTGGGCATCTGACTGGCATAATATTACTGGGCATCTGACTGGCACACTATTACTGGGCATCTGAGAGGCATAATATTACTGGGCATCTGACTGGCACACTATTCCTGGTATCTGACTGGCACACTATTACTGGGCATCTGACTGGCACACTATTCCTGGTATCTGACGGGGAAAATTTTACTGGTATCTGACTGGCACAATATTACTGGGCTCTGACTGGCACACTATTCCTGGTATCTGACTGGCACACTATTCCTGGTCTCTGACTGGCACAATATTCCTGGTCTCTGACTGGCACAATATTACTGGGCATCTGACTGGCACACTATTCCTGGGCATCTGATTGGCACACTATTCCTGGTATCTGACTGGCACAATATTCCTGGTCTCTGACTGGCACAATATTCCTGGGCATCTGTCTGGCACAATATTCCTGGTCTCTGACTGGCACACAATTACTGGGCATCTGACTGGCACACTATTCCTGGTATCTGACTGGCACAATATTCCTGGTATCTGACTAGCACAATATTCCTGGTATCTGACTAGCACAATATTCCTGGGCTCTGACTGGCACACTATTCCTGGGCATCTGACTGGCACACTATTCCTGGTATCTGACTGGCACAATATTACTGGGCTCTGACTGGCACACTATTCCTGGGCATCTGATTGGCACACTATTCCTGGTATCTGACTGGCACACTATTCCTGGTATCTGACTGGCACAATATTCCTAGTCTCTGACTGGCACAATATTCCTGGGCATCTGACTGGCACAATATTCCTGGTCTCTGACTGGCACACTATTACTGGGCATCTGACTGGCACGCTATTCCTGGTATCTGACTGGCACACTATTCCTGTCATCTGACTGGCACACTCTTCCTGGTATCTGATTGGCACAATATTCCTGGTATCTGACTAGCACAATATTCCTGGGCTCTGACTGGCACACTATTCCTGGGCATCTGACTGGCACACTATTCCTGGGCATCTGACTGGCACACTATTCCTGGTATCTGACTGGCACACTATTCCTGGGCTCTGACTGGCACATTATTCCTGGGCATCTGACTGGCACACTATTCCTGGTATCTGACTGGCACACTATTCCTGGGCTCTGACTGGCACAATATTCCTGGTATCTGACTGGCACACTATTCCTGGGCATCTGACTGGCACAATATTACTGGGCATCTGACTGGCACACTATTCCTGGGCATCTGACTGGCACAATATTACTGGGCTCTGACTGGCACAATATTACTGGGCATCTGACTGGCACAATATTACTGGGCATCTGACTGGCACACTATTCCTGGGCATCTGATTGGCACACTATTCCTGGTATCTGACTGGCACAATATTCCTGGTCTCTGACTGGCACAATATTCCTGGGCATCTGTCTGGCACAATATTCCTGGTCTCTGACTGGCACACTATTACTGGGCATCTGACTGGCACACTATTCCTGGTATCTGACTGGCACAATATTCCTGGTATCTGACTAGCACAATATTCCTGGTATCTGACTAGCACAATATTCCTGGGCTCTGACTGGCACACTATTCCTGGGCATCTGACTGGCACACTATTCCTGGTATCTGACTGGCACAATATTACTGGGCTCTGACTGGCACACTATTCCTGGGCATCTGATTGGCACACTATTCCTGGTATCTGACTGGCACACTATTCCTGGTATCTGACTGGCACAATATTCCTAGTCTCTGACTGGCACAATATTCCTGGGCATCTGACTGGCACAATATTCCTGGTCTCTGACTGGCACACTATTACTGGGCATCTGACTGGCACGCTATTCCTGGTATCTGACTGGCACACTATTCCTTTCATCTGACTGGCACACTCTTCCTGGTATCTGATTGGCACAATATTCCTGGTATCTGACTAGCACAATATTCCTGGGCTCTGACTGGCACACTATTCCTGGGCATCTGACTGGCACACTATTCCTGGGCATCTGACTGGCACACTATTCCTGGTATCTGACTGGCACACTATTCCTGGGCTCTGACTGGCACATTATTCCTGGGCATCTGACTGGCACACTATTCCTGGTATCTGACTGGCACACTATTCCTGGGCTCTGACTGGCACAATATTCCTGGTATCTGACTGGCACACTATTCCTGGGCATCTGACTGGCACAATATTACTGGGCATCTGACTGGCACACTATTCCTGGGCATCTGACTGGCACAATATTCCTTTCATCTGACTGGCACACTCTTCCTGGTATCTGATTGGCACAATATTCCTGGTATCTGACTAGCACAATATTCCTGGGCTCTGACTGGCACACTATTCCTGGGCATCTGACTGGCACACTATTCCTGGGCATCTGACTGGCACACTATTCCTGGTATCTGACTGGCACACTATTCCTGGGCTCTGACTGGCACATTATTCCTGGGCATCTGACTGGCACACTATTCCTGGTATCTGACTGGCACACTATTCCTGGGCTCTGACTGGCACAATATTCCTGGTATCTGACTGGCACACTATTCCTGGGCATCTGACTGGCACAATATTACTGGGCATCTGACTGGCACACTATTCCTGGGCATCTGACTGGCACAATATTACTGGGCTCTGACTGGCACAATATTACTGGGCATCTGACTGGCACAATATTACTGGTATCTGACTGGCACAATATTACTGGGCTCTGAGTGGCACAATATTACTGGGCTCTGAGTGAATCACTATAACTGGGCTCTGACTGGCACACTATTCCTGGTCTCTGACTGGCACACTATTACTGGTCTCTGACTGGCACACTATTACTGAGCATCTGACTGGCACGCTATTCCTGGTATCTGACTGGCACACTATTCCTGGCATCTGACTGGCACACTCTTCCTGGTATCTGATTGGCACAATATTCCTGGTATCTGACTAGCACAATATTCCTGGGCTCTGACTGGCACACTATTCCTGGGCATCTGACTGGCACACTATTCCTGGGCATCTGACTGGCACACTATTCCTGGTATCTGACTGGCACACTATTCCTGGGCTCTGACTGGCACATTATTCCTGGGCATCTGACTGGCACACTATTCCTGGTATCTGACTGGCACACTATTCCTGGGCTCTGACTGGCACAATATTCCTGGTATCTGACTGGCACAATATTCCTGGGCAACTGACTGGGCATCTGACTGGCACAATATTACTGGGCATCTGACTGGCACAATATTACTGGTATCTGACTGGCACAATATTACTGGGCTCTGAGTGGCACAATATTACTGGGCTCTGAGTGACACACTATAACTGGGCTCTGACTGGCACACTATTCCTGGTATCTGACTGGCACACTATTCCTGGTATCTGACTGGCACACTATTCCTGGGCATCTGACTGGCACACTATTCCTGGTATCTGACTGGCACAATATTACTGGGCTCTGACTGGCACACTATTCCTGGTATCTGACTTGCACACTATTTCCTGGCTCTGAGTGGCACAATATTCCTGGTATCTGACTGGCACAGATGGGCAAAATCCTGGCATATAGAGGGGCAAAATCATGGCACATAGAGGGGGAAATCCTGGCATATAGAGGGGCAAAATCCTGACATAGAGGGGCAGGGGCAGAGTCCTGTCATAGAGGGGAAAAATCCTGACATAGAGGGGCAAAATCCTGGCATAGAGGGGCAAAATCCTGGCATATAGAGACAAAATCCTGGCATAGAGGGGCAAAATCCTGGCAAATAGAGGGGCAAAATCCTGGCAAATAGAGGGGCAGTGGCAGAGTCCTGGCACATAGAGGGGCAAAATCCTGGCATATGGAGGGTCAGAATCCTGGCACATAGAAGGGCAAAATCCTGGTATATAGAGGGTCAAAATCCTTGAATAGAGGGACAAAATCCTGGCATAGAGGGGCAGAATCCTGGCATATAGAGGGGCAGAATCCTGGCATATAGAGGGTGGAAATCCTGGCATATAGAGGGGGGAAATCCTGGCATATAGAGGGGGAAAATCCTGGCATATAGAGGCAAAATCCTGGCACAGAGGGGCAAAATCCTGGCATAGAGGGGAAAAATCCTGACATAGAGGGGAAAAATCCTGGCAAATAGAGGGGCAGGGCCAGAGTCCTGTCATATAGAGGGGCAAAATCCTGGCATAGAGGGTCAAAATCCTGACATAGAGAGGCAAAATCCTGGCATAGAGGGGCAAAATCCTGGCAAATAGAGGGGCAGAGTCCTGTGATATAGAGGGGCAAAATCCTGACATAGAGGGGCAAAATCCTGGCACATAGAGGGGCAAAATCCTGGCATATAGAGGGGCAAAATCCTGGCATATAGAGGGGCAAAATCCTGGAATAGAGGGACAAAATCCTTGCAGAGAGGGTCAAAATCCTGGCATATAGAGGGGCAAAATCCTGGAATAGAGGGGCAAAATCCTGGCATATAGAGGGGCAGAATTCTGGCATATAGAGGGGCAAAATCCTGGCATATAGAGGGGCAGAATCCTGGAATAGAGGGGCAAAATCCTGACATAGAGGGGCAAAATCCTGGCATATAGAGGGGCAGAATCCTGGAATAGAGCGGCAAAATCTTGACATAGAGGGGCAAAATCCTGGAATAGAGGGGCAAAATCCTGGCATATAGAGGGGCAGAATCCTGGAATAGAGTGGCAAAATCTTGACATAGAGGGGCAAAATCCTGGAATAGAGGGGCAAAATCCTGGCATATAGAGGGGCAGAATCCTGGCATAGAGGGGCAAAATTCACTGAATTTTTGGTGAAATATATATTGGGGGGGGGTCGCAGTGGATTTTGTGTGAGTTCCCACACTTTTTTCCCCAGGACTTGACCCCTGGATTGACTACTGTACATGCGTGGTAGTGCTGACACTCAACCTCCCAAGCTCTGCTCCCAAAATCCAAGTTCACTGGGGGTAGAATTTGGGATACATGGAATTGTGGTAACATGACTATTATACATTCCATGCATAAATGTCACCAATTCTCTTAGTTGCATCTTTATAGAATTGTGCCGTTACATGAAGTCTCATTATTGCCAGTTATGTGGTAAAAAGTATGCAATATATGTATCTATATAAATGTATCTAAATATCTAATGGCAATACGCTTTACAAGTAGGGCAGTCTGTGTATAATAGAAGGGGTTGAGGTCAAGGCTTTGTGTGGGCCAGTCAACTATTTCCACATCAAATTCATCCAACCATGTTTCATGGACCTTGCGGCACTGGGGCAGTCATGTTGGAATAGAAAATGACTTTCCCCAAACTGTTCCCACAAAGTTGGAAGCATAGCATTGTCCAGAATGTCTTGGTATGCTGAAACATTAAGATTTCCCTTCAATGAAAGTAAGGGACACCCATTCAATGAAGCTCTGCATAGATATGTGCTGCTATTAATATCACTGGAAGTTTGGAACTCTTCATTTGCGGACTAGATTTAGTCTTCCAGCGCACCAAGGCTAGTATTATTAAGAAAGCGTGAGTGTGCTCATTGCAATATTGGGATTATTTAAAAGTTGCACTGCTGAAGTCAACAGAAAATTGAATTAGGCTTGTCAGTAAGAGCAAAACATTTAAAAAACCACTGTGGTACTCCACAGAAAAGCCAAAATAGTAAAAAAAAAAGTTAGTAATTATAAAAAGTGTGTAAAAGATATACAGTTCTATAACATTAGGCAGAAATAGGCAAAGCAAATTATAATAGCTTCCCAAGCACATACAGAATGGAAAAAGGCTCAGTTAGTATAAAAGGGGCATAATACATATACATAAGTGAGAAAAGGAAAGTAAGAAAAGGATTACTTAGATTAAAAACAAAAGAAGGAAGGTATATAGAAGAGGATAAAGGTCTAGATGACTGTCTCGATTAATATTCTTGTTTAGGTATTACAGATTAAAATTAAGGAACGGTCATGACACTTTACAGATGAAAATGAAGGAACTATTAGGAAAAAAGACTAATGAGTCAATTAATATATGTGAGTTTACAGAAGAAGAGGTTCTACTTCAGCTGTCTAAAGTTAACACAAATAAGTTGATGGGGTTATGGGAAGCTCTCAAAGTTATTAAAAGAGCTTAGTGATGTGCTAGCAAAACCATTAATGGATTTATTTAACCGATCACTGTTAATAGGAGTAGTCGTAGAAGACTTGAAATTATCAAAAGTTGTTCACGTTCACAGGAAAAGGAGCTGGCAACAGACAGGCAACTATAGGCCAGTAACTCTTACTTTAGTACTGGGGAAAAATCATGTGGGATTTGAAAGTCACAGGGATTTCCAGATCAGAGACAACATGGGTTTACTTCATGCAGATCATGTCAAACTAATTGTACTGAGTTTTTCAATTGGGTAACTAAAATAATAGATCAGGGTGGTGCAGTAGACATTGCTGACCTAGATTTCAGTAAGGCTTTCGACACATGGAAGGCTTATCAATCAACTGCAGTCTTTGAGTTTGGATTCCAATATTATTAAATGGATTTGGCAGTGGCCGAGTGACAGGCAACAAAGGGTTGTAGTCAATGGAGCATATTCGAAGCAAGGTTTTGTTACCAGTAGGGTACTTCAGAGATCTGTACTTGGACCTATTCTCTATTGCAGAAGGTTTTGATGGTAAGGCATGTCTATTTCCTGATGATACAAACATTTGCAGCATGTTCCCGGAGGAATAATAGCAAATGATTTAGGTAAACAAAAGACAGTCAGATATATAGCATCTGACGTGTGGATAACTGCAAGATAATACATTTTGGGCATAAAAAAACAAGGGCAGAGTAAATAATATTTGATACAGTCCAACCCTTAACATCTGAGGAAAGGGATTTATAATTAATTTTTCAGAGGACTTAATGGTAGGACAATGTAATAGAACAGCAGGAAGGTTTAGAGAAAGGCTACTAAACTGGTTCATGGATTGCAGGATAACACTTACCAGGAAAGGTTAAAGGATCTTAACATGTATAGCTTGGAGGAAATACATTTAAATTCATGGGGATGAACACAGTTAAAGAGAAGAGTATATGTAAAATAAGAAAATCTACAACAACAATTCTTAAATTAGAGGGGCAAAGGTTTAAATGCAATATGAGGAAGTATTACTTTCTGAGAGAGTAATGGATGCTCGGAATGGTCTTACAGCTGAAGTGGTAGAGGTTAACAAAGTGAAGGAGTTTATGCATGCATACAGGGGGGGGGATGGGACACTTCATCGCGGCTGCTTCCGCGCAGCCGCTTCACCGCCGACTCTACAGCACAAGACAGATCGTCGCTGGAGATTTCATCGCGGGACATTTCATCGCTAAAGGTAAGTATTTTACCGATTTTAGTTGGTTAAGAATTAGGGTTTAGGGAGTTAGAATTAGGTTTAGTGTTTAGTGTTAGGGGTTAATTTTACTATTAGGGGTCGGGGGTTAGTATTAGGGTTTAGGGGGTTAACTTTAGTATTAGGGGTCGGGGGTTAGTATTAGGGTTAGTATTAGGGTTTAGGGGGTTAACTTTAGTATTAGGGGTCGGGGGTTAGTATTAGGGTTAGTATTAGGGTTAGTATTAGGGTTTAGGGGGTTAACTTTAGTATTAGGGGTCGGGGGTTAGTATTAGGGTTAGTATTAGGGGTCGGGGGTTAGTATTAGGGTTAGTATTAGGGTTAGTATTAGGGTTTAGGGGGTTATTTTTAGCATTGGGGTTAATTTTACAGTTAGTATTGGGGTTTAGTGTTTAGTGTTACTATTGGGGGGGGGAATAATTTATTAGGGGGTTATTTTAGTTTTACTTTTAGATTTGTAAGAGCTGACAGTTCAGCGCTGAACTGTCAGCTCTTACATAGCTGCAGCCGCGGTGAAACGGCCGCGTTATACTTCATTGCTGACAGTTCAGCGTTCTAACTGCCGCGCTGAACTGTCAGCGATGAAGATGCGGCGAAGAAGTGTCCTAGACCCATACAGGGGGTAGGTATAAGGATATCCTAGATATAAGATAGGAACTGGGGACTAATGAAACAATTTAGAAAATTGGGCAGATTACATGGGTTGAATGATTCTTATCTGCTGACACATTCTATGATTCTATGTTTCTGTTGCAGAACATTGACTCATTAAATAATGTTAATGAAAACTATAATAAAAAATTTTTGTTATTGGAACTGTGTATTATAAAAATGAATATCTGAGTAAAATTTGAAGCAAAATATGGTACATAAAGGTTCCACAAATTATCATGTTTTTTAGTTTTAGTAATCCCACCTCCACCCACAAAATACAAAGTTATATTTTTCACAAAAAGCTCATGAGACGAAGTACAATCAAAGACAAAGTTCATAATATACATTAATGGATTACACAGTATGTGTTTTGATAAAAAAAAAAAAATCTGAGAAATTCTTAACACTGTGTAAAGGATTTCATGAGGCATTTAATTACATACTTTAGTCCAAGTAAAAGTGGAATATAACAGTGTGGCATTCTTTGTGGGGGAGAAAAATACAGCAAAGACATTTCATATACTATTTAAATAATGTGTGGGCATCATGCAAATACAAGAGCATTTCTATTTTACTTTTAAATAGAAGGGCATGAGCATTATTAACCCTTTGTATCATTTAATGATGCTGTCCTCCCCATCCAGTTTTATCAGCACATTTTCTTTATTTGTGAAAATCATCAAATAACTTGAGATACATTTTGTTATGCCTCTGTCTGACTGTCTGGCTTTCTTTTTGTCTGTATTCTCATTTGTCTCTCTGTTCTACTCTGCCTTCTCCTACCTTCTGACCTCGACTTGCCTGACCACGCTTCTACTCTATGTTCCAGGCTCTCAGCTCTGCTTAAGACCAGATTGTCACTCAAAGATCAGGGGCTCAACCACCTGGGTAATGAGTGGCTGCTTCTGGCAGAAGACCTTGCTGATCTGGCTGCTGGACTCCAAAACCTGCTAACATCAGTATCATTACAGAATAATCTGGCCTATCATAGAGACCGCTGGATCAGAATATGCATTAGCCCAGCAGGTTGTATTTAATGCAAGAACTGTGCAGACCCAAGCACAAACCATTCAAGTGCTGAAAGATCAGGTAGCTGAACTACAAAATGAAGTTTATGCCACGCAAAATGAATTTACCAGCTACCAGCTTACCAGGTGAAGAAGATATGATGACTCGGCATCCTCATCTAGTGTTACCCATCACTTTGCAATATGGTGGTAGAAAAATTTCAACTTCAGCTATGATAGACTCTGGAGCAGGAGGCAACTTCATGGACATTCAATTTGTTGCAGGAAATGAAATTGAGTCTAAACTTAAACCTTCACCTGTATTAATGGAAACCATGGATGGTTCTCCACTTACATCAGGACCAGTTACACATAAGACTGTACCCTTAGAACTGGTTCTGGAAGTAAATCACCATGAGACCATCTCTTTTCAACTAACTTCCACAACACAGTTTCCAGTGATTTTGGGTATACCCTGGCTTGCTGTGCATAACCCTGAGATTGACTGGAATACTAGAGCCTTGTCATTCCCTTCAGAACACTGCTTGACTAACTGTCTACCTTCTAAGGCAACCCCTGCTTTTACAGCAATTAATGTAATTGTTGCTATAGATCTTACCCAGCTTCCTTCACAGTATCATGATTTTGCAGATGTTTGTGACAAGAAGAATGCTGATCAACTTCCACCTCACAGGCCCTATGATTGCCCCATAGAACTGCTACCTGGAGCTGCTATCCCATTTGGCCTTATATACTCTTTCTCTGAACCTGAATTGAAAGTACTCTGGGAATATCTGCAAGAAAATCTTGCCAAAGGCTTTATTTGACCATCTACTTCCCCAGCAGGTGCTCCTATATTTTTTGTAGAAAATAAAGATGGCAGTCTACGGCCTTGCATTGATTACAAATAAATAAATGATATCACTGGAAAAAAACGGTATCCGTTAACTCTTATTCCTGAACTTCTAGAAAGACTACGTTCAGCTAAAATGTTTACGAAACTTGATTTATGAGGTGCCTATAACATGGTTCACATAAGATCAGGTGATGAGTGGATAACTGCTTTCAGAACCAGGTATGGACATTATAAATATCTAGTTATACCATTTGGGCTTTGTAATGCCCCTCCAACCTTTCAATAACTAATCAATGATGTATTACGGAACCTCCTGGATCAGTTTGTTGTAGCAGCCTTGGAAGATATCAGGATGTTTTCTGATAACATTGAAGATCACCGAAAACAGGTCTTCATTGTTCTTGAACGCCTCCGTGCCCACCAACTCTACATTAAACTATAAAAATGTGAGTTTGAACAAACAGAGATTCAATTCCTCGGCTATATAATAACTCCAGAAGGTTTAAATATGGATGCAAGTAAAATACAAGCTGTATTGGACTGGCCCATCCCCAAGAATAAAAAAGATATTCAGAGATTTGTGAGGTTTGCTAATTTTTACAGGCGTTTCATTAAGAATTTCTCTGGAGTAATTGCACCAGTCACCTATAAAGGGAACAATTTCAAGTGGTCAGACAAAGCTGATGCTGCATTTTCCAGATTAAAGACATCTGCCCCAATTCTGGTATAGCCTCAGCCAGAACTGCCAATCGCTATAGAGGTAGATGCCTCTGATCCTGCTGTTGGGGCTATACTTTCTCAACGTACTAGGCCTAAGATGATGTTACATCCATGTGCTTTCTATTCCCGCCAGATGTCACCTGCTGAAAGAAACTATGACATAGGGAATAAAGAACTCTTGGCTCTACAATTTGCCTTCACAGAATGGAGACATCTCTTGGAGAGGGCCACCAATCCAATTACTGTGCTCACAGATAACAAAAACTTGGAATGTGTCTGATCAGCTAAGAGACTGCCAGCCAGACAAGCCTGGACATATTTTTCTCAAGGTTTAATTTTCTGATTTCATATAGGCTTGGCTCCAGAAATGACAAAGCAGATGCATTGTCCAGGATATCTGATCCTCTCAACAAAAGAAGAAGTAACTTCCATTTTACCAGCGAGTAGATTTTTAGGTGTTACCATTCCTTCCACCTTAATGTCTCGCATTAAAAAGGGTTATGCTGCAGATCCAGTTTTTTGTGACCCACCACCTGACCTTCATATGACTATGCTCAATGGATTTGGGGGTTTTCAACAGCATCTATTCGTACCAGAATCGTAAGATTGGACGTCTTATGTTTATTTCATGATTCCAAACCAGCGGGTAATCCAGGAATCCAAAAAACACATGAACTACTGTCCAGATCCTTTGGGTGGCCTAAATATCATGAGGATGTGAAAACGTATGGATCCTCTTGTGATGTTTGTGCTAGGAATAAGATTCCTCACTGTTCGCCAGTAGGCTTGCTGCAGCCTCTTTCTATTCCTCAAAGTAATGGACAGACAGACAGAACAAACCAAACTCTGGAGCAATATTTTCTGTGTTTTATTAGCTACCTGCAGGATGACTGACTAAACTTTCTACCCACGGCAGAGTTTGCCTACAACAATGCTCAACAAAGCTCCGCTTGTCAGAGCCCATTTTATGCCAATTACGGTTACCATCCAAACTTTCTTGAGAGTATTCCAATTACTACTTCCACTCCTGCAGTGGCTGACTGGCATACTACCTTACAGCAATCCCAGGAACTATAGAAAGAAACGATTTTGAAGGCTCAGGGTTGTTACAAAAGAGGTGCTGATAGGCATTGGAAAGTGGCCCCAGTTTATCGCATTGGTGACAAGTAATGGTTTTCCACTAAGAACCTCAAGCTTCAGATTCCATCTCATAAGTTGGGTTACAAATATATTGGGCCTTTTGAGATCATTTCTCAGATCATTTCTGTCACTTTCTGCATATATCTCCCAGATTCCATAAGAGTACATCCCATATTTCACACTGCATTGCTAAAACATTTTCGTGAAAATCCTTTTCCTGGACAGACTTTACCTGCCCCAGCATCAGTCTTGGTGGATGGTGAATATGAGGTGAAGAAATTCTCAATTCCAAGATCTTCCGCAAGAAACTACAGTAGTTGGTTCATTGGAAAGGCTATGGTGATAAGGATAGGTTTTTGGAGCCAGTGGAGAATGCTCATGCCCCACGTCTAATTACGTCTTTTCACCAGCAGCACCCTGATGAACCAGGAAAAAGTGAGTCCAGAGGCTGCTCCTGTAGAGGAGGGGGTGATCTCAGGAATTGAGTGTGCCTGGACTTGAACCCTGACTTCCATGTTCCTAGCTCTCTTCTTTACTGGTTCACCAACCTGTCTTTCTGTCAGACTCCCCGAAGAAGTAACTCGCCGGAATATCCTAGAATCCAGACGATCACAATTTCCTCCATTCTGGGCACAATACAATACTCTCCTGCAAAAGTTTACTATCCCCTTGACAACGAGCAGAACACGCGGCAAACGGCGCGTGACGTCAGGCCCGCGAGGATTTAAAAGGAGACTCTGCATTCAGTATGGCGCAGAGTGATTCTCGTGTATCCTGCCTTATTACCTTCCGTTTACTACAGCCGATTTGGATTGTCTTCGTTTACCGCTACCTTGCCTGTGCCCCTGACCTCGGATTTCCTTTTGACTACTCTCCTGTGCTTGTGCCCCCGACCTTTGGACCGGCTGACGTTGCTTCTCTTCTGGCTCCCATTTTACCTGGCGTTTCCCCGGATTATTCTCCTCACCTGTTGTGCCGCTTGTAACATTGCTGTATACTACTACTGATTGGACTACATCTTCCAGTGAGACTATCTGCCTTCGGTGTCAGTACCAATATTTCCTGCCAAGTGTGTTCCTCACCGTTATTACTGTATTGTGGCTTAGTTACCCTGAATATTGGTTTCCACCCCCTGTTTACCTCACACTTTCACATGTTAGCCTCTGTTCTAGTAATACTGAATATACAAATCCTTGTTATAATTATCAACTCTCGGCTTGCCTGACTACGCTTCTACTCTTTGTTCCAGCCTCTCAGCTCGTCTAAAGACCAGATTGTCACTCAAAGCTCAGGGGCTCAACCACCTGGATAACGAGTGGCTGCTTCTGGCAGAAGACCTTGCTGATCTGGCTGCTGGACTCCAAAACCTGCTAACATCAGTATCATTACAGCAGGTGTGTTATCACATTTCTCATAATGTTCAGCCAACCAAATGGATGGCTGAGGATCATGAGATGTGCATTCCACAGCAGCTGCAGTACCAATCCATAATCATATAATACCTAACCTTTGCACTCTAGTTGTTGAATACTCTCCTTCCTATGATGCTTAACACAGTGTCTGAGAGTCTTGGAAAATGTAGTCCAAACAGCTTGAGTATTAACTCCATTTTATTTTAGAATCCAGCCCTCTGGTTGGTTTGGCATGAAAGGCTTACAACATAATGCTATTACCAGTTAACAGCTCCTGCAGAGGAAAAATTTAAGCTGAATCGCAGTAAGTTAACCCCTACACAAATAAAAGACTCTTAGCTCTTTTCATAAGGGATGGCCCCTATTTGTGCCACTATATAGATTTCATAAGAGATGACCCAATATGTGCCATGATCAAACCCTAACTTCTGCTCTGTTGTTGCAATGATGAGCCCTGGGGCTATATAAACCCCATCGTCTCAGCAATTAGCGCTGGTACATTTTGCTAGCTGGCTTATAATTTTGAATTTGCCTGTGTTGTTCCTGAATCTGGCTAGTTTTCTTACCATCCTGCTATTCCACAGTCATTTGACCTTGGCTTGTTTACTGACTATCCTGATATTCACTGTTCATTGACCTAGGCTTGTCTTCTGACCATTCTGTATTAATATCCTACCTCTTATGCCACTGCTATCTTCACTAGATAGTCCAGTTCTGAGAACGTTAAATTATTATGCAAATTAAGTGCTTACCCATTGTTTTACTTAAAGCAAAATGAAATATGAAAATGGTAGATAAAGTAGAAGCCTTGGAAGCTTCAACTTAGCTTTAAAAAAGTATCAAGAATATTGTATTTAATAATAAAATAAATAATACAATAATAATAATATCAACAGGGCCAAACTAAAATAGGAAAAAGGCTAAAGGACAACTTTGCTAGCTGTTCCTTCCTGAAAACTATTTTAAATGCCTTTCACAGGTTGTTAACATAAAAATGATACTCCATAATATCTTAGTAAAGGCCATTAAAATATCAGGATGGCTTACTGCCTCAACTTAGTAAATCTTTCAACAGAAATGTGCATGAGTGGAAAAGGTTATGGAACAGTAAAATTATGTAAAGTTAATTTAAAGTATCACATTCACATAAGTACATTTATTTTTATATGTATTTATATATATATTATATGTTGCATTTCATTTGGTGTGAGAAAACAAACTATTCTCTATTTTGGTATTAACAGGACTGACCTGATCTATTTCTGCCTGGTGCATGATGTCAAAAATATTATTACATATTTTATATATTATCTCCTAAGTGTATTGAACCTTTATTAATAAAAAGTGAATGTTTTCCTAAAATAAATGTTAAATATATATCAAGAAGAATTTCAAATCATTGTTAAAACTCATAACAGGCTCTTAATCAAGTCAAACAAAAAGATGTTTCCTTTCACAAGAGGAAATACTAGTCATTAGGTAAAATCCCTCAAAATGTAAATATCACTAGGAGATACGTTTGAAGTTGTGTGATATAAAAAGGAAGGTGAGGGTGCACTGAGAGTTTACATCAACAAAATATACATTTCAACTCTTTAAAGTCATCATGGGAATCTGGCCTTTTTATGCCCTGGCTGCCTTGAGGTTGGCCATCCTTGTCTTATCCTCTCGTGTTATGGAGACGGGGGACTTTTAGATCTCTTTAGCTTCCCATATGAATGATTGTTATGCTTACAAATTGGTTTCCAGTGGCTGCTGCCCTTGAGATATACCAAGGTATTGTTGATCATGAGTTGACAATGGTAGCTCATGAGAAGCAAGTCATTGTGCAGATTCTTTCCTTATTGATGTAACAGTATGAATGGTAACCACAATTATGTTGTAATATCTGCAAAGCATCAGCTGCATTACATTATTTTTTTTAATTTCACACCTGCTGCTCTTACTCCAGCTGATAACGTTTTATGTTATTAGAAGTAATTGTATATAGTTATACACCAGCACCATATATCAGCTACATACACGTGACTTCATTGTAGTTTTCTTTATCACAGTGGTCTAATGCTTAACTCGAACACTGCCAACCAAAAAATATTTATCTAACCATAACATGCAGGTATTGTGTTTCTATTTTAGACACATCTATCAAAAGTATGTTTTTATGTGTTTTTTGTGTAACTTAAAAATGCAAACAAAATATTCCACACTTGTATAAAACAAAATATACTAAATAGAATGGTTTAAAACTGTTTTATAAGAAAAATTGGTGAATATAATAATTGTTGTGAACCAATTCTTAATTGGCACCCTTAAGATGTATGCGTCAGGATTGATTTTTGAAATGATAGTGTCCCCTTTGGATTATTTGAAGAGTTTAATTCAGAGTTTTCTATGCTAAACTGCGAGATGTACTTTTTGTCTTGGAGATCCAGCTACTAAGAAGAAACTAAAGTGGCTATAACATTAATTTCTTTATATGTGCACTATATTGTATGATCTCTTCATCTATATGATAGTTCTGGGACAAACTACATCATCCAAAAATATTGTAATTAAACAGTTAGATTTTGTGAAATAAATAGTGCAGCTTTTTTTAGATTTTCTAACTCTGAGTTTTATAATTGTTTTATTCCATCTACCTCTGTTATATATACATTTTCTGTTTGTTATAAGTCATACACAAGGAATGAAAGACTAGTTTTCGGCTCATTGATTTAAATAAATTGTATTAGTTTAGTGAATTTAATGATAGCTTGTTTTGACAAAGAAATGTGTAAAAGTTATTTCTTCTGTTAATAAAAAAAACTGATTATTTTAATGTCAGTGATTAGAGAAGAGACGCCAATCAAATAGTATTTTAACAGAAATATTATAGTCATGTCCTAGAAATCCTTAGCAAGTAATTACACTTCAACCAAAAACTGCTTGTCTTAGATTCATGAAAATGAAAGGTTTCCAAAAGGGAAGTGAAGGGTGCTTCATGAACTTGGATTGTTATTGAGAGTTTTCAAAACTGTGCTACATTTCCTTCTGATGAACAGAAAGAGGCAATAATTTGGATTATGACTGATTGTGAATGTTTTGTTTCCAATTTTCTTTAATTTACACATGGGTTTATTTACTAAACAGTAAATTATGGTGAATTGACAACCTATAATATGAACTTGAAATATTACTAAGTAATGTATCTGAATTAATTTAAAGGTAATACAATCCTAGGCAAGAACAGAGTATATGTAGTACTCTATAATGCCGGATGAATGCCCCACGAAGCGTTAGGCTGCATTCCCGGCCTCTAGTAACAAAGGCACCGCGTCTCATTGGTGGATGGGGGGAGAGGCGGGGGAGAAGGCTGGAAACCTGCTTCATAGAGTACCAGCATGTAGGAGGAGTTAAGGCGTCACTCTAAACTGGTGGGAGGGGTTTTGGTCCTCCAGCCCTATATAAACAAAGCAATGCCTTCAATCAATGCTTGGTTGTCAAGATGTTCATAGCTCTGCTCTATCCAGCCCCTAGTTCCCACTTGTGGATATCCAGATTGATTCTTACTGATTTCCTTGGCTATTTGACCGCAGCTTGTCTACTGATTTCCCTGCTTGTACCTTTGCATGACTCTGGATTGTTTCCCCGTTTTGCCTTTATGCTGCCTGCCCCAACTCTGGATTGTTACACCGTTTTGCCTCTACGCTGCCTGCCCCAACTCTGGATTGTTATAACAGATATTTCTTAATGGATCTACCTAGACTCTGAGCTGTGTGTATTCCTTTATCCTTTGGGCCACAGTTATCCACCTGCTAAGTAGCTCCCTTCCGAAGCACGATTTGCCTTTTACAAAAGACGTCAGTGATTTTACCATGGAAAGTTGAATCCATCAGTGCATAAGTCAACAGATAAACGGATTCCCGCTAATGGACTTGCACTATCGAAGAAGCCCGGCTAGCTCAGTCGGTAGAGCATGAGACTCTTAATCTCAAGGTCGAGGGTCCGAGCCCTACGTTGGGCAAAACAATACTTTTTTACATGCCTTTTACAAAAGACGTCAGTGATTTTACCTTGGATGCCCTGGGTGTGCAATCTGGGTGCCTGGATAAGACCTGTGAGTGCAATCTAGATAGTCTGGCAAGACCTGTAAATGCAGTCTTGGTGCTCTGGAAAGACCACTGGGTTCTCAAGCAAGACCATTAAATGCAAAGTTGGTACTCTGGTTAATCCAGTAGGTCCTCTGGCAAGACCTGTCGGTGCAAGCTGGGTGCTGTTTCAAGTGTCATTGATGCTGCATGGTGGTGCTATGGCAAGGGATGTGGGGGTAATAACAGAATGAGTGCAGGAGAAATGGAGGGGGTAGGGTGACCCAGACAGTTAGTTCTATAAGATTTCTGATAGCTGCCCTGCTGCTTGGGAATGCGCTTTGCATGTGTGCTCGCTTTCACCATGCATCTGATATCACTGCCACTCACGTTCAGTTATTCCCCCCATTAAACTGGTAAAAAGAATATGCATCTTTGGGCATGTAAAAAGTAATAATATATCTTGCAACACCACACACACACACACAAATATTCCTTCATAGTGGATTTTTACATTTCACCAAGTTTAGGCAGTTCCTTGAGATTATTACAGTTTCTGGGATTTTCACCAGGAATTAAATATAAAATGTCATTTAGTTGTTGTGTATCTGTGGTGTCTACTTTTTATGATGTCACCGAGTGGCTTGATAAGCAAATTACACAACATTGTTAGATTACCTATTAAAATGCAAACCCAGTGTAGTATAAATACATTGTTATTTTTATGTTATCATCAGAAAAGATCCCATACTAAATATAGTTTTCCTTTAAGTATAACATGATACATATGATATAAATAAGGAGACCCTGGCTATAATATGAAACTATTCGCCTCTCTTATTAGGCTGACTGTTAAAATAACTAAGCATTTTTCTACAGTGATGATCAGCAGATTCTATACATTTCTCTAAGCGTTTGCACCCTTTTGCAAGATTTTCCAGTAAATGAACAACTTAAACTCAAAACCAAGATGACTATTTTGGCATCAGTTACGTTTCGTGAAGCCAAAACACTTCAAAATCATTTCCCAACCTAGCTAAAAGGAACTTGAGTTGGCATATTAAAGCTGCAACTGAATACTAAACAGTTTCCTTTACCAGTGAAAGTTGTAAAAAAAAAAAAATCTCCTTTTTAGTCATTAAAAATGGTTTCCTAATCCTTCTTACCTTTGTTTATTGTTTGGATGAAAATTGAACAGTTGAGACAGATATGTAGAATAAGTGAAATGAAACTCATCAAACACCTAAAAAACTAATTTGTGAAAAGATTTGTTACTATAAATATGTCTCAGGTGTCTCCGGCTTATGACATCATCTTGTAGCATGGTATGCAAATTACATTTGTCCTATTGCAAATGAGTTCATTTGCATATCAAGTTACAAGTGATGGGATAACAGGAGACCACTACAGACAAGTTTAAAATATATATTTCTCTTTTTTTATGCATTTTCGTGCAATAGGTTTCATAATTTTTATATTCTCTACATCCACAGTATAGGCAGTATTTAGGTTGACAGAGTACCTCTCTGCTCGCACAAGTAGGCTGCAGGGATTAAGCTAACTTGCCCAATTCTTACTCTACAGCATCAAGAATGATCATAAAAGGTTTCAAATTTAGAACCGTGCTCTGCTCTACTTCAAAACACCAAAAAGACATCACAGGAACAATAAGTGTTGCCTTATTAGACTTTTCGATAACACATGTATTTAAAGTTTTGCCGGATCTCATAATTATACAGCACATTCAGTGTGATAGTTTATACCTACTCGCTTATTTCTTACGCAGTCCCATTCACTCCTTATGATTCTCAGGTCTGCTGGAGATGCATTACTGTGCATTAGTCTCTACCATCCCGCTGATTCTAAGCAATTAGAATGTGTTTCTGAAGAGCTCAGAATATTATAGAAGAGTAATGACTGTTGATCTGCTTTTGGGAAATGGTCAGATAAGCAGGAGACAGAATGTGCTACATAAGGTAAACAGAGTCATCAAGAATTGTATAAATGCATATTTGCTGCCTGTTAGTACTTAGGGGATTAGACATTTTTATCCTACAATTCTTTTGCTGGCATCGTACAAATACATTGTACAAACATATACAGTAACCATAAAATATAGAAATATAAAAAATATCAGCCCACATGTCTACCTGGTGTAATATCCTTATAACTTATCTGGTCCTTGCCCTTATTTTATGTTCAGAATAGCCTTATGCTTATCCCATAATAAAACTCAGAGCAGCAATGAGGGTGAGACTATTGAGGTACTAGCCTCAGGCACACACACTTGAGGGGGCAGAGGCGGCATGCTAGATTGCTGCTCTGAAATATAGGATCTACAAGCTACATAACTAGACTGAAGCTCTTGTATACAACAGAGCTGAAGGTATTTGCCTTTCGCAGGCTGCTCCTGAGTGTCAATCAAGCTGGTGAAGGACCAATCTGATGGGAACTCTGAGATATGAAGACATCTTATAGGAGAAGTATGCCTGAATAAACCTGATGGGAACTACAGCCAAAAGTATCCCATGATGCTAGCTTCTTAATGGGAGTTATACTATAACACCCTCAATGTCTGGCTAACTTTGTGCTGTTAAGAGCTACACTGTGGCACAGTTAATTATTACTTGACAATATACTGACGGCAGCACTTCGGTGTACTGCTAATGGTTCCAAACCAGTATCATCATCATTGTCTAGTTAGCTGTTCAATGATTGGAGCTTTGCTTTACAACAATCTATGTCTGACTACCTACTTATTATTGAGCGCTCTACTGTACCATTGTCTATAGCTTGTTTACTATGTCAGGCTATCTATACACTTGCATGATCCATACTATACCACCTTAGATTATTGTCTAACTATATACTGATGGGAGCTACAATAACTAACTGCATACTAACACTTCCTAAATGGGATGACCATCATTAGTAATTGATTGAATGTATAACCATTTATTTCTGCCTCAGTATATTCTATGATGAACCACTGTGTCTTGCTAGCTTGCTCATTGGTTCTGTACAGTATCACCATTTTTGACTGGCCAAGTATTTACTGAAAGAAAATATGAATTTTCTTGCTATTCATGTACATAATTTCATTTTTCTGCAAAATAACAGCTATGCAACCATATTGAGGAAGGGGGAGAGGGTGCAGGAACAACTAGCTACTGGTTTGCTTGATTGGGAGACTATTCCAATCATCCAACACCTTCTTAATAAAGTAATAATTTCCTGATGTTACTTTTAAACCTCTGACTTTGTAGTTTTAAACTGTCCTTTTGTCCTGATAGTTGACCTCCTTTTGAACCTATTCAATTATTATGTTAATGCTCCTTATGTATTGATGTATAAAAGTTTCTATCATATCCCCTCTCTCTCCTCTTTCCTCCAATAATTACACAATATAAGTTTCAGTTTTCTATATGTACTTATTGTTTTGTGAATTGTCTTGTCTGCTCAGGACAGAGGTAGAGGTCAGTGGCACATATGATCACAATCCCACTATAAAATTGTAATTCTCTAGTGTATGGCACACCGGAGAGTGATTACTGCGCATGCCTCCTGTTCAAGTGTCAATGTCTACCATACATGTGCGATAGTACTGACCCGTAACTACCCAGGTTCCATCCTTCAGCGTTCCACTTTGCTGGGGCAAGAATTGGATGTTAGGGATATTCTAAGTAATATACAAATTCTAAAAACCCTAATTGCTCTGTATATCTGTATATATAGAGGGCAGACATGTTGTTTGGAATCCTGGATTTAACGTTATTATATTTTGTCATTAAAGCATGTATATTTAAAATGCAAACACAATCTTTCAGTAAAACATAACTTAATTGTTATTAAGTTCCTTTAAAAAGAAGAGAGATCTTGACATATTTTGTCTTGGTAATGGTACAAAAAACACTCATGTCCTACTTTTGGTTCATGAAACAAAAAACAATGGTTTAGATCATATACAACATTACACAGGTTATTTTGTCAAAATGCTCAAGCTCCATATTAGATGTTCCAAAGCCTTGCAACCCAGAAAGCACGAGATACTGGGGGTTATTGGGTTGCTTTTTTTATACCTCCCGACACTTTTCAGTGTGGGAGAGTGACCTCTGCCAAAGAGTGTTTGGCAGCGGTTCTCCGACAACAATCGGGCCCTTTTAAGTGTCTGGTTTTTTTTATACTGACTGCTACGGTTGACTGACTGCAGTCACTACCCGAAAGTGCCTTTATGGCAAAGGCAGCACAGGCTCCCAGAATTTGTCAGGTGTCTGCTTTTTACTTAGGTGCCCAAGCTGAGGACGCCACTAAGTAGCGCTCTCGGCTTTTGTGCCATCTTTATACATAACTCCCATTGTCTTTGATCATTCATCAACATATTATTTTCCCACCTTCTTGTGTGGCGTGCCATTGTACCTCAGAATGTAAGTTTTAAAGATGTAAATGCATCTTTAATAAATTTTTAAAAATAATACACGAATCAGTGGGATCTGTTCATAATAAATAAAGTACAGTACAGGTTTGAGCAAGCTTAGAAAGAGCTTCACTGCTTAACCACAAAAACTGTATGACCATACATTTTAATATAGATTTCTTGCAGTAAAATAGTATTCTCATTAAGTATGATGGCATCTTAATTTGGAAAAGTGGGCATATTATTTTTTTTTTTTAGATTTAGCTGTTCTAAGTAATTCATAATACTCAGACTTTTAATTTAAATTAACACCAAATTCGTATTAGGCTAGACAAAAGGTGGGGGTGGAAATATATGTGCCTGGAGTCTTAAATAGGTATCATTTAACTGACAGAAAACAGGGTGAAAAAAGGGCATCCACAGAACTAATGAAGTCTGTCATTTTACATTAGTGTTCATAAAACTGAATCTTTGCAGGACAGGCTGTATAATGGTCCTGCGCCACTGGGTAAGAAACGTAATATTACTTTGAGAGAAGTCAGTTCTTTTGTCTAACCATTTCCAAAAAGAATGATACATACCTTACTAAACGTCTAAAGAAAGCACCAAATTCCCATTACTGAAATATGTTGGATTGGCTCTAACCTTCCAATTAGAATATAATTTACATGAACTTATGATATAAAGCTCTTATCTTTACATTGTAATTTTAGCTCATAACAAAAACTTACTTAAGTGAAAGAGGAAAGCTAGATAATACACTGTTTTCACCTTTTGTCCTTGTCCTGTATATCGTTAGTGACTAGTTATTGTGCGGAAAAGGGTCTATTTTAAAACCCTCTGTCATTATTTAAGTGTTAAGTGTTCATTCAAGCTATCAACCCCATAGATAGTATACACAAAAATAGTGTATTCTGAAACCATTTTTATATGGCGACAACCACAATTAGAATGTTTGCCAGTTGTTTTTGGAGTTCCTTTGGCTTCTGTGCTGTTGCTTGGCAACTAATATAAATGATTTCTAGAAGAATGACTGAAAATTATTGACATGACTTCATGTGTTTATTTCCCTAATTTAACCTAGGAACACTACACAGAAGTCCCAAGATCTTGCGAAACGTTCACTGTTATGCGGAAGTGATAGCAAGATCTGGTGCCCCGATGGCTCCACAGGAGCCAGCAGAGCATTGCATTATAATCTGAATCACTTTACCTACTACATTGCCATCCACAATGCATTCAAACACATAAATAAGCAGGTTTATTAGAATGTATCTCTTTTGACTGACATTTACCCAGATGATCACTGGAGATATTTTTAACACCTTCGCGACAAAGGACGTGCCAGGCACGTCCTGGGAGAAACTCCCTTAACGACAAAGGACGTGCCTGGCATGTCCTGCGGTGAATCAAGCGGTTTTCGCAATCAACGATTGCTTTAACGGTGCTGGTCTATTGCCTCGATGTCGAGGCAATAGCCAGCACCGAAATTTCTATTTGCTGCTGCGTCAATATGGCTAAGCCCTCTGCCGGTCTGAGCTTCGGAAGTGAAAATAACTTCACTTCCGTCGCTCTTAATATGCTACTTGACTGCCCCTAGTGGTAGTTAAGTAGCATTGCAATAGAAAATATTTGAAATACATATTTAATTAATTAAAAACAGGTTATATAGCTATATTAGCCTATAGGGTTAAAATTAAATATTTTTTAGCATAAGGGATAGGGTTAAAATTAAATTAAAATTAAAAAATATTAAGGGATATAATAAGGATTAAAGTTGGGGTTAAATTTAGTGTTAGGGTTAAATTTTGGGTTCGGGTTGGGGTCAAAAGTTCAATATAGGAAAAAAACAAAACACACTATTTTTGGTTTTTGCCCTATAACTCGCAAAAAAATACTGAAAAATATGGAAACATGCATATTTTTGAGCTCGGGACAACATTTAGAAACTATTTAGATGGAGTCTTTTTTTAATGATTTTATTTGTATAAATTATATTTTAGGTCAAAGATAGAAAAAGTGGGTTTTTTAAAAATTTTCATCATATTTTATGATTTTTTTGTAGTAAATTATAAGATATGATGAACATAATGGTATCTAATGAAAGCCCTTCTTATGACGATAAAAACAACATATAATTTGTGTGGGTACTGTATGTGAGAAAGAAAAAAATTACAGCTAAACACAAACACCCTAGAAATGTCAAAACAGCCATTGTCACCAAGGGAAAGTCAAGGTGAAAATGTCTTGTCACTAAGGGGTTAAAAGGCTGATAAATATAAGATGTTAACATTCTACATTGTAAACAAAAACAATAATTCTGCGAAGACAACCTCTTTACAACCTTACGATGAGTAAACTTCTCCTAAGTGTTGATCGAGATATTAAGAAGAGTTAACTCGTTATGCAGGTAATCTGGTGGCAGACTTTGTGCTTTCTGCCAATGTGTAACGTGTCCAAGATTCTGCCTCGCAACCGAGGTAGTGTTCCTAGACCCGATCGGTGGTTTTCCAGTCATGTGAGTATGGTAATCAGTCAATTACCATGATTATATAAAAATTAGATGGCAAAGTCAATGTTTGCCTCCAATTCACTGTCTGTACTTCACATACTGATTGTAAAGTACAGACTGTGACAGCCAAGTGAAAAAAAACATTTGGCGTAAAACAAAAACATTAACCCTTCCCGTCCCTTGCGGATCACAGTTTTGTAATGTTAAAGGTTTATCTAGATATATTATGTATATTATTTTAATTTAACTAACGTTAATGCCCGCATGCCCATGCTGTAGTTCTGATGTGTTTGACCAGTATGCAGGGCCGGTGCAAGGATTTTCGTCTACACAGGCGAAGGTGCATTTTGGTGCCCCCCTGCTCTGATCCGCCACGCCTCCCACACCATTAAGCCTCCTTACATTATATATATATATATATATATATATATATATATATATATATATATATATGAATAATGTATAGTGTAGAAAATAAATACATCTAAATATTCAACTCGCATGCTCTAAATGTGTCACACACTGAAACCCTTAAACACAAAGACACCCTTGCAGTCACACACACAGACACCCTTACCACTTACACACACACACAGTTACACCAATTCACACATAACCTGAGACACACTATTTTGCCACTCAATATGCCAGTATTTAGCCCAGGGGTCCTTAAACTTTTTAAACAGGGGGCCAGTTCACTGTCCCTCAGACCGTTGGAGGGCCGGACTATAGTAAAAACAAAAACTATGAACAAATTCCTATGCACACTGAATATATCTTATTTTGTAGTGAAGAAACAAAATGGGAACAAATACAATATTTAAAATGAAGTAAAGTTAAATCAACAAACTTACCAGTATTTCAATGGGAATATTATGCCAGTCAGAGCCCAGTAATATTATGCCAGTCAGATGCCCAGGAACATTATGCCAGTCAGAGCCCAGTAATATTATGCCAGTCAGATGCCCAGGAATATTATGCCATTCAGATGCCCAGGAATATGCCATTCAGATGCCCAGGAATATTATGCCATTCAGATGCCCAGGAACATTATGCCAGTCAGAGCCCAGTAATATTATGCCAGTCAGAGCCCAGGAATAGTGTGCCAGTCAGATGCCCAGTAATATTATGCCATTCAGATGCCCAGGAATATTATGCCAGTCAGATGCCCAGGAATATTATGCCATTCAGATGCCCAGGAATATGCCATTCAGATGCCCAGGAATATTATGCCATTCAGATGCCCAGGAATATTATGCCATTCAGATGCCCAGGAACATTATGCCAGTCAGAGCCCAGTAATATTATGCCAGTCAGAGCCCAGGAATAGTGTGCCAGTCAGATGCCCAGGAATATTATGCCAGTCAGATTCCCAGGAATATTATGCCAGTTAGATGCCCAGGAATATTATGCCAGTCAGATTCCCAGGAATATTATGCCAGTTAGATGCCCAGGAATATTATGCCAGTCAGATTCCCAGGAATATTATGCCATTCAGATGCTCAGGAATATTATGCCAGTTAGATGCCCAGGAATATTATGCCAGTTAGATGCCCAGGAATATTGTGCCAGTCAGAGCCCAAGAATATTATGCCATTCAGATTCCCAGGAATATTATGCCAGTTAGATGCCCAGGAATATTATGCCAGTCAGATGCCCAGGAATATTATGCCAGTCAGATTCCCAGGAATATTATGCCAGTTAGATGCCCAGGAATATTATGCCAGTTAGATGCCCAGGAATATTATGCCAGTCAGATTCCCAGGAATATTATGCCAGTTAGATGCCCAGGAATATTATGCCAGTCAGATTCCCAGGAATATTATGCCAGTTAGATGCCCAGGAATATTATGCCAGTCAGATTCCCAGGAATATTATGCCAGTTAGATGCCCAGGAATATTATGCCAGTTAGATGCCCAGGAATATTATGCCAGTCAGATTCCCAGGAATATTATGCCAGTTAGATGCCCAGGAATATAATGCCATTCAGATTCCCAGGAATATTATGCCATTCAGATGCCCAGGAATATTATGCCAGTTAGATGCCCAGGAATATTATGCCAGTTAGATGCCCAGGAATATTATGCCAGTCAGATTCCCAGGAATATTATGCCAGTCAGATGCCCAGGAATATTGTGCCAGTCAGAGCCCAAGAATATTATGCCATTCAGATGCCCAGGAATTGCTCATTAAACCTCCCTCCTCCCCCCTTTCCCAGACCCCAGTACTTACCTCCATGCCGCTGTTCAGGTCCGTGGCTGAGAGGGAAGCGCTGTGCGCTCCCCTCAGGCCGTGCGCATTCAATAAAGTGTGTTGAAAAAAAAAGTTTCAACACACTTTATTGAATGCGCACGGCCTGAGGGGAGCGCACAGCGCTTCCCTCTCAGTCACGGACATGAACAGCGGCATGGAGGTAAGTACTGGGGTCTGGGGGAGCGGGCGATTTTCCCGCCCCCCCATTGGTGCGCCCTAAGGCAGCCGCCTGTGCTGCCTTACGGTAGCGCCGGCCCTGCCAGTATGTTGTATTTTGTACTGGTTAGAGTTCTTTTCAATTTGTTTGTTTTTTTGTGGGTCTGGAAACCTATATTTTTATTATTTAGTTAGTTAGTTGTGATAAGTGGGTTTGTGTTAGCGTTGCACTGGTTGTGTGGAATATTAATGGAAAAATAGTAAAACAAGCATTTTTTTTGTAAAAATAGTCCCTCTTTTATATGCATTTTTGATTACTAAATTGTAGATTAGTTGTTCCCAAACCAGTCCTCAAGGCCCATCTAACAGTCCAGGATGTAGGTATTACTCAGTTGTGTCTAAGGTGTTTTTTTTTTAAATTAAACTCCTTAGTTCTTCAGGGGATAAAGTTTGTCTGTCCAACACCTTCTTGTAGATAGGCAAGCACACCAGTCAGTTGTGGCACAAACACAATCTAGGCTTAGCTGGCAGAACTTTACCAACCCATTTTAACTATGGCCTTTAACACTTTGGATATAAATAGAAGAAAAAGCTAAATGCTCCAAGACGATCCTTTATTATAAACACGTAAAAATGCTGAACAGCACTCAGTCATGCGAAACGCGTTAGGTGTGTTTTCTCCTAACTCACTGTCTGTACTAATGTGAACATTTTTACAGTGTCTAATAAAGCATTATCTTGTTACTGTACATATGTGGAGCATGCCCATTTGTTCATCTGTTTACCCTCATATCAATAACAATTTTTCATGGACTCCTGAGGCTGCCTTATTGTGGTGAGACTCAGACTATGCCCTGATGTGCATGTGAATCTCCTTATATATTTTTTCTTTAACACTTTGGTAAAATAACTCCCACCGGTGTCAAAACACCAAGATACATTTCCCAGTTTTGTTCCATGTAACTGAGGCAGTGTTCCTAGACCCAATCGGTGGTTTTCTGGTCATGTGATCATGGTAATCAGTCAATTACCATGATTATATAAAAATTAGATGGCAAAGTCAATGTTTTCAAACGTTGCCTCCAATTCACTGTCTCTACTTTACATACTGATTGTAAAGTACAGACAGTGACAGGCAAGAGAAAAAACATTTGATGTAAAAAAAAGTTAACCCTTCCCATCCCTTGCTGATCATAGTTTGTTAATGTGATCAGTTTCCTTCCTATTTTATGGCCCTGTCAAAACACCAAGACACATTTTCCCAGTTTTGTTCCATGTAAATGCAAGTTGCTTGTCCTGGAGATGTGAACTTTAAATTCTAGGTTTAAAAGCAATAGATGCAAATTCTACATGTTTTCTATTAAATCATCTACTTTTACACTTCAATAATCCATTATACCACCATGGGGAACCAAGTGATATATGTGTCTACCATAGACAAACTTTGATGGGGTAATGGCTATGAATTATGTATGTTGTAAATGTAACATTAAAATAAATGCAACCCTATAGGATGTAAGTACCCAATACTAAAGTGAAGATATGGTCGCCCTATCTTATGGGGTAGATATCTATGCTTAGCTGTTGCAATGAGTGAACCAGAAAGCTGTGATGAGAAAGTGCTACAAGTTGAGTAGAAATTACAAAAAAATATTAATCCACTACCCATATGACTGCAATGTATGCATGGAAAAATGAACAAGGTATACCACACTCCTTTCCATGCTTTAAAAATCTATAATGTGCTTAGCTCGTGGAACTGAACAACAAAAAGTATATAAAAGCCGCAGTATAATACTATATTGTGCAATACGTTATAAATAACATTACCTTGTTGTAATGGCGACAACCACAATTAGAAAGTCTCCATATAGTGCCTGCTATATGCCCATTTATCAAAAATGTCTAAATAGGTGGCATTGTTTCTCCAATTACTTGAGCAGCCATGGGCATTTTTGGGCCAGTTCACAAGATTGATGAATACTTTGCTTATTTTGCTTTACATTGCCTTCTGGGCAGAGTTATCATGTGACACATCTGGAAAAAGTATTCAACAATACTTTTGTAGCTCTAGTGACTTTTCCAGACTTTATGAGATGCCTGAAAAAGCACCCATTTTGCAGGTGGGTCAGATGGGTCTATTCACTAAAATTCTACTTTGTAAGTTGACGTTCATTTTGAGACTTAATCAAATTCGGCACCCAAGTCTGACCCAGGTTTGAATCTTCCCCATTGAAAGTAATGGGAGGTGAAATGGTCAAAGCTGTTTTTCAGTCCATGAGTTTTACTTAGTCTCAAAAATAGCTTAATTTTTCTCAAATGCTTCAAGGATAGTATACAATGTCCAGTATTTAACAGTACAACATGCCCCCCTCTGATTAACTATACTGTGGACCCCGCTGCAGGGAACTGCAGCTGGATCCCACCTGTCAGATGAGGCCACTTTGAGTTGTCTCACTCTGACAAGCTAAATGTAACCAACATTCAAAGTGAACACCAGTTACAATTATCCACATTGTGCCCTGCCCAAACTTCCGGGTTCAGGCACGCCTGTGTGACATCACAAGTGATATCACAAGGTCTTGCTATATTTTGTCATGGACTCACAGGGTCTGTAAAGATTCTAATTGTGTCTCTACCTACTTGTTCCTTGCTCTCAATGACTCTGGACAAAAGTACCACTGGATGTGAAGGGTTTATTATAGAAGATAACATTAGAAGAATGTTGCCATATTATTATCATACCATCACTGTTGTCATAGTAAAAATGGGTAGCCATAAATGGAAATATGGTAAAGGATAAAAACAGGTGTCTAAGCACAAATAATACATTTACTCTCCCTAACCTCCTTATGAAAATATAGAAAAATGTAAACTTACCTTTTTCTGATAGTATTTTCTGATATAACTTAAAGCTGGATGAAACATTTTTTGTGTGTCTACTTCCTGTCATGAAATGCTGGTGAATATGATGAAGCTTGTGTTGGCTCTCACAAGAACCGCCTTAACAGCGAATCATAGAAATTAATTATTTATTTGCTGAGTAACATTCAGTGAGACCTGTCTTGCCTTAGGATGCAAAAAATGGCAAAAAAATCCATTACAAACACTTTTTGTTTTTACAAATGGCTTCAGTGGAAGAAAAAAAATACACTAAATATTTATGGTTAATGCCAATATCTCTAATGCAACTTGAATGCAGCTGTGAAAAACAAGGTGAACACATGCATCACAATCTCAAAATAGAGCTGCACATAGATGCCAATTTTCAAAAATATAAATATGTGTACAATCAAGGCTAGTACTCAGGGCTTCTGGGAATTATATAATAATGAGGTTGATGTGGAGAATTGTGTATATGCCACTAAGCACATCACTCGCCTTTTTATATTAATCTCCTTAGAATGTGTTTAACCAGGAATAATATACTGAAATTCACTTTTTTTCATGTATGTCTTGAGGACCAAATGCAGAATTGTATTACCCAGTGTTTCACATTTAAGATCATAAACAAAATATATACATACACAATATGGACAAAAGTATTGTGACACCTGACCATTACACCAACATTACCCCTTCTGGAAGGCTTTACACAAGATTTGTGAGTTTTTCTGTGGGAATTTTTCTCCCATTCATCCAGTATTTGTGAGGTCTGGCACTGATGTTGGACAAGAAGGCCTGGCTCACAATCTTCGCTCCAAAAGTGTTTGATGGGGTTGAAGTCTGGGCTCTGTGAGGGGCACTCAAGTTCTTCCACATCAAACTCATGCAACCATGTCTTTATTAACCTTGCTTTGTGCATGGGGGCACAGCCATGCTGGAAAAGAAAAGGGCCTTCCCCAAACTGTTGCCACCAAGTTGGAAGCATAGCATTGTCCAAAATGTCTTGATATGCTAAAGCATTAAGATTTCCCTTCACTGGAAGTAAGTGGACTAGACCAACCCATTAAAAACAGCCCCATGCTATTATCCCCCTCCACCAAACTTTACAGTTGGCACAATGCAGTCAGGCAGGTAAAATGCTCCTGGCATCCGACAAACCCAGACTCACCCATTATATTGCCAAACAACTGGCGCTTTGTCAAAACGCGTCAAGCTTTGTGCGAAACGCGTCAAGCGTGTGTTGTTTCTGTTTTGTACCTGTCTCCATTCTCGATGGTTTTATTATTCTTTTTTTGATTTAATAAAGTTACTTTTTACAAACCAACTATGGATTGATGCTGTCTACCTTCCGGATGATTTCAGCTGGCACTACTTCTGTTTGTTCCTGTTGTCTGCCTAGGGTGTGAGTAGACCCCTTTTCTGTGCTACAGCACCTGGAAGCTAATCTTACTCACTCCACTGTTACTTGGGGCTTGATCCGGTTAGAATCTGCTTGGAATTCCTTAAATTAATGAGCAAAAACAAAACATTTTGTGCCTTTTTATTTTTACCGGCTATCATTGAATAGCTGTTTGTGCGGTTTTTTGACATTGCGATAAACTTCCATTGAAAGAATGGACTATTGTACAGGTGCGGTAAAATGTTTTCAAAGTGTATCAAAGATACATTAATGAAATTATCACAACCATTAATGACGATAATGGCAGGCGTTAAATACAAAATCCCTCTTATGGCAATTTTACAAATAACAGGGGCTATGGTATCTACCCCATTATTTACTATTCCTCTAAATCTCCTCAAAGGAAGTTTTTTTCATGTGAAAAGTAGCATTGTCGGTGTAAGGTGAACCAATTCTGGCATGATATGTTATGAGGTCATAGTCATGGCATTCTCATTAGTCTAATGATCTGCCAAGAATCCTATTGTCTCCAGGCAAAAACAAAGAGTACAGCAAATCTGCTCTTTATCAGTTATTAGAAACATGGATATTCCATTTCTCCCCAAAGAGTCTAATTTCAGAGGGTAAATAATGCAGTGATACCTGGCACAAGGACAGCTCTGCTAAACTGTTTCTACTTCCTCAACAAGTATATCTGCTTTTTCATCCAGGTTTAGAGCAGCAAAAAATAGGTGTTTAATTAATTGTGATAACTTCAAAGTAGAGGGGTCTCGTAATTAGTGCTGGATCATTACATTGAACTGTGTACTAACTTGAAAACCTCAATTTATTTTCTAACCTATTAAATGAGCTCTTCTATCAAACTGATTTATTTTAGTCAGACACGGTAAGTGAAACCTCACTATGTAATGTGCAAAGCTCTATTCATTCTTACATTTTGACAAGGAACTTATACCAAGTACTTTGGACTATAAGTCCCATTATGCTCATTTAACATTACATGGTTGATTCCCTCTGGTTCAGAGTTTATCAGTAAATGCTGCCTGTTCCAGCACATTGACACACATGAAACACGGGGGGGGGGGGGGGGGGAATTACTGAGGACTAAATAAGACTAGTTATGATGACACACATAGCAGTGGGGGATGGGACTCTTCATCGCGGCTACTTCTGCGCAGCCGATTCACCGCCGACTCTACAGCACAAGACAGATCGTCGCTGGAGATTTCATTGTGGGACATTTCATCGCTAAAGGTAAGTATTTTACCGATTTTAGTTGGTTTAGAATTAGGGTTTAGGGGGTTAGAATTAGGTTTAGTGTTTAGTGTTAGGGGTTAATTTTACTATTAGGGGTCGGGGGTTAGTATTAGGTTTAGTGTTAGGGGTTAATTTTACTATTAGGGTTTAGGGGGTTAATTTTAGTATTAGGGGTCGGGGGTTAGTATTAGGGTTAGTATTAGGGTTAGTATTAGGGTTTAGGGGGTTAATTTTAGTATTAGGGGTCGGGGGTTAGTATTAGGGTTAGTATTAGGGTTAGTATTAGGGTTTAGGGGGTTAATTTTACTATTAGGGGTCGGGGGTTAGTATTAGGGTTAGTATTAGGGTTTAGGGGGTTAATTTTAGTATTGGGGTTAATTTTAGTGTCAGTATTGGGATTTAGTGTTTAGTGTTACTATTGGGGTTTGGGAATCATTTATTAGGGGGGGGATTTTCGTTTTACTTTTAGATTTGTAAGAGGTGACAGTTCAGCGCTGAACTGTCGGCTCTTACATAGCTGCAGCCGTGGTGAAACGGCCACGTTATACTTCATTGCTGACAGTTCAGCGTTCTATCTGCCGCGCTGAACTGTCAGCGATAAAGATGCGGCGAAGAAGTGTCCTAGACCCTAGCAGTGATCAATGAATTTCAAAGCATAAGCAACGTGTATTAAAATGCTTTATAAAGGCACCCTGCCAACCTTAATATTGCTTATAGTGTGAGTGTAGAGAATAAAACATTATGAAATATGATCTACACAATGGGATAGATTTGGTGTCCCCCTTTATATTTAAAAGTGGCGTTAGCAGCAAATTAACACTAATCGCTAATACCATTAACCTGCGCGGTAATTACAACGTGAAAAAAATCATTACAGCACCCACTACAAACTTCCAGTCTGTCTATGGAGGATTACCACACCCATTACAAAAACCCCACCACTGAAACACAGTTCTGTGCAGTTATTACCACACAGTGATTCAATGACAGCCAGTAAAAATTAACAGGCAAAATAATCCTTATTTTTTTTGCCATCAATTTAACACAAACAATGAACAACTTATATGTACATTGCTGGACATACCCATTTTAAAACTTTCATTGCTGTACAGAATATAAACAGTGCTCCAGACAGCACTGAAAGGGTAATCTTATAAAAATAAATTGGGAGAGCCAAGGGGGCTCCCACAATGCCCTCCACCTCTCTTCCAGAAAATAAAAATGATTGGCCCTCAGCAGAGAGCTGAGCCAGAAGGAAATCCCAAAATATCAAAAGATAGCAGGAGGCGACTGGCTGATTGTCAGCCAATCAGAACCCTCAATGTCCAAACCATACTATTGGCTGGTTTTATTTATTGATCTATTGTATCATGGTAGTGTCACTGTTATGTATACCAGGTTGGAAGTTGGATGCAGGGGCAGGAGCAGGTGTAATATCCTGTGCAGGGTGACCAGTCTCTCCCAAGGGTGAAGCCCCAGGCATTGGGTGGCCACAAAACAAGCCCAGGTCACAAGCCAAAAGGTCAGGGCTGGTAAAGGCCAGAGCAGTCAGGATACAAGCTGAGTCGCTACCAGTCAGAATATCAGAAAAGTAGAGACTGCAAACAGAGGTCAGACAGACACAAACGTTCCAGCAAAGCATGCTGGGAAGAGGGGTTTACATAACAGGGCAGTAATGAAAGACAAGGAGCAGATATTTAGGTATGGACAGGAGGTAGACAGCAACAAAGCAATGTTGCAAAGCAAGCCCAATGGTTGCGAGCAGAACAGTTATAGGCACCAGCACCACAGCAGCCCCAACAATCCCAACAGAGGTCACTCTAGCCCCCTCCCAAAATATCTGGTTTATAAACTTTTTCCTCATCATCTTGGTTCTCTTCAGATTCCTTTTTAGAACTACTAAGTAGGAATCAGTCCATGATTTAAACTGTGATGGAAAGCTCTCCATCACAGCTCATCTAGACAGCTGTCAGATAAAGAGGCTAAAGTGGTGGTTCTACGCAAAGATGGCATGGGTTCCTGACGGGTTCCTGGCATGCAGAGATAAAAGTAACCTGTGGCCCTGGGGCAGGGGAGCAGTTTAACACTACCAAGTTAATAAATGTACAGTAAAATATAGTCAGCTAAGTTAAAACAGAAAATGAAAAGAAAACATTTTCCTACATGTAATGCAGACACTTTCTGTTATTCTTAGCATATTTAACACAAAGTAGCAATGAGAGACATAATCCTTTTGTAAGTTCTCATATGCAGCTTAAAACTAAAGTGCAATTTTCAGATTTGAAACATTTTTTTCTATGACTTTTAATAGGCTTGCAAGGGCTATTCCAAATCACGCATTTAACCTGTGATCTGGCTTATTTTCATGCATTTAATTTGTCTAGGTTTGTAAGGAACACTGCTTCCAATCTTAATTTACTGAAAGTAAATGAAGTGAAGTTTTTAAGGAGAGGGTCAATGCATTTCAATAAAGGGCTCCATGGATATATAATATAACCAACACACTATTTTACTTAAATGCAGTTAAAAATGACTCTTTAATACGCATTTTAATAATATTCATTTTTTACAACATATTTAAAACTATTCCCCATAACTAACCAATTTCCGAAAAATATCATGAAGAACATGAACACTGAAGACAGTACTTAATATTTGCGAGCTACAGCACTTTGTCTACTGCAATGGTTTGTAACCAAGAAACGTATGGGTCTGCTCCGTAAAGAGAGTATTGCAGGGAACTAAGATGGGATTTTTAACTTTAGGCCAATGTAGCTAAACAGGAAGAATCATCCTATGGAGCTGAGTGGGATAATTTGGGATAATAACTCAGTGACTTTGGCTTTAAGTTTGACATTCCTGTCTCAATTCATTGCAATTTTCTCTTTACTGTAGACACTTCAGCATGCTCCATTTTTGTTTAACAAACTCTAAAAGGAAGTTAGTTTGAATAAGAAATAAACAAAATGCAAAATAAAATTGAGGCTTATTCACTGAACAGTGAAATGTGGCATGCTCACAAGAGAATAGCTAAAATGGTGGACATGTTGAAGGATTTGTTGAAGGATTTATGGAACAATAAAGCTTGAAATACTAGAGCCAGTATTACAGGCTCCAGCATATGTGAGTGCCATACTTGGGGGGCAGTGGAGATCCAGCTTCAATTTTATACATATAGAGGGGCATGTACTAAAAAAACTAAAAATAAATTGTGCTTTGCTTCTATTGCAATGTACTAAACATTTAATACTCAAATAGTACATCCGGGCAAATTGCGAATGAAAACGGGCATAATTGAGAATAAAAACTGGCAATTTTGCAAATATTTTTTCTACCTCTTTTGATAGCACTTGCTAACAGCTGGTGTAATTTTCACATGCAAACAAGAATTAATTTTCACAAAATATTCACAAAGCTCTTTAGCATGCACGAATATAATCACAATTGATTAGCTCAACTGGAAAAAAAAGCATGCTAAAGAAAAATAAACGGAAGAGGTGCAAATCAGCGAAAGAAAGTGCAGAATGTTACAAATAGTTGCAAATTGCTCCTTATTCATGTTTTACCTACTTTTTCCCCACTGCACTTGTTTAGTACATGACCCCCATAGTGTCACACATGGTTTGCTTTCTGTTTATTTTGTCTTTTTTATGTGCCTGAGGATATCAAAACTCTATATTTGATAAGTATTTAACATTTTTTATTTTCTTACTCTTTAGAACACTGCTTTATATTTTTGTATTCGTTTGTTCTCTTTTATGTGTTGATAATATTCCACTTTTTATTTAATATTTCTACACTAGTTATCATAATTGTTTGTTCCTGATTTACCGACATGGTCACATGTTACTCTTATGGAAGTTTTAGATGTCTTGGACAACCTATCAGATCACCAACTGGGCGCTCTTTGGCCACTAATTAATAACACTCCTAACGAGGCTAGAACTATGACATAGTTCCCCTTAATAAATCATGATCTACTCGGTATAGACCGATTTGTTCTGAGTTGGATTCGGGTTGGATATAATAGCCTAATCAACCTAATCCCCAAAATGCAGCTACTCAACATACATGAATCAGAATCGTCAGTTCGAGCTGTTCAGAAACCAAAGTAATTGAGGCCTTTGTTTCAGGACAGTTTTACCATAAAAAGTATGCAAAAAGCAATATGCGATGATCACCCCAAAATACAATTTGGATATGGGCATGATAGGCTTAATTCGTGCATTTCAATTCTCCTTAGATAGAGAATTCAACTTTACAACCCTCTAAACTACACTAAAAATCATTTTAAAATACTTTTTTTTTAACAAGGACTTGCCTACATATATGCTCTAATTTAATTTTCAAAACAAATATCTAGTATTATGACATTTGGAAAAAAAATACTCCACAGCTGGAGTTGTGCAACAATTACATATTCAAGTGGAATGTGGATATCTCCCAGGTTGTGCTGTGTTCTTGTTAGTTATTGGCTGTGTGTGGTTTTCAATTTTAAAAAGTATCATTTTGTTGCAAATATGTTCTTTTCTGTTTCTCTTCTGGTTTCAATACAGATTTTTTTCGATATTTTCGTGTTTTATTCTTGTCCGAAATCCTACATAGGATATAATGGTTACCACTTTGGTTCAGTGAGTTTTAGGTTGCATTTGGTTTCGGCAGGTATCAGCCTGTATCTGCTATGATGACTAGAGTTGAGCGGACACCTGGATGTTCGGGTTTGGCAGGTTCGGCCGAACTTCAGAAAAAAGTCCGGGTACGGGCTCGAACTTGATCCCGAACTTGACTCCGAACCCCATTGAAGTCAAGAGGGACACGAACTTTTGGGCACTAAAATGCCTCTAAAAAAGTCATGGAAAGGGCTAGAGGGCTGCAAAGGGAATTAAAATGTGGGTAAGAGTAGGACATGTGCCCTGCAAACAAATATGGATAGGCAAATAACTTCAAAAAACATAAAATACATAAAAATTAAAAATACAGCTGAGCCATAAAATAGCACTAAATGGGATCTTTGATTTTAGCATTGGAAGAACATAAATCTAAATCTAAAGCATGGCTGCCAGGATGATCAACAGAATTATCCATTTGAGAGAAGGTTGGAGTGCAGGGTATTCTCTTTCAGTTTATACTGAAGTGACCCATACGTTTAGGAGGCAGTGACCGTGGCGGTGTAGGTGGAAGCGGCGCTGGAGGAGGAGGAGGTAGCCATAATTTTTCAAAGTGCGCTGTAAGCACAGTATTTGACGGTTCTATTTGACTCTCAAATATGAAGTGCACCGCAAGACGCAAATGTACTATTTAGCACCCAAAACTTTTAGAATTTTTCAAAGTGCACTATAAGCCCAGTATTTGACGGTTCTATTTGACTCTCAGATGTAATACATGTAATGCTATTGCTATTCTATTGAGCAAAAAGAAGGAGGAGGAGGAAAAAGAAGAAGCGGTACTCAAAACCTTTGGCAACTGGCTGAGAGTGCTCCTCACTATTCTGCTCCATTGACGGGATTTGGGTAGACTTGCCTTGTGGAGATATGACAAGCAATTTTGTCAATACCTCGCTGCCCATCCTGGCATGCGCTTCAACCATGGTTAAAACTCATGATGACACAAAAGGGGTCGCCCTTTCACATCAGGGCTGGTGGAGGGACACAGAGCATGTATGCCAGCCGCCGGCAAAAAAAAAAACACTTGCTGGCTGTTTAAGGACATTCTTTGACCTGCTATAAATTACCTGCTGGTTGCCCTCATGCTCTGGAGAGGGGAGGGGTTTCATGTGCAGTCAGCGGATTTTCTTCTTCTCAGATAATTTGGCAGTTATAAATTCGTGAACTACATATCTGCACACTCTACTCTGATGGTGTGGCTTTTGAGGCATTTTTTAATGTGTAGTTTCATGAAAAACATGTACCTGGTCAACTTAATGTCATAGCTGATGCTCTTACCCGATTCCAGTGGTAACAGTTTCAGGAACCAGCTGTTTGAGCTCTTCCCAGTGACTTTACCAGGGACTTTCTGGCAGCGCAAGGTGAAGGATGTGTGCGATCACTCAATGTGTGTTTTGAAGGGGCAGTCTAGTTCCCAAACTCACTTTAATGTAGGTTAAAGACTACTGCCTGTAGAACGAACAGCTTTTTCCCAGTGTAATTTGATGCAGGCATTCTGCATAAATCACATTTTTAATATTCTACTCAAGCCCTCCCCTGCATGTAGAGTACAGCTGCAGCCAGCACTGAGCAACATATCCGTTTGTATAATTTTAGCCACTTCCTCTCTGCTCTGCTGATGGAATAGAAAGCATTGGGAATGTGATTTATGACCGCACTGCCAATCTGTCCATTAACCTGAAGTATGCGAACAAGAATGATGTACCACCACTTCCAGGCTCATCCAGCTCTGATGTTCTGCAGACACTTCACAGCATTCATAAAGACCTTAGTTCTGCAGTCTCCAGCAACATCGCCAGTGCACAGTCTCGTCAAAAGGAGAATTATGATCATCACCACAAAAGCAACAAAGAGATTATCACAGGGTCCATAGTTTACATCTAAAATAGTTGACATATCCGCAATGTGGGATCCAAGCTGGAGTGTCGCTGGACTGGTCCATATACTGTTGTTGAGTCCCTCAGCAAAAGCTGTTTTGAGCTAAAAATGTATAAAGCGACACAATCCTAAGTAACACCTACCACGCCAGCAACCTCAAGTTCTACAACATTAAATATGCCACATTAAAATCAAATGTTTCCCATGACCTTGAGCACTCAACCATTCCTGACCACCCCTGTGACACCATGAGGGACAAACCACAGCAATCCAAGAGACCAAAGAGGGAGCTAGACGAGACTAGTGGCACTACGAAATCTGTCAGCAAAACCCCCCAAATCGAACAGTATGTTCAGCCCACTCTCCAGCAGTCCTCAAAAGAACCTCAAAGCAGCGCTGGGACTGACATCAACAAAAGTAATATACTTTGGCCAATCTTCTGAACTATGACAGCCAAGATGAACGTACTAGACGAAAGACAATGGCAACTGTTACTTCTGCTCCATCAGTTATATACTCACAGGATTGGTAGAGAGACATGGAATCATCCAAGATCAAGTCATGCAGCACATGAACACTTACTTTACCACAAAGCTCCACCACTACCTGAGCCAGAAGGTTAATAAACTGTCTCGGGAATATCACTAGATGGAGTATGGGAAACTGATGCAGAGGTCATGGACTCCGCCAGTTTAATAGGATAGGATGTTGCAGTATATACCAAGGTTGGCCATTCAATGCAGTGGCTAACATATCCTGCCATCTTTAGTCTACATCGATTGACAGGTCATTCATTATATCTTGAGAATATGTCAGAACACTTAAATGTTTTAATCGGTGTTTAGATATTTCTTTTTTTAGTGCATGCTTAATTATAGTCTGCACTTTATTAGTTTGCAATGGCATTTAAGTGATTAAAATTGTGTATTTTAGTTTCTAAGGTTGTGTCAACAACAGGAGAAATACAATCAAAATGTAATATCTAAGTGTGTTTTTTTTTAATTTAAGTTAAGATAGTTTAGCCAGACGATTAAGTTCAAAACAGAACTCTCATGGGGCTGCTTTGAGTGTGTGGAGGGTATAATCTGGCCTACGGGGTTATGAAATAGCCTAGCCTGTTTTATACCTGAAGTAAAAAATGGACTTGCCCAGAATATTCCTAGGGTGTAAAACAGGCTTGCCTACTTTAACCTTGGGTATAGTCTGGGGAGGAGGTATATTTTGGACTGTTACACTGGCATAATATTCTATTGTAGCCTTGTGTTACCTTAAAGGGACTGTTTGAGGCCCAAAATTCATCTTCCAAATGTTAATGCGTATTAATGTGCTTTCAAAGTACTTTACAATTCATGTTTTACATTTTGCATTGCTTAAAATATGAAATACTTAGATGAAATTGTGAAATTACAGCAGTTTGCAAGAAACCAGAACTGCCCACACTAGCTGAGTAAAAGTAAATTTCCTTTTTTTGCAGAACCAATGAGAGTAAAGAAATCAATAGTGATGTCATCAGACAATGTGTTGTACTGTTAAGAGATCCTACTGTGTACAAGCAAGTTTATCACTGACTACACAATGTATTCTAATCCAGCAGCACAGGAAGTAACTAAATGAAACTAAACCTTATATGCTCAGTGTCTATATAATCAATGCTGCTGCATTGGTAATTTTCATGCAGTGTAATCACTGGGGGAGGGCTTGAGTCAAATAACAAAAATGTGTTTTATACAGAATGTCTGCATCAAATTACACTGGAAAAAAGCCTGTGCACTATAAAAAGCAGTAGTTTTCAACGTGCACCAAAGTGAGTTTGGGGACTAGACTGTCCCTTTAATATTGAATTTTGAATCTTATGCACAGAAATTACATTGAAACTGTATCCTACAAAAAAACACAGAGCTGAGATCCCTGGAAAAATATGGAAGCACTTTAATTTTAGTTACATCTATCAATACTAGGGTTTGGCATCATTATTTAAATTCAATACAGGAACAAAAAGAGCTCTGCTTTCTCTATTGGATAAATGGTTTTGTTAGATGTTCTCAAACCACAGTTTTAATTTAATCCTTTATAATCAACTTATTGAATATTCACTGTCTTTTTCCCCAAATATCTTTAGCATTGTTATGATATAATACCTAATATGATATAAACAAAGGAAATATATTCCATGGTATCATTACCACTTAAATCACTGTTCCATATATTTTTTCATGTGTGGGCTCTACATCTTGTAAATTCACATGATATTTGGCCATAACATACTAAAATAAACACATTCTTCTGATGTATAGCAAATAGTTTTCGAAATATCTAGAGTATCATGTCACTGAAAGACAGTTTGCCTCTTTCAACTGCTTTACTAAATCTGCTTCACCCTGCTTGGATCAGCAGTACTACTTTCCAATAAATACTATAATATGGCTGCATGTCACACTATCTTCATGAAGGAAACCTATGTTGTAGTAGGACATATAAAATAGAAAATACTTTAATATGCTATAATTCATTCCATATTGCATCTCCATTTACAGGCCTATAGTTATCACTTTTCCTTATTTCCCTCTTTGTATAATGTAGCATTATACATTTTCCAATATTCAGGCACAAAAAATTGTATCTGCCGACACATTCTATTTTTCTAAGTTTCTATGTTAATATATAGTAAATGTTGGGTTACCTCTGGGATCAGTGTCTTGGCATTAGTTCCTTGCAGCATGTCAAGTTCTTGAGTATGGATATGTTTGGCATCCCATTTCTGGCACCAGGAAGTAATGCTGTGAGATTTGAATTCCTATTGACTTGGGGGGAAGTCTACTAGAAGTTGCAATGGATTACTAAGTTCCTTATGTATCCTACCATTTCATATGGATAATTAATGGATACCCAACAAGGAAAATCTTGATCTGGTATAAGAAAGGCCTCTGCTCTAAGTCACACTGAAGATAAATCATTTTTTTAATGACTAAATGTTGTTTTGTGTGGTCCCCTCTCCTCATCACATTTTTTCCTGTTGTTTTATTAAGGAAAGCATCCTAGCATTAAACCAATAATTGAATGTCCCTATTGCAATAGGGAATAAAAGTGAGTTGACCATCTTTCACATATTGCATTAGTTATATTCTTCTTTCATGATGACCGTCCTTTTTTTATATGTTTTTAATCCCATTGAGGAGCATACTGTAATGTACAATTTCCTCGTAAACTATTTCCACAATTACCTTGATCACAGATGTATGAATATCCTCTTGTTTTAAATAAAGTATGGAATTAGGGTATACTTTGAAACAGATAAAAATCTAAATCCTGGGGATAAGACAAGCTCAATTGTCTATTTCTTTGAAATAGACAGCAAAATGGTACAACTACCTCTGCCATGTGCTTTCAATTAATAGCTTGGGTCGTATTTATTAAAATAGGAAACATTAAATTCTTGCAGATTATTTGAAGGCACGCCATGCATATTTATTAAGAATAGTAAGGCTGAAAATATTTTTGTTCATTTACAAAAATAGATTTATTTAATAGAATTATGTTTAATAAGCCACTCAACAAAACATTATTCTTAATAGTAATAATAATACAAAAATATGTTAATTTGTTCACATATTTCAAGAAAATGTAAAGGATGATTGTCTTATTGCTTATATTTTTTGGATTGGAATGAAGTGATTTGAAATTTTACATATCTAGGCTTACATGTTATCAGTTTAATAATCAAACTTGTATTTCTGAAATACAATCCTTACAGAATGTAACCTCTACAAATTGCCAAATCTCAAAATTAGAAATGAAAAGTAAATTATTAAGAAAGCAACTTCATATTCTATGGCTGGATGAACAAAACCTATTTAAATTAGTGTGTAGACATCAGGTATCAAGGTAGGAAGGAACAATTGTGTTAAATAGCTACATGTACAGTTCACCATATGTCATATACACGTATTGGACAAAAGTATTGTGACACCTGGCCATTACACCAACAGTGACTTTTATGACATTGCATTTAAATAGACATTAATATATAACTGGTCCCCCCTTTGTAGCTATAAAAGCTTCCACTTGTCTGGGAAGACTTTCCACAAGAGTTTGGAGGGACTTTTTCCTATTCATCCCTTAGAGCATTTGTGAGGTCAGGCACTGATGTTGGACGAGAATCCAATGGATTTCACCCTAAAGGTATTCGATGGGGTCGAGGTCAGGGATCTTGCAAGCCACTCAAGTTCTTCCACATCAAACTCTTTCAACCATGTCTTTGTAGACCTTGCTTTGTGCACTGGGGCACAGTCAGGCACCAATATTGTACATGGTGGACATATATTGATGTTCAATGAGCCTTGACAGACCTTGTGTCCTTGTACAGAAACTTTGTTTATGCCTTCCTCTAAATAGCCTAGGTTTAAAGTGTTTTCACTTTGGGAGAAGTTGTCTCCAGAAAATGTGTCTATAGAAAAGTCTAAAGCAAACAGCAGCCTTCCTCACTATACACAGTCCTGAGGCAACCATATTGTGGTCTTTTGTACCAGGATTCCCTGGCTTAAATTCAAATGAGGTTCCACCTGCTTGCTATCATGATAGAATAAGTGTACCAAGAAATGATAGCAATATGAAGAGTCCTTGTCATTGATTAGTATGTACATCAAATTGGCATGCTAGCTACCTGCCAAATACCTTTGTCAGAAAGAACCTACCTCGCTGATTGACAGGAAAAAACCAGGAACCAAAACAGTCTTGCAAAGAGACTCAAAATGCCAGGAGAAGACCATGGTTTTTTAAACACCTAATTTCAAAGCATTACATACATAATGTATTTTTTATATTTAAAAAAAATCAGTGATGTATTTTTTTAAGCAACAAGCCAGCATCACATTAAATATGTACTACAAATAAGAAAACATTATGGCAATGAGAGGAAAGGACTGAAACAAATACATCTGTTACTGTACAATGTGATTTTTTTTCTCTGGATGTAAAATTAGCTGCAGTTCAACCAGACATAGGTAAAAAGAAGTTATAGTTCACTTAAAAATGTACGAAAGATAAACTGAGCACCTAAACTCAGCATGGCAGCATTGATCCTCCGAATTGCTGACAACATTTGTCTCGTAACAGTGTTAATCCTTCAGCTACTTCTTGTTAGAATTTGCTTACCAAAGCAAGAGTGCCAAGTGAAAAAAGACAGGTGCCAAATTTGACTTAGTCTCAACATGAAAGTCAACCCCCAAAGTCGAATTTTAGTGAATAGACCCATTAGACTGTGATAGATACTGGGGATTTACTCAAATACACTTGAGTAATTCCAGTAAAAAACACACAAGCAGAAGACAAAATACATCAATAGTAGACAAGTCCACACTGCTCACTTTCATATTTTAATAAAAATAGAAATCAACATGCTCTTGCAGAAAACAGTCTACCCTTAAACCTAAAATCTAACATCACACAAACCATCCTATTTAGTTTGTATGGTGTGGATTTCTATTTCTTTACCAATATTTTACATTTTAGATGTAGCTGTATAGACAACACCCTCCTTTTCTTGCTCTTGATAGTTTACTATTCTTTTCATTTCTACAGCTCCACCAGAGAGAGAAGTACATGTGACTGGGCTGATTTTCTAAACTTTGCTTCACATCATTGTGTGCCAGCATTTCTGCTGCATCTCATGGAAAGTCGCGGATTTATGTCAATATATTGTGCTGGGACTTTGGCAGCTGGTATAGGTTGTTCATGTTTGGCTACGTTAATTGCTGCATCCCTTGTGCTCCATTTTGTGTTTCTTGGCATGATATGTCAAATTTATAATCATTCATCTAATCATTTTTAAAACGTATGGAGATCTTTCCAAAAGTTATTCTTACTTTTCAAAATAAAAAGTCAGTTGCAGATTTTATGGCATCTATTAAAAGAAATCCTAGTTTATGTTTCCATTTAATCTGGAATGTCACACGAAAAATACTATGCTAGAGGTTCCTATTCTGATTCTTTGCTGCACTGGATATGATATGCCTATTAGTACATGCTATTCTCAATTTCAAATTCTCTGATAATCTGCGGTTCTACAGAGCAAATTAGATTTTTAACATAGATACAAATGTCATAGAAGATTAGGTTGCAACCTATTAATGATACCAATGGCTTGTAGACAGTTAATGAGGCTGTGATGGAATGTAAGAAGGTGAGAGATAAAGTGGCTGGTTCACAGTGTATTCCTGTCTAAAATCATTTGTCTATGACTTTTTTTCACAGTAGTTTGGGTTTATCTTTGTGAGTATATTTTATAACATAGAATTAAATAATTTCTGGCTTTCACTTGACATTTCTTCTACGTAAAACTGTTGGCCCTGGTGACTTGCTTCTAGCTTTTCTTATTGTTATCACCTCAACAGACCTGAAATCTGGATTTCTCTTCTGCTCGCTTGTACCCAAGTTCCGGTGTTTCTGGTGTCCATAGCACCTGGGATCAACACAAGAGTATGGTCCCAGGTGCTAGAAGATATAAATTGTTTGCCTTGTTGGCTTCAGTATAGCAAATAACATGATATAGCCTCTCCAGACGTATGAAAGGCTAAGATGAATGTGCATTCATGTTTGAATTTAAAATAAATAAAGGGGGAGCACACCAAAAAAATATATATAAATAAAACTGTACTAGCAAAATTATGCAATATCAAAAAATGTATTAAGACAATTAATTACAGCAAAAGTAATTGAATTACAAATATCCAATGGATAAAAGAGACAGATACTTACATATAAATAGAAATCACATGAAAAAGTTACAAAAATGTCACAAATATGAATGAGCATAAACAGGAGGATCACACAGTGCATAAAAGGGTCACCCGACGTTTCGGCAAAATAGCCTTTATCAGGTCTCCCTTCATCAGAAAATCATATTTTCTCATATAAAACATTTTACATTACTTTAAACATTTATTTATATGTTCCTAACATAGTAAGATAGACAAACAAGAACAAACTGACACATGAGGTGGAGCCCTGCTTTCAAGCTTACAATCTAGGGGATATTAACTTAATACTCAAGTGTGTTGACCTGCACCTAAGGTTTCCCGTTGTCCATATATGTGTGCTGTCTCTTGAGATTTGCTTTGTTTCTATGGAAGACAAGTATTTTAATTAGAACCATCTAGTAACTCTACATTGTACTATACAACCTCATACTGCAGTGAGAGCATTACTCTGCGAAAATAGAACTGGAAAAAGTTACAAACTGCAGCAGGCAGGAGTCAATACACTCATATTGCTTGCTTTGATCCCTATCACAAGCTTTTATATTTCTCATGAAAAGAATCAACATACAGTACCCCCACTCGGAATACCTTTCTGTGAGTGAGCCATGATCCTAGATATTTGTTTTCAATTAATAATTAAGATAAATGTATTTTTCTAAAACTAATTTAGAAATCTATTTCTCATTTAATCACTTGATTGGAATTTCATTTCCCAACACAATGAGTGACCGCAATGAGGCTCCTAAGGGTTATCAGTCCTGCGGAAACATTGAATTTACCATGAACTTCATCAATTAGAACAGTGGTGCTGGGCCCCCTCCTCATTCCAAAATCAATATCTCATTCATGGAAAACAAGATGCATTAGCATGTGATTGCAAAATGTTCAGGTTATTCCTTCAAGCAAGTCCTTAGGTTGCTTACTGTGTTAGTGTAAGGGTTAGCTGTATCCAATAATTTGTAGCTAGCTCTTAAAATGCAAGCACTACAAATTAATCAGCAGCGTAACCATCGATTTCCCTAGCATCTAATTAGAGCCTTGCGTCGACCAAATAAATAAAACAAGCACTTTATCATGAGACATAGCAGTCTCCATGGTGATTTGAAATGGTCAGTACATTCTCTGATCAGCAGAATAGCCAGTCATTTTCCTATTCTGTATCTAACAATAAATGCTGAAAAGTTGCCATAGACACAGGATCCCAGTCAAAACAGAAATTAAAGTTCGGATAGAGAGTGGAACAGATTCATTCATCCTCTTGTTAGCAGATTTCAGAAGAGGTGGAAAGTTTTTATTTTCCTCCTTGTTTGACTGAATACAAAGAGCTGATGTGAATTTTCCATCAACTTACAAGGGAAAATAACATTCCAGTATAGTGTGCCTTAAATTAACACAAAATCTAGTTAATTACATTTGGCTTTCAAATAATGCATTTTAATACACAGACAGAAAGACGATCGACGGCGAAAAAAAACGCACAAATAACATTTCTGGATTTTATAAAAGTAAAAAAAAAAAATTGTTGATTATAAAGTAGGTTGATGGCTTAGTAAAATTAATTGGAACTTGCAATTGGAAAACAATGCTTAAATAATTAGGTCAGATATTTAAGAAAAAAGATGGATACGTATTACTTACTTATAATATTATTTCTTAAAATAAAGGGCCAATTCCATATGCTCTGATTTTTGGCTTCAAAATGGTGCCTCTAAAGTCTCATTCAGAAACACCTTGAATTTTGAGCTACTCAGTAACTCTGATCTGCCTATAAATACAACTGCAATTCGACAAAATCAGCACTGAAACAAAGGGTAGCCTCGTTTATGTAACAGACAAAAAGTTCCAGTCAAGGAAATCCGGGCTCCACCGCTCTCAGCTGCAGTGCCTATCCAGCACTGAAAGGGTGTGTGTTCCTCTCACTGTGTGGTCCAGGTGCCGGTTTCCCATGCCTAACCCAGCGTTAAAGAATCGATAAATGAAGAAATGGTGAAGGGAAGAATCCGCACTAAGGAATCCAAGTTGAAAAATAGGTGATGTTTATTTGCAGAAATTAAGGTACATGTGTAACAGCAGAAACGGGGTGGAAAACTTCAAAACTTTAAGTTTTCCACCCAGTTTCTGCTGTTTCACATGTACCTTCATTTCTGCAAATAAACATCATCTATTTTTCAACTTGGATTCCTGAGTGCGGATTCTTCCCTTCCACATTTCTTCATTTATAGCCTCGTTTATCCCTATTGACTTCAATAGATGGAATTTCTGTGCGTTTCCGACAAGGGACGTGCAATGAGGTGGCCGAGTCTTCCCCCAGCTCCTGTGGGTCTTCGTTGCAGTCCTGGGGGTCCATGACTCCGAGAGCTACCACCTTGGGTAGAGTGATGGAGCCTGCAGAGGGGGTGGGGCTCGTGCCCAAATACATCGTACCACCTCCTGACACTAGCCACCAATGGGAGAGTTGGAGAGGCAGGATTAGCAGCTCTAATGAGGGGGACCTGTCCAATAGTCCTAAAAAAAACAAAAGCTCCCTCAACATGGTGCTCAGTTATTGTTGGCTGTCCCTGAGTGCCCAGTGAGTCTTGAGCTAAACCTTTTGCATACCTATTACCTATAGACCCTGATTGTGACCTGGATTAACCCATTGCCTGCTGCCTGCCATTTGACCCTGATTGTGACCTGGGTTAACCCTATGCCTGCTGCCTGCCTATTCAGCCTGATTGTGACCTGGATTAACCCTTTGCCTGCTGCCTGCCTATTGACCCTGCTTGTGACCTGGATTAACCCTTGTCTACTGCCTGCCTATTGACCCTGCTTGTGACCTGGATTTACCCTTTGCTGCCTGCCATTGTATTCTGGACTTTCCTTCTACCGTAAGTCTACACCTTAATTTCGGGGCTTCCTTCCCTGACACTCCTCTAGCCGGAGCCCTACATTCTCAGATATTAGGATCTCAGATATTATGAATGTATTTATTATTAATGTAAATATACTATTATAATATATAACATAAATGTATTATAACTGTATATGAATATGTGTGTTTACATTTTTTTTTAGTTTAATTCTTCTACACTTTTCTATTCAATTCTCCAACTAAAATCTGGGTAATTGATACGTGTGAAAATTCCACGAATTCAGAGTGTGTTCGGGCTGATATTGGGTAGTAAAAAATCTTTTCCGAATGGCCCAAAAAGCCAATTTGAGCTAGAATTTAAGGATATCGAGTAGCTGGATTTTGGAGATTTCTGAAATTTGGATAACTTGGCCAATTTGAATCCATTTTGTGTTCCATTAGTCTATATTGGGTAGAACCTTAAATCTTTTTTTTTTTTATTACAGTATTTCAGAAGAGGGGCGGAGTAAGATGGAGATGTTGGCGAGTAGAGGAAGTGTAACATCCGTAAAGATTGGTGCTTCCACTAGGTTGTAAAGATATAAGTACATCCAGCACAGTGCTAAAACAAAACTTTTATTTTTTTTAAATACTCAGCAGGTTTAGATAGTCCAGCACATTGCGAAATAGTAACAATATTAAAAGCATGAGAGGCTCACTTTAAAACACATGTGAACATTACATTGAATTACTATAAATCTTTTCATCATTTAAAGTCAAAAATCATCTTATTAAATACAGAGTTAGAGTGCTACATAAAAAAGACTTGAACATTACCCGACCAAATGTCTTATATTAAATAGAGTTCTCATTATAATAAAAGTCATAACAAAAAGCAATGGTCAGAAAAAATGCACATAATAGACACCACACCAGGATCATTATTTTGTTAAAAGTAAATTTTTTCTGGGTGGTTATTACATGTGCAATAAAGGGACCAGATGCTAACATTTATTTTGTTGTAAGTTCATTATATCCTATTTGATCCCATGAATTCTATATCCCAAATCTACAGGCATTCTTTAATTCAATACTCACCCAACTACCTCTCGCTGACAACAATAAATCAAACCCACACTTGTTTAAGAAAATTAATGTACACAGATTTATCGTATTATATGTATGCAATACAACAAATATGCCAACCAGCTTCTATTTACAGAATTGTGGTTTTCAAGTACTAACCACAGAATTGATCCTGTACTTTCTAGATAGCACAAGTAACATGATCAGGAGGTTAACCACGGAGTTAATTCCAATTCTTTGTAAGCTCTTTAACCAAAAGCATTGTTGGCGCATCCAAATTTCTGCTGCCAATTCACTCAGATGAATAAATTAAATTTGATCTAGTTTGTCTTTCAGCATGTGTAAGTGTAACAAAATAAGTGCAACTGGAATATACTCTTAATAGCAGTACTGAGAGGCAGATCTTATATGATCTTCTTCCCCATATATTTATTTTATCAGTAATTGTCTCAGATACATTTTAAATGTACTATTATGCTGTTTGTACTTCTCAGAGATAATTAAGTTTAAAAACCCTATCTGGTACATAAAGTGGGCACAAACATATAAACTTAGGCACTCTCTATTTCATCATGCTTTAGGTAACATTGTCATGGCTTGACAATTTTGATCTAAATCTAAAAGCCAGCTGCAAACTTTAGCAACTAGTGCCAAAAGTTGCCTTCACTAGTTGTTCAATAAATACATATAAATTGCATAAATCCATAGATACACACCATTTACCAATACCAACACATATCCACACACTCTGACACATATATATACACACACACACTCACCCACAAGCATGTGCCACTTATGACACACACGGCTGTTTATCTGATCAGTGTATAATGTGTTTAAAATTCCGGGTGCCAGGAGCCAATTCTAGTTGCCATGGCAGTACCTTAAAATAATAGCAGATGGTATAATAATGTTCAACAAGTATGATATTAACTTGCAAAGTACGGTACAACTTCAACTTTTTGAAACATTTGGCTCATCTAGTTTGCCCAATTTCTGTCTAATTTAAAATATAATTTTTTTTTAAAATGCTGAATACTTTTATTAGTCCCTGGCCTTATCTTATATCTAGGATATCCCTATGCCTATCCCACGTATGCTTAAACTCCTTCACTGTATTAACCTCTACAACTTCTACTAGAAGACTATTCCATGCATCCACTACCCTCTCAGTAATGTAATACTTTCATTAGTCCCTGGCCTTATCTTATATCTAGGATATCCCTATGCCTATCCCACTCATGCTTAAACTCCTTCACTGTATTAACCTCTACCACTTCTACTGGAAGACTATTCCATGCATCCACTACCCTCTCAGTAAAGTAATACTTTCATTAGTCCCTGGCCTTATCTTATATCTAGGACATCCCTATGCCTATCCCTTTGTTTTATTTATTCATTTTTTATTTTGCAAGACACATAAAAGTATGAATACAAAATACAGAATGAGAAAGTACAGAATAATTGTTCAATACAGAAACTGAACATACATTACAAAAAATTATAAAGACATCAAAACAGGACTTAAATTTCCTCCCTCCCCTCCCACCCCTCGCTCCACTCCCTCCCTCTGCCATCTCCCCAATACCATATTATACAGAGATACAAACCATACAGTAATGGAGAAGGGCAGGAGAGAGAAAAAAATTAATACTCCTTAGCACCTTCCATTAAAATAGAATATTTATGACCAGTGTAATTTCAGATTTTTATAGGTAACCATTCAACCTAATTTATCCCTGTTTCAAATTGTGACTAGACATATAATGCCAGGAGATACAGAAAAAAAGGGGGGGAGAATGGGGGAGAAAAGAGAAGGACAAAGGGGAAAAACCAAAAACAAATCAAATCAATTGGAATAGTAAAAAAATATAAACAATGGGACCAATGGGTAAATACTCTAAATGAAGGTAGATGGGATTAGACAGGGAATAAGAGAGAAGGGAGGAGTGCTACCCTGAGCTACAGACCACGCCCCCCCCCCCTTCATCCCCCCTACAGGGCCCAGAAAAAGGAATAGAGGCGGTACTGATGGGAAAAATCACCCTTGGTCGCATGGCCGCCATACGGAATCCATGTATGTTTGTCTTGTTTTGTGTTCTGACAATATGTTTAAAGTATATGATTGTAATTCATGTACTTGTAACAGATATTCTATATTAATATTTTGTACTTTTCTAATACAATAAAAAAAAAAAAGAGACAATGGACCTCAGACCGGGAGAAGCAGACAGGGCTGGAGTTCTATCCCATTCTTGACCACAATATTTAAAGGGCAATGAGCAAAGCAAGCGGCACTCGGGTTATTTGTGTAAAGTTTAATGGTAGTAATAATTGCTGTCAAACTCCTTTTAAGCATCATGAAAGCCATAGGACATAAGAGTATCCACAATAAACCAAACAAAGAGGGGGAAAAGCAAGAGGGTGTGATAAGAGGATAGAGAAGGCTGGGAAACACAAAGTGGATCAGTCAGGTACAGATAGAAGGAAAGAAAGAGAAAGGGGTTACACATCTATGGGAAAAAGTGGGTAAATATGTCTTTGCCTAAAGTTGCAAATATGCTCTGGTATTGGGGTGTATGTGGAGGTCATCTTGAGTGAATTTTCTTGCCTATTACTAATATAGATTAGCACGTACCATCTGCCCCCTCCACAAAAAATAATAATAATAAAGCCACAAAGACTTGCAATACAATGCATCCTTACAATGCAAGACTTTTTTTTATAACTATAGGGAAACTGTTATTCATGATTTTTTATTACATGAATGTCAGCTTTATTTAAAAACTACAATAATCTAATAAAGCTTTTAATGAATTTCATGATGCAGTGTAATGTTAATAAAGCAGCATTTTGCTCTGCATTGAATCAAGCACTTCAAAAGAGCCCTGAAATAGAAAAGAAAATGTCTTTTTTGTTGCGATAATAAAAAATGGAAAACAACACACAACTACAGCATTGTTCGCCTTCAGAACTGAAAGAAAAGTCTTAAAACTGGATTATTATGCTTTAATAACACTACAGAAAACTTGTGCTCAACAAGGCATTACAACCATAATCACATAAGTCCAGGTGCTGGATTTTTAGCCAGAACTTGGAGCTGTAACAGTTTCTTTCGAGTTGCTGTTCCTTTAAAGTGGACATTTTAAATGCCACATCTGTTTCAGAATTCTTGTGTACAATATGCAGATGTTTTATAATTAGTTCACATAATTAAGTCAGAGCTGGAAATCCTATACTGCACGTTTTGTTCTGGAGAAAAAAAATGAACTGGAAAAACGAACTGGGTGTTCATTTTTGTGTGTGTGTGTCTTTAACCCGCTCATGCCAATGATAAGTGTCAAAGATCCTTTATATGATTTGTATTGCTTGTCCCTCTCTTTAGGGGCTTTATCTTAAAAAAGGAACAATGGGTAAGATAAACTACAATGGGAATTGATGTTGAATTCATACTATGTACCTGATCACTGTTAGTACACAGTACTACCTGTGGGTGACGTATACGGTCAGCTAATAGTGAATTAATATTTTTCACAATTACCTGTTATTTGAAGAAAGTTTATATTTATCAGGAAAATATATTAAAATAATAATAATCAGTTTAAAACAGTTTATATCAATTTAAAACAGTTCAGCATTTCTTAATATTCATTTAGTTATTTACATGACATTAGAGTTTATTCATACACAGGACCACTTTCAGAAATTGGCAGCCCTCCCAGGACGTGGCCCAGCACCCACATTGAACACCCAGGACTGTCCCAGCACCCACATTGCAAATCTAGTATTTACCCCAGCACCCCAAGACATGTCTCATCACCTAAACTGCACAACGTGGACTTAGCAGGCATATCAAGACATGCCCGAGCACCCACATTTCACCCACATTAATCACTGAGGACTTACCCCAGCTCCCCCAGTACATGCCCCATTACCACACTGCACTAACAAAACTTACCCCAGCACCCCCAGGGACATGCCCTATCACCACACTGCACTCCCATGACTTACCCCAGGACATGCACTCCCACATGCACTCACCACATTACACTCCCATAACTTACCCCAGTTAGCAGCCACAGCTTCCTGGTGTCTAGTGGTAGCAGAATCATGTCTGTGCGCTGCCCAGATGCACAGACTTCCTACCATGACGTCTCTTACGCTCTCCGTGTCTGTAGCCGTGTCTTGTAAACTATACTTAAACATCAGACAGGTGTGAATTATGTTAATCTTGCATATTGTGTTTCGCTGCACATAAATAGATATATACATAAATAGCAACAAATGAAGATGATGTAGTGCTGATTGTCATTTCTATTCTCTCTTGAATAGGGAGTCCCAATTTGTGTGCTGTATCAAGTCTGGTGCATGCCTGTAACACATGTTTGCCCTTCTGGACTTCAGATTTCCAGGCAGTTAAACCTTTCAACTGTGCTATATGTAAGGATGTAAGGATTTCTGCATGGCGGGTGCAAAATACTACCCCTACCTCTCCACTCTCCCACCCCAATACCTGCTTACCTCATCCCCATTGTAAAAAAAAGCAGGTTTTGTGGTGGGAGACAAATGTTAGTTACACATAAATAGGAAAAGAATATGAAAATGGTAGTAGTAGCTAAGAAACCAGCATGTACCTGTGCAACATGAGAACAATAGATAGGATAGTAAAGGTTAGCCTCACCTACAAATCTACAATTCCTATGCTTGTTGTAATACAGAAACAGCCTAGGCCCTAGTGTGTAACACTTTTTATCTAATTGTTTTGTCTGTCTATCAATCTCGGTACCTTATCTGTCAGTTTATATGTCCTGCCTGTCACTCTGTGTCAGTCTATCATTCTTTGTACCTTATCTGTCAGTTTATATGTCCTGCCTGTCTATCTGTGTCTGTCTACCAATCTCTGTACCTTATCTGTCAGTATATATGTCCTGCCTGAGGTCAAACTCGGATGATGAATCCTAGGGTCACTGGCGCCTGGGTGCAGGTTTTCTTTTGGAGCCCAAAGGTGGGTGTGGTTATATTATGAACTCCTCCCCTTTAGACATGTCTGTTCCAGACGCCCATTTCATTATTGGGGAGAGGGGAGGAGAGCACAATCTTTATTTTGATGTAAAGGACCAACACAAACTTTAATTTTAAATAAAGATTTATATTTTGCCATAATACTGTGAAGTGGTTTTATTTATTTCTATGATGCTCAGCCAGCAACATGGGAGAGTTTTTGCTGGCTAGCAGAATGAGTTTTTACTACCGTTCCCATGATGCCTAAGTCTGGCTGACCATCACTGGAAAAGAAGTACACAAGGAGCGATGAATAATATTCCACCATGCCAGTCACTCACGTGTCTCTCTCTCTCCATGCCCTCATGTCTTTCTCTCTCTCTTTCCCCATACCCTCATGTCTGCCTCTGTCTTCCTATACCCACATGTCTGTCTCTCTCTTCCCATACCCACATGTCTTTCTCTCTCTTTCCCCCTACCCTCATGTCTGTCTGTCTCTCTCTCTCTCTCCCCACTCATACCCAATGTCTGTGTCTCTCTCTCTCCCCACTCATACCCAATGTCTGTCTGTCTCTCTCTCTCTCTCTCTCTCTCTCTCCACCAATACCCAATGTCTGTCTCTCTCTCCACTCATCCCCAATGTCTGTCTCTCTCTCCACTCATCCCCAATGTCTGTCTCTCTCTCTCCACTCATACCCAATGTGTGTGCCTCTCTCTCTCCACTCATACCCAATGTGTGTGTCTCTCTCTCTTCACTTATACCCAATGTCTGTCTGTCTCTCTCTCCACTCATACCCAATGTCTGTCTGTCTCTCTCTCCACTCATACCCAATGTCTGTCTCTCTCTCCACTCATACCCAATGTCTGTCTGTCTCTCTCTCCACTCATACCCAATGTGTGTGTCTCTCTCTCTTCACTTATACCCAATGTCTGTCTGTCTCTCTCTCCACTCATACCCAATGTCTGTCTCTCTCTCTCTCTCCCCCTCCACTCATACCTAATGTCTGTCTGTCTGTCTGTCTCTCTCTCTCTCTCCCCTGCTGCCCCCATGTCTGTCTCTCTCTCTGTCTCCACTCCTGTCCCATGTCAGGCACTTTTGGCTAAATCATGACATATTGAGTGACAAAATCCTGGCATATTAATTGGCATAACCTTGACATATTAATGCATGATTAGTTTACATCTGTAGTTAATTTCCTGCAACAAAACATAATGTAATCTGTAATCTTCATTGCTGCATTAATATTAATATAATATGAATTATGTTAAACAGAACTCATTTCAAAGAATCTTAATAATATGGGTTCTAGACTCTGTTTTAATCCAAAACAGAGGATGACTAATAAAAATACACTGAACTGTCTTAAGTGAAATCCCTACTTCTCAATGCTAATTTCTCTGCTAGTTGCATAGTTGCAGATTTAAGCCTATTCTCTTTTGTGCTGATAAAAAATCCTGAAATTAATTTCCTTAGTCTAACACTGAAAGGCTTTACCACAAAGCCCCTACTCTCCTACCAGTTTCAGTATAACTCCTGTACATTACAGAAACAACTGACGTCTTTGTTAGAAAGTTTCTGAGCAGCGACTGCAAGCCTGTCAATTTATAAGGGGATTTCGTGCTTGTGGATAAGAGCAAATCAAGGTGATAAGTTAAAACCACAAAACCCATTTTCACTTGTAACTTTAGTTGGCTTTGAACCAAGATCTCCAAAAAATGAAAGCACATGGGCATTAAATCATTTTAGCACCTTAACACCTGCATTTTCTTTTTCAGATACACAATTCTTTTATCTCATGTAGTAGAAGACATTTTGGGGATCCTGTACTAAACAAGTGCAGTGGGGGAAAAAATCTTAAAACATGAGCAATTTGCAAATATATTTAACCTTTTGAACTTTTTTCATGTTTTGTGCATCTTCCATTTTTTTTTATTTTGTGTATATTTTTCCCAATTGCGGTTATTTTTGTGCACGCTAAAGACATTTGTGAAAAATAATTCTTACTCTGCATGTGAAAACTGCACCAACTTTTAGCAAGTGCTAATACAAGAAGCAGAACAAAATATTTGGAATTGTACCCGGCTTGATTCACAATTTGCTCATATTTACTTTTTAATGGTTAAATGTTTAGTACAATGCAAAAGGAGCAACAATTTGGGTGCTTACTTTTGAGCCAACAACATCATATTAGAGGCAGCCCTCACACTTACGTCATATTAGGTCTAAGGGAAAGGAGATGGACACAGGGGCGTATCCTGGTTATGAGAGACAGGTGTGCTGCTGATTAAAAAAAAATAACAATTTAAATAAAGCATCTCTAATATAGCTTTAACACAAAGTAGAGAAACTTCCACTAGGGGTTAACCCTAAAACTAGGCAAGAAATATATGTACATGTATGTGGAATCTGGATGAATTAAGACATAACTTTTATTAGTAATTAATAAAATGACACGTATATAACAAACAAGTAAAGTGAGAAAAACCGTGAGGTAACTGAAATAGTGATTAAAATAAATCTTGTGTTCCCATAAATGATTGAATGTAAATGACTTTACTATAGTCATAATAAGTGTACAATGGAATGCAAGAACAGTAATTAGGTAAAGTTTTAGTCATAAATATAACTCCGTATGACAAAATGAAGTCACATCAGGACATGTAAGTATCACGAGTAAACCAATTACTGAAAAAAGGGGGTACAGCTGTCCTCACTGAAATTCAACCATGTGCATTCACATATTAATTGATAAATCCCTTCAGATGAATTCTGCAGCTTCTGTTAAGGCTTTTCACAAAGAATATAACTGCTTAGTGAGAAAATGGGAAGAAAAAAGGAAATGAATGGTTGCTTTAAATTCTGCAGATAAAAAAGAACATGCTTTATACAGACAATTCCTAACTCCCTGATGCCAACATTAGATACAATTGAACAGAAATGAGTGTGCGTGTAGTGTTAGGTATTCGCCCTGTTATTCATGGCAGTAGAAGATCTGGGAAGCACTATACATGCTTTACAGTCTTTACTGTACATGCGCAACAGGTTGACGGTTTGCGTTCATTCATCATGTGAGACTGCATTATGGTTGATGAGTGACAGCCTGTAGATTACTGATTTCTGAAAATCAAGTAGCAGGGAGCTGGCCAGTGAGTGAGTTCTGGGAGTGCCCACTCAGCTCTGGAGTAGGGACTCATAATCATGGCCGGATTTCAGTGAAATCACACTCACTGACAATTCATAAAGTGTCTTAACTGCACGTTAGGACACACATATGAGTAACTATTATGCCCATGATCAACTTGATGCATGCTTAACTTCAGCACTTGCAAAATCAGCCGGCCCACATATTTGAGTCTCTATACTACATTTGTGCTCCACTTCTTTCTCTCTCTCTATATATAAATACAATTAAATTCTATATTTACACGACACACACACATATATACATAAATGTAAATATACACACACACATATATACATAAATATGTATACATCCATAGCTTCTGCATGTACTCCATTTGTAGGATTGTTTCTTATATTTTCTACCTATATTTGTAGAAGTGCAATAACTATACTTTATCATATGTTACTTACATTCTTTTCATAATCAGTCCACTAAAGGTTGTATTCTTCTGCGCACTGTTAATCTGTTTTGGTGACAAGAGTCACGTAGAAGCTGTTTGGAAGTTAAGGATGGCACTGGTAAGCTGTTTTTGGGACAAGGATGGCATCATGGCATGCCATATTTTGCACACACGTGGCTTTCATTTGTTAAAGCCTTAGATTTTATTTTTGCTATTAAAATCAAACTATATAAAACCACATTTTATCATATTTGTCTTGGTTCATAACTTCTATAGCAGTTATAAAGGTAAATGGGCATGGATAGTGGGCTGATTCAGTGGCATAATGTACCACTTGACTAGAATAGATATCTGTGTCAGTCAATTAAATTCACATTTACTGCAGTACTGCCTCCTAACAAAGTATACCACATAATCATGTAAATTAGGATATAGTATTCTTTTGTATAAGAGATTTTATCCAAATCAAGATTTGCTCAATATTGTGTTAAAATCAGGCATCTTTAATAAAAATAGTTATCAGACAGTTTCTAGTAAAAACATAACATAACCTGTTTTCAAGCAGATATAGCTCAACTTGTCAGGAGCCCCTTGTTAACGTTAAGGAAGGAATCTCAGAACATCATTATCTCAGTGAGCTGCTGCTGTCAGTGGGAATACACTCTTCAAAGAATCCATGCTTAACAAGACAGTGGCACTGGTTGAAGTCAGTAGAATTATAGAGTTGGAAGTTGGACTCTATCCACACAGGACAGCACACACACTGCTGCCAGCAAGATGTCTGCTTTGCTGCTCCAACTACTCCAAGCTTCATGCAGTCACTCGAGCAGCCACTCTCCCGCTCAAAATAGATTGTAGGTGCGCAACAATTTACAACTGTGCACACACTGAGCTGCCCTCTGTGTGGAGAAAAAAAAAACGTTGACAAAAGCCTGCGAAACGGGCGAAATCTTGCGTCTCGGGGCTCAAATCCATAGGTGTGCAGTGCACACCTAGCACCAATGGAAGATCCACCACTGGATGGACAGTAAGTTGAAATCATGTAAGCTGAGTCCAGTGTTTAAACAGATCCAAATTAATGTTGTGTTATATTACTCATTGATAAATAGAGAGCAATCTTTATTAAAGTTCTCCACTATGTGATTTGTCTCAAACCTGTATTTATAATGTATCATTAGCATAATATTTAAACATGGCTATTAATGATATAAAGGATGTATAGCACACAGAAGAGTACAGTATAAAAGGATACTATATTACAAGACAGAATGAACAACAGTACACTGGCTAGAAAAGCTGTAGTCTACTCAGTGACGAGAGAATTTCAGAGAACTGAATTAAGATTTTCAAACTTAAGGCCAACGGCCATTCAGGTGCATTAAAAATGTTTTCCAACTTGGCTACATTGGCCCATAGTTTGAAATTCCCATCTCAGTTTTTTGCAATTCTTTCTTTATGGAACAGACCTTTGTTTCTTCTCAGATTTTATGTTTAAAATGTGATTCCGAAGTTTAATATAGGCATTAAAATAAGGATTAAATGCACTGTATCACCTAAATATTGAATGTAGAGAAAAAAAATGAAATGCAAATGACACACTTTCTATGGGAAATCAGTTCATTTGCATATCAAATCACAGGTTATGGCATAAACAGGAGCCTCCACAGACACATTGAAAAAAAAAACATTTTCCTCCTAATTTTGACATTTAAGACATTTTTATTCTCTACATTCACAGCAAAAACAATGTTTAGGCGATAGTATTTTTTGAAACATGGGTTTCCCAGCCTGGTGGTGAGGCGTAGACCTAATTCAAAACATAAGGAATACTATATTAATTTGCCTGCATGGAAGGAAGAAAATAACATGATATGAATTCAACTCTACATGAGAAGGATATGATGTAAGCTTTAGCCTACTTCAGTCAGACAGACAGACAGACAAATGGGTGGATTACATGGAGAGACCAGCTTTAGGACAAGATGGTGGGATATACAAAATGATAACTATTCTAGACACCCATGGAGTGATTGCTACCTAGAAACTCTTAACTCATGTCAGCTTTAATATCACAAAGAGTTGTTTTAAATGTAATTTCTAACACCTGGAAACCAACAAGCAAATTATATCTTCTGTTGGTGGGGGAAAACGGTATGTAACTTGTGGAGAATTGTAGCAGTATTTGTTTTCAAGCAGACACTTGAATGATATTTTGAAACATCAGGTACTGGTCATAGGTGAAGTTGTTTATTCACACACAATAAGCCTTCTGTCTGTACTGTTTTAGAGAATCTGTTTTCCGCTGAAATGAATTTCCCAGTTTTTGAGAAAAACATGCAATGGATTTAAAGGTGTAAATTGGGCCCAGCAGCAGCTCACATTAGGAAAACAAAATGTGAGTGTAATGTGCCAGCATGCCATGTAAACCATCTCCACAAATGTCATGACATTCTGGAAAGTGAACTGGAATAACAATATGATGACCTCATCAGAATAAATCAGTCATTGGAGTCTGAAGATTGAATAGTTCTATGTATTAAAAGGATTCTCTGTGTTCGAGAGCAGCAGGTGAGATGTTCAAGGATTATCTTTCTATGTAAAACAATATCTGGCATGGCTGCAAACTGAATAGGTTCATATGACTTTCAAAGTCACCAGTGACAAAACATTGACTTCTGCAAACAATATCAATGACTGAGACCACCTTTCTGTTAGTAACAACTGGCATTTTTCATACTGTGTTAAGAGCCTGCATTTCATCACTATAGTCTGAAACTAACAATCCTGACAGAAACTGGTAAAACAACTTCAAACCAAAGGACACTATTACTCTATATGAGACAGACCTTATTCAAGCATTCTGAAAATCACAAACATAATTAGGAGTAGCCATTGGGTTCTACGTAGCAGCTTGCAAATATCTAGAGACCTCCCTTTAGGTCCATAAAATAAAACTAAAAGGTGATTGGAGAGATGATATTCTAGTTAGGATGTTTCAACATTATTTAGATCCAAATGGAACAACATGTAGAGAATTACAGAAAATAAAGATAATTATAAACTCAGTATGTTCATAATTCCAGGTGGGAGAAATGGGAGTCATAGTACATTATATTAAATATAATTTGAATAATTCCTTGGATATTATTTTTAGAAGAAGTGATGTAGTTAAGGACAGATGTTACAACTAAATGTTTTTATTTTCTCAAAATACTTTTTCCTATTTCTGATAAACTACCATTCTAAACTTTAAATCAGAGGTACATTATCAGCAGCTTTTAAACTACGGCATTGATTATTCGTAGACCCTTTAACTAGAAAATATATTTTTTGATGTTCATTGAAAAGCTAGCATCAAAATATTTGATGGTCATAAATAGTTGTTGTGGTTTGTAGATGTATCTGTTGGTGAAAGTTTTAGGATCTACTGGTTACCAGTTACAGCAGCTAACAATGATTTGAATTTGAGGTATTACTATGACCAATTCCAAAGAAATTATTTATTTTTTGGATATTCAGAGCTGGCACAACCCATTTATAAAGAATAATATGTTTTTCAGCACCTGATAAGTATTGGAGATACTTTGGTGGGGGTTCCATTCTTGCACATAAAAAGTGTCAGGGTATATAAAAAAGGAATGATTGCCTTGTTGTGTGAGGGCGTACCATACATGAGCCCAATGTATCAGGCTTGGGAGTTACATAAATGTCTAGTTCTGTAAATTCTGTGTAAGTTAATAAATAAATGGCAAAAGACAAGGCCGATGTGAGAATAGTTTGCTAAGTAAGAAATGGTGTCAAAGTATTCACAGGTACATTAGTGACAGGAGAATTGTTAGATTAAAGACAGGATCAATTGTTTTTATGGAGAGAGATCAGGGCATCTAAATTGGGGCATTTTAGTACCACCTCAGCATTTTTTTAATTGGGCACAGATAGCTTTAGCATGCTGCCATGTAGTATATATGTCATATGTGTCCAGAAGGAAATCAGTTGGTTAAGTGGCAAACCCCTTAGGTTGGGAATCGCTGAAATAAATACTTTGTTTTCTGTTATATATGAATTATTTTATATGATAGCAGTATTACTATATGACGAGAATCGAACATAAAGCAGAGATGACTCTGTGAAGTATACGCATGTAAGTGATGGACTTCATGACGGACAATTTAATGATGTTCTATGGACCTTCACAGACCTTGGTTAGCATTTCCTCTACTTAATATGTCTACAACTTGCCTTCCGTTGTGGGTGCAGTGAGCAGGGTTAGACACTAATATTGTTCATAGTTGACACTTAATGATGTTCTATGGACTTTCAAAGACCTTGCCACAGACATTGGTGACCTTATACAGATACTTATTAGCTTGGCTTGTATCTTTTCAATCGAAGCATAAAGATTTTGGAATGTAAAAAAATGTGACCGCATGTGTAACAATAGAAGTACAGCTGTATCACATCTTTCTTAAAATTATGAGATTACTGCACAAGTCTCATAAAATTCCTCCTGGAAACAATTTAATGATTTGTTTAAAGAAACCCCTTACACATGTTGTTTATTTATGTATGTTGTTAATAAACATCCATTCACACAGATGTTTGGCAGCGATTTAATAAAATGAGAACTTGGTGTTGACACCTCTGTATGAGAATCCCCCGTTGAGTATAATAGTTGCTAAGTATGGTTTAAATCCGAATTATGCTACTTGAATTACTTGTATTGTATTGACTTTTTAGAATGCACTGTTGTCCAGACAACAACTATTTTATTATGAGCTCTAGTACCCTTCCAGTTGTACTTACTTAAAATAAATTAAAAAAAAAGGAGCATATGACATGTGCCGGCTACTTAAAAATACAATTCCAAAAATATTTTATTATTTAATCAATTTGTGTGTCTCGACTAATTTGCACTACAATTGTAGTAATTTATTTTTATTGAATCCGCCATGAATGTTGAATTAGTCCTTCTCCACATTGATAGTACGAGTGTCAAATAATTGAAATTCCTGGAAATGAAAAGAAGGCCACATAATATATTTTGTTTCCATACAAGGGTTTTACTTCTTGCATGGGAATGTGTTTTGTTCGACAAAAATGTATATAGTTTATGCTTTTTATTAAATATTGGGATTTTTTTGGTCAAAGGCTCATATATGCATGAATTATATTATAAGTGAAAACCTGTGCAGGGAGAAACCTCCTGCTCCCGCTCAATGAATCCTTCCTAATGCATCGTTACATCTTTAAATATTGATGAGAGGTTCATGTAACCTCATCTCACCTGCAACTTACTTATTGTGATTAACTCCCATTGTGTTCTTGATTTTCCTCTCTTATCTGTAACTTTCAAGTAAACATGCAATTCAATGGTTATTACTTTTTAGACAGTGATGGCTTATCCCAGAAAGGCAGGAGTTAAGGAGTGCTGCATCTGTACTATCCCTAATTCCCTATATAATATGATGCTTAATAATATGGTGTGAACATGCAAGTACCACATAATTGGCAATACAGCATATACACCCCCAAAAAATAGAAACAAGCTCTTATAAAGTAATTTAAGTTGAAAAAAAGTGCCAAGTCAGTTCAACTTTTTGCACAATGGTAAAATGGTAAAAAAAAAAACCATTGATTAATGAAATAATAATATAGGATTTAAACTGACAGTACAAACCTGCAGTATAAATGAGATGATTTAAGGTGAAATTATACAGAAAATAATTTGAAGTTGACACATGCTGAAGGTTAATCAGAGAGTTTGCAAATCAGAATATTGCTTTTTAGATAATAGATCAATGCTCTTTATTAAGAACAACTGTGACCTATGAGCACTTCGGAAATTACCTATTATAAAAACCACCTGAAAAATGTGGACTCCAGTACACTACCAAATCCACATTTTATGTTCCAAAGTAAAAAGTGCAGTGTTTATTAATGCATCTTACTTTTTCACAATAATGACCCTCTTGCTAAATATGACTACACTTTTTTACACACTACCTGGTTGAAACTAGAAGCATAAGCCTACACCTTCTGATATGTCCAGTGAATCCACACTCAAATACAGAACATTTCAAAACACGTATACCTGTGACAATATATAGACTATTTCATTAGAGAGACTTTTCTGGTGTATATTATATGCCACAGTGTAATATTAATGTAAGGAGTGCTTTTAATTACACAGTAATAATGGGATAAGTAAATCTGATTTCTAAGCTGGACAGAAATAGTTTGTTAGACAGACAGACACACAAACAGCCAGGCTGCAGATAAACACATAAATAGATTGTTAGACAGACAGAGAAACAGCCAGGCAGTAGATATACAGAAAAAGATTGTTAGACAGACAGACAGACAGGCAGTAGATAAACACAGAAATTCAGACAGACAGACGGACACTTGGTTATTAGATAAGATAACCTTTATAAAAGTGGTGAAATCTTTTTGTTAGCAAAGCAGGATCTACAAAACATTAATAGTAAAGTATTTTTAAAACAAATATATTGGTGATCTTGGTGGAAATTTGACTACTTATTATGTTATTTTGGAGCAGCAACAGTAGCACAGATGTTGCAGAAGGTTGAATGTGGCTGACCTCAATTACATTGTTACTCTGATTATAAATGGATTATGGGTTGGCTGATTCATTAATTTACATTGTTAATCACAATTGAGAATATGTTATGCTGCTTAAGATCATTACTGGAAAAAAAAGTATATCTATGGACATGTATTTTAAGGCTTCATTGAGTAGAAATACAGGATAGAGGAAATGTAACAGGATATTTTTTTCTGACCTCAAACTGCAGATGAATAGTCTATGAATAAGGTGACCAGTGATATGGTATAGTTTATAAACAGATTTTTGAATCATTTGATGACTGAAACCACAGACCATTTCAAAGCATTAGATTCATTCATCTGTGGTGGCCAAAACCTTAAATATAATTGCTTGATCCTATATGCACTGAGTTTATGCCCTAAACAAAAACATTATCTGAACAAGAAGACTTTAGGGAATGTGCAGTATATAAAACCAAGCATAGGATTTGTGGTGATTGTGGTTGTCTGTTGAGCACATTTCATGAGCCTCTTGTGACGAACTGAAAAGTACTAGAGCAAAATAGTGAACCAGCTCACTGCAAAGCAAAAGATACAATAAGAAAAACAGATCATTACAATTACTAATGATTCCCCACTAGATAAATAAAGCAGATCTCCTATTTGGCTATTTTCATTAATAACTTTTATTTATATAGTGTAAGTAAAAAAATAACTGATCACGACATCATTTCACAGTGATAAACGTTTATGCGTATACTTTATACTATACTGGCCGCTAAGGATACCCTATACTGGCATATGCTAGGATTGTTTTTCTCCTAGGATTAAGCAAACTGTAACCAAAGTTGCCACAGCTGGAACTTATTATGGCTACTCTCTATATCTGTGGGTGAGTATTTGCAAAAGACTGCACACAGAGTGCCAGAGTAGATACAGATGCTGCAACATAGAACAAATAAATGGAACCAGAATTCTATGGTACATGTTCTGACAAAGGGGACCGGGGAAACTTTCAAATGTGAATGTAATATTATTATAAAAACAGAAGCATTGTTTTATATAATAAGCCTGGAGCTGACATAGAAATCCAGTGATAAGGCAAAAAAAAACTTCATAACCGGAGGGAATTAACATACTAGCCACTCTTGAGGTTTCTCTTGCATGTGAGTCACATCAAGCAGATCAGCTCAGTCCAAAAAATGCTCAGGTAATAGTGCCTTGCAGAGACCTCATCAGCTCCAACATGTCATATAATAGAATAGCGCAATAATGAGAGATATAAGCAGCATCGTTGTATAAGTAAAGGTTTAGTAGGATAGCTCAGTGCTGTCTTTTCAATGAGAGGGGCACTCAGCATCCACAACAAACCAGTGAGTTTAACCTCAAGGGCTCTGATGGTTAACCTTAGTCATATGGCTGACTCATGGGACATGTAGTTCCCAAACATCTGCAGTGAAAGAGGAAGCCATCACTGCTCTAGGGCATCCAAAATAAAGTAGTGCACTGTATATTTGGGGAACCGTATGACTTGTAATATGATCTATACAGGGTTTTACTTTGCATTGAAGTTATATTGTTATAAAATACCCACTTGTACATGGCTAGTGTGTACATGCATATCATTATAAAATATCAAAACACAGTGGTGTCTGTTCAAAGAATGCAATGATTGTGGGGAAATTTACTAAAAAGCTTTTATTTTCCAATTCAGAGAAGCCAGTTCTCCAGAACCTGAAAAATGTTTAATAACAAGATTCTCCAGTGTTTGAGTTGGCTTTAGAAAATCAGGCAATAGGGATCAAAGGCCGCCTCTAATCTACTGGTCTAGTATCACTATCAGTATTCACTGCAGCAAGAGCAAGTTAATCTAAAGTTATTACATGTACAATAAATACATATTTAAAAAATATAGGAGATCAACAAAATCTATGGGCACCAGAGAGTGACCCAACCTGTTAGCAGAGGGTTAAACAAATGAACAGGGGACATTTAAAAAAGAAAGAATTTGTACATTGTATAAAATGTTCTGTCAAACGCTTCAGGATTTTTATAATCATTTCTGCAAAACATCAGAGAACAGTCAGCAGTGAAGGGGTCGCTAGAAGCATTATTTTGACTAATGGGGAAAATGTACTCAGTTTAATTGGATGAATATGTTAGATCCATTGTATGTAGCATTTAAGCAATCTATGCATTCATCTTAGGATCGCATTACTGGAATGTAGTAATGATTGCTTTAGTAGTGGCATGGAATGGTTCAGTCATTGTTCCCCTTTCTTTAAGGAGTTTGAAAAACATTACATTGCACTGTAAACCATATACAGCAATAGTTTATGGTAATTTTCTCCAGAGCCATTCAGATTGAATGAAGGTTATTTTAATATCTATGGATCAAAGACACTATTACTAAAATATATAGTTTTATGGATAACTATATTCCTGTTTATCATTATAAACTGTAAAGTAAAGTTTAAATTGCACCTGCACATTGTACTATTGTTACTTATTTAAAGAAAATTGTACTGAGATTCGTAACTCTTTTTAATCTGTTTAGCAGATTTTTCCTAACTGACCTACTCTGGTGTCAAGTTATGGATACATGACCCACCTTATCTCTGCAGATCTGGTTTCCCCCAGTCCTGTGCATAGACTAAAAAATGTCAGACCATAGATGCCACACTTGCCAAATTTTTGGTCCTGTCAATGTCGAATTTGAGTCTGTCCCAGCTTGCTTGCTGCTGATGCAGCTGAGATGTACATAGCTTGAGGCAAAGAGATAAACTCCAGATAATGGGTATCAGTACTAATTAGGCTAGAGCTCAATCTCATGGTATCATGCAACATCGTGTGATGTCACTTAATCCCAGTGATCTTAGGGTCCACCAATGCTGCGTCCCAGAAGCCTTTTTATAGGATGTTGGCAGATATAAATGTGTTGAAAAAAGCACTAGCATGCTTTGTGAAGGCATAGCGGGAGATCAAATGAAGGAGAGAGAGCATGGCATTTAATTGGGTTACCAAAGAGGTGAATTCTATTTTTGAAATATGAGTTATGGAATATCCACTTTCTGTCTCATGTCTCATGTATATTTTGAAAGAAGGTTAGCAGTGGGAGAACCATTTTTTTTTATTTAACAAACATAATCTATAAATTGATATGAAAATCACATTTAGATGCATTATATGTATTAAATGAATACTCGAACCTCAAAAATGTAATGCACATTAGAACAGGCTTTATAAATATTAAATACATATGCATTCAGTTATTTAGAGGTTGATTCAATATGCTGCGATCTGGTATGAAATGTGGAAAATTCCAACTTTCACTTATTCAATATGGAAAAAAGTATTGGGACACATCCATTACTGAATTCAGGTGTTTCAATCAGACCCATTGCCACAGGTGTATAGGATCAAACAAATGAGTCATTCTAATGAGCTCAGTGAATTCAAGTGTGGTACTGTGATAGGATACCACCTTTTCAATAATCCAATTCATGAAATGTCATCCCTGTTAGATATTTCGTGGTCAACTGTATTATTAAGTATTATTATTGGAAATTGGAATTGTTTAGGAACAGCAGACACGTAGCAATGAAGACCACATAAATTCACAAGGTGGGTTCACTGAGTGCTGTGGAGCATGGTGCATAAAAGAGAGAGTGGAGATTTCTGAAATTTGTCTAAAGTGCACAACCTGAATCCAATTCAGGACTAATCAGTGTATATTGAGTCAACCTTTTATTTCGAATTTTTCATTTTATTGATATATATTTTGATATTTTATTGTACATTTTAATTTCTGTTTTTTGTTTTTTTTATTAAAAAGGAAGCTCAGGGCAGGGAGGCAGCAGTGATGGGAGGGGAGAGAGCTTCTCAGAGGAGTAGAACAACTGGGTAATAGGAATGGTAAGAAAACAAGGGTTCCATGACTTCTAACAATCTGCTACAAATGGATTTACTCAGCAGCATCTGATGAGTAGGAGGATGATTATGTACTAGGCAACCATCTAGTCTTGTCCATATCATCATCATCCTCACTAGCCTGACTTTCAACCACCTGTGCAGATTGGGTGTTAGGTTTGTGAATTGGCACTGAAGCAGTGGTAGGGTCTAATATAGCATGAATCAGGGTCAGTTTAGCCTGCCCATTCTTCAAAATGCAGTTGTTCAGCTCCATTCTCACACTCCAGCCGGTACAAATATGTCATGTGCTCCAGATGGCAAACTCCCATATCTAACCGTCTTTGGTACTCACCCAGCTTCTCCACCATGTTGGCATGAAATCATTCTTGATTATTCACCATCAGGGCCATGTGTTGACTGATTTTGGCAACATTCGCAAAGTACCAGCAATCAGGCCATGTACAGCAGCCTTGAATGCCATCGTCAGAGGAATGGCAGGAAGTTGTGGGTAGGCTCCTGATGTACTTTGCTGATCTTGCATGCCGGGATCCACCATGAGGAGGATGCTCACCTCCTCCACATCTATATCTGCAAGACAAGAAGTGGTTTAGAACATTGCAATACAGATTGAAGTAATCACATTCATTTTCATTTAATTCCTTTATTGAACACTGTAATTTCTGATACGAACGAAATACCATTATTGAAGTTAAACATTTGTATTTGCATTTATTCTAGCTATTTATTAATTATTAGTTTCGGGTTACATAACATAAGCCTATGCCAAAATTATTGCTCACTAATCCTGTGAATGTGATGATTTCAACATTCCCATCACCGTACTGTGCAAGTACATAGATGTCATAAAAACATTAATATATGTTCACATTTCTGTGTACCTACACTATCATTCAAAAGTTTGGGGTCACTGACAAATTTGTTTGTTTTCCATGAAAACATACTTAAAATGACTTGCAAAATTTATAGTAAATACATTCAAGATGTTGAAAAGGCTAGAAGTAATGAGTTCGATTATAAAGAATGCCGGTTATATTGGTTCTTTAAACAGCTTTCATTGTTTTTCTATATAGAAAAACAAATGTCGTAGTGACCTGGAGAAACTCTGGGCATAACGTTTTGATCTACACCTCCCCTACTACCGCAACCTGAGGCCTGGCTGTGATCCAGGTCCTCCCCTACACTGAATCCTGACTTGCCATTCTGACAAAATAGTTATTATTACTCTTTGTATACTGCTTCCTTTAAATCTGCCTTTAAAATTGGGGTCTTGCCATAAGCTCACTATTTGTACAAACATTCTTCGACACTGATTGCAACAATAATTTGTACAAGGTATTTGAGGCTACCACTTCAGTTCAACCCTTTACAGATGTATTTCGGACGTTCTTTGGGGACTAATAAAATCATTCTCCGTTTGGCTTCTATATCCATATGTTGTTTGGAGGCATTAAGAGTCACCATATATCGCTATGAATTGGCATGGATACACACTGAGCAAGCAAACACTGTGGCATGCATCACCCGCATAAGGAATGCTTGTGTGACATCACTGTTTCACATGCTCAGTGCTTTTATATTATTTTTAATGTGGAAGGACTGAGCATGTAGATTTCTGAGTGTACAGCTATGTACAGTAATTTAGTATGCTTTAATTTATTGCATACTCAATTATACAAATCTAATGCAAAAAAAGTACATTTTTTCTAGGTAACTGGGGACTAATAAAAGTATTTAAAAAATTGGGTAGACTAGATGGACTGAATGGTTTTAATCTTCCAATGTTTCTATGTTCCTTTCTGATCAATGAATCATGCTTCACCAATATGAACAAAAAGTAGGAGTTTTACGATTTACGAATGTTTCTAGTTTTATTTCAAATTATATTTTTCTAGTTATAAATAAAAAAGAAATATGGTCTTCCCTATCTCTACATGTAGACTTTTCGCATTGTTCAATAGTTGTGCCTGATTAACAGCTGACTTAATACACTGTAAGAATCTACTTCAGCTCAATATAAATAGCCTCTAGAGATTTATATGCGTGTATGGAGCAGGATGGAGGTTAGTATCTTAAACTATCAAAGCATAGATTTATATATGAGCTGAGACATGAATACAATCAAGTCTTTTTTCCCCTGTGAGTGAGAAAACAAATCTCATTTTAATTTCAAGACTCTGAATCTCCCTGGAGAAACCAGTTTATTCTATTACAATAGGTTTTGAAAAATGGTTCATGGCAACATGTTTATGACTGATAGATTTGTGCAGTTGGCCAAGTTTTTTTTAATTCTTTAATTAATAAGTATATGCAAGAAGAAACCTCTTTATCATCTAGGAAGTTATTTTGTATCGGTAGCAATAAAAAAATAAAAAATAAAACGTTGTTACTGCTGAGGGAAGGGACCTATTACTCAAAGTCCCAGTGGCCCATTGAAAAAGAACTAGAGCCGTGGATGAGTGATTTGGCTAAGCTAGGTAAAACTCACGTCTTGCCTTGATAAGCCGTGAAAATAGCAGTATTATCAAATCAATTCCACTTGTGTTTTACAAAGATTAATAACACAGTGGGATTTGGGAACAGACAGTAAAAAAAATATATTTTTAGTCTTGTTATGAACTTTTTCATTTTTTATATTTACCATTTCATTTTAGATGCCTAGCAACATATAAACTACAGTTTTAAGTTGTAGATGCCCTGCTGTGAAAAATGAACATGCTGCAGTGTAAACCGGTAAACCACGTCAGTGTAGTTTTTTTACACCCTAGCGTAAAAAAATCCATCTAATTTCACACTGTATCTTTCCAAAATCTTTGATTTGTAAATAAATAGGCAGCAGCAAACACAGATATTGTCATTGTTTTAACAGTTTTATTTATTCAAAAAAGCTTTCAATACACTGAATGGTTGGATTTAACCCCTTCACGATGCTAGGACGTTCTCTTCTGTCCGATTTTTCTGGTCCCAACAGACGCCGGGACGGCATAGAAAACCCCTTCAGTAAATAGCTCATTGTGGCTCCCTGCGATGAACTGTGATGTTGGGAGGTCTTGCGATTCTTTGGCAGGGACCCATAGGGTCTATTAAGACCCTCATTGGTTCTCTGAAACTGTGTCAATGGCTACCGATCATCTAGGGATCACGGCCAGGATCAAAAAATGGCGTTTTGGTGTTTGCGTCTTGCAAGCACCATGTGTCACAAAGGGTTTAAAACGCGAATATAAACCTTCTGATATATTTCTCCATGTTCATATTGTTGAGAGGTTTGAGAGGTATGTTAAGTGGTTACCACAACACCCAGATTTATCTTTTGCAGTCTTTGGGAATCTATGACATGAGATAGATTAACTCCATTACTGTATATAGAAAGATATGAGTATTTCACTACACCATTAGTGAATGACAGTTAACATAGGCTGCATGGTAGAAAATAAAATGATGTAATACCAGCTATTGCTTCCACAGACTTTACATTGGCCGGGTGGCAACCCTAAGTGTGTCTTATTACTGTACTGTAAAAAAAAAAAAAAAAATAGTTTAGTGTCTGTTTAAAATATTCAAGAGCAATGCACACCTGCCGGACAGGATTTTTCCTCATGAGGTGTTTGATTACAGCCTGTTTGTTGACAGTGGTGGCTGCCCAAAATTGGAATCTCAGGGGGTGTTTAATTGTTAGTAATTTCTTCATTGCAGGTAAAGACATTATTCTCTAAGCACTTTTAATTCTTCACAGACAGTTTTGTAAGTAAAATGTTGGTGTATTTTTGTTCCCATAGATGAGTAGCTCCATTTTCCCTCCTTCCTTGCTTAATGTATAATGTGCTATTTCATTTTGCAGATGGTGAGACATTAGTGTTTTATTAGTAGGTCAAACAGCAACTACACAACCATTACCTCCTGAGGTTCAATTAGTAAACTGATATTAATGAAATGTCGCAACCTGCTTCAGAAGATGCCCTTTCATTTGAGCAAATCCCAGTATACTCTAATATACTCTGGTAGTCACTGTAGCACCTTTTTGTTCATTAGTTTGTAATTGTTTTGCAGATCTACAGCTGTTGTCAGTTCTGGAATAAAAAGTAATCGAAAATTTCACAGAAACTGCAAAGACATCAAATTAAAGTACACATTTTATAGTTTAAAAAAATGTTATTAGCTTGTCAGGCTCAAACACTGTTGATAGCAAAATCATGTTTAAATAGGGAAATTCATATATAGTATGGGAGGTAACCTAACACTTATAAGATTAAACTCTTGTTTACATATCCACACTATTCTGTAACCGTGACGTTACGATGTTCTATGCCATCCTAATTTTAGTGGGCCTAAAAGACGGCAAAGATCATCCAGCATTTAACAGCTCATCGTGGCTCCCCACGATGAGTTGTGCACGGATCCCGCTGCAGGGACTTGCAGCAGGATCCTACCTGTCAGATGAGGCATCTTTTGGTGCTTGACTTGGCTGGAATGCAAGCACCATGCTTCAGGAAGGGGTTAAACTGCTCTGAAAGCACTGGGACCTGAAAAACTGCCACTTTCTTCCCTCTGCAACCAGAGTCGTCAAAATCCTAAATCATTACATTACATTACATTAACATTTATTTATACAGCGCCACCAATTCTCGTAGCGCTTGGTACAGAGCATAGAAGGGAACTACATACTAAGTTAGACAAACTCGTACAGACTGGTACATGAGGTAGAGAACCCTGCTCGTAAGCTTACAATCTAGAGGGAATGGGGTCCATGAGACAATTAAGGGATTGAAGAGGTCAGAGGGATTAAAGTTGTAGTAACAGTAGAGTGGATGGGAGGCACTAAGTGGGATAAGTCAAAGAGGGAGTGTGTGTTCCAGCTAGGTGGGATCCGCTAGAGGCAGAGTGACTGGTAACTAGTGGGTTGGGTAGTAAGCCTAAAGAGATGAGTTTTTAGGGACTTTTTAAAGTTTGAAAAGGAGGGAGAGAGCTGGATTATCCCGGTGATTATCCAAAGTAATGGGCTCAACCCATCAGAAAAGTCTAATTATTATTGACAGTCGACTTCTCTGCTTTATTGGCAACAGACTCCCTCTGACCACTTGATTTCTTGCCTCTGTACAAGTTACATGTGATTTCCATTTGCTTCCCTCACAAATGCCAAATTTATTCCATCAGCCATTTAATCCTAAAATATTTTTTAATTTAATGCTCTTAAGAACTAGACAACTGTAACCAAATGTATCGATTTGTGTATCCCATAAATAGAGTTGCCAGATTTTGTACCATATAACTTGTACATGCAGAATTCATATGGGTCCAGGGGGAAATCAATTAATTAACCAAAGTAGTTCCTATGGGATACCTTCTTAAATTAATTACTTGATTCCCTCTGGATGGGTATGAGTTCTACAAACAACATGACAGCGTCTAGAAGTTATACGTGTCTGGTAAGGAAAATCCTGTTTTAATTTTGTTTTTACGGACCCTTGAATTTGTGGGGGCAACGTAATATTTTTAGAGTTACTTATTACACTATGCCTGTCTGTTTCTTCGCTTATCTCCCTGACAGTATATATTATGGAAGATCTGCCTGGTATGGATTTCTGTATAATAGAGGGTGGGGATTGTGGTAAAGGGGGGCAATATTAACATCCCATTGTCAGTCACAGGGTCACACATATTCTGTTATATTTTCTTTTTATCCTTTATGTTCTAATGAGACACACAGTCCAAATTATATGATTGGTATATAATTCAAACTTGTTTGTGCAATACACTTTTTTTTTATTAGATATCAAATATAACCTTCTGCATCGCATTCAGCACATGGGGAAGTACCCAAAGTTAATAGGTAAAATAAAAAGATAGTGAAGACATGGTAAGTCATTCCTCATTTCTCATTTTGGAAAGGCACAAGATAAACAACAAGAACAAAAATGTCCAATACATCATTACTTTCAGTCCCAAACAGGATGATGCATGATGACTAATGACAGAGCTGGTAGCTTTTGTCAAGTGAATTATACATTTAGCTCACGTGATATTTATATACATACCAGCCTAATAGAGCAACATTGACCTGGGATTTAGTGCTATGTGCAGTTTTGGGTAGCACTTAGGATTCCTATAAAAAACAAACATAGAAATGAGCTTAAAAATTGACAGCCAAACTCATGGGGTAGAATGTAAGTGTTGTTTTTTTTTTTTTTTTTAAATTAAACTCATAAATTGCAGAGTTTTCTAAATACCCAACATTAATGTATACGATTAAGGTACATTTTGTGGTACACAATGGAGAAACTTGTTTAATATCAACAGCACAAACTAAGATGAAGAATTATTTGACAAGTTTGCAGGTTTTTCACCTCGGATCCATCAGGTCATAGCATTTTAAATACAAGAAAAATGTTAATATCTTTTCTAGGCCAGATAAAAAAAACTCTGCAGGATTTTGTTACTTGATCAGGACTCACTGCCTAAGTCAGGACAGTGGGAGGTGTTTATATATTATATGTATTCGCACACAAAACACAGTAACAACACAAACAAAAACAGAAGTGCAACTTAGTGTAGTAAAAATAATAAGTCAGAAGGCAGTCACCGGGTAAATGCTAGAAGCTATGGTTCACTGATGATGTGTGTGCCTGCAAAAGCTTTTAAGCATTTGCTTTATTGAGTAGTGATCCCCCAAAAATGTATCACTCCTTTAAAGTGGGATTTAAGAACAGAAAAATAATTCCTCAGCAGGATTCCTGATGTAGAAATCCCACTATATTGCAGGGAGATCCCTCTTTCATGAAATCCCTGCAACCGTGTCTAGTGCAGGCAGAGAAAAAAAAAAAAAATACAAGCAATTAGAAAAGAAAGCAGTAGTGGTGGAAGGATAAAAAAAAAAACAAGTCTTCATTAACTGGGCATAAAAAGTCACTGCAGACAGGTGCCGTTGACTATAAAAAGAGAAATTTGCCATGAAGAGAAAGTGCCATGTGTTCAGGTTTCTGCAGATTCAGCACCAGGAGCGCACTGCCAAGCTGCAAGGCTTTATGGGATGGCTTTAACGTCGTCAGCCATGGAAAGCCTTGCGTGTCTTAGTGAATATAAAATCAGCGAGCTTCTTTGAATACGGATGCAGTAAAACATCTGGGAGCCTAAATGTTGTTCTAATTTTGACTGTAAAATTTTAATGATGGAAAAGCAGCGTTTATTTAGCATTCAGGGCTGCGAAGAATGAATGGCAGAATTTGAGAGCGCTTTTATGTTTTGTAGGCAATCTTTTAGAGGTGCATTGTCCTCAGAATTCTGAGTAAACGTTAAACCGTTTGGTGGCTGCATCATGCTTCTAGCATTATTACAGTACATCATGGCCGCCTCCTAAAGGATAAAAACATATCACTTTTCTCCCTGCAGTGTATGATTTAAACCCATTTCCGCCATTACTTGGATATTATTCTCCATATATTACAGACATAATCATACAATGCACTTCTTATGTAGCTTTTTCTGCCTGTGTGCAAGAAAGTCCTTTGGGTCACTGGGACTTACCATTGAACCTAACGCCAAGGTGTCTGAAATCCCTGTGTAATCACTTAAAAAAAAAACGGTCTTGCTTTTAATTCAATACTTTTGTTTTTTCTGAAGATAATAATCTTAATACCTACATAGTACACCTGCACAGTATTCATCTAAGTGCCCATTTTGACTAGGGTATGTTAATAAGTGAAATATATAGTGGACAAAATAACATGGTGGAAAGCCAAATGTTTGATGTTAACATGGCTTATATAAGAGCTATATATACTGAGCATGACATTATGTTTCAGCTGTGCATTAGTTAAGTGTATAAAATTACTTTTTGGCAAGCTCATTACGCAGACCTGATCTGGCATTTATGGAGCAGAATCACACAAGTAACGTCGATAAATGATTTCCCTTTTTTTTCTAACATGTTATCGTCTACTGCCGCCCCAGAATGCACTGCACAGCATGCCCTCTTGTCAATAGAAATATCCAGTTGGTCGTAAGTCTGTGTGAGATCATTGTAAAAACAAGTCTGCTTTTTATGACATGGTAATGTAGTGCAAATGATACTAGACAGAGGCCATGCAAGTTGTCCTGCTTCTCTAAGCAATGTATTTCCTATGGAAAAAAAAGGCTCACCATGGTTCTCACCACATCAGTACTAAGGGGAGGCCTGCTTCTTTTTATGTAGCTCGGCAGGGAACATTGATTAGGCAACTTAATGTACATTTAAGATAATAATATGTATGAAAGGTGGCGGTGAAGGTTTCTTTTTTCAACAAAGAGATCAATGGAATAAAACACAATTACATCATGATTTGGCATTACAATATTATTGTATGCAATATTCATTTTAAAAATTGTGTTAACATACATTACTTACACTGTAGCTTTTTCTATACTGGCATATTTTAAAATCATACAAAGAGTTCATCTTTATGTACAGGGAAATCACAGAAATGATATGCTCCTTTTTAAATAAAGCTAGCTATAATTTTCGGAGACATAAGAATAGCGTCCGCAATGTAAATCCTCTATGATCAGTCATCTTTGATTTAAAATAAAGAAATGTTATATTTATTGCTCTCCTTTTCTTGTTGCCCCTTCAACTCATTCTAGATTCTCAGTTTGAAGAAGGAGGAGATCTGTGCAATATGTATTACTCTTTACCTACTCTCTGGCATGGGTATCAAGACCACTAGTGCCCTATCATGGTCCTTGGCCCTTTTCTCTTTACTGGTAAAGGATTGATGGGAAAAACTTTCCTAATTTATGTAAAGTAAGCTCTCATTTTACATATATTTCAAATTAACATCTGTATATAAAATTCAACATTATATGAACCATTTAATAATGTTCGATGATATGTAGCAGCTAAGAGTCCATTCATCAGTTATTTCAGGTGGATTTTTTTATTTAATGGCTGAAAGCCATAGGAAAAGACACCATACCTTTGATGGTCAGTCCCTGCAAGGATCTAGGGACTATGATATACAGATATCTGCTACTTAATGCACAGATACTCTTGCTTCCTAAAACTAGACTACCACAGGGGTCAAAGAGGTTTAACCCTGTCTATCTTAAAGGGACATTGTCAACAACCACACAGGCAATGAAGAAAATACTGATTTGAAGGTATCTGTGTATTTAATACTGAAACAAATAGAGTAATTACGCTTTTTTCAGACAAAAAAAAATTATGAGATGATGTCCTAAATTTGCATAATTGCGGCCACCATGTGTGGTATAATATGAACATTTTTAACACAGACCCACCCAATGTGTTGCAGAGATTTACCCACAAACTGGTAAATGGCTTCGAGAACTTTGTCGTAGCAGGGGAAGTGATCTCACTTTATCTCCTGACAACCAAACAGTTCAGTACAGATATAACTTGTGTGAAAAGACAGATTTGAAATCTGTTTTTTGACATGCTGAGGATATTGGAGGTTATCTACTGCTTGATCTCTTGAAGATTTTCCTTCACTATTTATTTGGCTAGGATAAGTGCGTTATTAGGTCTCAGTAGGGTGTGGGACTGTATTTCCTGGTGTTTTACGTGATGCCATTATTTATTAGTCCATGATACATGGTCTGCTTAATCAATTCTATTGTTCTGTAACTGTGCCATGAGGACAAAGCAGAGCTTTTCTGAATGAGGAACCACAGCTCCTCAAAGTATCATGAACTGGAAGTGACCCACCCACAACTTATGCATTACCACAATATTATCATTTTGTTATTGTTATTTTTAATGGGAAGCTGAATGTGCTGGTTGTGTGCAAAGTGGCATTTGTACCTTTAATTTTTTATTAGGTTTGACAAGTTATTAATTTACTCATACTGCAGAGTACGCCTATTATGCTGCCCAGACCTACACCTTATGTCCACCATAGTGCATTCCATGGTCTATACCAGCGGTGGAGAACCTATGGCACGCGTGCCACTACTGGCACGCCGAGCCCTCAGCAGTGGCACGCGGTCAGGTTCATCTCTCACCATTTATCTGCTCCATTGTCCTGGAGGTGCAGGCATCAGCATAATAGATTGGCGCTGCCGGTCATCTGCTTCTTCTCCAGATGATTGGCGCATGCGCGTTCTGTGAAGAAGAGTTCAAGTCGGATAGCAATTAACTGTTTGCTTTCCGACTTGAATGCTTCTTCACATAATGCACATGCACCAATCATCTGGAGAAGAAGCAGGTGACTGGCAGCGCCCGTCTATTACACTGATGCCTGCAACTCCAGGACAACGGAACAGATAAGCGGTGAGAGCTGAACTTGTATGTGTGTGTGCGTTTGTGAGTAGAAGTGTGTGTGTGTGAGTATAAGTGTGTGTGTGTGTGTGTGTGTGTGTGCGAGTATGAGTATAAGTGTGTGTGTGAGTATGATAAGTGTGTGTGTGGGAGTATGAGTATAAGTGTGTGCGAGTATGATTATAAGTGTGTGTGTGTATGAATGTCTGTATGAGTATAAGTGTGTGTGTGTTTGGGTATAAGTGTGTGAGTATGAGTATAAGTGTGTGTGTGGGAGTATAAGTGTGTGTGGGAGTAGAAGTGTGCGTGTATGAGTATAAGTGTGTGTATGAGTATAAGTGTCTGTATGAGTATAAGTGTGTGTGTTTGGGTATAAGTGTGTGTGTGTATGGGTATAAGTGTGTGTGTATGAGTATAAGTGTGTGTGTATGAGTATATGTGTGTGTGTATGAGTATATGTGTGTGTGTATGTGTGAGTATAAGTATGAGTGTGTGTGAGTATAAATGTGTGTGTGAGTTTGAGTATAAGTGTTTGTGCACATGAGTATAAGTGTGTGTGTGTGAGTATAAGTGTATGAGTGAGTATAAGTGTATGAGAAAGTATATGTATGAGTGTGAGTATGTGTATGAGTGTGAGTATGTGTATAAGCGTGCGTGTGTATGAGCGTGCGTGTGTATGAGTATAAGCGTGTGTGAGTATGCGGTGATTGCACTTTGTGGTCTGCAAATTTATGTCGGTCAAAAATTGGGCAGTCGGGACCAAGAACGTTCGCCATCACTGGTCTATACTGTCTTATCTTCATTACACACGACCAAACAAAACAAATGATGCTTGAAGCACAGTGAGGTCTCTGTAGTGTGCATTTAAGCAAATCACTGATTCATCAACTTGGTAGCATAACTTTCCAACACATAGGAGTGGAAAATAGACATCCTGGATGTTTCCTCCCAGAAATATGGCTGCTCACATACTGATTTTGACTAATTTCTCTTCTTTTACTTGCACTACCTATATATATATATTTATATATATATATATATATATATATATATATATTTATTACAACAGATAGTTTATTTTGCAGTGCTCCAATGATGAAAGAGTCACTTTTATTCCATTTGTTACACCACCATAGCAGAGTATATTCAAGTACTGGTATTGCAAGTTTTATTAAAATAACTATGCTCTTTTTGTTATAACAGACATCATGCATATTTATTAAAGCTGTCTTTTTTTCTATACATATATGTCAAACACTCTATAGTACTTACTTATAGATTGAATGCATCTGCTGATAATGATTGTTTTTACATTCATTGGGAACGAGTGTTAAGTATTAGAATCAATTTGCTTATAGGTTGTATTTTAATTCATATTGGGGTAGATATACTAAATCGTTAAAAATGAAATTTATGCCGATAGAAGGATATTGGAGAATTCACTGAAGTGTAGAAATAGCTGACACTTTACTTACTATACTAATAAGATTGATGTATGTATGAGTAACATAACGTTTATTTTTTGTGACTCTCTGCACCCGCTATTGGTGATCATCCCTGCTTTGCTTCTCAGTCCTCAATATATAAGTTTAGGGAAGGGGGTAAATATGTGGGATTAGAATCCCAGGTGATCTAGTGGGATAAGTTGGGGAGCTTCCATCCCTTTATCATGCTAAGCAGAGATATCATGACTGTACCGCATTCCGTCTATTCCGGCTATTAAAAACTAAAATGTGTGTTATGTCACTTTCAAAGTTAACAAAGGATCTGAAATGAGTTGTTAGATTATCCTCACTTGGCTTAGGTGGTGTGGCACTCTCTTGGATCGAGTTTTACTGATCTGAGCGCTCCTATTCAGTGTCGTTTGCTGGAGCGACATCGTTGCCTGTTCCGCTTTCTGTTGGTGTTCCGCAAGGATCGGTCCTTGGCCCGCTGTTGTTTTTCCCTCTACACTACCTCTCTGGGAGAACTCATCCGCTCGTTTGGCTTTCACTACCACTTGTACGCAGTTGATACTCAGCTCTACCTCTCCTCCCCTGACCTCCCTCCCTCTCTAGTGTCACGTGTAGCTGAGTGTCTGTCAGCTATCTCCACTTGGATGTCTGATCGCTACCTGAAACTTAACCTCTCCAAAACAGGACTGATTATCTTCCCTCCCTCAACCGCTGTCCCTACACCTGGGTTCACAGTCACCGTTGATAATGCTACAATCATACCGGCTGGCCGTGTTCGATGTCTTGGGGTCACTTTTGACTCTGCTCTCTCCTTCGTTCTTCAAATTCAGTCCTTGGCCAAATCCTGTCGGCTGCACCTAAGGAACATTGCATGCATTCGCCCGTTCCTCAGCGAAGAGACCGCCAAAATTCTAGTGCACTCGCTTGTGAACTCTCGCCTGGACTACTGTAACGGTCTTCTGACTGGTCTACCTCGAGCTCGTCTGGCTCCCCTACAGTCTATCCAAAATGCGGCTGCCAGACTCAACTTTCTTGCACGTCGGTCTGATTCGGCTGCTCCTCTCTGCAACGCCCTCCGCTGGCTTCCCGTCTGCTCGAGGATAACATTTAAAATTCTGTCTTTAACCTACAAAGCCCTCCACTCCTCTGCTCCTACATACATTTCCTCCCTTGTTAACCGTTACCTCCGCACATGACCTTTGCGCTCCTCAAAGGGATTAACACTCTCTTCTAATCCCAACACCACTTCTCACTCGCATCTCCAAGATTTCGCCCAAGCTGCCCCCTCTCTCTGGAACTCCCTTCCCCGGAGCATCCAGCTCTCTTCCTCCTTTTCAAACTTTAAAAAGTCCCTCAAAACTCATCTCTTTAGAGACACTAACCCACTAGATTACCAGTCACTTTGCCTCTAGCCGTTCCCACCTAGCTGGAACACACACTCCCTCTTTGACTTATCCCACCTAGTGCCTCCCATCCACTCTACTGTTACTACAACTTATATCCCTCTGACCTCTTCAATCCCTTAATTGTCTCATGGACCCCATTCCCTCTAGATTGTAAGCTTACGAGCAGGGTTCTCTGCCTCATGTACCAGTCTGTTCTAGTTTGTCTAACTTAGTATGTAGTTCCCTTCTATGCTCTGTACTAAGCGCTACGAGAATTGTTGGCGCTGTACAAATAAATGTTAATGTAATGTAAAGTATCATTTTCCTTACTCACATGAGAAAATTAGTTTAAAGGTAATAAAAATCTATTTTTCCATATTTACCTTTATGTATTAAAGTGTCTCTATCATCAGAAATGTTCTTTGCATTTAAATATATTAATTAAAACACTGACTATACCTTGTCAATTTTAAACTTGTTCAACACTTAGGTTTTTGTGTATTACTCTCAATTACCTTTAATCACTATACAAACCCTGCATCATAGGGCAGTTATAAGGCCACTTCCATAAACAGTAAGGAAACACTAGGTGTAATATATAGTCTATACAATTGCCCTGTTCCTATATTATAACAAATGTAAAGAAATAAAAATCTGTATTTGTATATGCAAAGATTTCCCTGACTTCTCCCTCACTGCACAATGTTGTGTGTAGTATAAATGTCATATAATCACAGACTCTCTATCACAGAGACAGAGCCCAGAGAACTAAACCATGCATGACAAAGGCATAGCAAGAGAGAAATCCCCCATCGAAAAGAATACACTGACACAGGGCTGGCTATAAAGGATACAGTATTTATTTAGTAAATACTGCAACATAAATTCTCATAGCATAAATAGCTGATACAAGTATTACAGGTAGTAAGTAGCCTTCTTAACACATAGTAAAGAACAATTGAGTTTCAAACAAGTATAAATGATACATCACCACATATCAAGATAAGTGCTAGTGGATCACTAAAAAGACATCCTAGACATTTAGGATCCAGTCCCCAAGTTTCTGGGATAGGCACAATCTATATACATGCACACAGGAAGTGTCCCTCCCCAGGCCCCAGCCCATGCAGTTAGCTAACACAGCTACTGCCACCCACGTTAACCATACCCCAAGATGGCAAATCCATGCACCATGTCAGACCTCAATGACTACCTGCCAGGAAAATAAACAGACAAAAGAGGGAGGGACAACATTCCCAGCCCCTGCAGTGCAGTTACTTGGCACTAAATATGATTGATAACTGCGAATGGGGGATGTATTACTAACTCGATGTCATGCTGACTTTTCATATATTCTTTTTTTCAGACCAAAACTGGAGCAGAGAAAAAGATCTGTACATGTACAAGCACAGATCTTGGCTCCCTCATAGCCAGATTGCCAGGACTAAGATCACCTTTCTGCTGGAAAGAAATGTGTATGGCAGTGGAACACACTATCATGAGGGGTGTGAAGGCATTCTAACAAAATGTTCAGTATAGCTAACAATCATTTTATAAACAGTATATAAAATGTATATGTTGAACCGTAAATACACATTTTTTAAGGTACAGTAACTAGCCTGCGTTTCTTTTTTTCTTTTTAGAGAGAGCATCATCTTGTTATACGAAGTGTTACCTTAATTTTATACTGAGATCCCATGTGAAATATTTAGAATTTTTTGGGGCGATAACTAGCAATACAACTTGATTGAAGCATAATCACATTTGATTCCCCTTCTTTCAAGTTGCAGAAAATGTAATTTCCAGCACAAAAATGTCCTTGTTATGTGGTAAGCTCCATCCAAAGACAGATTGCTTTACAGGTAATAAAATTGATTCTCTTTTCTGCATTTACCCAGAGAAATACTATTCCTGGTCACGTGCAAAGCTCAAGCTTGTTACAAATTGGGAAATTAATTTTACCGCTGCCACTGGTAATCTTTACACTTAAAGACGAAGGGGAAAATGAAATGCTGCTGGCCTTATGGCTTAATTTTATTCTTATTGCAGAAACTGGATCCCTGTAAATATAAATAAATATATATATATATATATATATATATATATATATATGTGTGTGTGTGTGTGTATAAAAACAAATGGACATGTTGGAGAAAAGGATAAATAGAATGACAGGAGGATTGGAACAAATCTATCACAGAGCGGTTTTCCTATCTTTTCCGCAGACAAGGAAAATAACATTTAATTCTGTCTTACTGACAAATGCAATGTGGGCTAGCAAATTACCAATAGAAATAGATTTCATTTTGTGATCGGGCAGTTCAAGTCAACAGATGTTGGGGAATTAACTATTAAATGTTGTTGCTGTTATTTGTTCCCATTTTTACAGAGCTTCACTCATAGAGTCATTCCGTTATGCCACACATTGACATTGACTGACAGCACGCGCATGAAGACAGTAAGGTGCGGTAATGGGAAAAAGTAAAAACAAGACCCACATGACAAATGTTATTTGATTTTCTTCATGCACAAACCCTGGTCTCATGTCTCCTATTAATTAATGTGCTTTTTGTTTTGTTGTGAAAAATGAGAAAATGTGTGCATGTTTTTTTATTCATGTATTTTCTAGGCAGTGAGGAAAATCATAAGATGATAAAAAAGTATAGTTTGTGATGGCAGAGAAGAACCAACAACCAGGGAGAGGTATTAGCAGTAGAAAGAGGGAAGTGCTCATGTCATTAGACAGAGCACTGGTGAGACCTCACTTGGAGTATTGTACGCAGTACTGAAGACCGTATGTCCAGAAGGATATTGATACTTTAGAGAGAGTTCAGAGAAGGATTACTCAACTGATACATGAATTGTAGGATAAAACTCACCAATAAAGGTTAAAGGATCTTAACCTTTATAGCTTGGAAGAAAGATGATACAGAGGGGATATGATAAAAACATGTAAATACATAAAGGGAATCAAAGAGAAGAGTATATTAAAAAAAAGAAAACAAATCACAACAAGAAGACACAGGATTAAATTAGAGGAACAAATGGGATATGGAGGGAACTCATGAGCAACGATAGCTAGATTTAACCATGTAACTTAATGGTGCAATAAATGGTGCAATAAAGGAATTTAGTTTTCCAAAAGAAGATATGATGTACTAAAGGCTTTACAGTAGCTGTACGTGTTCACTGGTATATGGCAAAATAGGTTTGTATACTATTGTATACAGCTTTGGATAACGATATATCCTGTATTTTCATATATATAATGATGACCTGACAGCCAAAACTTTTGATTTTAATTTATGAACAAGAAAAAGCCTAACTATAAGATGGCCCTATAGGAAAAAAATATTTTGCGAGTAAATATTTCTAGACATGTAAACTGTTTTTCATGTTTAATAAAAGTACATTGATAAATTGCATTTCTTGTTTTTATTTCCTTCCTCTATCCCCTTTATTCCACATCTGCTACTCACCTTTCATTATTGCCCCATAGCAAATTACTGCACCCACACCACATTGTAGCACCCACAGAGTGCCCCCACACCACACTGCAGCACCCAGAGGATGCCCCCACATCACATTGGAGCACCCACAAGACTCTTTCCCATACCACATTTCAGCACTCACTGGACCTGCCCTTGCACCCATTGGACCTTCCCCATTCACCTTCTTGACATATTTCTGCATTAACAGAACCTAGGGTGTCTCTGATAGCCATCAGGAAAATGGTCAAAGTAATCACCCAAAACAAACTCTGTTACACGTATATGAGACGTTCTGTATTACTTGAGGGCATCATTACATAAATAGGTAAGACACTGTTATGGAGACAGTTTGGAGACACAGTTCACAAAGTAGACATTAAGAAAATGTGAATAAATAAAAGGGCAACAGGATGTGACATCATAATAATAATGTCTTGTATGGTTCCTTTTTTTACCAGTAGGTCCTTCAGTAAAACAAAAAGTAGATGGAATGTGAAAGCTGACAATTGATCAGAATTTTTTCATGCAGTCACTTCTATGTATGTTTTATTGATTTTTTTTTGTTCTTTGTAAGTTTCTTGACAAAAGGATTAATGTGTGCTTGTTGTTTGAACTATAGTATAAAATATAAAACAGAAACAGATGGGACCTCTAGCTTACTCGTGTTGTCTCCCCACATGGTGGTTATTCCTCTTTGTCAGAATGTAGTGTAGTTTGTTACATGATATGTTGTTCTGAGATTGTAAGATCAATTGAGTTGTAAGCCCTTCAGGCTTTCTCTCAATATATACTTTTATGCCTGTTTTATGTCTGCAGTGCTGTATAATACATAGTTTATACATTCTATGTTTCTTTATGCTTCTGTTTCTATGCTATTTCCCCATTCATCATTTCTGAGATATAAAAAGTCATAAAAAACAATACTGGAAGTAGCTAACACATTAGGCTGCAATGTGTCGTGATGAAAGTCAAGACGGAGTTCTAGCACATGTAGCAGGACTGGATTTCCCATTAAGGAAAATAGGTACATGCCTAGGGGTACCTTAAAGTTGGATGATGTCTGGCTACCAGCTGGCAGTGGGAAATGCCAGTGTTTACAATGTATTTTTAAATTGCTCATATTTTGCTGATTTACATAGGCTGAAAGGAAACTGAGATTTTGTATTCTACAGAACTGTCACCCTGGTGCAGCTTTATCAGTGACCTTGAATCAATGAACTTCTTCAACTCCACCAGTGCTTTGTGTATAACAGTGTTTTACTGCTAAATCTTTATGAAAGCAGACAGAAATTAAGGTTTTCTTGTCACTAGAAAACCAACATGTTACTATGAAAGATTAAATTCTCATGTTACTATAGAAAGATTGAAATGTATTTCCATCTAACATGTTTTTTTGTAGAACCAGAATTCATAAATTAGCATTCAGAATTATTATATCCCCATTGTCTGCAAGTTAAAAATGTATGATATTATGGTCCTGGTTTACAGGTTTATGTCTCGACAACATGTGAATGTGAACTCTGTGTATCAATTGTGGCTTCACTAGGAGGTATCACCCATACCCTGAGAATTTCTCCTTGCACCATGAACTTCAGAACTTTTTCATCATATTCTGATGGCCGGATTGTCTACCTCTGTGCATCATTGAATCTTCGGCCCAGAGCAGCAGCGCTTGTGTGCTTCCACATCACCTATCATTTGATGTTAAAATATCTATGCAAACAAACTTTACACTGACACTCTAGTGTAATTTAAGTAGATGATTTGTATGTTTGTGGCACACTGGTAAATTAAATTCTACTGAAATACTAATAACTATTAATATGATTATCTCTTATTCACTGTTATGTTGTTTGGTTCCCCTTTGTTCAGTTTTTCCATTCCCCTCAATCCATCTGATTTGACTTCAGGATCACCATTCTTAGAAAAAAGGGAACACAAACCCCCGGAAATACACAAGATATATTGTGCCTCCGAGTGACAGGCATGCTCCGGACTGGCAGCACGCCTGGCACTCAGGGGCACGATAGGTCCCTGCAGGCAGGGCCGCCATCAGGGAGTGATGGGCGATACACCTGTCACGTGCTCGGTGGCCCCCGGCCTTTAAAAAAAAAAAAGAATTAAGAAAAAAAATATTTAAAAAAAAAAACAAATAGTGCAGGCAAATGAGTCATCAGCCCAGGGCCCACTCATTCCTGGGGGCCCATGGCACTTTGATGCTCAGTGCAGCAGTCTTTTTTCCCCCTGTGTCTGAGCTTGATAGAAAGAGGTCTCAGCTAATCAGGTGAGACCTCTCAACTCTCCTGATTGGCTGAGAGTTCAGAAGCCTCCCATGATTGGCTCAGCCCCTCCTTCACACAAGGAGCTCAAAGCACAGAGATGCGTGCATCAGGTAAGTTAAACAGTTAGACAGTGTGTGTGTGTGTATGTCAGTGTGAGTGAGTGTGTGTATGTCAGTGTGAGTGAGTGTGTGTATGCCAGTGTGAGTGAGTGTGTGTATATGTCAGTGTGAGTGAGTGTGTGTATGTCAGTGTGAGTGTATGTGTATGTCAGTGTAAGTGAGAGTGTGTGTGAGTGAGTGTGTGTATGTCATTGTAAGTGAGAGTGTGTGTGTCAGTGTGAGTCTGTGTGTGAGTTTGAGTGACAGACTGTCTGGATATATGTGTGAGGGAGTGTGTGGATAAAGGGGTTAACTTCTGTGACACTGCCTATATCTGTCTAGCCACCCAAGGGGTTAACTACACTGACACTGCCTCTGTTTAGCCACCCAAGGGGTTAACGCCTCTGACACTGCCTAGATCTGTCTAGCAACCCAAGGGGGTTAACTCCTCTGATACTGCCTAGATCTGTCTAGCCACCCAAGGGGTTAACTCCTCTGATACTGCCTAAATCTGTCTAGCTACCTAGGGGTTAACTCATCTGACATTGCCTAGATCTGTCTAGCCACCCAATGGGTTAACTCCTCTGACACTGCCTATATCTGTCTAGCCATCCAGGGGTCACAAATTAATTGATAGTTTATCAATTAATATGAGACATCCAGCGGATGCGGACAGAAGCTTTTAATCACATGTTAATTGATAAACTATCAGGGGGGGCAGAATTTTTTTTCAGTAAGGGGCCCTGAAATTTCTGATGGCAGCCCTGCCTGCATAAAAAATATGTCTATTTATATGGCACTACATTACTGCATTATTAGATTTCTGCTACCTATATGATTACCTATATGATGATTATATACTTGCAGTATGTATACACAATCATGCACTATATTTACATTAGAAGGACATTGATGATAAATATTAGAATTCATTTGGTTATGTTATTCTGGATATGTCTTGCATTTCTGCTATAAAAAAAAAAAAAAACAGAAGTAGAGAAACTGACTAAAACAAAATGTGTTTTATACAGGGTAATTCTGACCTTTAGCACAAGTTACATAGAATGTTCCAAAATATTGCAGATAATTGGAACATTCTGAATAGCTTTTTTGAAGGTGAATTAAGTTACAGGCTCAGTATATTCATGCTAATTGTCTATTCCAATTAAAGTTTCCAGTTACCCAGAATTGTACACTAGGTGCTTTTTGCTTTCAAACACAGCTATACAAAGCAGAATAGAAGCATAACCGAATTATCAATTCTTCCATCGCTAATGGAGAACTTGCACTAGATAATTGTGTAAGCTATTGCTTTCCTCTAAATCAAAGTGTACCTCATAGTGCGGTATTATTGTAAGGCTGCCATCATGTAAGTGTGACCACATAATTCTTACCTGTCTATTCTTCATTATAAAGATTAATTTAATTTAGTCTGGATACAGAACATTTGCAGAACAGTAGGACTCATGTACTGGATGCTATAATGTTTAAGCTTGAGCATGGGAAGTATTTTTAAGTTTTAAAAAAGAAGCAGACAATTTTACAGAGTTGACAACAGACTCCAATAATGCAACTAGTACAAATGGCTTATAATATACAGGGAAATAAAATAGCAAGCACTTCTCAGTACATTAATAACAATTTGCTTACAGAACAACTTCAATAGTTATTGGGGTCCTGTCATCCAAATTGTGAGGAAAACCTGTAGTTCTCGGAGGCATGAAGAAGGTAGAAATCTACTTTGCACTTTGATTTGTAGAGCATCGTATCAGAGATTTTCAGATCCGGTAATTGGTGAGGCCATGGATGACATGTGACTTCATCCATAAAACCAGGCTTGAATTTGTTGAGCAGTGTGCATGGAGCATTATCATCCTAGAATATAGGAATATCAAGAGAGAGCAGAGGCCTTGTATGTAGGGCCGGATTAAGACCTGGGCCTTAGAGGTGCAGTCCAGGGGTCTCTGCCAGACGGGTTACCTCCACAAGGGCTGCAGCTCCAGGCCTCTGCCTTAACCACTTATGTCCCTTTAAAAAAAAAAAGCTTGCCGGAAGAGGCACTGGCTGAGATTTATATAGTACATTTTTTGCCATGATATGAGTGGTTTATACATTACTGCTGTTTTTTTGCCATGATATGAATGGTTTATACGTTACTGCTGTTTTTTCCCCATGATATGCCTGGTTTATAGATTACTGAAGATGTTTTCTTTTTTTGCCATAATATGCCTGGTTTATACATTGCTGGTGGTTATTTTGTGCATCACATTAACCAGGCAAATCATGGCAAACAAAGTTGACAGCCTCAAGCTATTCTTAAATGTTAGTGAATAGACCCAACAGAGTCAAGCAAGGAACAAAGGCAAAGAGGCAACAGAGAAGCAGGAACCCTAATACCATATACAGAATGGATTATGATGGATGAGTCCCACACAAAGCCTATAATGGTCATTTTAGGTATAATTTGGATGCAAGTTAGAGACTTGATGTCAAGGAATTTTAATAAACATCCAGAGAGACTCTGGTGAGAGCTAGTGATTTGGTGATACCGAGGGACCATAGATGAATGAATGACTATATGCATAATTGTAGGAATGCATGATTGCAGGTTCGAATAAGAGATGCATATAATAAAGATGAGGGTTTATGTACATTGGCAGTGTTAGGGGGTTTCTTGAGAGAAGAATTAGATATCTGGAAGATGTTTTAAGGGTTAACGTCTAACTCAGGAATGTCTAGGGTACAAAGTGAAATCCTGACATAAAAGTAGAGGCAAATATTTATACTAAACTTTATTAGACTGATTGTGAATTTCTTTGCTTTTACAACAAAAACAGTCCAAATTGTAAATTCCTGGGCTAATAATTTTCAATATAAATATTTGAGTTTCACAGCAATGTGTAAGTAGTATTTAAAGATACAGGGACAAATTGACAATATATAGCACTTTTATACACATAGACCTTCCGCTAAACATATGTTCTTTAAATAAAACGTATCAATACAAAATCTACTGAAACAAAAATAACTTATTTAACCCCTTCCTGATGCTCTATGCCGTCCTAATTTTAGTGGACCTAAAATACGCTAGGACGGCATAGAACATCCTGCGTTACACAGCTCATCGCAGCTCCCCGATATGAGCTGTACTTTTAGTGGCCTTACTCTGACAGGGAAAATGTAGCCGATGCTCAAAGCGAGCACCGGCTACATTTTACCTAATCGCGCTGTGCCCGACTCCTCATGTGTGACATCAGGAGGTATTGCAATCTTTTGTCAGGGACAGACAGAGTCTATTAAGACCCTGATTGGGTTTCTGCCATTGTGTTCCTGGCTACCAATCACCTTGTGATCGGTGGCCAGGATCAAAACGTGGCATTTTGGTGCTTGAGTCATCTGGGATACAAGCACCATGCGTCATGAAAGGGTTAAAAAAGTGTATTTTGCAAATCATAACCTCTATTTCTCCCCAGCAGGAATATTACATAATGTAACTTAAAATGACATACCGTTTAACCCACAAACTAGGATCTGTAGACTTTTCCCTTGTGCTTCTTTGAGTTAAGCACAATTGAAAAAAAAAAGTTTATTGGTGCTTCATTATACTACAAGGCTACAGGTAGGGGGCGATATGGACAGAGTAGATACATTTTGTATCTGCTTAGATAAAGGTCTATTCAATAATGAAAGAACTGCAGGGGATTGAGATGGGAATTTCAAACATTCACCTGCACTGGAGATTTTTTCCAACTGAGCTACTTTGGCCTAAAGTTTAAAATTCCCATCTCAATTCACTGCAATTCTCTTTCAGCACTGGAAGTACAATGATTTTCAAAAAGCTTCAGCAGGCAAAGGGAATAGTGATTTGATGTTTATTAACCCATGGTATCATTCTGGTCTCTTAAAACAAATTCTATGTTTTCTCTTGTCACATAAAATAATACTAGCTATACTTCTCATTCCTATTGACTGTGAAACCTGCATTACTATTCAATATAGTAGATTAGTGATGTACATATCCAATCACATGCCATTTGTTCTATTGCTGAGTGATTTGCTGCTGACACCAGATAAAAAACATTCAATGCCACTGACAAAGGAAAGACATGCCATCTCATTGAATTAATGTTAAACAGATCCTGTGATGAATTGAGACTTAATTCCCTGGCAGTCAATTTGAGAGCAAGATGTCGGACAGACCCATTACTTCTCAACGCTCTTACTTTGCCAACAGCCTTAATACAGTATGGGTATTAGTCTCCGACAGCGACTAATCTACAGATGAAATGGTTGAAGAATTCTTTATTTGCCAGCAAGCTCTTTAGTTTCACTAGATTCTATTCACTCCTGCGCACAAATTGTATCTTAGTTTACTAGGTCAAGAAAGTTTTTTTTTTCTTTTGTCAGACTGAAGTCAAAAAACAGCTCAAATGGAAGTTCCCTGATATATGAAAGAGCATTTTGTGCTCTTTCATAAAAAATAGATACTTGTCAGAACTTAAATGTAATGGTTTGTAATTGTGTATATAAACATTGTGGTTTTATTTATTTTCTAGTGAATGTTTAAAGTAAGATTAATCCTCAAAAAATAAAAAAAAGTTCACTTAATACTTTTATCCTAGCCCAATGTGCTGAAACAAACAACTTACCTATGAATCCACAGAATCTGTGGAGCCCTTTTTCTACTCCAGGGCTGATATTTTGTGCAACTCCTCTGAAGTTCTGACTCCCTCTTCTCAATGTCTCCCTATATGTTCCTACTTTAATGTCCTCCACCTTAACTGTACACATTCACATTCACTTTTACTTCACTGTTTTTCTTCCTATATTTTCAAATCCCCCACTGTTTCATTTGCATTCCCAAAGTTTATCTCACTTTACATGATTGACACACAGGCATACAACAAGGTGAAACTCACTGCTGCATGACCGACAGCAGCAGTTTGACACAATTATTTATCCCAAGTCTTTGTTCTTTGTATTATTAAAAAATATCTTTTGAATGGTAATTCAGATAAGTAGCGCTCAAAACAAATATAAAACATAGGAAATGGCCATTTGTGAAAAAATAAAAGTTAGGGTTTTGTTCCTCTTTAACCCCTTCGTGACGCATGGTGCTTGTGTCCCAGATGATGCACGCACCAAAACACCACTTTTTGTTACTGGCCACCGATCAAAAGGTGATCACTAGCAAGGGACACAATGGCAGAGACCTGATCAGGGTCTTAATAGACACTGTGGGTCCCTGTCAAAACATTGCAAGTGAACAACTTGGCAATATAAAACAAAAATAAACGGGATTACTTTCCAACCTATTTAATTCCACCCAGGTCTTGACAGCACAGGGGTTTCTTTTTCACATGGAGATCTTCCCCATGAACAAACATCATCTCCAACGAACTATTAATATATTATTGGCGGTTAAGATTACAATAGCCAGACACTGGAGGGATGACAAACCTCTGGAATGGCAAGAAATAATCAACCAGGTAGAACACCAATGCAGAATGGAAAGATATATTTTTTCCATTAGATCAAACACCTCACTATACAATAAAATTTGGCAACTTCGGACCTGACCAGACTTAAAGGATAGAATCTAGACCCCAATGGAAAGCCTGTCCCCCTCCTCCACCCCTGAAGCAAGAGCACATCCAACCTCGGAGATCTGATCATTGACAAGACTATAGGTGTGAAAATGTGTGAACGGAAGCACGAATGTGAAATTTCAGCACTTAAGCAACCAAAGCACTTTAACGTGAGAATATTCTCGTTTTCTTCCCTTTGTAACATAGAACGTAAAGTTCAACAGTGCAACAGTAATCAGAGAAAACAATAAATGCAGCAAAAGGGTGAAGACAATCACAGATGTTTTATGAAAACTGCACAAAAATGGTAAGTAAATAGACAAAGGTGAGATAAGGAAGAAGAATAATTGATAAGTCACAAAACGAAGTAAGAGAGTTATTGTGAATTATAAACTGTTTTCTAAGGTGTTAAATAATTTTACTTATAAAGGACAATGGAGCATTAAGAGAAAATATAAAATGTTGTATCCAAAGGAATATCCTAAAGTGCGCTTTATGTTGTATGTATGTCATTAATGCTTTTAATGTTGTACGTTTTCTTTTTCTATGCTAAAAAAGCAAAAAAAAAAAAATATAAAAAAAAAAACATTATGAGTCCTCCTTCCGGGTTCGGGCATGGCGCAATTCAGCAAAATGTGTCCAGTACTCGCTTTGAGCATCAGCTACATTTTCCCTCTCAATCTGAGGCCACTCAAAGTGGCATCATCTGACAGCTGAGATTCCGCTGCAAGTCCCTGCAGCAGGATCTGAGCACAGCTCATCGCGGGGATAAAAAGCTGGACATTCTATGCTGTCCTAGTGTCTTTTGGGACCAGTAAAATTAGAATGGCATAGAATCTCTTAGCATCATGAAGGGGTTAATATACAGTGAAATGAAGGATACAAGCCAAATTTATATCCTCCAACCTGCTAAAAAACATAAAGACAATGTGTCCTAATGACAGGAAAAATACTGAGCAAATGCATATCTGTAACTATGATGCTTGTGGTTGACATAGTCAGCACAGTTATATATCTTTGTCAATTATTTCATTTCCCATCAGCCTCAAATAAACAGACATTGCCAAGATAGTGAATTGTTCAGCAGACCCTGCCTTTCTTATGGTAAATTAATAAGTGTTAGTGTAATATTGAAAACTTAGTTTATATCCCACACAGCTGTGTTTTAATGTACCTGTGATGATAGATATGAAATGCTGTGTCCAAGATATGTATGCATATATTCTATCATACAACTAAACTTTTTATATGCATATTGTGCATTATCTGCATCAAAGGACACTAAGCTGCTTGGTGGGGATATTACATTTCTTAATGAAATACATGATTCTACTATGACAGGATGATATAAATAAGCTCCTAGAAAAATGCCAATACTGTGCCTGTTTTCTAACAGCCAAACTGATTGGCTGTTAGTGAAGGTGCCTGGCACTTTAAGATATTAAGTTTGGAATAACTTGGGCTGATTATGTCATAATACAAATGTAACTAGTAGGTACGTGGTCATGTGTGGTTGTTTTATTCCCAAATCTTCTAAGTTGTTTTTTTATTACATAGCAGAAACATTTACTGTGAATAATAAGTTTTGCCATACATGACCATGCAGGATTACAGTAGGCTTAATAAATTAACTTATGTCTGCCCATTTTCTGAATATGTTCATTAGTCCATAATCATATCGTATATCTAGGATAGATAATAATGAAAAAATCATTAAAGTTAGTTTGGCATAATCCCTTTGAAGTATACCCATGTTGTTTCTGATCATGAAATCTATGTGATTTTAGATGTTCAATAATCCTATCCTTTAACATAGTTTCCATTAATTTCCCCACTACCGATGTAAGACTTACTGGACTATAGTTACCCGACTTCTCACTATTTCTGTGCTTGTGAATGGGCACAAGATTCACTCATTTCTAATCTTCTGGGATTACTCCTGTTAACAATGATTAATGGTTTTGCTAGTACACCACTAAGCTCTTTTAATACCTTTGAATGTTTCCCATCAGTCCTGAGCAACTTATGTATCTTTACTTTAGGCAACTGAAGTAGAACCTCTTCACGTGTATCAGATGACTCCTTAGTCTATTTTACAAACTGAGTAACTGAGGTCTCTTTCCTTCATTTTCATGTAAAAACTGAACAAAACAAATCAATGAGGCATACCTTTATCCTCTCCTATGTACCTTGCTTCTTTTGTTTTTAATCTAACTGATCCTTGCTTTAATTTACCTTTGCCAATTATGTATCTAAACATGTTCTATCCCCATTTTTACTGACTGGGAAATGTCGCCCCACTACATTCTGAAACTGTTAAAATGAATTATGGAGATACACAGACGGTGAAAAATGTATTTTGATCCACAAATCTACCCACTCCTACAGTAATCCATTTGCCATGACAAGGAGACATCTGTGGTAGTGACCATGCAAGAGTCCCAGACTTCAAAAAGGAAATCTCTGCAATAAAGATATCTGTCTACAGACATGACAGCATCAAGACCTCCAAAAATTAGAAAGTGAAACAAATGCAAAGCAACAATTACATTGAACCCAGTCTTGTTTGTTTCCATCACTAGTCTAACCTCAATCTACCGCCAGAGTGTCTTCAGAATATCTCCAAGTTCACTTAGAAATGCTTACCTTGGAATGAGGTGCTATAGCTGTATTTATGCATTGGTGCCAAGCACCAGGATGGTGTCATGTTTTTTGGAATCAGTGGGATCTTCCTACATCCTACTCAACATGAAAGAAAATGAAGGACTTTTTCATCCAAAATTCCGTACATGTCAGCCTCCTGATAGAGCTGAGGGGAGCAAAGAGGGCTCAATAAGCCTCTTCTATTTATATTGTTTCATCTTTTTTCAATTTTTCTACAACTTGTGCAATCTTTGATAAAAGTATGACACTGTATTGCCTACAATTCTCTTAACATTAGTCGGATGGGAGGTACCCATCCAATTTTATGATTAAGGCTAGAATACACTCTTGGCCTGACAGTTATCTCTCAAACCAATAACCTTGAGGTCAAACCATTATGAATCTAGTAATATTGAAGTTTTAGCTTGAGGAGGTCGAATTTGGAGGTCGACTTTCATTTTGAGACTAAGTCAAATGTGGCACCCGAGTTTGACTTAGTCTCAAAAATAGGTTTGATTGTTTTGCCTTAAAATGAAAGTCAGCCTCCAAAGTCGACCTCCTTGAGCTAAAACTTGAAATTTAGCGAATAGACTCATTACTGTATGCATAGCTAACTATTCTACAAAGACCACAATGTTTAGTGCTGCACAGAAAATTACAACAAGAAGAAAGTCTCCATCATTCTCCTCCTTTTGTATCATGCATTGTCCTTTTAAAAGAGATGTTGTAACATAGTACTGTTATATATTCCTATAAATTGTTTTATATCAATTTTTTTTTGTTTTGTTTGTTTGTTTTTCCTTTTGTTTTTTTGATGGAACTGGTTAACACAATACTGCAAAAAAATATTCAATAAAACAGTTAGCATGTCTCAAAAGTTCTGAATAGAATAGTTAGTATTATTTCTATGCGAACGCTGTTTTGGGATTATCACACAGCGTGGAGTACAGAAAAACTGTAAAATCAGCAGCAATTACAGAAAAATCCAAGAAATGCAATGACAGACAAAAATATCAGAATATTACACAGAAGTTAGAAATGGTAGGAATTTTACAAAGTCTCCATAGGCAGCGTTAAAACACTTTCTTATTTCAATACTGATAAACATGGTTAAATGAAATTGTGCTATGAAGATTTATGACATATATAAAGCAATATACTCCTATGTGACAAATATCTCATTTACATTACATTGTCTCAACGAGCGACACAAGAAGAATTGTTAAAGCTACTTAGTTATAGACTAATGGGGCTGTGACTATGAAATATATACTCAGAAACACAGAATATAATTCATTTCTTTCACATTTACAAATCTGTCTTTATATTAGTCTGATATTAATTAAAGTAATGAATTGATGTGTCAGTGATAAATATCTTGTCCGTTTCAGACATGCATTTTTCAGTAAGATAAAAACACAGTCAGTGCTGTCATTCAGGGAAATAAATTTCTATAAATAAAATTATTTTTCTTTGCAACTTTGTAGACTGTCATTGCAGGATGGCAGAGGATGTAGCCTCTGAGTGGGCATGCAGCGAGCCAATACAACTGTGTTGCCAACCTGCATGTTAGAATCTGATCTACAACAATGCAGACAGGGGTGGACTGGCAAAATATACAATTGCCAAGAGTTCAGTATCTGCCAGGAAAGTCCAATTATTTTTTGTTATCCCATCAATTTTGGGTCTGTCTCATCTTGCCTGCTGCCTGTGCATAGTGCTTTTCAAAGTATATTTCAGTGTACACAGGCAGCATTGGGAATAACGGTCTTAGCACAAAACACCATTATTTCCTATATCCTCATTAACATAATTCTAGTGACTGGGGTTGTAATATCCCCAGTCCTTTATCTCCCGGCCCCATGAAAATAAAAATGTGATCCCCCCTATAGTGGGTTGGCACCATGCTAAATCACTAAAAAAAATCTATTGGCTCTTGGAGCCATGTATCGGCATCTGTGCCCATGGACAAAATAAATATAATTAAGGGTTCCCCCAGCCCAAGGCTGCTGTTATGCCCCAAACCCCATATTGTCACAACCTGGGATAGAAGACCAGGGAGGTGCCTCATTGCATGGAACGATGTGGGGTATGTCTGCACCCCAGAATGCATACTGTGGACTGGATGGAACAGGACTGATAGTGCAGACTGGCAGCTGGGACAGGACAAGCAGCTGAGGACAGGATGCTGGACTTGACTGGCAGCTCTCTGAGCAGGGCACGACCCTGTAATAACAGTCACGTTCGGATGCTAGAACAAAACTGCTGTGCAGAAAGGTACAAGGTAACCAACTACGGACCAGAGTATCAGTGAAGAGTGTTTCACCTGAAAAGATTCCAACCTTGGTTGAGCCTTAGGCTTCTTTCTCCCAGGACTTGGACTCAAACCAATACTCCAGTACCGAGTGGCCACAGAGCGACAGGAAGTTTTGAATAAGGAACGTCAGGCATTGGACAGATCAGGCAACAGAATTGTCAGGAAGTCAAAAAGGTCTGGGCAGGGGGCAAACAGGCTTGGTCATGGCAGGAAATATTCGGCAACAACTAAACAAAATAATCATTATAGCTAATACAAACACCGAAAGCACTATACAGGCTGTAACCAGAGCAGTGCACAGGCACCTTGGCAAATAGCTTTAGGTTTAAATAGGGTTGGGCTCAGGTTAAAGAGGCAGCTGACACAGCAGGAGGAGAATGGAAACACTAGCATAGTGGCCACTAGAGGCTGAAGGAGAAACAGCCACAAAAGCTGAAAAAAACATGCAGGAGCCAGGAAAAGGGGTAGAATCGTGACACATATAAATTATATAACACATATAAATTAAATTAATGACCTTCCAGGACTGTTATGCCACTGTTATGCACCAACCCCAATTAAAAATAAATACCCCCTGGGGCTTAGGGATAACAATATGCCCCAAACCATGATTACATTTTTAAAACATATCCATACTTCCAGGTGCTGGCCAAATGCCCCTGGCACAATAAATAAATATAATCCATATCTACCCCACTGTCACAAACAGTGTCCAGGTGGCATGGGATGAAGAAAACAGGAACCTTGTTCCAAATTGCGGTCGAGGCACCTCCAGAGGCCGGCAAAATGAAGATTCCAGAACCAGGTAAGTGTGCAAATATGCAAAGAAATTTATTAAATATACAAAAAAGTTTGTAACTGACAAAAAGCAGATATACAACACACAGTGGCCAGGGCTAAGGCTTAAGAAACAGAGGGAAACATACAAATGAAAAAGCATAAATACAGAAACTACCCTAACAGAAGAGATAGTAAATGATAGGGTTTTGGTTACACTAATGATGATTAAGCTTGCCAACCATGTCAAGGTACCCCATAATTATATAAGTCACTAACTATGACTCAAAGTAGACCTGAAGACTGAGCTGCGCAGACTGAAGATTGGAAACTGCAGGACAACACAAACTGGAAACTAAACCACTGAACAGAAATAGGTATGGTTTATATAGGGGCAGAGAGAAAAAGGGGGAGACAAAGAAAACCCATAATGGAACAACAGATACCTAAGAAGAGAAAAATAGAATTCTAAGACAGGACAGAACTAAACAGAACTCCAAGAAAGGGCTTAAGTTTGACAGGGCTGGAATACAAGACAGGACAGGATACTAGACAGGGCTTGGATACCAGACAGGGCTAGAATACAAGACAGTGCTGGAATACTAGACAAGTCTGGAATACAAGACAGAACTGGAATACCAAGTCTGGGCTGGAATTGCACTGTAGCTGTATTAGGCAGGTGCCGATCTGGGCAGGTGCTGCTTTTTGGCCAACTGGGCAGGTTCCATACTAGGCCCAAGGTTCCGCCCAGGTGCTGCTCTGGGCCTGAACAAGAGTAGGGTGCAACACAGACAAGGATGCAAGGAACAGGGCAGGAATGCAAGCAGACAGAAATGAGCATAAGAAATGAAAAAGAAAGCAAACCAAAAAAGGATACTGAAATGCCTGGTTACAGCTTGGATGAGTCTGCACATGGGTGAATCATCACACCGACGCTACCTCTACCTTGCCCAGGTAGATGGGGACGATTTCTAAATAGCTTATCATCTGTAAAAAAAAAACAAAAAAACCTTCCTTTGAATGCCATGAGGATTGGCAGTGAAAATTCTAGATGTTGAAATAAACTAACCTGTATCTCTTCGCAGGCAGGGACTCTATGCATTTAAAGAAGTAGTAGCAGCCAATGGGAATGGGGGAAAAGACCAGCTAGAGGAGAGGTGAGACCTGACCAATCCCCTCTAACAGCAGGGGGTTGTGTAGAATTAAAAATCCGACTGCTTCTCCTTCCATTGCTGCTGCTCCAGTCAGCCTTTTTGATTTTCCATGAGGTAGGGGGTTTGCCCCCTCCATACGCCTGTGACTTCAGTCAATATTAGTAAAATCTGAAAATAATATTTTGGGATTCAAAGGCCTGATGGACAGCGGTGTTCCTTATTTGTTCATAATTAGAAATTTCCTTAAGTTTTTAATCAAAATGTTCTCCTCTCATTACTCTCTTCTAGTCAATGGTGGTTATTCATAAATCTTAATTCATGGTCAAATGTTGTGATTTATGCAGCAGGAATATTCCATTGGTATCCATGGTGACTGACCCACTTTTAGGACTTTGATCCACATATAGTGTTTTATAAATAATTGTTAAAGGGATTATGGATTACAGCATGAAGTCAAATAAGCAAAGCCCTGAGTGGTTTCTATTGCTGGATAGGAGTTTTCCTGTGCAGGTCAGCAATAAAGAAAATTTGGTATTTAATGTACTGTTGCCGCAAACTTCAAGTTACTACAACGGTGTCAATTATGGCAGTGTTCACGAAAAAGAAAACATGACTGGAAATAGGTAAATGCACTGCCTAAAACAGCGATTGTTTTAATAAAAACACTTTCCCCACATATTCCTCTTCTGACCCTGTGTATTGTGTCTGTTAGTCATTATCATCTCACTTATGTATTTTATCTTATACAAATTGCTTATTCCAACTATCAAAGTGAGGCTACCAAATAAAGAGAGGTCTCAGCTGGAAAACGTTTACTTAAAGATGAGTCATCCTGTACTGGAAATACTGATCTGGTAACAATTTGCGAGATTTACACTAATACTACAATAAAACATTTTTTATTTTTCAATTTTTGTATTTTATGCAATCGATTATCTGTTTGTTTAAGAGTGTAGAACCCCCTAAAACTCAATTGGAAAAAAACTATTTTACTTAATTGTTCCAGTAATGGTGGTCCTTGAAAAATAGGTCTGTACCTTTCCTTCCTATAAGATCCACCACTGCTATATTCACTATAAAACGCTAGTGATTTCTGTGTTTACATTGATTTACTTTGCTTTGATAAAGTTAGGTAGAGCTATTAAAACAAACAAAACACATAAATAGAAACATTGAATGTGTTGGCAGATAAGAACCATTCTAGTCATCTTAGTCTGCCCAGTTTTCTAAATATTTTATTAGTCCCTGGTCTTATCTTATATCTAGGATAGCCTTATGCCTATCCCATTCATGCTTAAACTCCTTCACTATGTTAACCTCTACCACTTCCGCTGGAAGGCTATTCCATACATCCACAACCCTCTCAGTAAAGTAATACTTCTTAATAAAGTATTACTTTTAACTTTCCCCCTCCAATTTAAGACTATGTACTCTTGTGGTGTTTTTTTCTTCTTTTAAACAAACTCTCATACTGTGTTGATTCCCTTTATGTATTTAAATGATTCTATCATATTCCCCCTGTCTCCTCTTTCCTCCAAGATAAATATGTTAAAATCCTTTAACCTTAGTTGTATCCTTCAACTCATGAAACAATTTAGTAGCCCAGTTTAGTAACCCACAGATCCATAATTAAATATTTTAATTTTGATATTTTAATATGTTTCATTTATCCAATTATTACAGGTTGGTCAATTTATTTGCCATCCTTCAGTTCTTCATTAAGCTAGAGTTTAGGAGGAGAAAAGCAATATTGAAAGTGTTTAAAACATCTAAAGATTGGATTGGTATACTTGTAATATATGCATAACATACAATTTTTTCTCACTTGTTTTTTATTTGCATCCTAAGTAGCCTACTCATTCTCACTCCATGCATACATACACATATGATTGTGTGTTTGTGTTTTCAGCATATATCTTGCTTGACACATAACTTTTGCGTTTTGTCATCCAGAATATAGAATGCATGTGTGTGCAGGAGAAATCAATCAATAAAGGAGGATATCCCAAATGAACTACCTTGATTAATTAATGAATTTTCCTTTGAACACATATGAATTTTACAGGACAACATGTACAAGTCCCTCAAAAAAAATGGCTGATTATACATCTGTATGCTCAGATGCATACAGTGGGTGGAGTTACGATATGATCAATTGAGGTCAGCAGCAATTTAGAAAGTCTGTTTAAAAGCCATTAAATAAGGCAACCGATTAACTTTTTATATTTTTCTTTTGTTTAACAGAGACAGACAGAAAACTGAAAATAAACTATTTTCTGCAAGGAGGTTATGGTATTACATCAGAGCATTACTATTGAAAGAATGTTTTGTCCTATGGGGGCTTCCAGCCCCATTTTGTATGCTACTGTCAGAATCCATCCTGCTCTCGGGTTCCATCCTTCATGCAGGATCATCTTTTATCCAGTTTGTATTCAGTTTATCTGGTTTCCTCTCTGCGTTTGCTATTTTGTTCTGCTTCTTTGTTATTCTGGTTCGTGGGTTCTTTGTTATTCTGTTATCCTCATGTGTTCTACATTTCCTATTGCTCAGTTCCAGCCATATGGTGGCATTTACCAGTTCTGGACACATGGTGGTGCTTTCCGTTCCGTCCTAGTTCAAGGCCACATATCCTCAGTTCTTGTCCTTAGTGGCACTGCCTAGCCTAGCCTCAGAGCAGCACCTGTCTATTCCTGGTACCAGAGATGCAATAGCCAAGCGACGTCTGCCTAGATTGGCCCCCAGGGTGACACCTGCCCAGATGGCCCCAGAGTGGCTTATGTCCATGTTCTGAATCCCTTAAGTGGGATGTCCTATGACCGCTTAAATGTGATGTTTTGTCATAGTGTTTTGCCCTGTTCCCTGTCTAAGTTATACGCCCCTCTTGTACTGATTTTCCATGTTTCTTTGTTCTCTGCTCCAATCCATTTCTGGTTTCCCTTTGTCTGTGATTATGTTCCATTCTGAGTTTTCCTGGATTCCATCTTTGTTACTTTTTCCACTATATAAGTGTGCTTCACCCATTGCACCTGAGGATTCTAGCTCCTCTATCCTCTCCCTTATCCTCTTGAAATGTAGACGCAGGAACATGGGGTCCCAAAACATCAGGGGTATGCAGTTACCCAGCTACAAGCCCTGTCTCTCCACTCCTGCCATTAGGCTCCTGATATCGGGTACTCAGGGTCTCTTACCCCGGACCCTGTGTGTGACACCTACTTGCCATTGCCCCTATGTATTTTTAGGGGCCCCACTGGAGATCATTTTTTTAATCAATTTATTTTAAATAAAAATATCCTAAACCAGCCTCTATCATCCAACATTAGTCCATGGATATGATAGAGGCTATTTTCAGTTCAGTATATTTTGGTTTGCATTCGGCGTGTACCATATTGGCAAAATTGCTAGGTTAATTGTGGTCATATTGGGGCATATTGTTTAGCATGAAATTTGGCTTCTAATAAGCCCCCAATCTACCTGGAATCTTTCCAAACTTTAGGCCAATTCGTTTGGACCTGATGTTTGGACTATATTGTGTAGAGCCTCATGATGTTCTGACTTGGTCCGTTCTTCAGTTGAATCACTTGAAATATGTGTTAATACAGTGAATCCATTTAAGCATGCATGTGATAGACATAAAGCTATCCTGATAAACGGGTCAAGTGAGTCTCATGTGCTGTCAAAAGCTATGTTACTGTTTCTATAGTTACTCTGATTGTAATGCAACCCTTCACTTTGTATTTAACATAAGCAGCACCTCCCCATGTGTGTTCTGTTAACATTACCTTGAGAAATTTAGGGATTTCCTCAATCTAGGATTGTTTCTTAACTCAGCCTGACAGATTAAGTAGGATAATTTGCAAGTTAGAAAATGTTTTGCAGCGGACTGAAAAAAATAAATGCAATAAAAGTATATACTTTTTATATTATACAAGACCCTAAAATAATAATATCATCTGAATTTGTTACAGTGCCATAGCAAAAAATAACTGATAACCTTTTTTAGTACAAATTCTGTAATCCTCTGACAGGAGCCTAGAATTGTATTGCTATATCATACTGTATGCTGATACCGGCTCTCATGTACAGGGTTAAAGCTTTAAGGGTGCTACATACCACAGTGCAAATCAAAATGGCCAGTATCATGTTTCATGTAGCTGTTGTAATTTTCTTGGCTAAACTGTTGGAAGGAGCTGTAACCTGACATTGGGCATAGTAAAACCTATTAGCTTTCACAATGCCACAGAACTATTTTCCTTTTAGAAATATGCAATTGAACATGCACAGTCTCCATATGTTTTCGCCATCATGCTGCCTACCCCCTCTCCTCCTGTAAATGTAGATAGCTATGCCGATTAACCTTCAATGGGCTATAACAAAACTGTAGTAGTAATACATGGTGTTACTGAAAAATAAATCAGATATCTTGTTTAAAGCATTATAGAGAGAAGAGAAATTATTAGCATTAGGGCTGAGAAAAGTAGGCGCTGTGGGGTTTCCTGCATTAGTAAAAGCAGTGAATTGGTTGGAGAGATGAGGAACAGGGAAGCCTGTGGCTGTAAGTTCAAAGCTTTATATTCAAGAGCCTATTTCACAAATCACCTTCTGTGACCTTCCCGTCCCTAGATAAATTGCCCATTTATTAAATTACTTTTCTTAAAAAAAAAGAAAAAGAAAGAAGAACGACATCTGTATTGTTATACTGCAAGGGCCACAAACATTGTGCTCCATAGTCATGGTTGGAGTAAAACTCCCATCACTCTCAGACAGTATTTGTCTTTGGTACTGGTAAATTGCACGACATCTTGGCACTTCAGTTGACATTGCACTCCAATTCCCAATATCCCCAGCCACCAGTTCAGTGGATGGTTGAGAATAAAAGGCATTCTTGACCCTAGACTACAAGGAAATAGACATGTATATAGGATGTCAGGGGGTGTAATTTACAGGATGAAAGATAACCAGTGCTGATCCATGACTTTCAACCGGGTTCCTTAATATAATAAATAATAAACTTTATTATATTTTGTTTTTTTAACGTCCTGCTGCAACATTGGAAACAATTAGTAGATAGTCACATGATAACGCTTTAATTCTGGTTTATTCAGTCCAACATGTGAAATCTCCTTTTATTTCTCTTTTAATGATTGAATGATTATCACACATACTTTCCTTGTATTGTTATAACAGGATATGGAGAAAGTGGGCCCCGAGTTATGATTGTTACCAGATTCGACTGAAAATGATCTCATGGAAATGATTTGTGGATATCAATTATGGCTTTCAGTTAATTATAGCTCAGCAAGTCCCACTTCCCCCTCATTTAGCTCTTTCGTCGCATTGATTCTATCTCGATGCAAATTACAGACTGGGTAGAATGGAAAGTGTTGGAATGAGTGACACCTCGATAGGATAAAGCAGTCACTCAAAATGGGCCATTTATTCCTTTTTAATCTTGTAACTTCCAGCTTGACTCACGTGGGGTTTTACTCATTTCCAGTCGAGCAGCTCGGCAGCTGCTGTGGCCTACAACTCCTATCACAATCAGTTAGCCAAAAGAGTCTTTTTTCGGTACAGTAACAAGAGCAATGTTAGGAGAGCAAACTGCAATTGTCTACAATTTAAATACTTTTGGGCTGTAATATAAAAGATGAGAAGTTTTCATTCTACTCATTTAATATATATTTTTTAATTGTCCCAAAACAAAATGGCTTCCCTGTGAGTGGTAAATTTTTGACATCCCCAGGTTAAGCACCACTGGTTCAGATAATTGAATTTTGGGCCTGAAGGTATTAAGTTATTATTTAACATGCTTGGCAAGCTCTGTACCTTTTCCCACGTGGGCTTTATTAAGGCTCAGGCGCCAATGACATGCTGCATGGACTCTGTATTTTCAAGGTTAGCTAAAGGACATCACTGTCTTTTTAAGTGTCATAATAGTGCTTCTTAACAAGCAGGTCAAGATATACTGTGGGCCACCAGTATGCTATGCTTGTCTTCAATGACGTAAGCATTAACTATTTGTGATCCAGAGCCAGTGCAATTCATTATATACCACTCTACATACACCATGTGTTTAATTTTATTCTTCAAAAAAATCTTTTTTTTGAGAAATGATATATGGCAAATCCAAAACAATCCCATTCCCTATCACTGCTTAATAAATCAAGAGCATGTTGGATTTAACAAAAATAATTGATTCAAACATAATAGATAAACTTGCTATTTGGGTTTTTAAAGTCAGAAATATAACATTCACCTTATTCCCTATATTTTAACAATCCTTATAGTGGGTAATTGCTGGATTTCCAGCTGCTGTTGCTATTTTACTCCCATTAAACTCAGCCAATCTTGGGAGAGCAGATGGAGTGCTAATTATTTCCTGGATGTGCTATTTGCTGGCAAGTTATCATCCCACCTACTGCCACTGGTATTGCTTTGCAGCATTCTAAAGTCCGCTCTGAAGGGTTAATAATCAGTAAATAACTCATAAGCTAGTTAAGCATGGATGGAATAGAATGGCAGATTTATCAACTGTTACTGAACAAATTGTTAATAGCTAACTGTATAAAATGTTAATGCATTTTTTTCGCTCTCTTCATTTATCCTCATAGTTGAAGCTGCTAGTTTTGGCTGAGCCCAAGTAAAAGATCAGTTTTGCAAATAAAACCCCTGTTTAATTGTGCTACAGCCAAGCAATGGATTGAATTGGATTTTAAAACCTGATGAAAGATGATGTGTGGTCAGAATGAGAGATTATGTCAACACACACTGTTGGGCTAAACTAGAATATTGGACTTGAAAGCCAAATCTCATTCTAGAGGGATCAATTTCCATGCTATGCCTTTGACTTCATCTGTATTAACCACTGGGAACCTTACAATTTTATACAGATTATGTCTGATTCACTTCTTTAAAATCCTCTAGCAGGTATATTACTTCTGCAGGCTAAATGTCTAGCAGTTCACATTGGCCTTTGAAAAAGTGTACAGTCTGACAAGTTAAACTATGGTTAAGACATATTCACAACATTTGATAACACAAGACACCCCAGGTATTAGATGGCCCAAGTTTTAAAAAAAATTGAACGGTTTCTAGGTTGTCACCGTAATCACATCTGTATTGAAATAGGTGGCTCTACCATATAAGCATATATTTATTTTATTTAGGTATTGATTAATATTATTAATATGTATCAATTATTATTAATATTAAGCATATTATTTAACCAATTGGGGATGCATTTGAGATACAATATGTCCATTTTAGAAAAACAATAATAAATCGAAGAATACATTTATTTTTAATCCCTTTTTGTAAAAATTAAACAATTATTTGTACCACAGATACATCCCCAAATAAGGTTTTTTTTATACTTAGCTTAGCTTTACTTAATGATTTGAACGCTTTTAAGCAGGCCCGCCATCAGGGGGTGATGGGCTATACTGGCGTCCTGGGCCCAGCGAGACGACTGGGAGACAGAGCAGCAAGGAGGTATACTAAGGAAGAGGGGAGGAAGTTGGCATAAAAAGAGCAAGCTATTGACATATTGAGTGACAAAATCATACTGACATACTGAGTGACAATATACTGGCATATTGAATGGCAAAATACTGGCATATTGAGTTGAACAATTCTGGCATATTGAGTGGCACAATACTGGCATATTGAGTTGCACAATACTGGCATATTGAGGGAATATTGAGTGGCTAAATACTGGCATATTAAATGGCTAAATACTGGCATACTGAGTGGCAAAATACTGACTTATTGAGTGGCTAAATATTACTGGCATATTGAGTGACAAAATACTGGCATATTAAATGGCTAAATACTGGCATACTGAATGGCAGAATACTGGTATACTGAGTGGCAAAATACTGGCATATTGAGTGGCAAAATACTGGCTTTTGTTACATACTAGCTTTGTTACATAGCCTTGCTTTCCAGTGAATGGCCAATGACACAAAAGAAGGCAACAATTATCTTTTAACAAATGATATCAATGTGCCATTAAAAAATTTTTGTGGCAGATTTTGTCCAATGCATTCTTAGAGGGTGTCTCATTTCCATTGGATCATGTGTTCATTACTGACCTATGCAATGCAGGATGCTATGGATTCCACTGCTGTTACTCCCCATAAAAACATTAATTTTACGCTAAAGGATACCAGGGCCAGGGGCTTGCGAAATGCCCCTGGCCCAATAATATAATTATCCCAAGCAATAATAAAATTGGCCACATGCAGCCAGCGGATTGACTATGAGGCCATAATTGTTATTTTTGGAGCCAGCTGTCATGGCGCAGCTAGGTACTCACCTGCCCCTGGGCTCCCACGCCTCCCTCGCGGCAGAATCACAGTTCTCACTGCTCCTGAGAGATCGATTGAAGAGGAACAGGTCAGGGACCAGGGAATAAAACAAGATGGCCACCTACGGGTGGGAGGTGGCCGGTCATGTGATCCCAGCTACCTATTTAAACCCAGTACACCTTCCAGTCAGCGCTTGGTTATTTTGCTTTTTGCTTCTCCCTGCGGCAAGACTGCATTTTCATTTGCTTTTCCTGCTCCAGCTTCTGTTCCCGGTTCCTGCTTCCTGCCTGCTTCCTGATCCAGATTAATCGTTTACTTCTGTCTGCTGCAAGACTGCATTTTCGTTTGCTTTTTCTGCTGCTGCCTTCTGGAAATATATTATTTTAAGTAAAGGCCTCCATGCCACCACAGACCCTTTGGGACCCTGTCTCCACTTCCAGGTGCTCCTAAGGGTCGTGATAGTAAGAGCGTGCTGTTCCGCTGCAAATTGGGTTCAATCCGCTCCACGACTCTCCAGGTGGGTGTGACACCAGCGGTCATTGAAAGGGAGGGGGGCGGGAATTGGGGGAGCTTCCATGGCTTCCCAGCACTTTTTTAATAAGGGTTAGTCACTGTTTGTGTTCCCTACAGCTGAAAGGGTTAAAATGTTCATTATATTAGCAGTGTTAAACAGCCTATGCCCTTTAAGGTTGTCTCTTGTTTTGCCAGTAAATTAAGGGGCTAAGAGAGTTTTATTCACTATTTACCACAGAGAACTGTGTTTCAATGTTGTTTTTAACAGGTGCAGTAATTATTTTACCACTTCCACTAATGGTGTTAGCAGCGGGCCTTGCATCATGATTGCCCGTTATTTTACTTCTAATGCCAGTTTTATCATTAACATGGGGTCATGGAATGTAGGCCAAAGAGTTTGTAGGTTCTTAAAATGGAATTTTTAACACATTTGTCAAGAAACAGTTAGAAAAAAAAGAAAGGAAAATAAAGAAAAAGAGATTGAGTTGATTTCAACTGTAGTGAGGAAGGATTTAGAAAGTATTAATAGTGTATATGGCACAAACTCCAGTGATGCAAGATACATTTTGAAAAGTCATTGTAGAGAAAAGTGTACAGTTGGTGAAATGGTTGATAATGCTTTACTACAGTAGAAAAGCTGCATTTATAGACCAGGAAAATAAAATGTTGCATTTGACATATTGGTCCCACCATGTATACATTCTTACATATGCACTTCAACCAGAAAGCTTCAGAGCATGTTCTGAGCTCAGTAATTTCATGTGTGTCTGCTAGCAATGCCCAAAGGTAGAAACATTTGGAAAAGCGTCGATTTAATCATCTTACACTTTTTGGGAAAAATAAATCAAATTAACCTTGTAGGCTGATCTAATTAAAAACAATGTTCAAAACACAGAATAAGTTGGTAGGGTGCAGTGTATGTAGCCTTTACTTGGAAACAATTATAATTGCATTCTGCTTGAGCTGCATGAAATGTATAACAAGTTAAAAGATACAGACTGTTTAAAATAAACTGTCTAAAGTTTGGTTCAGTGATTTCATTGTTTGGCACCAATGGAAAAAATGTATTTGGGGACCCCATTCATAAGAATTTCTTATTAATGGGGACTCTAGTTCGGTTTATAGAAAGCCAATAGTATTACATGTATTCTATAAGCCGAAAGTCTATAAACCGAAGGTCGTTCGGTTTATAGACTTTCGGTTTATAGAATACATATAATTCTATGCTATTCTATAAACCAAAAGTCTATAAACCAAACGACCTTCGGTTTATAGACTTTCGGCTTATAGAATAGCATAGAATTACATGTATTCTATAAACCGAAAGTCTATAAACCGAACAACATTTGGTTTATAGACTTTCGGTTTATAGAATACATGTAATGCTATTGGCTATTATATAAACTGAAATAGAGTCCCCATTCATACGAATAGGTATTGACCTATTCGTATGAATGGGGACTCTATTTCGGTTTATAGAATAGCAATAGCATTACATTATAAACTGAAAGTCTATAAACCGAATGTCTTTTGGTTTATAGACTTTCGGCTTATAGAATACATGTAATGCTATTGGCTATTCTATAAACCGAAAGTCTATAAACCGAATGACTTTCGGTTTAAAGACTTTCGGTTTATAGTCGAACCTCGAACTCCAACACGGACATACAGTGAAATGTCCGGGTTCTGGTTCGTGGCACGGACACCGTAATGTCCCGTACAAACCCGAATAGTGCGGTCCGGGTTCGTTCAACACTACTCATTAGTAATTATAACATATAATTACACAGTCATCAGGTTGCTTTATTTCTAATGCACTATTCTTGACCTTTTTACTTAATGTAATGTTGACCCTGTCCACAGTTAAACAACATCTTTACTAAAGTGTTAGTATGAATGCATATAGCACCATACACGCTTTTACCATGTTTAAATATGTTAAATGTGCCAGAATATGAGCATATTTATAAGTCAGTTAAAAGTGACCTTTGGTAAGAAAATCAGCTCTGTGTTATAATGTATATCTATGCAAAAATCGGACTTGGGGGGTCTCCAAAATATAGACGGATTTGATCCAAACTAGATTTGGATCTGGCATAATAACCAATTCAAACGAATTCCAGAAAAATGGCTGCACCATATACACAAATTTACCTCCAAATTGGCTGTTCAGGCCGAACGGCAGCCAAAACATTGCAGGCCTTCTGATCGGGACATTTCCACTAGAAAAAGTATACAATTTTGGCTACACATTATGAGATGATCTGCTCTAAATACAATTCTGTTCGGGTATCAAAGACGCATTTCGCCCCTTTTCAATTCTCCGATTCTGAGATGGCGAATTCAAATATAAAGCTCTCTAAAGTACATTAAAAAAAATGAAAACTAGTTTTTTTCACATGAACACGACTCCATATATGACCTAATATAATTTCCAATTGAAATATCCAGAATTATCAATAGACACTGATTTTCACAACCACAGACCATCACCTCTGGAATAATAAGGGGAAGATATGAAAATACAATTGAAATAGCAATGTGGACAGGAAAATTGCTGAAAATATGCAGAAATAGCATATATCACATGAAAATGGATGGATTCATTAGCATACCTTAACATGGGCCAGAGTATTCTGAATGCTGCAATACACACCACAATCCACCTGTGATATCCCAACAATCAGATAACACTACATATGATTCACAGAAGGAAAAGGGACATGTATTGAATGTGTGTGTCTGTGTGGGGCAGTGTGTCTGTGGTTTGTCCTGACACATAACTTCATCTTTCCATATTATATTAACTATTCCTTCAGAGGCAGAAATCTTAAAACAAATATTGTACATTTGGGCAGCAGTTTGCATGTAAAAGAAAATAAACTGTTTGCCCATTTGCCTAATGCTCGGTATGAGCCTCTCAGTCCTCTAATATCGGTCATAAAAAAGTTTGCCTGTGACTGTGTGCTGGCTGAGTTTGTCTGTTAGTGAGTGTATATATTAGTGAGTCTATGCAGTATTAAAATCATAGTATTGTTTGTTTCTGCATGTAAATAAGTGGGCAAGATCTTGTTCTTGATTGCCTGTGCTGCTCTGCAGTGGTTTGGGATTATGGATTATAATGATGCCTCTTCCCCCGATACCATCAAAAGGGCTTTATCAGACTCCCTTCCCCCTGTACCAATATCATCCACAGGGCTTTATCAGACTCATGGAATAAATCCATTTCAGTGGATAGCCCTGCATCAGCTCTGTCTTACAGGTCTTGCCTCCTGTTGCAGTCAAACTTAAACTTTACAGACTCCTAACAATTGTAAAAAATAAAATAGAATTCTTTTTTAACATACAAGTAAACAAATACAATATCCTGTGAATAATCCTAGTGCAAAGAATTTGTTATGTATGAAATTTTGAAACATCTACAGTCCAGGACCTTGAATGGCTATTCTACGGGAATTGATGTTCTCCCAGGAATTGGATTACTCTTTTATATGTTTGACCTTTGACTCCTACCCTATATAACTCAATTTAAATCATTGACCTGGAACGGAAATGTTCCAGTCTTAAGGGAAAAAAAGTGTTTTAGTTTTCGCAGAGGCTATAATGAGATAATAGAGAATATTTTTTTCAGGTTTATTTAATATTTTTTAAGAAGAGAATACATATGTAAAATGTCGCTACAAGAGTTAATTTCAGAAATGCTACATTCGCCTTGATGCCTCTGGAATACAAATATGTCCCCACCAGTAGATTACTTGCCTTGAGCAGTGTTGTGCTGTATTATTGCAGCTTCCATGGAAAACAATAAGAATGATAATGATCAGCTGCAAGATACAATGGCCCAGGTTCAACCCCCCCCCCCCCACGTTGACCATAAAACTGTCGTCACATGTAAATTAACGGGCATTAATTATTTAATGCATACTGCTAACACTATTAACGGGTGAGGTAATAATATGATCGAACCACTACCATTCTCCATACTTTCTATGGAGGTTTACACGACCTGTTGAAAAAAAATGCCATTGAAACACTGTTCTGTGAGGTAATTATCTCATAGCCAGTGATTCAGTGACAACAGGTAAAACTTTAATTCTTGCCAATCAAATTTACACAAAACAAATAACTTAAATGTGCTTAACGCAGCCGATATTTGCACATTTTAATCTTTTCAATGCTACAGGAAACACAAACAGTGCTTTGTGCAGCACTAAAAGGGTTACACTCCCTACTTCACTAATAGGCATCCCCAATGTCCCCCATCCCCCCAAAAAACATTTTTTTTACTTGTGTCAAACCAACTGTATGTCATCATTTTTCTAATAAAAAAATGACGTAGACAGTAATTACAATTATTTTATATTTTCAACAGAAACCCCACATTCAAGTTTCCTAAAGCATCTTTTTAACTTTAAAGTCCTCGGTTTCCTGAATTTTGACAGCTTTAGTGTGTTTTATATGTAGTCTTACACTCTCATACACACACCTAGTGCATTCGTAAAAACATAAAAATTAACAAGCAGTACTTTTTGATTATGCGAGTAATATATTGTCCACATGTGATGTCAGGTAACAACTACACTAAGCCATTCGTTTTCTTATGAAAATCAGGAAACAAATGGAAAGCGTTTTTGTTGGCTCCCCTGGGCAATCTGCGACAGCCAGGATCCTGGCCTTCAAACTCATGGAATTGTATCTATTCATCTTATGTGTTTGTAGCTCCCTCTCTGTATCTTAATAAATCTGTATGTAAACTGCGGTGGACTACATTTGTCATGTAGTGAGGTTCATTCAAATTTTAGTTCACAATAGATATGGTACAAAATGCATATCAATGATTATTGATTACCCTCTCTCCACTTAAAAATATCTATTACAAGTTGATTATCCCTTATCCAGAAATCCGTTATCCAAAATGATCCATTATCCAAAATGTTTCATGGATTTTGCCACAAGTTCTAAATTCCACACACACCTGTCAGAATGCAAGCCCACAACAATTTATTCAGCATCCAGCCCCTTTAAGCTGCTATATAGTCTTTCCATGCATGCTTAGATTACCCCACGCCCACAAAGGGTAATACAATGACACGTGTACAGGCCTGAGGAGCCAACGGCAGGTTCCCAGCGATGCCTCACATCACTGCTACTGTATAGTAAAATTGATTTATTTGCTTATACAGTATTTGCATTGACACTACTGTATTTCATGAGCGCTGAGAGGCTTTAATATATCTTATTGGTGAAAATTATCCATTATCCAGAATTACCTATTATCCAAAATACTTCTGGATAAGGGATACTCAACCTGTATAATGCATCCGAAATGACAACACTGAAATCTGGTCACCCTACACTTGACACTGTGCAAAGAGAAGTTGTGGTAATCTAAAGCCAAAGTCCTCACAAATTAAATTTAAAAAAAAATTAATTAATTAAAAATGAATCAAAAAATAAAATTGTATAAAATATATATATATATATATATATATATATATATATATATATATATATATATATATATATTCAAATATAAATTAAATAATATAGAAAACACATTAAAATAAATATGGTAAAAAATATTATTTTCCATTGGCATGGTAATAGTTTTAACATGCCATAATAGCATTTTTATGACTAAAAAAATTATAGATTAGTGTTAATGAACACATCATGCAATATAAAATACACATAATATAAACACCACTTAGTAAACATAATACAATTTAGGGAAGGGCCACATTTACTTAAATGATCAAATATAATTTTATACACCACCATTGTGGTATAAAAATGATGTAATGCCAGCTATAGGTTGTTATCTCATCCTCAGTTATTGCTCACCATCTGCACATGTTAGGTTATATGTACCCATCCGCCATCATGCAATGTGTATCATTTCATGTCCACAGTAGACAATGGTGCATTGCCAAGTAGTAGGGCTATCAAAACCATGGACCTTGAAATAGTACTATGATACACTTGACATGATGGTGGGAGGGTACCTATAACCTAATTGACAGTGAACAATAATAAGTGATATGATGCCTACCTAAGCAAGCTTTACATCACAGGCATTGTAATACCACAAGAACTGTTATGGTGTATATAATGATTAATGATAACGAATGTATTATTTGGTAGTGTATGTGATATGTGTATTTTAAATTACAGTATGTGTTCATTGATGTGGTAATTGCACCATTTATGCTGCAATATCATAGTTTAGTAAACAAATTATCATTTATTTTTAGTAATAAATATGCTATTATGGTATATTAAAACTATATCCATGCCAATGCAAAATTGATTTGTAATGTTTATTATATATATATATATTACTAAAATATACCATTAATAATTTATTTTAATATGTTTTTTTTACATGTAGCTCATTTTTCTTTATTATATTTTATTTTAATATAGTTTATATTTCTTTTTTGTATTAGCTGGCCTTAACTTGAATCATGCCATAATAAATCACGTCTGTTTTGTATATGATGCAGTCATATGTATAGCATGTATATATCCCTACAGTCAGAAACGTGAATACACCCATATTTTAAAGTGAAACCCTTATTTCCTATTAGGCTTTAAAATAGCACTTGTAGATCCAATGAATACGCATATGGCATGGTAAAAAACATTCCATAATTTCCTATTATCAAAGAGCACACTGTGCTTTAAACAATGGCATAACCCAAGGGCAACCCATTAGAGTTCATGGAATCTAGGAACGACTTTAATTGCTTGTTAGTTTGTCTGAGAAAGCAGGCAGCAGGTCTTAAAAATGAATCATAAGCTTTCAAACGTGTGGACAAGTATGTGTTATATGTGTTAATTGGTATCAACCATTTCACTTTAGGGGCATTTTATTTGCTCAGAATTAGCACCTTCCCTGCTGGATCAGTCAACAACTCAGTGTTCTGCATGGATTTATAAAGACACGGAGGCTCATATTATGCTTATCTCTTTCTTTATTTTCCCTCAGCAGCAAAGAATGCATAAAAAATTTTAACCAATGAAAACACATTCCATAACTTGGTACCCTCCCCTCCCCTATAAAGTCCATAATCATAACAACCACTTCCTCTTTCTTTGCTGCTCCCTCAGATAAGTACATGTTGTTTGCTCTCCCTATATTGAGTTTAATTTAACATGTTTCCTTATTTGTATTGATTGCTTAATATTAATTATTTGGTATTAATTATTATTCATATTATTATTATTCATATTTAATATGTGTTATTACTGGCTTGTTATGATTTAAAGTGCTCTTTACTTTAGCATAATTTACTGGTGTAATTTTTTGTTCTTACCCCTGGGGTCGGTTGTGTCCCCTCCTCTCCCCATTTATTTTCGCATTGCCAAATATTTATTATTTTTTCTGTGGTAATATTTCTCCCCTACCCGTTTTTTCGATCTGGCCGCCGCTTCCCGCTATTTACATGCGTTATGTTCTTTGCGGCGGCCATCTTGGTGTAGCCCTACCCCGTATGAGCCGTCGCGCATGCGCAGTACGCACGTGGCGGCCATTTTATTGTAGTTCAGCATTAACTTCCGTTGTGCGCACACTCTGCTCCTCACAGTGGCCATTTCTTCGGTGCCCACACACGAGCACAGCTCCTACACGCGCCCGATGGTGGCCATCTTGGTGTAGCCCGCCGGATTTCCTCCACGGACGCCATTTTAGGTGGTTTCTCTCCTATATCGTTACACTACCTTCATTCTGTGATTGCTGCAGCTCCTATCAGCGTTTTCTGTGAGATCTCCTGCCGTTTTCTCTGCACAGTATTTCAGGTTTTTTCTGCTCCTATTTGTTTTTCTGCTCTATTCCCTGTACTGTTCAGTGAGCACTGCTAGATTATATATTTTTATTATGGAAAAACAATTATCTGGAGGGTCCCATTCCCCTAGAATTACTATGACTCAGCATGATGCTGATGTGCTGGGAGAAGAAAATCCCTCCTCAGAGATAATTAACTCTGAAGAATTCCATGCCTTATTGGACTCCACGATGTCCAGATCAGTCACTCAAGCCATACAATCGGGACACTGACTACTGGCCCAAGCCGTAAGGCTTCTTGTAAAACACACCATACTCAGCCTATAACCTCCAAAAAACTTAAGATGGGCATGGCTACGCCTGCCACAGAGGCCGTGGTCACACCACGAAAAAGAGCCCAATACCGGGCTAAATCGGTACGTAATTGGAAAGCGGCAAAAGCCGCGCTAGATTACTCCAGCTCGGAGTCATTTGCAGAGGAGGTCTCTGATGAGTCTGATGAACCAGACACTGATATCCCTTCTGAGGAAGATATCCCAGATAACAGCGCTGAGGTAGGCTTGGTCACATTGCCTGTCCCTACAGACACCGCAACTCTTTTAGATCCGCAGGGCGAACCACTGTTCGACCCTGATAACCTGCAGCACCCCCGCTCTGCGGAATGGTTTCCTGCAGATCACATTGCGAAATATATCGCTGCAAGGGTCCGTAAACCACTGGACAAAATCACTCGTAATAAACTGCGAGCTGAATGTCCTCGACCCACTGTACCTGATTTGGCTTGTGATACGCCTGAGGTAGACCCAAAAATTGCCCAGTTTCTGGGAAAATCTGGCTGGAAAACCAAAAAGGGTCTCGATTTTTCTCTCAGGGTCTGTCAGGACAAAGTTTTAGCTGCTTAAAATAGAGCCTAAGCTTGTCAATATGGCAGTCACAGAACCTGGTCCACAGGCCAAAGGCCTACTTTTTGGCGATAATTTTGTAAAAGAACTGGGCTCATTTGTGCATACATTCACAGCATTGGATAAGGCCCAATCCAACATGAAAAGGGTCTTCCAAAATAAGGTTTTTGGCGGGGCCGGCAGATTCAGGGGCCGTCTGCCCGGCCGTGGATCCAGAGGTCCATTTCGCGGATACAGAGGCCCTACATCAACCAGATCTTCCTTTGTGGAACACAGACCTGCATCTACTGCGTTCTTCCCGCAGAGAAGCAGACCCTGGCAGAACCGTGGCGCCAGAGGCTCTTATCAATCAAGACGCCCTTATGGTAAGCCACTCACTAACACAATTTTCTTCCCATGTAAAAGTAGGTGGCAGATTATGCCTATTTCAACACCAATGGTCCGCCATTACCTCGGACCCTTGGGTGCTATAGACAGTGTCAGGGTATCTCATCGACTTTGTGACCCTTCCGGTTCAGTCGATTCCACCCCATTCGATCCCTTTTTCGCCACAAGATCACGTATTGGTCTCACAAGAGGTTTCAAACCTCCTCTCAAAAGGTGCCATCACTGCGGTACCTCCAGATTCCGAAGGGTTCCTCAGCAACCTGTTTCTGGTCCCCAAAAAGGGAGGTGGTACTCTCCCAGTTATCAATCTGCGCCCACTAAATGCCTTCGTTGTTTACCAACACTTCAAAATGGAAGGCATTCATTGTTTACGAGACCTACTCCTTCTAGGAGATTGGATGGTGAAGCTGGACCTTCAGGACGCTTACCTGACGGTACCCATAGCTGTTGCCCATCAACGCTACCTCAGGTTTCGGTGGAATCACCAAATATGGCAATTCACCTGTCTCCCATTCGGACTCTCATCAGCCCCATGGTGTTTCACGAAGTTGTTGAAACCCGTGATGAGTTTTCTACGCAGGAAAGGCGTACGACTGATTATTTATTTGGACGACTTATTGCTTATGTCGCAAGACAAGTCGACACTTCAACTGCACCTATCCTGGACGGTGGACATCCTTCAAGCACTAGGATTCCTGATCAACTGGGAAAAGTCTTGTCTATCCCCATCTCAGTCGATGGAATTCCTGGGATTCGACATCAATTCGATCCACGGGTCTTTACACCTACCAAAGTCCAAAGTGAAATCCATTCGAAAAGAGATCAAGAAAGTTTTATGTCTACCTCAGATCACTATTCGACAGTTGGCTCGAGTCATAGGCTTATTGGCGGCCTCCATCCAGGCAATATTCCCAGGTCCTCTTCACTACAGGGCCCTTCAACAACTGAAGATACGGTCCCTACGGACTGGTCTGACATACGATCATTCGATTCCTATCGATTACAACTCAAGGGAAGAACTATCATGGTGGTTGACTCACATAGATGCCTGGAACGGCAGGGCCATTTTCGGTATGGTACCAGATCTTATCGTGGAGTCAGATGCCAGCTTACTCGGCTGGGGCGCGCAATGCGGTCCTATCTCCACAGGTGGTCATTGGTCTCGAGGCGAGAAAGCCCTTCACATCAATTGTTTGGAACTCCTCGCAGGAGAATTTGCGATTCGAAGTTTCGCCGCAAACTCCCGCAATTTTTCCATCCTACTACGACTGGACAACACCGCAGCGGTTCGGTACATAAACCACCTGGGTAGCACGAAATCTCTGAGTCTATCCCATCAAGCGACAGAGTTTTGGAAATTCTGCCTGGCACACAACATCTCGGTGAAGGCAGAACATATCCCGTGATTGTCCAATACGGATGCGGATTGCTACTCACGTCACCTCGCAGATTCCAGCGATTGGAGATTACATCCACGCATTTTTCACCAACTAGAAAACCTGTGGGGTCCTTTGGACATCGATCTTTTTGCATCTCGCCTCAATACCCAGCTGCCGAAGTTTTACAGCTGGAGACCAGACCCAGAAGCGTTGGCGTCGGATGCCTTTCTCCAGACATGGCAGTCATCCAGACACTACGCTTTCCCTCCATTTTGCCTGATTTCTCGCACGTTAATTCACCTGCGTCGCAGCGACGCATCTCTGGTCCTGGTGACTCCCTGGTGGGACTCCCAACCGTGGTTCCCCACTCTGCTGGAACTATCCTTAGACATGCCGCGACTTCTCCCATCCTGGTGGAACCTCATCACCAACTTGCAAGGCTCTCCTCACCCATTATTGGCCACAGGTCAGCTTCGGTTTCTAGCCTGGCTGGTCTCCGGGGTCCCTGGTTCATCCCTGGAGTTCCATGCTCGACTTTGGCATTACTGGAAGGAGCCTGGGCACCAGGTATCAGACAATCATACAGACGTGCCTGGGACATGTGGGCTAGTTGGTGCATGGAACACCACGCCGATCCCGTTTCGGCACCTGTAAGTCAGATACTTCGTTTCCTCACTCTGCTATACGAGAATGGATGGGCATACAGAACCATTAATGTTTATCGTTCAGCTATATCGGCTGGACATTCAGGCTTTGGTGGTTTTTCCGCAGGAAAACAATTGTTAGTATGTCGTCTCCTCAAAGGAATACGTTTAGCCAGACCTCCTGTACCCCGTTACTCTTCACTGTGGGATGTGAATGTGATCTTATTACTTTTTGAACATTGGCCGGACAACTCTGATTTAACTTTTCAACAACTATCATCCAAATTGGTCATGCTGTTTTGTTTGATCTCATGCAAACGGGTGTCAGATGTTAGAGCGTTGGATGTTTCCTCCCGCTCCTTTACACCTGAAGGGGTCTTGTTCAATATTTCGCGTCGTACCAAGACTTTAATTACTTCTGTTTTTTATCCCTCATTCCCACATCATCCAAAATTATGTCCGGTTCTTTGCCTTAAAGAGTATGAGCTAAGAACCTCAGTTTTACGTGATCCGGAACGTCCGGAAATATTTTTGGCATTACGGAAACCTCATCGGCCAGTTGCTACTACCTCTTTGGCCAGATGGGTCAAGTGGGTTCTCCATTCTGCTGGTGTTGATACTTCGATTTTTGGCCCGCATTCTACAAGAGGTGCTATGGCCTCCAAGGCTTTTGCTTTAGGATGTCGGTTAGAGGATCTATTGAAAGCGGCTGATTGGTCCCGTGAATCTACATTTCGGGAGTTTTATTTCAGAGCCCCATCTCATTTTTCTGATTCTGTGATCGCTCAGCTTTAAACTAGCATAATATGAGCCTCCGTGTCTTTATAAATTCCTAGATTTTACTAATAAATTATGACGTAAAGTCACGATTTATAAAGACACGGAGGCGAGTATTATTCCCTCCCAATTTAAGGTTGTGATTTACTATTAAATTGTTTTCCCTCCCTTGTTTAAGGACTGATTTTTCTACATAGGTATATTACATTATATTGAATTGTTATGCCTATTTGATATCCTGATTATGTCTTTTAACAACATTGATACATATCTTTTAATTATCTTGATTCCAACTTCGGTTGGCTTTGCTACTCTAGGATATGATTTTACCGCATATCTTTTTTCCCCTTTTTCCTTTAGCCTGATGATTCGGTACTATGGCCCGGATGCTGGATTATCATCTCCCTTTCGGATGTAGCTACACTGTGGTTGCTCCAGGACGTACATTTCGTTGGATGATCTTGGACTTAGTTTTTTGTTTTCGGATGTTTATTGTTGAGAGTACTGTTTTTTCTCACAAAGAAAGAGGAAGTGGTTGTTATGATTATGGACTTTATAGGGGAGGGGAGGGTACCAAGTTATGGAATGTGTTTTCATTGGTTAAAATTTTTTATGCATTCTTTGCTGCTGAGGGAAAATAAAGAAAGAGATAAGCATAATACTCGCCTCCGTGTCTTTATAAATCATGACTTTACGTCATAATTTATTAGTAAAATCTAGGAACTTTCCCATACCTTGAAATTTGGTTTATCATTTTAATGTCTACAAGATATTTGGCTTCTATTTTTAAAGGGGCAATACAAATATCACTTTGGCAATTTGAAGAATAGGGAATTAATGAGATAATAAGTTGAGCTCAAGATTTCAGGCTATACAAAGTGACTAATTGGGGAAGACACATAGGTCATGCTGGCATTGGGTCATTCAGAACAGCAAATGGTTCTGTTTAATGACATTAACTTAGATTGGAGAGGAATGATGGCTTCCAAACTAATAACAGGAAATGAAAAGAATCGCTGGAATGGCCTCCTTAACTAACAACAAGGAAGTCTAAATGAATGATACAAGAATATTCCAAATTCTAAGCAAATAAAAAGTGAGGCTCAGAGATGAAGATTGTATAGTGGACAATACTGAGGACTTCAAAACTCAAGTGTACCAAGTACAGGAAATAACATCGGACTATTTTTTATTAGTCCTTAATTTGATTGTGTGTGTATAGCAAGCAGGATCATACTAGCACTCATTAATAAAGAGGTTACTAAACTGGAAACAATACACAAAGGAAAATCTTTATAAAGAAAAAGAATGAAAAGAAAAGTTAGCAAAAATGGGTTTATTTAGTCATATGTTATCTGGTTATGGCAAAGATAAGATTGTTTACCATGTAACAGCTGCTCTGCTTACATTACCTTAGTGTTTATTATCATGACACCGGAGGGCCCTGCTAGCAAGTTTTTAACATGCCCATGGATATAGCCATACTAGGAGGTTGGCGACCATGCACAAACGGTATACTGCTGTGTTGCATACAGCTGGGTAGCTGTAGTTTGAGTATAAGCACCTTTTTCCAATGAATCAAACGCTTCCATTATAGATTACTTTCTGTTTGTTAGCTATATTCATAGTGAATACTCATTGATGAATTACATTATGCTGTTTTCTACTCTAGGATTTTCTACTACTTGTATTGACTGGTCTTCTCTATGAACAGGGCCCTATCTATTATGTAGGACTAATCTAGAAATGCCTGGCCTTATCTGCTACCCTTGTTGTTCTTGATTACATTTTTCCTCTACGTGAGATTGTCCAGATAACATATAGCCATATGAAAACATAAAGCACCATGACCTTTCAGGAATCCTTAGATATTTTCCTGGCCAGCATTGCTTCTTGTTTATGGGTATGTAGCAATTAATACAATGATCCAGTGTTTTGATGCCATATGTGAAGGGAGAAAACATCCTACCCTAACGTTCCTATCGTTTATGTTGCTTTTTCATCTAAACCACACAGTTAAATATTTACTCTATGGCACTGCCACCAAAGCCTTACATAGCATTAAATTAAAATAATACAATGCCACAAAAGTGCTTTACAGAAATAGCAGTGTCTTTGTTTGCCATTTTGAATTCCATGTCTACATGAGTTTTAAATTCCCTACTGCCAGACAATTCAATTAAACTTTATTTTCTAATTATAAACATTCCTTTCCGCTGACTCAGGATTTCCTTTTTATAAACAGTAATGGTTTTATATAAACAAATGTAATGCTACAGGAACATCTTAGTTAGTGCTGTCCAACCTATAAGCTACATGATCTATACTGTCTACTCTGCTGAATTCAGGATCGTTAGCTGAGAATGGGGACAGAGCACTATTAAATCATTGATGAAAGAAGTAGAAACTAAAGCAATGAATACTTGATTTGCAGATTTTAGGAAATAGGACTGTCCCTTTAAGTCCTTTAATATAATTCATGTTACATCCGTGAGGAGTAATCCAGGCCTACTCCGTGTTTGGAACGGTGGAACTGTACCTTTCAGTGATATAGAACACTTCAACCTGGCATATTAGGCTCTTAATGAAAGAAAGAAAAATAGCAATAAAAATATATTCTTTAAATCTGAATGATACTTTTTTTCAAAAAAAATAAAAAAAATCTAGTATTTGTATTCAGGATGTAAATTTTATTTCTCTGTGTAAAACTCCTTATTATGCCACTTAGTCTTTCTGATATCTCACAGTCTCTTTGAACCAACATGTAGGTACCGGACTGTACCAACATGTATTTCTCCTTCTATTGGTTAAGTCAGACCTTAATGTAATTATGATTACCATTATCTTCCAGAAGTTGATCACAACAACAAATCATTCATTTTACCACATTAAGTGTTCAGAAACATCACCAATCTTCACTCCCAACACATTTATTTACGTGCATAAACATTTCAGTGGATTTGCATTATTAATTAGAGCTGGGATCTCAAATATACCAAACTTATAAGCAATAATGAAACGTGAAATGGCAATCAGGGAGATTGATACTGTGAAGATCTGGCCTGAGCATATTGAAGAAATAATGAGACCTCTGACTTGAAATAGTAAAAAGCCAAAGATCAGTTAAAGTTAATCAAACTTAGGACTTTAATAAGTGAAGGCATGGCATGAGCAATGCAATTTAAACACTGAAATAATACTATATGCAATGTAAATATAGATTATGTAACCCCTCTAGAATGTAGCCCCAAAGACAAGGTCGGGAGGGCCAGTCATGACAGGGTGCTGAGGGGATATGTCCAGCCTATAGTGGGAGTTAGTAAGAGGAGTTGGGGAGTTATAAAAGTTAGGGAACAGAAAGTTTGGGAGCCATTTTAGAATAGTGTTTTCCCCTACCTGTTGTCCCACCCACCCTGCCTCTTTTTTTTGGTTGTGTGTTTTTTATCTTCATGTCACAGTGTTGACAAGAGCTTGCAGAGTATCCAGGAGGATTAATGGAGGAACGGAATGGGGGGAGTCAATCGAGACTCTGGTGGGAGGTTCGAGGGGAAAGTGGTACCTCGCATCTCAGGTATTGGGGGCATTGGTATATGCCCAGAACATGGAGTTATTCGGCAGCCACCTGGTTACTCGTGCATGCTTGGTTGCACCTATTTAACATTTAGCCATTTTTCAGTAGTTGAAAAACAAACAAAGGGTTAAACATTGTTAAGATAATCATTATGTGTTAGCTTATCATAGCAAGCAAACACATAACAATTATTAAAAAAAAAAAAAAAATATATATATATATATATATATATATAAAAGTTTATATGGTTATATAAGTGAAAAAAATACAGAAGAGACAAGGTAATGAAGCAAAAAATGAAAAATAAAGAAAAATGAAGAGTCAGCAGGCAGAATACAAGGCAGGCACAGGGCAGGTAACCAAGCAGGTCACAGGACAGATGTCCAGACAAGCAAAATACAGTCCAGCAGTCAAAGCAAGAGAAGCAACAACTCAGCAACCACAGAGCATGTGGTCAGCATAACAGAATCACTGAAGGCACAGGCAGAACAGACTGAAAACATTGGTGCAGCACTGGAATGGTGAAAGACCAATGGTAAGGGAGAGACTCTGGTAGCTGTCAGGTCCTGAGTTTAATTCCCAGACCTTACAGATGTTTAGTAAGCATTATTATAAAAAATATTTGTATTATAATATAGAAGTGCTACAATAAATGCAATGATTTGATGTGAAAAACAAGGACATTTCTAAGTGACCCCAAACTTTGGAAGGGTGGTGTACACAAGTGAATAGGCAGTGTCATAAATAGAATGACTGAATGACTAAATGAGGTGTAGAAAAAGCTTACAAGTGGAAAGTGGGGTTATACTGCACTAGTATCATGTGGTTATGTGCTACGTGGTCACAGGGTCATGTGAATATCTTACAAATCTCCACTGTCTAGCACACTCACAGATGCAACAGTTCCCTTGTATATCCACAGTGGACACAGTGGGCAACATTGATATACATTGCATATAAATGTTGCCATCCACACTGTGGACTTGAAACTGTACCATGATAACACATGGCATGATGGTGGGAGGGTTAATATAACCTAACAACCGTTGATGTAATTCCAACCTATAGCCGACAAGACAACACTGGTATTGTTATACCACAATAGCTGTTATGGCAGAGTATAACATAATATATGTTACTGTGTTACATATGTATATGTGGCAAATCCCTTTTATTGGGGTTACTAAGTGGAGTACGGGATACATGTGTGTTTTATTATATGACTGGTTCATTGCCGTCGTATTTGTACCATTTATGCCGTAATAGCATATTTTAAAGCAATATTCAAATCATGAATATTTTTATTCAATGTTCTACTACAGCATATTAAGCAATTACCATGTCACCATGTGAGTGTGTGTATACATGTACTGTGTGTGTAGAAATGTACTGTGTGTGTATACATGTACCGTTGTGCCTGCAATTGCGTATGTGTGTGTATGGATGTGTGCCTGCAACAGGGGAGGGCTGGCAGCCTTAGGCCTGGGGGGCAAATCCAGTCAAGTGGCCCATTGCATCATCGAATCGCCTCCCCATCCACGGCCATCTTTTCCTTGTTTTATAACGAATATTGCCAGGATTTTCCCCCACAATATACCAGGATTTGCCATTTAATATGCTAGAATTTTCCCTTACAAAATGCCAGGATTATGCCCCTCAGTATGCCAGGATTATGCCCCTCAATATGCCAGGATTATGCCCCTCAATATGCCAGGATTATGCCCCTCAATATGCCAGGATTATGCCCCTCAATATGCCAAGATTTAGACACCCAATATGCCAGGATTTTCCCCTCAATATGCCAAGATGATGCCCCCTCAATATGCCAGGATTTCCCCCTCAATATGCCAGGATTATGCCCCTCAATATGCCAGGATTTAGACACCCAATATCCCAAAATTTGGGCACCCCCCCCCTACCCACCTTGCACACCTACGACATGACCCATAACCCACGTTGCACACCAGGACATGCCCCATCACCACATTTACATGCCTCCATCACCCCATTACATACACATTTCCAATATTATTTATTATCCATTAATATTCCCCAGCCAATTTGTCCCATAATATGCCAGTGTTATTCTGCAATTTAATATTCCAAGGTTATCTGCAATTTAATATGCCCCTGCTAATTTGCCCAATATGCCAGTGTTAATTGCCATGTAATATTCCCCAGCCAATTTGCCCAATAATATGCCAGTGTTATTTGCCATGTAATATGCCCCAGCCAATTTGCCCAATAATATGCCAGTCTTATTTGCCATGTAATATGCCCCAGCCAATTTGCCCAATAATATGCCAGTCTTATTTGCCATGTAATATGCCCCAGCCAATTTTCCCAATAATATGCCAGTCTTATTTGCCATGTAATATGCCCCAGCCAATTTGCCCAATAATATGCCAGTCTTATTTGCCATGTAATATTCCCCATCCAATTTGTCCAATAATATGCCAGTGTTATTCTGCCATTTAATATTCCCCAGCCAATTTGCCCGATAATATGCCAGTCTTATTTGCCATGTAATATTCCCCAGCCAATTTGCCCAATAATATGCCAGTCTTATTTGCCATGTAATATGCCCCAGCCAATTTTCCCAATAATATGCCAGTCTTATTTGCCATGTAATATGCCCCAGCCAATTTGTCCAATAATATGCCAGTCTTATTTGCCATATAATATTCCCCAGCCAATTTGCCCAATAATATGCCAGTCTTATTTGCCATATAATATTCCCCAGCCAATTTGCCCAATAATATGCCAGTCTTATTTGCCAGCCACTTTGTCCAATAATATGCCAGTGTTTAAAAGCCCCCCCCCCCCCCCCCCTTACCTTTTTCCCTGGTGGCTAGTGGCAGGACTTCCCTGGTGGCTAGTGACAGGACTTCCCTGGTGGCTAGTGGCAGGAGGACTTCCCTGGTGGCAGGCAGCATGGTCCCTCCATGCTGCCTGTTCGGCCTCCCGGCGGTTGTGCCGACAGGTCACGTGATCGGCGCGCGTCTGACGTCAGAGCGCCGATCACGTGACTGTCGGCACTTCCGTGTCAGACTGCACAGGGAGCCGAACAGGCAGCACGGAGGTTTCTCTGTGCTGCCTGTTCGGCTCCCCGTGCAGCTTTGCAGGCAGAGCGGAGGTGAGAGGGGATCTTCCGATCCCTTCTCAGTCTCTGCCTGCAAGCCGTTTTTTTTTTTTAAACACTGGCCCAGCGGCCGTGTTTTAAATAGCTTAGGGCGGCCTGGGGGGCAATTGCCACCCTGCCCCCCGGCCCAGCCCGCCCCTGGCCTGCAACTGTGTGTCTGTGTGTGTATGTATGTGTGCCTGCAACAGTGTGTTTCTGTGTGTACGTATGTGTGTCTGCAACTATGTGTGTGTGTGTGTGTGTGTGCGTATGCAAGTCTGCAACTGTGTGTGTGTATGTATGTGTGTCTGCAACTATGTGTGTGTGCGTATGTATGTGTGTCTGCAGCTGTGTGAGTATGTATGTGTGCCTGAAACTGTTTGTGTGCGTATGTATGTGTGTCTGCAACTGTGTGTGTGTGTGTGTGTGCGTATGTAAGTCTGCAACTGTGTGTGTATGTATGTGTGTCTGCAACTCTGTGTGAGTGTATCTATGTGTGTCTGCAACTGTGTGAGTATGTATGTGTGTCAGCAACTGTGTGTGTGTGTGTGTGTGCATATGTATGTCTGCAACTGTGTCTGTACATGTATGTGTGTCTGCAACTGTGTGTGTATGTATGTGTGTCTGCAACGGTGTGTGTGCTTGTATGTATGTGTGTCTACAACTGTGTAGGTGAGTATGTATGTGCGCCTGCAACTTTATGTGTGTGTGTATGTACTGTGTGTGAGTAGGCATGTACTGTATGTGTGTGTGAGTATGTAAGTGTGTATGCATGTACTGTATGTGTGTGTGAGTATGTAAGTGTGTATGCATGTACTGTATGTGTGACTATGTAAGTGTGTGTACACATGTACTGTATGCAGTGTTGGCACATCGAGGTGTACATCTTGGTACATTAATATATGAATTTATTTTTAATATTTTTTGTTTTAGATTTTATTATAATTCTTATGTATAACGATTTTTGAATAAGGGATACTCAACCTGTAAAAACACTCTAAAACTGTTGAAACCGGTCCATGGATAATACATGTCTTAACTGTGCAAACCCAGTTTGGAATTTCTGCAGATGACTTATGAGTGAAAGGAATGATTGTCACAGCCTGATTTTAAATGAGAGAGATGAGAGGTGGATACAGACACTGCTCTCTTCCTCAGCATCACACAGTTTATAAAAAAATATCTTTACTTCAAAGAACTACAAAGTGGAATGTTTGTCTCCTCACAGCCAAAAAAAGTATTCTTTAATGGAATGCAATTACTTTGAGTGGAAACAAAGATCATTTTTTCTGGCTAGGTCTACAGTTAAATATTTCAGTTAAAAATAATTAATATACTGGTTAAAAAAGTGCAAAGTGTAAATAAGGTCTTCACATTCCATGTCAAATGTTTAACTAGTATATTGCAGCTCTCACGGATGAAAGGAATTACTGGCAAATGTACAAATTAAATGAAACTATCTTGAATGAAATAGAAATACTTGCCTGTGGAGACTCAAAAGTAGGTTCTCAGGTGCACAGATGGAATAATACATTTATTATTTGCAGTCAATTGTTCCAGTAAAAGCACACTCTTTTGGCCCAATTCTACTTTGGTGATGTTTCTAACTTCTTTTTAAGATTAAATATTTATCTTCAGTCTTTTAAAATAAACGTGTTTTGTTTTTATTGTTTGGTTTGTTTTATTTGTCAAATATAACTGATGCCTGTTTAACTGCCTATAGGTCTGCAGCGCATTGGAGTATATTCACTAAAAACTGATTAGTGGTGAACTGATAAGTGAACTGAAAAAAAAAAAAACATGCAGTCATAACTGAGCTGGAAAGATATGCAAGTTGTATATTCTTGCAGTGTTTGGATGAGACATGCGGCAATCTCTCCAACTTCTTTCTGCCACCTTCGTTAGCAGTGTGGAGGTCCGCCATGTTTTTTTCATGAGCCTTTTGGCCACAATCATTTGTGTGGTGCCATACCTCCTGTAAATTAAAGTGTTATTCAGTTGAAACACTCTTGTATCAAATATAGTGTCATAATGGCTCTTGGGATGGAACGATGACATTTGGAGAATGGATGATGGAAAGGATCAGTTTATGGGCATCCTGCAGAGATCAAAAGATAACGTAGTATACTCCATGTGAATATTCTGCCATGGAAATGTATAGTATCCTGACTATATTCAATAGTGAAGGATCTGGTACCAATAGAATTATCTAGTTTTATTAACCGCTTGTAGCCCCACATCATATGGAATAGATTTTGAAGTCTGATTAGCCACAGTTTTAACAACAAAATAAGTAGTGTCTCAAAAGTCAGGGGCATTTTGTCCACTAGTGGCTGCAGATGTAAGTCCACAAAAAGTGCTAAAGGTTGAAGAACCAAATCACAAACTGAAACAATAGACCAATCAGGTGGATCCTATGTAGGCTTTTGCGTATTTACAGCAGTATTTGAAACTTTGATAATGTGCATATACTTCACATAGAATCCTGTATTATAAGTAAGGGCTCTTCTTATAGTGTTGTGATTTATTATGCTACTCTCCGCTGGATCTATCATCAATGCGGTATTGTTTTTAAGAGCCGCAATTGCTTTACTAGTGCATAACTCTCTTTATGCGCTAGATCCCCACATGCTGCAGACCCCAAACACACAAACGGGGCAAAGCCTAGCTCTGATTGGCCTGGAAGCAAAGGTTAAAATAATGTTTAATTGTCCTTTAAGTCTTTGGTGATTGGCATGGGTTATAAACAGCTACATTGTATTTACCAGTATATGCTTTCACGGAATGTTATTGCTGATTTGGTCAGTGCTCGTTTGGCTGTACAGATAGCGCCTAATGATCAGTGATGCTGGCAATTCTTATCTTAAAACCAGTTTCCAGGCAGTGACTCCATAATAGTAATTCAACATAATATGTATAGAAACACAATAAAATATGTAACCCAGGGTAACTGCTTTAAAGAAAGCTTGGATTAAACTCTAAATTCGAACACAATGTGTTTGAGATTGTTTATACTTTCATTAGGCACATTCAGAATGAAGACAGAGACACTTTTGGGCAAATCACTGCGGATTGTGCTAACTGTGTTTTTGTTGTCAAGTATGACCTATACTATGTTTTTCCTAGTAGAAGAGATGGAGATAATGTTAATAAATGCTTCATGAAATGTTTTGTCTGTAGAAATGATTCATCCAGCCAAACGAATTATGTGGCAATTATTGAAGGTGGACGTCATTTACATATTACTGACAGCTTTCCGTTCTACTATAGATAATTTATTACCCTATTACATAGGATGGTATTTTATTGAAATATCTCCAGTCTTGTTTTCTCACTAAAGAATTGTCATTTTGTTCTCTAATGAGTATGTATTATGTAATTAGGCTGGCAGTAACCTCATAATTTTTGTATATATTCTATGCATTCTTCTAAACGGATGTGCAGTGCACAGGATGCAAAAATAGACTGGCATTCTCCTGAATTACTTATTCTCTGTTTTTATCTAACAAAAGCGATGCTAATGGTTGGATGAAACAGAACTTCAGTAATTATTTGTAGTCTTATGTGGAATTGGGCAACATTTTCCATGTTCCCAAGAAACACATGTTTTGTTTGATGGGTTATTTCTCTTTTTTTGCATGTTTATTTAAGTATTCATATATTTGTATCTAACGGAGAGATAACCAAAAGTTCATATAGCCATTAAAACTGGATGTCTTCTCAAAAACTCAGGTAGACAGATGAAAAGGTTGTCCCCTGATCCTGTTTATATGAAAATCGTGTGTGGCAGTCCATCATTCATTGTAAGATGAAACAGAGTTGGACCGACCTACCAGGATACTGGGGAAATTCCTGGTAAGACACCTGAGAGTGTGAGGGCTGAGATGGCACTGAAAGGCTAGAAGATGGCACTGAGAAGCTAAGGGCAAATATGGTTTTTGAGAGTCTGGTGCAGAGATGGAACAAGGAAATAAGGATGTTATGGGGCTGGTATAAATATATAATGCTATGGGGCTGTTATACAATTATTTCCAGGGCTGGTTTTTATTCCTAGTCCAGCCTTGGACCTTGGATGTAACATCTAAACCCACAGATAATTTGAGCAGAGGATGACAAAAATAACATTTTAGCATAGACACTTTTTGCACTAGATTTGCTTCTTGGGGCAATTACTTTTTGTGAGTAGCAGCTGTCGCAGATGAAGATAAGAAGCACATGGATGGCATTTTACAGTCAATGTCAGGATGTTGGGAAGCCCCCAAAGTACTCCTGGACCATGGGGTGTTGCATGGCAATTTGTTTGCCTTCTTTTCTTGCCACAAGGCCAAAACATGTGTCCCATCTATACTGCCATTGTGAGTGCCGCAGTAATCAGATGTAAAGCATTCTGAGTGCTGCAGTAATCAGACGAAGAACCCTCTGACATTTGAGGGTGGTAGGCAAGAGATCCTGGAATATTGAGGTTGGCTAGTAGTTATGGCGTATATCGTCTTTGACTGTGAGATGGCAAAGAAATCAGGAGTCCCTGTACTTTTGGTCCTGAATGCTATAATTTTTCCAATTGTAGACTCAACATCCCAGGGGCATGTTAAACTGTTGTTGCACAATGGAGATCTGATTGTTGTCTTTCACCTCTTCACGTATTCCACATACACTGAGGTTATATTTGCTGGACTTGTCTCTACATCTTCTAGACGGGGGTGAATCACCTGGATATGCATAGCCTATTACTAAACACAAAGCGTAAAAGTGTCAGTGCTCCGATGGACTCCAGGTGAGTCTTCTTTCAATGTTGCCACTCTTTATGTGGTTTAATTGCCCTAAGTCGGCCATAGATAGGTTATTATCTAAGCCACATTTGTTTGTATTTATTTATTTATATAATTGTTTTCTGTTAGAGAGATGTTTTCATGTTCCCATTTGTCAGAGATGATTAAATTCTTGAAATAGTGAAAGATTAGAAAATGGTTCCCTTTTTAGCTAATAGAGGTTTTTTACTGGGTAACTCTGAGCTTCCCTGAGCTCCCAGAGTTGACTAACCCAACTTGCCATCAAGTTCCATGTGTTGTGTCTCCTGCATCCCATGGCAGTGAGGAACCCAGCTTAGCAGAGCTGGCACTGAAGTTATTTTCATGAAAACTGAGACATTATGATTTCTACAATGATCACTTCAAAGCTGTTCTCAGTATAGTCAAGACCTTCTGAATTAGTTACATCAATATACACTTTGGGAGACGAGAGACTCACCTGTTCTTGAGAACTTCTGCACACTTAATAAACAAGGCACCAGAGATGATATGTTGAATGCGAAACATAGAATGTGTCAGCAGATAAGAACCATTTGGCCCATCTTATCTGCCAAATAAAATTACTACTTTGCCCAACATGGGGCTTGAACCCACAACCTTGAGATTAAGAGTCTCATGCTTTACCAACTGAGCTAGCCGGGCTTAAAAAAAATTCCAATATCAAATACTGAATTTGAGAGAAAAGAGCAGGTTTATTTGTGTTCTTTATGTAAAAAATAATGAAATCATTTTGTCAGGTAATTCTAACAACTTTAATAGTGAAACACAAAATGAAAAGATTTCATATTTACCAAGAGTTCTTGTAAAAGTGCAATAATATTAGCCCTCAGAACAGGAGCTATCAGCTGGACTAAGGAAACAATTTTTATCAATATATACAGATACATAAACACTATACTGTTTGTGCATTATCTGCATTTACTGGTTACTTTATCACCTTTATGACTATCTTCCTAAGACAGATATACTTTCTGTCTTTGTTATTATGTTACCATTATTTTAAGTGGAAACATTATCTGCTTAGAATGTAATTGTTTGGAAATATCCCAAGTAACATAACTCCGCATACAGCCGCCATTCACCGGACATTACTTTGTGCTTGTGGCAATTCAAAGGATGTAGCCTATTGCAGCAGGGAAGCAGTCCTTCAGGATAGAAATCAAGTATCCTGTATGCTTAGCCTTGGCCTCATGTATAGAAAGTCGTCTTGTTGCCAAAGAAGTGAGTCATCAAGTTGGCTCAGATTTTCAAGAGATCTTAAAACTTGCATGTCTCTTCTATTAATTGGAAACGTTTGATGTGCAGCTCCTATGTCTGTACTTAACAATACTCTTCCTTTTAATGGTTCGATACATCAAAACAATTATCTTTTTATATGTTTGCCAGAGCAGAAAGATCTGTCATAAAATCCTCCTGGTGTCCAAATACTTTACATTATAAGCTCTTTAGTCTGTATTTAGAGAACCCTTTTTAAACATAAAGAGTTAACTAGTTTCCTTAAAACGCAATGATTTAGATGTGCTCATCTTTTAAAAGTAATGAAAAAAGGTAATGAAAACTTAGTCTACTTAGATAAGGGCACAGAAAAAAATGGTCAAGGTGAACCCTAAGCCTTAAAAAAAATACAACATGCCTTAATTTAAAATCAGTTTCCTTGATCAGTTTAGCATGTTGCACTTGTAGCCATGAGTGTTTGTAGCGTTATTATTATTACAGTTAAGTCCCATAATAAAGTGAGATCCAGTGCCCCATTAGCTCCATGTGTGTGTAGATAGTAACGGCTAGTCATGTCTAACAGTCATATTGTAACAGCTCTGAAGAGGATCAGAGATGCAGAACCTGGTGTCAAAGGAAACTGAGGACTTAAGAGGTAGTCGAGATGGATTTCACTCTGACCAACATGCACCCTATGGTTGAGCCGCAGATGGAGAAGGCCAGAGACTTGTGCGGCACCCAGAACTACTTCCAGAATCTCAGTAACCCTAATAATACAAACAACTGAAGAAGAAGGTCGGGATAACAGCCGGTCAGAAGGGTAGGACAAGGCAGGATAAATGATGAACAGGCTGAGGTCAGAATCCACGGAATTAATCAGGAACAAATAAGGAACAAGGACAAAACACGGGAAGCAGGATAAACAGGAACAAGCTGAGGTCAGGAATATAGAAGTCAGAATGGTCAAAACAAGCAGGAGTCAGAATACCAGAAATAACGAATACCAAATAACAATACCACAAATAGACACAAGGCACTATCACAGGCAAAGGTTCAGTGCACACTGAGCCTTTAAATATCCCTCCAAAGCATGTCTACGCCTCTGGGATGAAAACGAGGCTTGGAAGCAAACAAGGAAGTAGCTTTTAAAAACTAAGATGAAAACGAGGCTTGGAGGCAAATTAGGAAGTAGCTTAAAAAACTAAAGATGGCGCTGCCGTATGAAAAAAGGGATTCCCGTATGGCAATAGCTAAGCCATTGGCAGTGTGTAGTGTGGAGGAGTGTGTGCTGCACCGCGTAAGCACATGTGCACTTTCTCTGAAACCGCAGCAGCGGATCTTTACAGACAGAACCTCGAGGTAAGTATTACACATATGTTGATTTGAACTAAAAGAGTAAAGTAATTGATCAAGAATCAAAATGAATTTGTTTCCTGAGATGTGGCTCCAAATGATTACTTAATAACAGATTTATGGACATTTTCCTGTGCTATATTAAATGACTAACATGGTAACATGATAAGTGTCCATTGGTGGAGCACTCACAGCAGGACTGCTCTATGACAATATGGCTCTACAACAATTCTTGAAGACCATTATGAGTCATGTATATAGCTTCCTATGAAAGAACACAGGTCACTCAACCCATAATTTCCTTAGCTATAGTCTGTCGAGGATATATAAAAATATCCAAATATATCCAAAGATGTATTACCTGATGCAAATGAGTTCAGAAACAATCGTTTTGGGGAGTACTAACTCCAGTCCAAGAAGGATGTTTGAATGTGATATTCATTCTCTCAAAATTTCCACTGGTGAAGGAGGGATACTTTGGTTTTTTGGGGCAATGCCCAAAGGTGTGGCTTTGAGTGGGGCGTTTAATTTAAGAATAATGGATTTTATTTGCAAAAACTCATATATAAACACATTTACAGCATTTTAAACACACTAAATGAATAGTTGTATTATCAGAATGTATCTGTGATACATTCATACACATGTAAACTTCTGAGCTCCTAGATTATAGGGACACCCGAGGAGGAAAGAGGGACAGAGAGATGTGTGCCAAAAATAGGGACTGTCCCTCCTAAACAGGGACATATGTGAAGCATAGATATTCAATTATTGTATGTCTATATAAATTAAACATATATATATATATATATAACCACATCCTTAATCTGTCTACTATAATGTCAAAGTTCAGCCATTGAGTTGTGCAACCTGTTTTAAGCAGAAAAAAAAAAATATATAAGCAGTCTCAGATTTGGAAAACACAGATGAATCATTTTACTCCAGTCACCTGTATTCAATCAGGGATAACCAAAAGTCACAGTCTGTGATGGAATGCTTGTGGACTGGTTTATGTTAGGGTTATCATGTTTCCCCATTAAAGAGGACACTCCTAAAAAGCACGTAATTCTGGATTGCATGTGCTGCATAATAATTATCCAGTATGTGTTATTCATAAGGGTTCTCTTTTGAAGAGGAAATATGTTAATCCTGTATAAGTATCACCACGTTCATCATTGTATAAATCATCAAGTTAACTAGCTTGCTTATTTACTTAATATGATCTCTTTTTAATTAAAGTCTGCAATGTGCATAAATAAAACTCTTCTACATTTACACACCGGTAGAAGATTTTAGCAGTCTCTGAGTGCTTCCCATGGAATCAGTCCTCTTTATTTTTCTGCCAGGGAGATGAAATACATTATAAGTGTTACGGTTTTGACTACAAAATGACCAGTCACCCTGACCGTCCGTTGATATCTGCTAATGTCAGCATAAAGTGGGGTAAATGGGTCTGATCAACAAGTGCTGAGTCCAAAGGTATGGCCTTTTACCTTATTTGGAGGGCACAGTAATAAAGTAAGTATTTTGCAAAACTGAATGATCCTATTTACAGTGCTGTGAGAGCCTTAATCTTTAATGTTTTCTTGTTTCCCTCTCCTCCTCTCCAGTCAGTGGTATAACTATGTAGGCAATAGAGAGCATTAAGTTCAATCATTTTTGACACTCCTCTAACATAATGCTGTAGATGGCGCTCCAAACATCACTAGAAGAGGTAACATTATAAGTTGCAGATCACCAGTACCTTTGTGCGCAGCATATACTGAACTTCCATGGCTTTGGGACTCATGGCTAAGTAGCACTTGGTTGTAGTTTTCCCACTGCCTTGCATAGTCAGGTAGCTAAAATCTGAGACACTATTTATTTCACTTTACACATCACAATGACTTTTTGTGAAATGTATCAGTTTAAAGCAGCATGGTATTTAATACACCACCCTTTCTGTGGTCCGAGTCGAACAGGTTAACTATAAATTACGCTCAAAGGGGTCTATTCACTAAGGTGTGAGTATATTGTGAGGAGGGAGATTGTTCACGCAATTCACCAACCATAACTCAACCTCTCTGTAACCCCCCCCTTGACATATACCATCTTGATCTCAATCTCCCTTATTTAATTATTTAGAAAGTTTTTTGATTTTTTTACCAGGAAGAATACATTGTGATTTCAAATATGTTCTGGGGACCAAGTCCAAAACGGTATTACACAATATTTCACATTTACCAGCAGATTCAAAAATACATACATTTCATATATATTTATACAGGAAAGTTGATTCAAAAAAAAAAGACAAAACAACATGTAAGGTATAAATACGCGATTGTAAAATACTAATAGGTACATTTTGCTGTTAGAAGTTGGGATACACTCATTTTCAGAGATTTTAGACTAGAGGATGATTTTTTACAAATCTGAGAGACTATTGCACATATGAGGCGCTCACATACCTCATTACATGAACATCGTATTTCTTATTCCTCATACATCATAAGCCATACATTTGTTATTGTATTTCATTTAAAAATGTGCCAGTTTGATCAACACTTAAAGAAATGTTAGAATTTAGTGTTCTGTGATAATTGAAATTCCAGGCAGTTATTAGAAATATTGGGAATTACACTATTTACATTTTTTATATCAACTCTTTGGCAAATCTTGGAATGTTTAAAGGTTTTATTAGCTTTAGATCAAATCACAATTTTCTTAATGTTCAATCTGAACAAGTATGTTACCAGGGGGCCTCAAATGTATTTAAAAAATGGATTTCTAATGTCACCAGGAGCAAACACATTGTACACAAACTGTCTTCTTCAATACAGAACTAACAGATACTGATTAAATCCAACATTCATGAAATAGAAACCTTTCAAAGAGATATTATTAGATTTTTGTCATCTAAATTGCATGTTATTTCAGTGAATGTCACCATTGAATAAATATTGAAAAGGATCCCAGAACTGGTCAAATAAAAGCTACACATTATGACAGTAATACATACATGTATGTTTTACTATATGAGGGAGACTCCATATCATGCTAAATTGCTTAGTTTCATTTTAATAAACATTTCATACTTGCCCAGAAAATGTTTTGTCCATTGTGTATCTTCTAGGCCAGGTGTAGAAATGTTTAATTTGCTTTGAATAATTATATTTGTATTGATCCACAGAAGATAGCATTACTAAGGCCATCAAAATTGTTATGAAGAGTTCTTACATCATGTTTCCATTTATACCATGATCTCGAGTTACATAGTGGCAGACTCAGACACACATTATGCTGTCGTCTCTATATGATGCAGTGACAACATGCTCACTAGAACAGTGTGTTTCATTTTGCTTTCCATTGCTCCATCTTTACTTTTTTACATTTACTACCTGTTTCCTGGGATTCCAGTCCTTATCTTCTTTCCCTTCAAGTTCTGTGCCAGGACACTTGACAAATCAGCCAAATCCTTCTTGATTTTACTACTTTCGGGACTTCATCAGGAACACATATATACCGATATTTAATTAAATGAATCACTGTAGGTCTTGGGTGCCATAACATGAAGGTGGACCTGGTCCAAAAGGTTCCCTAGCTTAATGCAGGAAAAGCAGAGATGTGCCAGATTACACCAGGCAAATTAGAAAAATATAAAAATGTATTCAGTCCTTGGACAAGTAAAACTTGGAGTACAGGAAACATGGACACTTAATGCATTTTGCACATTCATATGCTTTGTCATAAGCAGCCATATCAAGCCTACTTAATTTTTCTGAGTTAAATAAAGAACAATAACATAATGATGCTAAGAGTTCTTGACTAGAGTTGAGGTTTGAACTTGACCCCGAACTTGACCCTGAACTTGACCCCAAACCCGAACCCCATTGAAGTCAATGGGGACCCAAACTTTTGGCCACTAAAATGCCTCTAAAAAAGTCCTGGAAAGGGCTGCAAAATGAAGTAAAATGTGGGTGAGTGTCCCCATTCATATGAATAGGTCAATAGACCTATTCGTATGAATGGGGACTCTATTTTGGTTTATAGAAAGCCAATAGCCATGTAATTCTTATGAATGGGGACTCTATTTCGGTTTATAGAAAGCCAATAGCAATACATGTATTCTATAAAACGAAAGTCTATAAACCGAACGACATTCGGTTTATAGAATTTCGGTTTATAGAATAGCAATACAGTGAAATGTCCGTGTTTGGTTCCGGGGTCCAAAAACCGAAAAGTTCGGTACGAACCCGAACAGTGTAGTTCGGGTTCGCTCAACACTATTCTTGACATTACAGAGTATTGACATAGCAGAGTAAAGAAAAAAATGCCCAAGCACAATCGGCTATAGAATAAATATTATATTTTGATACAGCTTCATTACACTACGAGTAGTAATATATTGCCAGGTCATCACAGAGCGAGAATGCACATGACCGACGTGTTTTATGCTAACCAGAACTTAATCATAAGTCTTATGTCATTATTGGACATAGATAATATTTTAAAATACAGCTCTATAGTATAGAGCTCTTAAACATAGTACAATTCTGAGAATAGTTTAACAACAGGATTTTATGAATAATTCAGTGATTACAATGGAGGATGTTTGTGCACAAATAATTTCTTAACAATTGCAGTCACTCAAATAAGAAGGAGCACAACTCCCTACCCAAAGAGCTCCTGGCATTTTGCAGGTGACAACATGTCATTTTACTTAATAGATGTTGCCATATTGTATCAGTTCTCCATTTTCTCTTGCTCTGCCCCTGCATGATTTCAATTATGCATGTGATCAGTACTCCACCTACTTTGTGTCTAACCATGCCTACAAACGCCAGCCACTCTTGTTCACATTTGTATCCGAGGGCATATGCCACCCACATTCAACCACCCATAACACGTTTGGAAGGAAAATCTGTAATTTATTAGAGCTGAGGGAGTCTTTAGTCTGCCTGGGAGCCATTGGAGCTTAAATCTTTCTGTCTGAAATATTTTAAAACGTTTATTCAATTGAACAAATCACTCACTAATAATAAGCAATTACCTATTTCAGATAATAGTTGGACATCACCACTTGGCAGATAGTCTAAGTAAGGGAAAGCTATAAAATGAACAAGAACAGAAGTCATTATCACCAGAGTCATAAAAGGTTTTGGTTATTTGCTCCCTTTTCTAACCACAAACATTTGAGGTTTTGAATATACATTTATTAAATAGTGATGGCTCTGAAGCAGGATTTCACTTACCTACAGTCCCAACAAAATGCCTAATTTATTGAAAGAAATTGGCAGCATATTTTATATATGCTTTAATAAATACCATCTGCTTTACGTTTCTATAAATAGAAAGGCTAGATGGTTAGATAGATTATTTACGTTAGATTAGATTAGCCTATCTTTCAAACCAAAGGCCTATCTACCTAACTGTGTATTTATGTGCTGATCAAATTATAAGAATGCTTAGCAAGACTTAATTGCTTGTTAAAATGTGTGCTATATTGTAAATGCTGTGCTCTTTTATGTAGATCTGTTTACAGATAAATAGGTAGATAGACATTTGACTTTAAAGATGAAGAGATCTAATGTAAATAAAGCGAATAAAATGCAAGCGCTCCTTTGGGGGCTGAATTTTCAATCACTGCATTTATAACATCATTTGAAGCAATGAAGTTATTTTCAGTGTTATTTTATGTAGAACAGTACATAGATAGGTAGGTAGATCGATACATCATTTATAATGAGCAATAAATCCTTCAATAAATCTATCAATATTTTACAATGATGCAAAATACTGCAAAGAAATATATATAGTCACAAGATAAGTAAAGTTTCATACAATATGATGTTTGTTTTACATTTATTAGATTAGATTTAATTTTACTACACCAAAGCAGAAAATGAATCTTGGAATGGATCTCAAATTTACTCAGGAGGACAGGAGATGCAATTTCACACCTCTTTTATTAAATACTGTACCTTACTCATCCCTTATCCAGCTCTTAAACATGCAGCTATTGTTCCAAATGTGTAGCTTGCTAGTTAGTATATCACTGAATGCATTGCTTGTTCACATCTTGTATAGAGGTTAAGCAACAATAAATGTGCTTAAGTGTAATATCCAGATGTAAAAGGTGCCCTGGCTCTGGAAGAACACATTTCAACACAATAGCCCTTGGATATAAATAAGGTAAGACAGCATTCTGGCTTTCACTGCACAAATGACTGTTGTATTCAATCTGTGGTTATTCTCGCTGGATACCAAGCCAGTCAGCTACATCTGCTTGCTAACTCACACTGCATACATAATCCACCCTTCTTCACCGTCAGACAGTCTCATACACGATCCTGATGTATAAACCATTAGGGGGGGAAAAGAGTGAAGGCAGCCAGTGATGTCTTAAAGTCATTGGTATGTATAAACTTCAAACAGATTAGCAGAAGTCTGCGGTTAGAAATAATTCTTCCTGTGACCAAATCCTCCATTCTGAGTGGAACTCTCTTGGACACATCAAAACAATAAATAATGGCAAATGGGCCCCAAGAGATAAAAAGAAACAAAGAGAAACATGCAGTGCTTGATAGGTAGAAACCAAATATATGGGGAATGAAAAGTGAGACAAAATAAAATGTAGATAATTACTTAATATTACATACTTACATGGTCAAATTATAAAAATGAATATATGTGTATGCCAATTGAAATATAAAATATAGATATATTATTTTTTATTTTTCACAATCATTTATATTCAATTAGATGCATGAGAATAACAATACTACTGAAGGAAATGGTTAGCTCACACAGGTGGGGATTTGCCATGGTAAGACCCTAATCTAGTGTATTATTGATATTTTTTGCCATTTATCACAATACACCGTTTTGTAAATAGACCCCTTAGTGTATGTCTCAGTGACTAACTCTGACAGTATGCACATGTAAGTGTATGTTTATATTCAAGCACTCTGGGATGGTTGGCTTGCACTTGACCTCCCATGTGATATGTACATCCTGTTTGAACTACAAGGGTGGCCCAAACATAAATAAATAATGGCCAACATGTAACACCTCCAAATAGATTGAAATAATGTATAATAGCCCAGTATATAATTTGTGTTTTTATTGTGAGAATTAAGGCTGGGGAGGTACTGCAAATTGCAGAAGCTATAACTTATATGTTCCACTAAATTGAATATGTGATAAATATAGTATATCCAGGGCATCGCAGATAATAATGGGGTCTTATGAAGTGATCCATTTGAATAAAGTGATTATATATATGGCAATCATTTTGCTGTATGTCCACTGAATTGTATCTACCTTCAGGAAAACAGATTGTTATTATTCCTTAGGCTTATTAAAGGGAGAATATAATGAGTGGTTTACCACCTTTGGTTAAGAGCTAGGGTCTTATCAGCTATTAACCCCCTCTAACATTTTGTAAGTGCATGAGTATATTACTTTGTAATATAGTCCTACTTATTTTTCCCATTCTTCAAAACATGCAGAACCACATATTTGTAGAATTTTACCTAAATCAACTTTGTTCCAACGTTATGTCAAAGCATGTACTATAGACTCTACAGTGGAGCATTCTCCATACTTAGAGCATTCCACTTTCATTTCTTTTTTGCTTAATTCGGAAAGAGAGGATGTGGAAACAGGACAAGAAAGTAAGAAGATGGAATGGCGTGTAGAAGGGCAGGAATAAGAAAGGGGAGGCAATAATGAAAGGAAGAGAACCTGTATAGTTCTATATGAGTACCAATAAATATAATAAAAGATGAATAATGTCTATATAGTAAATAGACTGGAATACAGCAAATGGTAAGTAGTTTTATTTTGTGTAGTGATGAGTGATCTCGGTGCTCTCCAGTAATAATTGATCTTTTGCTGGCTAAGAGTGTTTGTGATTGGGCATAAAAAATAAAGATAGATCCGTATCTGCACTCAAGGTGTGTGAAGGTGCCGAGGTCCTGGAGCGCCACCCAAGCCAACAGTGCATAAAAATCAAATAAAGGATCCAGCACTCAAGCCTGAAAAAAAACCACCAGGGTTGAAACGTTGCCTGTGTTTTGAATAAAACTCTCCACTGCAATTGACGGAGTGCTGGATCTTTTATTTGATTTTTTTGTGATTGGGCATAGTCCGGTTATGGTAAGTCCAAGAAGCACTTAATCTGGGAACATTTGATTATCAGTGTAGGGTGGTGCCTGATTAAATCTCCTGTTTTCATTATTGTTTCAGAATGTAATAATTACATCTCTTGTAGTGAAGGTATTTTGGTTTTAGGGATTTGAAATAGGCTCTCCAGCTTTCCAGAGTCCTCTTGCCCTTGGAGTAATATTATATAATGGAAGAATGCCTCAGTTCTCTTGCTCTTCCAATTGGGATTGTATTTGTTCAATTCAGATGGCAGAATCACATGTGCTGGATACAACAGTGGTGGCCTCGTGAGGTATGTGTTGATTGAAGGCATTTCTGAATCTGTGTCCCATCTTGTTAGTAATCAATAGTAAGTATGTAATGCAGGCAAAAATGTAGGGTAAAAAAATGGGAAAGTGTTAGTTACAATGAAAAACAGGGTGTTAAACCACAGCTTTAAATACACTGAGTGTATTGGACTGGACCTATAAGAGTGGAATCCTCTCCCGTTCTTGAAGTCTAAGTCTGAGCTTCTTCAAGTCAGCAAGTGGGCAGCATATATTCCCAGTACTTTAATGAGTTGTGGTTCCATTAGGCACAAATATCATATTTCCCCCCTGTTCCACTAAGACGCTGCCCAAGAATGACTCCTTATAAATACAGATAAATTCCCCTAATTTGTATAGATCAGGTTTTGTACAATGATACTTATAGACAACACTATTTATTATTCACTTATGTTTAATGACAGCTATGGCTAAAATAATTGAATTAATTAAATAATTAAAATAAATAATTGCCTCTTCCCACTTCTAATACACTTTCAGGCAAAAATTCATGTGCTTGTTATTCTGAAGTTTTGAGAGAGTCATCCTGCTGGTTAAAGTGGTCATGACTGGCAGACAGGGAACCTTACTGCTCTGTATTCTCATTTGACTCCTGCTGTGGTTCTGCTAACACTTTTTGGAACTGTTTTTACACTTGACAGATTAGGATGCAGAGTACGCTGTATGTCTGAATGATGTTCAATCTTCGTGTAAATGTACGACTGACCTTATATGTTAAAAAAAACTATGAATAATCTGGCAAGAAACAACTTTTTTAAAATAACTGCGTTGCGTTTGAGAAATTAGCTGAAATGAGTGATCAACTATTTATTGGCCACTCACAGACGAAAACAGTAATTCAAAGATATATAAATATGAATAAAATGTAAACAAATAAATAATCCAATAAATATAGTAGGAAGAAGACACTCTCGTGTCCCAGATGCCCTGCAAGGAACCTCACTCAGGTCCCCCCAAAAAAGCAAATGAATACAAATTGCTAAGCACTCCTTGTGATTAGGGTTTCCACCTTTTCTTAAAAAAAATACCAGCCCTGCTACTGCCTCCATAGACTTAACATTGGCATCAAGCCAATTTTTTTACCGGCCTGCCGGTAAAATATCGACCAGGTGGCAACCCCAGCCACGATGAGCTGTTTAACACAGGATGTACTATGCCGTCCTAATGACTTTTATGCGCTTAAAATCAGGATGGCATAGTACGTCCTAACATCACGAAGGGGATAATATCCACATCTCAGGGAATGTCATGCAATTTGTATTCATTTTTTGAAAGACCTTTACTCAAACGCTATTGGGTAGCCGCATTTCGCCGATTTATAAAATCCAGATAAGGTGCCCCCCTCCAGTCTAATTTTGGACAAATCAGAGTATATTTAGTTGACCCTATATTTTGTGCCTTCTCCTGCTCACATTAATGGGCTGTAATGATTTCTCCATGTGTGAGTCCATTTCTTTTTTCTCACCACCAAATAATAGTCTGGAAAAGGTTTGAGTGATATCATGTGGAAATTAATAACTTAAATGAATAACTAATGAAAGTCTGAAGGATGAATTGTATTTCAAAAAAATTCCATACCTATTGATATATTTGACAACGTAATGTGTGAGGCATTTAATTTCATCTCCCCAAAAAAGTGTAGGATAACACTTCAAATACAATCATTGCACAGCCATCCTATTTCACCTGCTGTTCTTACCGTAGATTGCGACACATTTACCTCCCCCCAAAAGTACCTAGATGTTCTAAACATATTGTACATCATCAAATGGCCTCTTCTGCAGGACTCTTTTTTCTGTTAGTAATATAAGCATTGTCAGATATCTCTTACTGTAGCAGGAAAAAAAAAAAACATTGTCACATCTAATAGGAAATCTGCTTCATTTCTTGCAGAGCCTTCTCTGTGTTTCATCCAACACTTCTATGGCGTGAGCATGTGAAGAAACGTGTCCAGCTGCCATTCTTTTGTTTACTCCAGGGGGGAAATCTTTAGCACCTGCTGAAAGGGGACTGCTTGACGATTTATGCTTTTTTTGTTGTGTAACTCCATGAACATGGAGGGGTAAGGTGCAATGATTGTGGCGCTCAAAAATATCCCGCTCATTGTATGAGGGCCTGTAACATGTCGTTAAGCAGTCCAAGTCCTCTGTGCAGTGAACTGTAAAACCGTATACAGCATCATTTTAAAAGGAAAGCAGAGGGGATGTCCCAGTCCATCTGTATCCTGTAAATCTTTCTAGGTTCTGGGTTTCTTACAGAACACCTTCTTTATGCTGTGACAAAGTTTCCTACGGGAAGTTTTGTTTCTGAAAATAGCACAATCTGCCAATTACTCATTTGGACTCATAAACACACAACATTCTTTGCAAGGGTAAATTTTTTTTTTAACATCCTATACTAATGGCAGCAACTGAGGTAGTCAAAGCATGTTCCCAGAGTGAATGCTTAATAAAATGTGTATTTTAGCAAAAACAACTACCACCTGTGAATGGAGGTAGGTATAGGAAATCTGGAATTTATTTTCGAATTGTACTTTTTTAGCTAGTAAATGAGAGCAGGAGTATTGTTCATTTTAATAAATGTAAACACTAAAAATTTGAGGTGAAAGTTATTGGTAATTATGGAGGTGATATGAAATGATAAAAAAACATTAGTTAAGCCTTTGAGTACTGAATTGTATGATCCAGCCAATTAAATTATAATGGGAAGATGTGCAAAAGATTTATGCATTTTCACTTTTTATATAATATTTTGATTTAATTTTCTCTGCTCTTAAAGATGCAGTTTCACATAGCTTACTTTCTGTATGGTGTGCATGTTTTAATACATGTTGTTTACAGTTCCCTCTAGTTTTACAATGAGAATAATTTTATAGACCTTGTAATTCAGTGACAACCAGCAACTACGGTGACCACCAAATTGTATTTCTGCCATTCTGGGACACAGATGGGAATGGATGAGTTTACATGCACATGCATAATAATTGGAGGGTCTATTTAATAAAGAAAGAATTGCAGGAAATTGCAATGGAGGTTGGAAAAATTATCCCATTCAGTTGCATTGGAGAATCTTTCCAGCTCGGTTACTTTAGCCTAAAGTTTAAAATCTCATCTCAATTCCTTGCAACTCTATCTTTATTGAGTAGACCCTTATATTTATACATATCACTTACACACAGATCCACATATGCACACACCATCACATACACATAAAATACAATTTATATATTAAATAAATTATTAGGTACCATGATTTTTGTTTCAGATTTAATAATATATTAATAATATAATACACATACAGTCATTACCAGACATGGGCAGTTGCAGAGACTTAACCCCTCTATTACCAGACATGAGCAGTTTAAGAAAATGAACCCCTTCTATTACCAGACATGAGCAATTTCAGAGAATGAACCCCTCTATTATGAGACATGAGCAGTTTCAGGTAAGTAAACCCTATATTACCAGACATGAGCAGTTTCAGATAATGTGTCATTAGACGCTCTAGTGCATAGGTTGGCTGCTGCAACCACTCTTTTTCCAGTTTAAAATGTATTATTGGTAAATAAATGCATCTATTTACTAGATCCTAGAATAGCCCGGCTAGGTCAACTCAAGTGCCGAATATGACTTAGTCTCAAAATAAAAGTCGACCTCGAAAGTCAATCTCACCGAGCTATTCTCGAATTTTAGTTGATAGACCCAAAAGTGTCATATTACCAAATAGCTTGATTAATTGTTAACATATAACTTTTTTTTTAACAATAAGGTTCATTTCAAGACTTGTTTTAGTCTAAAAGTTCAGTTCGAAACCTGTTGGAGATGTACAAAAATAATAAAACTAAAACAAAATGCATTGTATTATTTTTCCAGTGGGTAATGCTCAAGTTGTCAGCAGATTTTCAGATAGTCTTTTCTTGTTATTAAATAACAATATTTAACTTTATCAACATCATAACCAACCCAACAGTGCAACCACTGATTTAATTTACCACCAAAATATAAACAGTGCAGTAAAAACAAACAAAGAAAACTTATCTTTTCTTCAATAACCACATTTACAGAGTGTTCACTCCATGTAGTTTCTGAATAAAAAAAAAACAGAAAAATAGTAGAACATAGTGTAGTTTGATGGCAGGTACTGGTAAAGGTAAAGACATTCCCTCCATCTGAAAATGCAATCATGTGTTCTATAGCCTTAAAATCCAGGATCATAGAATAAAGTCTGTTTTCAAAACTTTCCCAGGTAATCAGGGACATGTGATCACCCTACCAATGAAGGAAGGCTTGGAGAGATAGGCAGGATTGTTGTTATAGCAACAGCAATAACTCTATTACATTTTCTATACTATTTGTAAAAGTACAGTATTGAGGAAAGAACTGAAAACGCAGATGTTTCTTTTTCTTTACTTTACATGTGCATATAAAGGAAGCAATCATACACATTTAACCTCTTAGTGACAATGGGCATATAGTTTCTTAAGGACAAAACTTAAAATAATGAAGTCCTGTGTTCTGGCATACTGATCACATTGCAGAGCCTGTGTGGAAGTCTTAGGTCCACGGCCGCTTAATGCAGGCTGTTGTGATAGAATATTCAGGATCAATTCCCAATAAAGCCAAGTCATATGCAAGCAGGAGAAAAAAAACAAGATAAAGTGTAACACCGTAAACAAAGATTTATTACACTGGCCCCTTAAAACATAACTGCTTGCTACAAATTACGGAGTAAAGTGCATATAATATTGTAAACAAAGGTATAAATCATGTGGTATTATACTTTGAATTCTGTTGACTCTAAGAATTCATATCTCATTATACTACTGTAAAATCATAACAGATCTTACATATTAGCTGATGAGACTGCTACATATGGCATAGATTTATTATAATGTTGCATTGTTATATAGTGTGTGCTTTTATTCTGTGTGGACAGTGTATTGTGCTGTTTAGTGGATGTTAAACTGTTTGTTTTATGGAGATCACCTAACCCCACAATAATATTTTTTCTTAGGGCTCCTAAACATCAGGAACAGTTCTTTGGCAAAAGTCTTTATTTTCCATTACACTATTGTATCCTTATGAGTAAGTATTATAGATTGTGTTTTCTAGCAATGTAACACAATTAGTTTATTAGTCTAGTCTCAAATAGCTCTTCCAATGTTCCCACACTAATTGCATTTGCCAAAAGTTTACATACAATGTACATTGGAATGGCTACTCATCAAAATAGCAGCTGTCTTGTAACCATAACAAACACAAATAACATGATCTGTAGTCGAATTTAATACTACAGCAGCCAAAAAAATGCATTTTCTTGACCAAGGACAAAAGATTTAATAATCAAAGTAGGTCATTAGGTTTGTATAACATGATATAATATGACATCAATTTTATATATACAGTTTGGCTTGTCTGTATTTCCATTGAAATGCAAGAATCCTTTAGCCTGGATCCCTACGTTGTACATTTAAGAGATGAAAGTGCAAGATGAATACACTAATGATAAAAACGTTGGTGGTTTGTAGCTATAGTGTCATGTATATGTTATTATGCTTCACATTACCGAGTTTTAGACAACAAACAGTATCAAACTCATGTAAAATTCAACCCCTTCATGCCGTTGTGTTCTATGCTGTCCCAAATTATAGCAATCACCCCCGTGATGTGGCGTGCTTCAGATCCTGCTACAAGGACCTGTAGCGGGATCCCACCTCACAGATGATGCCTGAATCAGTGGCCTCACTTCGGCGGGGAAAATGTATCCAATGCTCAAAGTGTAATTTGCAAAACTTTTCCTATTTCCTAGTTATAATAACAGCATTCCATATATATTTAAAACTTGTATAGCATACAGAGAATAAGATAGTTGGAGCTGCCATTTAAAGAGAAAGCTACAGCAAAAAATTCAAATTTTGTCATACACAACACTGACATAACATTATGACCACCTGCCTAACATTGCGTAGGCATCCTTTTGATGTCCAAACAGCCCTGGTCCATGAAGGCATGGACTCTACTAGACCTCTGAAGGTATGCTGTGGTATCTAGGACCAAGAAGTTAAGTCCTATAAGTTGCAAGGTGGGGCCTCCATGGGTTGGACCTGATTGTCCAGCACATCCCACAGATGCTTGATTGGATTGATATCTGGGGAATTTGGAGGCCAAGTAAACACCTTGAACACGTTGTTGTGTTCCTCAAACCATTCCTGAATCATTTTTGTTTTGGGGCAAAGCACATTATTCTTTAATAATAATAATTTAATATAGGTGTGTCCATGGTCTGCAACAATGCTTAGGTAGGGGATATGCATCAGAGTAAAATCCACATTAATGGCAGGACCAAAGGTTTCCCAGAAGAACATTGCCCAATGCATCACACTGACTCTGCCAGCTTGGCACCTGTCAGTGGTCATAATGGTATGCTTGATCAGTGTACATTAAAATAAATGACACCTTGAGCATGTTTCTGTTACAATGAGAATTTGAGTGCAGGCTTTCAAGACGAGGGAAATTTACTACAAAAATAGTAAATTAAATATGCCAAGTTCTCTCCAGTAGACAGAACTAAAACAAAACATGTTAACCTTCATTCTGGCTATATAAAGGTTGTTGTGAATAACTATTACACAACTAAGAGGGGCATGTACTAAAAAAAATGCAAATATATTTTATGTGCAAAACTATTTTGGCGCTTTGCTCCTATTGCAATGTACTAAACATTTAACACTCAAATAGTACATATACCCAAATTGTAAATAAAAAAGGCATAATTGAGAATAAAAAGTCAATTTTGTGAATATTTTCTTCCTCTTTTGATAGCACTTGCTAAAACCTGGTGTAATTTTCACACACAAATAAGAATTATTTTTCACGAAATATTCGCAAAACTCTTTAGCGTGCGCAGATATAATCGCAATTTATTAGCGCAACTGGGAAAATGGACGGTAAATAAGGAAAAACAAGGGCAAGATGTTACAAATAGTTGCAAATTGCTCCTCACTCATGTTTTACCTTACTTTTCCCCCCCTGCACTTGTTTAGTACATGACCCCCTAATGAAAGCACAAGATAATTTTAATCATGTGAAATCATATCACTCAGAGTAGCAGTACTACAAAGAGTTTTCACAGCCTAAGTGGAAAAGCTAAATTATGTAGGCTAATATTTAACAAAAAAATTCATATTCTATTTAAAAAAGAGAATCCTTAATAAAAATAACTTAAATTGACTGCACAGTTTTCTTTTGAAAAAAAAAAAACAACACACTAGATTTGTATTCTACCTAAATAAGTATTCATTCACTTGTTTCCTCTACCTCTGGCTGTCCCTTTAAGGATTCTACTCTAATTTAGGATGTTTTATGGATTGAGGTTATTGACAAGCTTGTCTTAAGCTGTCAATGCATCACCAGCCATACTATGCACAATAATTCTTCTATCAATTTTTATCTCATTGCCACATGCATCTTGAGCCTTCACAAGTGTGTGAGAAGGAAATTTGAGGTTTTCAATCATGCAGCGAGTAAGAAAGATGGATGGATGGGATGACAGACTTAGCACCAGACTTGGCAAATGAATATATTAAATGTCATGAATGTATGAATGATGAGCTTTGGCTACAAATCAGATGATACTCTCCTTACGTACAAACCTAGGAAACAGACTTGATTGAAAAAAAAGAAAAACACCTTGCTCTAAAAATATTATTTCAAATAAAACAAAAAAAAAATAAGGCTGTATTACACCAAAAAGCACTGGCAACAATATTAAAATGGATCTGTGAATAACAAATAAAGTTGTTGTTTTTTGTTTGGAATAAAGTGATCTTTTGAAATAAAGTAATTTTCTTGAATTCAATGAGTTTAAACATAAGATTTTTGATTTGGGTTTTCATCAATGATTATGTTATAATTTACAAGCTGTAGGCTGATTTAGTACCCTCCCTACCTTATGTATCACTTTGTCTTATTGAGTTTGTAACACTCTTATACATTCTGTCATATATATGGTTGGCTATTTAAAAAAAATATATAGATTATATATAAACTATAATATTGTTATATACAAATAGTAATGCAATGTTAAACAAAGTAAGTATTTAGTACTTTTGTTTAAGCATATTGATTTTCTCACTGTATTCTTAAGTGTTGTACATTATGAAGTTTAATAGACCACTTCATGCATTTATGCTACAAGAGATGACATGGTGGCATATTCCAATTTTTCCAATGTCTTTATCAAGTTATTTAACTTGATAAAGTAAATTATCAAGTAACTTTAAAGTTGTCAGGTACATCTATTACAAATAAGATGTAATGCATTAATACATACATTAATTGGTCTACTAAACTTTGTAACACACAACACTTGATAAGACATTGGGAAAATCAATATGCCCCCCAAAAAGTTAAGAATACTAACATTGCATTACTATTTTTAAGTAACAATATTATAGTTTATATATAATCAACATATTTATTCTTAATAGCTAATAATAGACAATATATATGAGAGAATGTATAATGATGTTACAAATTAAATTAGACTGATACATAAGGTAGAGAGGATACTGAGTCAGTTATATATAGGTTTTTTTTTGGTGCTGGTGTCCTATAGAGGACCATCCTCTGGCCTCCTGCCTTTACATTTATTCTGTTGGAAACCTTATCTCTATAGACAGGTATGACCATTTTTTCCCTGCACTGTACTTTTTATACATGGCTTAAGTCTTTCTCCATCACTCATCATCTCTTCCCACCCACGCCTGCAAGACATATGCCCCATGTCTTCAAACTCACTTACCCAGAATCCCGATCTTCCCAATCTTTAAACAGCCACCTAGAATTCCGAGAGCCTTACTTGTCTTGATTTAGAATTTCATACAGCATATGTATGGTTGTAAAAGTCCTCTCAGTCATCACAAGATATTACGTCTCCCCACTATATAGGCAGATAAGTTTCATGAATGCAGTATTTTAATTTAATGGGTTGAACAGTAGTGCGTATTTTCTTAGGCAAGCAAGTGCATCATTTTGACGTTTTATAAAGGACAATGTTTTCAATAATTCCTTGCCTCAAAATATATTTGTTTTGGCAACTGCCCAAACTTGTCTGTAACTCACTTGTATGGGTTGGATTAAAGTTTCCTTTAAGTATGAAAAATCTAATTTCCGTACCAGCTTTTAAAACAGGCAAATGCAAGTGCTCCTGGGCAGTTTTCTATGTAAGATGAATTAAATTATAGGGTTCCCTTGAGTCATAAAAGAATACAGAGAAAAATACCTTACTTTGATCGTAAGAGAATTCTAGTCAAGTTGTGACACTCAGGGAAATCAATACAATTTTGATGTGATTTCATAATTAATAAAGTGAGTTATCTTTCTTCTGTCTTAGTCTTTAATGTGACAAAACGTAAGCGTGTTGAAATGATGCATGACTTCCAATGGGGACTTGGCATCACCGTGTTCTATAATTATTTCGACATTATAAAAATAATTAAGCCAAATGGGTATGACTAGTGCAGAACAAAAGAATATATCTTTCGTTATGAACTCCCTTTAGTAATACTTGCTTTAAAAAACGAGCGGTCGTATATTAAAATAAATTGCACATTAATGCCTGGGAGGGGCACTGCCAGACTCTCTATCTTGACAAAGGAAAAATGTATCCGTGCCAACTTCCAAAGACTCAATTCATCTTCTATTAATTGGCGCAAACAGATTAATAATTTCAAAGTGTATCATTTTTGTGTGTGGAGCCAGTGGTTTATGCAAAGATTCAAGGTAGAATAATGGAAGCACAGGTCATTTCTAATGTACGCAGGGATAATACATATAACACATTGCGCAGGATGTTTTTTTCCATCTAAATGCGGCAATTTATAAACAAAAAAGCAGCTCAAGCTAGTCATGTTTTTAATTGTGAACATCCAAAAATGTTATGCATTGTTAATCCTATTCATCCTTTTGTAAAGATGATATATATATATAGATATATATAGATATATATATATAGATATGTTATATATATTTTCTATTGCAATAATTAGTTTGCCAATTGGACCAAGGTGATGTAATAAACAATAGATAACACAGACATATTTAAAATATATTTTTTAATTTTATCTGTATGTTTGGTTATATACGCAAAGATACATAAATCATTAGTTAAACATACCCCATCACCCACATTGCACACTCAAGACTTAACCAAGCATCCCAGAACATGCCCCATCAACATTATTGCACACCTGAGACTTACCCCAGCACATGCCAAATCACCCCAGAACATTGCACACCCAGGGCTTTCCCCAGCACTCACATTGCACACCCAGGACATGCCCCATCACCATCATTGCACACCTGAGATGTACCCCAGCATGTCAGGACACACCTAACTACCACATTGCACATCCAGGCGCACCCCGGCATATGTGCGTGTGTGTGAGAGAGACACGGAGTGTACATGTGTGAGAGAGAGACTGAGTGTGTGTATGTGTGAAAGACGGTGTGTGTGACAGAGCCCCTCTGGGTTCTAGCCCGAGATCATTTGGAGATCTAGCAATGGCCCTGTCCCTCCCTTTCCCTTCCAATCCCCACTGCTCTTTTCCTTCATGCTCACCCGAGTCACATGTGAGACAAGCCAGTCTGTGTGTACCTATTACCTATTGGTACGGAGTGAGATCCCCCTTTTTTTTCCTGTCAAAACTGATCTAAGCAACTGAGTTAGTGGTGCACGGCAAGGGGAAATTGTAGCCAACATATAAAAACACATTTTATTATTAGTTTTATTTACAGTATTTTTCCGACAGTCCTTTAGAATGGTACAGAGCATAATTAATACTTACCTGGCTAAAAAAGTAATCCATTGCTTTAGAAGACACAATGTATGGACCAAATAAAATATTTAATTCATAATGTTTTCATAACTTCTCTGTGCAATAATTTCCAGTGTTTCAATTGATATAATCCAAAGAAAATTATATATATACATGTTATATAAAAATGTCTTTAAAATGATGCAGGATAACCACATGTGACAGAAAGACTTCTATATGATTTATTACAAAAAAAAGTCATGCTTCAGAGTAAGTATTCAATTTTAATACAAAGGCTGAATGAAAAAAAGAATTTGTTTGAATAAAAATGTAGGACTTGGGAACAATCCAGATCTGCTGGTTATCCTGGCTGGAATTATGCAAACTCAGTTAAATTATACATAACTTATGTTCTTAGCTGGAATAAATAAAAAAAGGAAAGAAAATCATAGTTATTGCAAGAACATAATCATTGATTTATCGCACAAGCTATTAAAATGAATACAGCCTATTTATTGTTTTTCTTCCTGCTACATGTACAGGGTGAACATAAATTCAGATGACAGATTTGGACAGAAAAAAACTGTTTTATTCTCATATGGTATAATTAATCTGCAGTTATAAAGAGGACTGGTGCAAGTGATGTACAGGAGAATGGAAAATAGTTGTGACAAAAAATAATGTGTAATATAAACTGTAGCTTTTATTTTATAAGGTGGGAGATAGTGAATATCCAAGACATCGCCAGCTCCTACATGGTCTGTCTGAGGATCTTCCATGTAATCACACTGACTTACTAAAGTATGGGGGTGTGGATTTCTAGCCAAAAGATTCATCTCGGCTATATGAAAAATGTACTTTGAAATCCCTCGTCTTTGTCTTTTTATTTCACTATAACTGTCCGATCTATTTTATATGTTTGTCCAATGCACTGAGTAAGTTGAAGTGAAATAAACATTTTATTCACCGACTACACTATCATTGTGTAGGCATCAACCTGGATAATGCATTATGCATAGTTAAAATGGAGATTTTTTTAAAATAATCTTTATTACGTTTTTTCCAATATCTAAAGGGACAGATTTTAAAAGCCAGGAAGATATTAATAGAGACGACTCTCTTATGTCTGTCTGAAGCTGGTAAGTCTAAATGAAACAAAAAAGACTGTGAGGACAATTCACCCCCATAGGTGGTATGGCACTCTCTTGGATCGAGTCGTACCTATCTGAGCTCTCCTATTCAGTGTCGCTTGTTGGAGCAACATCCTCGCCTGTTCTGCTTTCTATTGGTGTTCCGCAAGGATCGGTTCTAGGCCCGCTGTTGTTTTCCCTGTACACAACCAGTCTTGGAGAACTCATCCCTGTTCTTTTGGCTTCCAATACTACCTGTATGCGGATGATACTCAGAACTACCTCTCCTATCCTGACCTCACTCCCTCTGTCAAGTCACGTGTAGTTGAGTGTCTGTCGGTCATCTCCACTTGGATGTGTGATCACTACCTGAAACTTAATCTTTAAAAAACGGAGCTGATCATCTTCCCTCCCTCAAACTCTGTCCCTTTACCTGGCTTCATAGTCACTGTTGAAAATGCTACAATCATACCATCTGACCAATAGCCAAATCCTGTTATCTGCACCTAAGGAATATCACACGCATTTGCCTGTTCCTCAGCGTAGAGACTGCCAAAATACTAGTGCACTAGCTTGTGATGTCGCGCCTTGACTACTGTAACAGCCTTCTGACTGGACTACCTCTGGCTCATCTTTCTCCCTTGCAATCTATTCAAAAGACAGCTGCCAGACTCATCTTTCTCGCTCGTCAGTGTGATTTGCCTGCTCCCCTCTGCAACACACTCCACTGGGTCCCCATCTGCTCTAGGATACAATTAAAAATTCTGTCTTTAACCTGCAAAGCCCTCCACTCCTCGGCCCCTCCATACATTGCATCCCTCGTTAACCGATACTTCCCTGCACGACCTCTGCACTCCTCAATGGGGCTATAGCTCTACTTCAACCTCATCACCTCTTCCCACTCATGCCTCCAAGATTTTGCCCGATCTGCCCACTCTCTTTGGAACTCCCTTCTGCAGATAATCCAGCTCTCTCCTTCCTTTTCAAACTTTACAAAGTCCCTCAAAACTCATCTCTGTCATCTTTAATAAAGCTTACTACCATCCAACTAACATACCAGTTGATTTACCTCTAGCTAATCCCACCTAGCTCTCGCTGCCCTCAATCACTGTTAGTATCACATAGTTTACAACTGATCCAGCTAGAACACACACAATTAATCTTTGGTCAATCTTACATAGTGCCACTCATCCACATTACTTTTACTACAACTACATTCCCTCTGTCCTCTTCACTCCCTTATGTGTTTAATGTACCTCATTCCCTCTAGATTGTAAGCTTGCGAGTAGTGCTCTCTACCTCACGTTCCAGTGTATTCTAGTTTGTCTAACATAGTATGTAGTTCCCTTCTAGGCTCTGTATCAAGCGCTATATAAATAAATGTTAATGTAATTTATTAGTCAAACAATATTGGCAGTAAACTCAAGGTTAATTGCTCTTTCGCCTTTCTATTATCTTGCCTGCAGTCTATCATTCTTTCCAATACTTTCTCAAACAAATTATTTATTGTTCTCCATACGAACCTTTTTTGTTTATAAGTCTTTCTTCAGATTTTCGTACAATTTAATAGTAACACAATCACAACAATAAATATAAAGTGAATGCAAATAATCAGTAATGAACAATAGGAGCATGGGATGACATGCATCTGGATAGCTGTCGCAATAAAATATAGAGAATGAGAATGACCCTCCCTCACCTCATCTTGCCTCCTCTTGACCTCTCACAAAATGTTAGTGAATACCATTTTGCGGGGTTGATATGAGGCATCTGAGGCAGTGGTGAGTCTGTTTGAGGTTTGAAGTGGAGATTAATGCCAATCTGGAATTTTACTGAATAGCCCACATACAGAAACAGAGAAAAGAAAGAAAAACTTGGACTCCAACAAATGAATGATCTATATGAGGATTTCCTGATTCTGAAGGTGCCCAGGGATCTCAGACTGGAATTCGGGCGTTTTATCTTAAAGTTTGGCAGTTATCATCTTTGTGACAAACAGACTCCATACGTTGTTGTGAATCTCTGTCTTAAAAAGGGAAATACCCCTCCACCATCAGGTTAAATTTTGTATGTTAATTGGTTTGGGGCTTTAGTTAAAAATGATTTATTTCTGTTTAAAAGCAGTAATGCCACTTTAGGAGATGGCTCTATCAGATTCAAAGCCTTTGATATCAGTGTGAATGCCTGCTTCCATGAGGTAGGGAAGTCCCTGCATGATCACCAAGTGTGTAAATAATCAACATTCTCAACAATCTCAACATTAATGCAGATTAAGGCCACCTGTCTTTGGGTATTTTTGTTTTGTGTAGTTTAAGTACCACCTCGAGTCTACTTTCTGGCACAGCCCATTTAGACAGCATTCAGACTACATAATGTTTGATGTGTAGATATCTTAGGATTTCGACATAGGATATATGGTGGGTTCTCTCAATTTTACAAAAGACTGCATCCTGCCATTCAAAGTCAAAGATACCAACAATGCTAACCTCACCTCATGCCACCACCACATTCATCTCACCTCTAGTGAACTAAATTATGAAAAGTAGGAGTCAGTCTTGAGCCTTGCTGTCTAAGTGCCAAAGAGGTCTTATATCTTCTCCACAGTCTATAAGGTGTGTGGTTCGGATAGAGGCCCCAAACCTTCATGATTCAAAGAAGCATCTTAATCAGGCAGATTTTCACATAAAGACTCTCTATGTCAACCCCTTTCCATACCTTTTATCCTCCATTACACTTTCAGAATGCTTTTGTCGTTCCTTAAGTATTATATTGTCATCATTGCACACAAACAAAAACTTAAACCTTACATGTTGAATCATTTCCATGGAGAGCATTATTAATTAAATGAGTGGCGTTCAGTTATGTACTGTATCTACATGTTAGACCAGCTGGCAGCAAAATAACACTCATATACTTACAATACAATTGCTGGATACATTGTATATATGATATTATGAAAACTGCCTAATAAAAACATCTTTTACTTGATATAAACACTTGATACTGCCTGGAACTCTGAATGATTATGACACATACACTGGGAATTAGTAATTTTTTTCTCTTTGTGAGTTTATTTTTTGCTCTGCCTCTTCCCAAATTTTAGCTTTTTTATACTTTTTAACAAACAGTGAGCAAGACCCCGAGATCACTATTGCTGCTTTCATGCACCCATACATCTTATGAAACCTGGAGAAGGTTTTAGAAAGGTTCACAAAATAAGTAGTAGTAGCAGAATTGACACAGGATAAAAGTACCTTTCATGCTTCAGGCAAGAACAATCTACTAGTGTTTCAATCATTTATTTGATATTTGTACTTTAATGAAAGCCAGGTCATATGCATCAGTCAAGAACTATTAAATAAAACACTGTCCCACATTTATAACCATACTTCGGAGACGGCTGTTCAAACTATGATGATTACATTACATTATTCCTTGCAATGTGTAGGTAAGCATTCACTATATTAAGGATACAAAGGGAGACAACTTCAAAAGCATTCTCAGCAGACACTTTTTAATTATGTTAATTATGAATTCAATTAATAATAACCTTTTTCATTTTCAGGTGCCTGTGTGTTTTCTTTCATGGTCTTAATTACATTGTTGATTTGCAGAATAAACAACCATTGATATCATACCCCTAGATTGCATAAAACGTGATGGCCCAGTGCTGAAACATCCATATAGTTGGGTTCATTACTACTGTCAGGAGCAATTTAAATGCCAGCATTGGGTGCTCGACCAATACTAATGTTTAGCAATCCCTTGATATACATAGCACTGCTTTCAAATGCTCTGTCGGTCTGAAAAACTAATCACGTAACAGTCCTGGCATCACTTGTACCTGACTTCCTTCTTTCTGGTCACAAATTTGTCATCATGAAGTAACATTAAACTTTTTACCAAAACAGTAGCAAGTGATTAATTACGGGTATTATGGGTGTGGCTATCACGTGCTGTGTCTTCTTCATCATTTCCATTGTCAAGCCCTACTTTTTTTTGATTGAAAGTATATTTTTGGGACCAGATTCATACCTGAAGAGTGTTGGGACAACCCAAAGTGAAGAATAGTTTTTGTTTGTATATCTTTAATTACGTAAGCATATTTTTTAATACTTACAGAACATAGTCAGTGATGTAAGAATATTTTGTTCCTTACCGTAAAGTTTGCTGATGGTTAGTGTTATTGTGTAAACAGTACTTTTTAACTACTTCTTTTGTCTGTATCACTGACAATGGCTTTTACCTATTCCATTGATCTCGACCTTGAAACTGCTACATGAAGTTGCCCTGGGCTAAGTACAGTGTTTGGTATGTAAATTGCAGTTTTCTCAAAAGTTTGCCCTTGAGATTTATTGATATTCTTTGCAAGCACAAGTCTATCTTAAAACTTAACTTTTGAAATTAAATAAAATACTGTTCAGCATTAGATATATTAACAATTTACACCATGTATGACAGTGCAGTGTGTTCTGCTATCTGCGTTTGGAACAAGGTAGCACACAGATAATATTTGAAAGATACCTTAAAGGGCATTTGCTATTATTTTATACTGATTTTGTGCACAGTGCTTTTCCTCCAAAAATTGTACTGCAGATTTTCATTCTGTTGAAGAATCAGTTTTGGAAAAACAGAACCGCAGAATTAGGAAAGGGTCAACTTCTCTTTGAAGTTATATGGGCCCATGTGCTAAACCAGAGATTGTTGATCGCAGTAGCATTATAAAGAGTGAGAGGCTGTGTAGCTACTTTTCAAAAGAAACTAGCCAGTGCAACAATCCATGATTCATCTTCCAGCTGTGATTTGGTTATTTATTATTTTAAATATTATATGTTACCATCAAATAAATGAGATAGCACGTCATTGATTTTAGAACTCTTTGTATTCTCAGGATATATTTTTGTTTTAGTGTTTTTCAATTAGAGTACGAGTTTTATTTTAGGTCAATGCTCTTCACCTTTCAATTGGTTGGACAGATGTGACCTTTGCTCCCATACAATATAAGAACTTCATGCACTTTGCTATATTGTATCATGAATATTGGGGAGCACAGATGATTGGTAATCTTGAAGAATCTAGACAAAGGACAGAAAATATGGTACCACCTCTTTTGTTGGAACTTTGCAGATGTCAGTAACAAGATGAGAATTAGGTTTGGTTCTAAAAATGTAAATTTTTAGTAATAAAATTACAGTACCATTTATATATATATCACCAACAATGTATTTAGCACTAGGTGTAGAGCATAGAGGAGGGATACATACTAAGGTAGATGAACAAGTACAACTGATACATGATATAGAGAGCCCTGCTTTAAAGCTTATAATCTAGAGGGAGTGGGGGACATAAGACATATAAAGGAGTAAAGAGGTCAACTGGAAAGCGAGGTAATAATAGGAGATAATAAGAGCCATCTGGGATTGGCTAGAGGTTAATTAATGGGTATGAGTAGTAAGCTTTCTTAAAGAGGTGACTGATGTACCAGGTACGTCACACAAAATCTGTCTCTAAGTGACAGAGAACGTCCCAAGTACATCCTGAGCTTAAACACACATAAACAGTGATCGATGATCATGGGAAGTGTATGATATGTGTGGGTACATAAGAAAGAGGAATAGTACAGCTAAACACAAACACTGCAGATATGTTAAAACCATCACTGTCACAAAGGGAACTAAAATGTAAAAACAGAACTGTTTTATATTTTTGAAAATTTAGAAAGAGGGAGAGAGCTGAATGCTCTGTAGAAGGGAGTTCCAGAGAGATGGGGCAGCCTGGGAAAAATCTTGGGGACGCGAGTGGGAAGAGGTGATGAGGTTAAAGGAAAGCCTGAGTCCATTTGAGGAGTGCAGTAGTCATGTAGGATAGTATCAGTTAACGAGGAAGGCAATGTAGCAAGAGTGGAGGGCTTTGTAAATTAAAGAGAGAATTTTCAATTTTATCCTACCATAGACAGGAAGCCTGCAAAGGGCGTTTCAAAGAGGAGCAGCCAAATCAGAACAATGAGTGAAAAAGGTGGGCCTGGCAACTGTATTTTTAATAGAATGCAGTGGAGAAAGATTAACAGTATTGATTAATATAGTTATACAATATCCTTTTTAAAGGAAATAATTATTTAAATTGTAAACATTTTGCTGACTGTAAGTTATTATGTATACTAATATCAATGGCAAATAATACATTTTGACATAACAGCATTTTTTTGAATTAACTCTAATTCATACATAAAAAAAACTAATATTATATCAATAAAAAAACGTTAAGAACATGTAATTCACATGAGGTCATTGTATTTTTTTCAAACAGACTAATGTAAATATGGGTGAATTGTCCATTTTTATTATACATCCTTTCTTCCGGTTTATTGAACTCTTCACGTTACTTTTTTCTTTGTTGGTAAAACAACTATAATCCCTTGAACACTAGCAAAATACAAGTATATTTTTGTTTCACACATAATTATTTTTTAAACAATGAAGAAGCAAATAAATGTATGAATAACACAATGAAATTCTTTATTTGTTTGCACTTCACGGCAAAGTGGTTTGTGTATTCCCAGCGCTGTGCTTTGTTATGCTCAGATAAAACAGTGTTATTTTCCTTATTTTCATATTACTTTCTATTGCAAAATGAGCACAATATGTCTCTTCTCACCCAAATCACTTTCGAAAAATTGTGTTGACTTCACACTTGGACATTTTTGATGTCTCAATATCAGAACCATAAAGCTGACACTAAGCTGACATCATTCAGCTGCACTGTAAAATCGCAATGCCTCTGAGTTGATTTTTATGACTTTAAGTCACAAATAGCTTCTCTTTATTGAGTAGAAAAAAAACTGCAATTTTCATCGCATGTCTTTATTTGACATTGGACTAAATTAGGGTTGCCACCTTGACCATGTTTTTACATGCTACCTTAAAGTGTGTAAAAGTTGTATGTGACCAGAAGAAAATCGATTGACAAATCAAAGATTGGACCCACAGAACCATGTTTATTAGAAAATGTATTTCCGTCTGCTCATATTTGACGTCTATATGCTTCAAGGCTGTATGGGAAAGTTATATGTGAACAGTAAAAAAAATGGGCAAGGTGGAAAACCTACATTAAATACGGATATTCATTTTAACAATATTTAATCTTTCTTATGCCTGTGGGTCAAGTTGGTTACCAAAACAATGGTAAAGGAAATAATTTAACAATTTGAATGTACATGAAATTAGCAATTTTCTTCTCATGCCATTGCAAATAAACCATTTACATTAATCTATTAGCCTCAAACTACCAACATTACTCCAGGTTTCAATCCAAATATACCAAACCTTCCATAGGAAATAGGCCCAGTTTCAAGAAATCAAGACATTCTTGCAATCAACTTACAGCCAATCAATATCAATTAATGTTAGTTTAAATAGTGAGCCCATTGCAAGAGGATCATTTTAGAGCAGGATTTGAAGCTAGCAGCCAACTTTTGTATTTTACAAATAGAAAAACATACAAAAGCTTGCCAACCAGGGCAGGGAACCAACTTAACAGCCAGACCTCTGGTACCAATAGAGCGGGGAGGTCAAGACCTAGAGTCCCAGAGTTTTATAACAGAGTAGAATGAGGCATTAGTTATGAAGCTGTGTCAAAACTACAATTGGGTCATGGGGCAGCAATCAAGAAAACAAGCCAAAGGTGGAAAAATGATATCTGGCAGGAGGTGGAGGATGCTGTGAATGCAGTTGGTGGGAATACATGGTCTGAGGATGTGGTGAAAAAAACAGTAAGTGCATTTAAAAAACTTTTACACTATAGGCATCATGTTAAATTGCAGTACACACAAAATTCTCATACCTGTAGTTGTTGTAACATATGTATTAGCTGTGTGAAGGCTTGCTAGGTCTGTACAGATTGGAAATCATGGCTGCACATGTTAAAAAGGTATGTAGAAGCAGTAGAAGCTGTAAAGTTGTGTATAGATATGTAGATGTGCAGATAATGGTACCTTTAAAGAGGGTGGGCAAACAGCACATTGCTCAACTTAACATGTAGAAATGAATTCTGCAATTAACTAAGGGCTATGGGTATGCAGCCTAAACATGCACTACATATCAAGGTCTGTGTAATAATAGATGTATATCTGTAAATCAGTGTTAGAATTCACTATATGGAGAAAACTGGAACACCTCACCATTACACCAGGGTTGGGGAACCTGCGGCCCTCCGAGAGGTTCTAGGACTACATTTCCCATACTCCTCTCCCAGCCAATTGAAAGAACATTAAGGAGGATGTAGTTTATAAGCAGCTGGAGGGCTGCAGGTTCTCCACCCCTGCATTATACCAACAGGGGCTTTTATAAAATTGCATCTATATACATAGACATTAATATGTAGTGGGTCCACGGTTTGCAGCTATAGCAGCTTCCATTCTTCTGGGAAGGCTTTCCACAAGATGTTGGAGTGTTTCTATGGAAATTCTTGCTCATTCATTTAATAGAACATTTGTGAGGTCAGGCACTAATGTTGGACAAGAAGGTCTGACTCACAATCTGTTTTTCAAGTTCATCCCAAAGGTGTTCAGTGAGGTTGAGGTAAGAACTCAAGTTCTTCCAAACCAAACTAATCCAATCATGTTTTCATGGACCTTGCTTTGTGTGCTGGTGCATAGTCAAACTGTTCCTGCAAAGCTGGAAGCATTGCAATGTACAAAATCTTTTGGTATGTTGAAGTATTAAGATTTACCTTAGCTCAAAGTAAGAGGCCTAGCTGGACCCCTGAAATTCAGCCCCATATCAATATCCCTCCTCCACCAAACTTTACAGTTGGCACAGTGCAGTCAGATAGGTACCGTTCTCCTGGCATCCGCAAAACCAGGCAACCCAGACCCATCAAACTGCCAAACAGTGAAGACTCCACAGAACAAGTTTCCACTGCTCCAGAGTTCAGTGGCAGCAGGCTTTACACCATCTCTCACCGTGCAGTTGCAGTACTGATATTAATGCCAATGGAAGTTTAGAACTCTTCAGCTATGGAATCATCAGCACATCGGGCACTATTATGTACTTGGTAACCTGCTCTGTGACTTTACACTTCATGACTAAGTTGCTGCTGTTACTGATTTATTTCACTTTCCTATAATACCACTTACAGAAATAAAATTTCACAATCTGACTTATTGCAAAGGTGGCATCATATCACAATACCACACTTAAATTCACTGTGCTATTCATTTTTTTTTCACAAATGTTTCACTGCATGGTTAGGTGTTTGATTTTATACACCTATTGCAATGGGTCTGATTGAAAATGTGACAGAACCCTCCAGCACTGGGGATCTTGGAGAGAACTAATAGCTTGCCTCCTCCATATAGATTATGTACCCTGGCATTAAAGGGGGTTCTAGATTTGGGGATATGAGCACAGTGGATAAGTTTGCATTTTGCATTGATTAAAGTGTATCACAGGGGGGTATTGTCAGTATTTTGGGCGGACTAGATGGACTGAATGTTTTTTATCTGCCAACACATTCTATGTTTCTATGTAACTGGACTGCAGTTCTAAGAGTGCTCCATATAAACTTGTATTCGTTATATTTCATGTTTAAAGCTGTAAAAGTTCTGTGTGACTCATCCATTGTTCTATGTTAATTAGTTTTACTGTTAAGTGATTATGTCCATTGTATGCCTGTACCAATTTAATGACTGGACCTAGTGGGGAACTACAATGGCCTCCCCCAAGTATTATGCTAATCCCCTGTTGATGTTAATATGTCTGTATATATATGTGTGCTGTTCCTGTAATAAATTGTAATTTTTACCTAACTCTAACAGTGGTATCGTCTAGTGACTTTAGAGTAGATCACACTAAAGCTCATGTTTGAAGGGCTAACTAATCACAGCACTGGTTCTGTCTAGTGGTTTGGGTTATTTCCACAATAGGCTGCTCTTGGAATAGCAGCTCTGAGCAAGGAAGCAGAGCTTTTAACAGAAGAACTCAAAGGTTCCTTTACACACGTGTATTCAATAATTAAGTGGTGTGTTTCTATACTGTTTCCATATAGTGTATGTACATAGGAGTGTGTATATATGTATATATAGATTCATCCAAAAACACAATGCACTCACAGGACTTTCAAATTTAAATATAAAAACAAGAAACTTTATTTCAAAATTGTGAGCATAAAAGGATCAAAGTTTTGAACCTGCTTAAGATTCCCAAGATAAGAGCAACTTGCTACTTTTATTCTTAGCATTTAATTAGTTTACTTGCTACTGCTATGTGTTCAAAATCTACTCTCTACAGCGACACAAATGGGAAAATTCCACAACACGCACTACTGTAATGAATCCTAAATATACTAAAAACAGCTAAGGGGGCGAGGTACCGCATGTTACCTTACAGCCGCATACCAGCAAGATCCGGATCCTTGAAGTTACTGTGCACCACAATACTTAAACGCCAGAGATCACCACTCACACCACGCCTGAATGAAACCCAGAGTGAATCGTGTAATGTAGAGAGCTGTGAACTGACCCAGGATTAAGACTTTCTCTGCTGTGGTCCTATATCACTGCTATTGTGTGTTTTTTTACAGTAATGTCCTGTAATAATGCAATATATGAAAGGGCAGCATGACAACAGGTTGGTGATGCAGCCTCATCACAAGTCTGTCAGTCATAGGCCCTCGGCCAGTAATTGCCCTTCATGGGCGGCCGTCCCTCCCCCCTTGGGGGCTGGGCAAAACCTATATAAACTCTTGCGGTGGTTTTGCCCAGCCTCTTTCCTGGATTATAGAAATCAGTTTGCACCTTACCAGTTCTGATGGACGCTCTGATGTCACAGTTGAGGGATGCTGCTGTCCTGCACGGAGGAGATTGGCTGCAAGACAGTATAAACACTATATTAGGTACCTTGCCATCTCCCATCCCCCCCACTGCACCATCTCTTTCCCCCTCTCCTGCCCCAGGTCCATCCAGGCCTACCCCTAGGAGGTCCAGAGCCCCTTCTAGATTTACCCCTGAGCCCCCCACTGTGCCTCAGCCCCTGCCCCAGCCCCCTGTTCCAAAAAGGAGGAAGAGGGCAGCTGCTAAAAAACATCAGTCTGCCCCTCTGTCCTCACCTGCCCCTCTGTCCTCCCCTGCCCCCCTGCCATCTGGGGGCTGTGTTACTAGGTCATCGGTGGCCAGTGGATCCCTCCTGCAGGATCCCCCTACCCCTGCCATGCTCGTTTTGTCCCCCCCCCTCCGCGTTACCCCCCCCTCCCCCTGCTCACCGGAGGGCCAGGAGCATCAGGAGGCCCTCCGTGTCCGGAACCCCCCCTCCCTTCCCCTGGCGTCGGATCCACTGGTGGCTAGGGGTGGGAGGTGCACTGATGTGCTACCTCCTCCCCGCTTACCTGATCCGGCGGCCGCACGTGGGTCCCTGCCATCTTCAGCTTCTCGCATGTCCGTCCACACGGCTGCGAGAAGCGCTTCTGCGCGCCACGTGGTTTCCCGACATCAATCTGACAGGGAACCACGTGGCCGCGTGCACAGGTCGCGTATACCGCGATCTGTGCACATTAACCCCCGCAGTGCCAGACTAGCAGTGGGATCTCCTCACAGGAGGGGATCCTGCTCCCCCCATAACCCCAGAGCCTCACCTGTCACTCATGGTAGTGACAGGGGTGACTCTGTGGGCTCCCCTCCCAGATTAGGTAGGGAATCCAGGAGCAGCCAGTATATCACTGTCAGATCTCTGGCCCCCAGGTCCCCTTCTTTACAGAGGGGTCTGGTGGGTCAGTGTTGTGGCCCCCGCTGCCACCACTCCTCCAGGTCCCCTTCTTTACAGAGGGGTCTGGATGTTCATCATAGTGGCTGCCGCCACAACTCCTCCAGTTCCCCTTCTTTACAGAAGGGTCGGGACGCTCATCATAGTGGCCCCCACCGCCACCACTCCTCCAGGTCCCCTTCCTACCGCCTTTCCCCCCCTGCACCTGGCGGATGTGCCAGGCGGTACCCGAGGTCCAGGTCCCCTTCTTTACAGAGGGGCCCCCGAGTGTCGCCAAGGACCAGGGAGCCGGTGCGTCACGGATCTTCGTCTCGGACTGGACCGGCAAGGGATTCAGATCGGAATCACAGACATCTCATCAGGTCGGACAGCCGGAGCTCCAGGTCAGCTTCCCCGAGAGTCTTCACTGCTGGCAGGCAAGAATCATCAACTGGAGTGCAGCACCCTTCCGGGGAGAGATCCCGCGCCAGGAATGCCCGGCTCCTCACATCAGACGGCACCCCTAGTCTTCCTCCGGCGGACAATCGGATGGGCGGTTCGGTGTTTGGCAGTCCTCTGCTCTTCTCGCAGTCTCCACGAAGATCTCCGGTTCCTGAGCCCACGGCGGTCCCTCCTGCAGGGCACCTGTCTAGGGGTGAGTACGATTTTATCTCTCCTTCTATCCCTAACTCACACTTACACATCCACAGTGCTGTTTCACACAATGCGGGGAATTCTCAGGGTTCCACGGGGACGGTGGGTGGCCTATCGCAGTTAGTGGCGAGCCTTGCTAGCGTTCTAAAATCATTTGAGTCTGGGACGCTGTCTGCAGCGGATAACCCTTCCACGTCGCAGGTTTGGGGGGCATATACAGCTTCAGTGCCGACACCGCCGGTATCTACTTTAGTTGCTTCGCCCGGAGTTCTCCCAGTTAGTATAGCTTCCCCTGCTGTAGTTCCTGACCCGGTGGTATCCCCGGCAACTGAGCCTGCGATCCCTGAGGTTAAGTCGAAGGACGTAGACCCGGTCCGGCTAGCGGATTCTTCACGGGGAGACATTTACGTGTGTTTTGAGGGGCCTATGGGCGCCCATCTCAAGCAAGAGGTGCGAGACAAAATTGGCCGGGGGGAGTATGTTGAATTGTTCACCCTCCTCCCCTTAGAAAAATTTAATTTGGACACTGTATCCAAACCGGATGATCATAAAAAGGAGGACGAGGAGAGGAGGAGGTATCGCCTCATCCCTCGGACCTTCTCCAACTGGCTCCAGGCTTTTTCCACCTTAGCTAGTATAATTGCGACTAAGAACCCGGAACACTGTGCCGGACTCTTTTGTTACCAGGAGTCCATCCACGAAGCCTATAGGGTTTATGGGGGCCAGGCTTGGCTTCGCTACGACGAGGAGTTTAGGCAGCGCTTGGCAGTCAGGCAAGGCGTGAGGTGGGACCATAGGGACATAGCGTTGTGGTTACGGATCATGGCCCCTGGTCGCAGCGCAATCCAACCCTTTCTGTCAGTGCCCGCTGGTCCCTCTGCCTCAGGGTCTTCAGCCTCGGCAAAAAAGGGCACGTGTTGGCAGTTTAATGATTCGAGCTGCAAACGGGGGAGTCAGTGTAGATTCAGACACGAATGCTCCGGCTGTGGGGGCAGTCACCCCCAGTTTAAATGTTTTAAGCGGAATAAGCAGGACAAATCCGGCAATTCCAACAATTCTGGGGGAAAAGGGGAGGACGCCGGTGGCCGTAGGAGCAATGCTCCCCTGGCTTAATCAGTATCCGGATCAGTCTGCCGCCACGCTCTTGAGGGATGGCTTCCAGTTTGGTTTTCGGATCCCCTCGAAGCGGTTGTCGACCCCCCTTTTCCCCAAGAACTTAAAGTCTACTGTTCAGTTCCCTGCCGTGGTGTCGGACAAGCTGCATAAGGAGGTGTTACTCGGTAGAATGGCTGGTCCATTCAGCTCCCCACCTTTGGTTAATCTGAGGATCTCTCCGCTGGGGGTGGTTCCTAAAAAAGAGGTGGGCAAGTTCCGTTTAATACATCACCTGTCCTTTCCCAAGGGCGAGTCTGTTAATGACGGTATTGATCCCGAATTGTGCAGAGTGTCCTACACCTCGTTTGATCAGGCGGTAAGGTGGGTCCAAACTATGGGTAAGGGGGCCCTTCTTGCTAAAACTGACGTTGAGGCGGCTTTCCGGCTACTGCCGGTGCACCCAGAGTGTTTTCACCTCCTCGGGTGCCATTGGGAGGGGGACATTTATGTCGATCTCTGCCTCCCCATGGGGTGCTCCATCTCATGTTTCTATTTCGAGACATTCAGTACCTTTTTGGAATGGGTAATCAGAGAGGAAGCTGGTGCAAAATCAGTTCTCCATTATCTTGATGATTTTTTATGTGTTGGTCCTCCGGACTCTCCTCTCTGTTTATCCATCCTATGTACCATTGAGCAGGTGATGGCCCGGTTTGGTGTCCCATTGTCACCTGAGAAAACCGAGGGGCCTTCCACCACCATAAAATTTTTGGGAATCGAGATAGATTCAGTGAAGATGGAGTGTCGCCTCCCCATGGATAAGGTCGATGATCTTCGGTCTCTGGTGTCGCAAATGTGCACATTACGCAAGGTTCAGTTGCGCCAATTGCAGTTGCTGCTTGGCAAACTGAATTTTGCATGCAAAATCATCCCCATGGGTCGGATATTCTGCAGGCGTCTGTCTTTAGCTACAGCTGGCGCCCGCTCTCCGCACCACTTTATCTTTCTCACAAGGGAACTTAAGGCGGACTTGGCTGTGTGGGATTTGTTTTTGCAGTCGTTTAATGGGCGGACGTTGTTTTTGGAGCCAGCAGTTTCCAATGCGGAATTGAGTCTGTGGACCGATGCGGCTGGCTCAGTCGGTTTTGGGGGGTTCTTTCACGGGAGGTGGTTTTCTGGCCTGTGGCCTGAGGCCTGGCGTTGCTCTGGCCTTACTCAGAACCTGGCCTTCTTGGAGTTGTTTCCAATAGTGGTTTCCATCATCGTCTGGGGCCCATTGGTGGAAAACAGGAAGGTCCGGTTCTGGTGCGACAACATGGGGGTGGTCCAAGCCATCAACAATATCTCCGCATCGTCCCCCCCAGTGATCAATCTGCTACGACAGCTAGTTCTCCGGGGTTTGAGGCGCAATTTGTGGGTCCGAGCTGTACACGTCCCAGGTGTGCACAACGAGGTGGCCGACTCTTTGTCTCGCCAACAGTGGGATCGATTCAGGCTGCTGGCGCCAGACGCCGACAGAGCGGCCACGCCATTTCCCAGCTGGATATGGACGTTAGCAGACGGAACGCCTTGACACTCCTGCACCGGTCCATGGTGCCAGCCACGTGGACCGCGTATTCTAAGGTCTGGGTTGAATGGCGCTGCTTTCTTCGGATGGCGGGCGAACCCGAAACACATGAGGGTGTGCTCTCCGCTTTGCTATGGTTTATTGGGCATCTGTTCACGGAGAAGGTGACAGTCCCATCCCTGAACCGGAAAATGTCGGCAGTAGCAGCTTACTTTAAATTCTCTGGAGGTCCTGACGTGACGAAGGAATTTCTGGTGAGGCAAGCTTTGAGGGGCTACCGCCGGGGTTTCAAGCAGCTGGATAGCCGACGTCCTGTGACCTTCTCTATCCTGCTGCGCATTCTGGAAGTGTTGCCATTGGTGTGCTCGTCCCCCTTTGAGAATGTTCTTTTTGCTTTGGCATTTTCATGGGCCTTTTTTGGAGCATTTCGGGTGGGCGAGCTTGTCAGCCCCACCCGTCTTAAGCATGGGGGGGTGCTATTGGAGGACGTACGGCGTCAGGGTGACTCCATCTGCGTCCTCATCAGGAGATCAAAAACGGATCAGGTTGGAAAAGGTTTGACTGTATCCCTGCTGGCCCTCCCGGACTCTCCCGCTTGCCAGGTGCACTGTCTCCAGCAATTTTTACATCTCCGTCCTGATGGCGGCTCTCCCTTGTTGGTACACAGGGATGGCTCTGCAATGTCCCGGTTCCAGTTTTTCTCGGTTTTTAGGAAATGTTTGGCGTGTCTTGATTTGGACCCGGCTGCCTTTGGGACCCACTCCTTTAGGATAGGGGCGGCCACGGAAGCAGCTAGGTGGGGTTTGGGTGATTCTGTAGTAAAACTGATTGGTAGATGGGAGTCTGCCCGTTTTAAATCCTATATCCGACCCCACCTCGTCTAGTGTCCGTCCTTGGTATACCAGGGCATATGTTTTAAAAAAAAAAAAAAAAGATGGTGTTGCAATTTCACACTTTTTCTTCCATGTTGATGTTTTTGTTCGTTTATGGTGTTGCAAAAAAAAAAAAAAATATATATATATATTATGTGTACTTGAGTATGTCGTCTGCGTGCTTGGGCACTTACACCAGCACTGGGGTCACTGCTGTGTTCTTCTTTCAGCCTCTGCATGCTGCAGAACGTGGATTTTGGGACATTCTTTTGTCTACTGGGCAGCAAGGCGGGCTGCAGTTCGTCCCAATGGGGCTTCCTTGGGTCTCTGTCGGGACCAGGTAGATCTGCAGTGGATAGGCTGTCGCGGCATGCGCTGGAACGCCATGCCTGGATACGTGGCACAGTCAGTTGATCGCCTTGGGTCACCCCATGTGCTGGTCCTGCACCTCGTAGGAAACGACTTGTGTTTTACACCACTGAGGGAGTTGACCTATGGCATTAAGGCAGACATCCTGCGCCTGTGGCTGCAATTTCCGGGTCTGGTTCTGGTGTGGTCCGACATCATTTCAAGGCTACGCTGGCGTGTCGCCCGGTCTCCTTCGGGGGTGGAGCGGGCCAGGAAGAAACTGAACAGTGCCATCTCACGGTTCATGTTGTACAACGGTGGCCTGGTGGTGCGTCATCCAGTGCTGGACGGTTCCGATGCCTCCCTGTATCGGAGAGACGGGGTCCATCTGACGGATGTTGGCTGTGATCTGTGGAATTTGGCGATCCAGTCCGGTCTCGAAAAAGCGGTAGCGGTGTGGAGGAGCCAATAGAGTGTAAGGTTTCACACTCAGTGGCATTGGCAGGGGGTACTCGAGGTATGACGTCAGTGCAGGGGGTTGGCTGTCTTGGGTATGGCCAACCCGGGAGGCAGTAGCTCTGGGAGCTAGCTGCACGGACTCCCCACGGGCTGGTCCATGGGGAGTGAATATCAGGTGGCTACCGTGCAGGGGCATTGACGCCGGTAGACTGATATTTTTGGTTACGCCTACGTCCGATCCTCGGGTACCCAATCCTAGATATGCTACCGCTTAGTGGCTTATACATGTGGTACTCCACAAGATGGTATCCTTTGTACATGGTATGTATATGTTATATATGTTATATGTGTTTTTCATGGTTGTATACGTTTTTAGTATACGTTTAAGTTGATTCGTTACTGATAATAATACAAAATCTTTGTTACAGTATTTCTTAATAAATACTGTGACCTTCATATCCAGTTGGTTGTCCGTGTATTTTCTTGGGGGGAGGTTGCGTTAATTCGCCATACCTTGGTCATGTTTTATCTGTGAATCCCAGGTGTCTGCTGAGCTGGAGATATTTTATGTAAAACATTTTATGCAGCACAATTTTGGCTGTATTTATTATTGTTTTTTTCTGTATATTATCTACGTGTGCAGAGTTAAAAGAATCCCCTGAGATCTTCTGTATTTGAAGGGACTTTATTTAACCTTCCCAAGTGGTGTATCCTATAGCTGGATCTCAACGTCTTGTGTGTAAGGTTGGTCTTATTCCATATAGTTTAATTTGGTGCTGGAATCATTACTCTCTGTGTCATATTTTGTCAGTAGCCTGAGATATATCTCTCAAATAGGATGGTAAAAAAATGAACTATTATTATTTTTATTTTTTGTTTCCTTTTTTTCATTGGTGGTAAGCAGGTCAGGTGCTCAACTCACTGAAGTATATAAAATGTATTCACTCCTTACAAAAAATACAAAAAATTAAAAATATGCATGCCATCCTTGCTATGTTACACACACACACACACACACACACATATAAATATATATATATATATATATATATATATATATATATATATATATATATTTATTTATATTTTTTTTTATTTTTTTTGGGATGCATTAAATACATTTTCTACACTTCAGTGAGTTGAGGTCCTGACCTGCTTTTTTCCTGGAATTTAAAGAGGAGTATTGAAGTACCTCGACTGGTGAGCTGCTCATTTTCAGTTTGGGTGTGTGAACATTTTGATCTGGTGCCGGGTATCCCCTTTAATAGTATTTGATTTTCAAATCTCATATGTGTCTCATATATATGCACACTTTTCTATCCAATTCAATAAAAAGAGAATTGCAGAGAATTGCAGTGAATTGAGATGGGAATTTCAAACTTTTGGGCAATGTAGCCAAACTGGAAAAATTCTCCAATGCAGCTGAATTTTACAACTCAGCAATTTTGGCCTTAAGGCACACTCTAGTCCCCTAACTCACTTTGGTGCAAGATATAGATTACTGCTTGTATAGTACACAGGCTTTTTTTTCCAGTGTGATTTGCTGCAGGCATCACATTTTTAATATTAATATATAAATCCCATTTTTAATATTTCACTCAAGCCCTCCGCAGCGATTACTCTGCATGTTTACTGCAGGTGCTGCAGCACTGATTATATAGACATATTTATAGGATAGATGCATTGTGGACACTAGACTGTCCCTTTATGTTTGAAATTTCCGTCTCAATTTACTGCAATTCTCTCTTTATTGAGTAAAGCCTTTACTCTTAAAAAATGTTTTAAAAAAATCATTGGTTGTATATAAAGCATGGGGTGGTTGAGCTGTCCTAAGCATCTCCCTGATGTAGGAGCATGCTTTTTTTTTTTGTCTTTGGAGTTATCATTGGTTAGTTTTGATACATCATTTCTGGCCACTTCTGGTTCATTGAATTTATACTCCACGGTGGTTGACAACATCAGTGATTGCATTTCCCCTCTTTATGGACCTATGTGGATTTTCCTGACAGAGGCACTGATTACTCTGTGGGTACCTCTGGTATGGGACACGATGCATTACTCAAATAAAAGTTATGTTCTATATCCATTCTGTGAGTTTTTGTTTTCTGAATGTTCATAAAGAAAATTTGACCTTTCCCATAAAATTGAACCAGAAAGTGGACTTATTACACAATTTCTCATATATAATTCTTGCAGCTTGGATTATTATTACATATTACAATTATATTGGCATTTTGGACATTGCTTTTAATACTAGTGATTTGTACTGTTATCTCTGAATATTTAGTTTTTTCAAGGATGGCAGTTAGGTTTGCCACATTTTGTTCACAAAAATGCTATCGCCTCCGTAAACGTAACATTGGCTGCAAGCCTATTTTGTATCGGCCTGTCAGTAAAATACTGACTGCGTGGACACCTTAGTTGTAATCCCAATTGTTTGTTTATTTTTGTTTTGTCTTTACTTCCATTTTAACCAATAATAAGCCTTTAACCTAATTCATATTACCAACTCAGTAAAAAAAAGTGGTTACGTTTTGAACATAATATGTAACAGAAGTAGGTCTATTAGTTTCTGTAAAATCTGCTATTTTTCCCAGGAATGCCACTTTAATCCCCCTTAGATGTTTGCCATGGTAATTCAACAGAGAATGAAATAAAATGTAGCATTCAATTAACTCCTATTTGACTTTGCTGATCATAGAAGACTGGAGGAATTGTGGGTTGTATGATGAGGTGAGTAGCGTTCCCTTTGGGAATGCTAAAAAATAAGAACCAGCCAGTTTTTTGCTGACCCTCCGACCCTATAACTATTCAAAAGCATTGGCTCTTTTCCCAGTCTCTTACAGATGGAGAGCAACAGCATGGAGCACTGTCCTTCCGTCATCCCTGGAGAGCATGTAATAAAATTATAAAGGGGTTTATGAAACAAAAACAAAACAAAGCACAAAGATTAACATAAACTGTGTACTTAGTTAGTAAACAATTCTCCAAACGTGGGAAATGTGCCAGTTGTTTGGAATTTTAAGAGCATGCACAGTTTCCTGTTTGCTCATAGACCACTTGTATCTGTCTTTATGATCCATATCACTGTTTGATTATGATGGATGTTGCCACACAGGATTTATATACACTTATGCACAGAAACCAAACCATATTGTACTAGCCAAGCTATTGAGATATGCGCCTCAATATTTACATAATGTACAGCTATAAAGATGCACACATTAAACAATTCATTTAAATGATGCTGATTGGCAGTCCCATACCAACTTACTTACACTGGTTTGTTGTGTTGTATTGGGGCGGAGATAAAAGGAGGCGTGACAACACACAACATTGTGTGACCCAGGGTTGATGAGCTGCAAACTCCCTGGTATTGTTTCGTAGGTTCTATGTTTTTTTTTTTTATCTCTCTCCATTACACCATTTTTTGACTAATATACCCACACAGTGTGGCTTCCTGAAACAAAGCCTTGGAAAGTAGTCAGCAAAAATGTTTTGCCAAAATGTCACATTTCTGCTTGTTTTAGTGGACCACCATCCAAAGCAAACTATCCCTAACTGGATGCATGACCCTATGCAAATACACACAAAAGGAGCAATTTACTATAAAATGTTAATATATAAGCTACCAGACTGCCAGTGGACAGAAATCCACTTAAAACATACCCGGCCACAAAGTTTTTTAATTAACCTATTTAACTTAAAGCACAGGTTCAATTATTTCAAAAATTGGTCAAGCTGTAGTTTTGTTTTAGCAGAGAGGAAACAAACATTTGATCAGGCACAAAATTTCAGCATTTATGAGAAAGTACATTTTTTGCAACACTAAACATGTATTCTATTGCAAGTCTTTAAAGTACAACTGTCTGCAAAAAAAAAGTTATGTTTAACTGAAAAATTGCATCAAGTGTATATATTTTAAATAGAAATGCTTAATATGAGCATACAAATAAAGTACTTTACTGAGCCCTCTGTGCCTTCATAGCTCTATTAGGCAGCTGAAATTTTGTTCAGAATCTTGGGTCAGATGAAGGAAGATCCCACCCAAGTTATATGCCCCTGATTGAGCTATTCAAATAAACAGGGCTCAGTAAGATACATTATGTATATTCTTTTATTAAACAGTTTCTATTTTCATATAGTTATTTATTATAATTTTCTAATATAAAAATACACAGATACAGAAATACAAAAAGAAGAAGAAAAAAAAAAAGAAAAATGGGAGGGAGGTGCAAACAAAATAAACAGTTTCTATTTAAAATGCCTACACTTGGTGCAATCTTTCCATTAGACATAACTTATTTTTTGATGACAGTTGTCCTTTAAAGGGTCATTTGAGGCATCTGTTAGTGTTAAAACTAAGCATTGCATAAGAATACATTCAGGGATCCATGGAAATGCTTTTCAAAGTTCTCAGCTTTTGTTTACTTGCAAGAGGGTTAATGCATATAAAGTAAATCTTCTTGTACTGAACATTTGCACTTATAGCCTCAATTGGTAACTGCCTGTCTGTTTTTTTTTGCATCACAAACTATCCCTAACAGGATCATGCAGATACATGCAAAAGGTTCAATCCCCAGCAAAAAAGAATGCAAAAGGTAAGTCTCCAAGTAAAAAATAAAAAACTGGAACAAATAAATACACAAGTCTCAACTTAAACATATGCATATATTTGTCCATTTTTTTGTCTTCCTAGTGAACTTTTAAACATTCTTAAAAATATTTTCATTAAAATGTACATATGCTGGTAAATAATTCCACAAATAACATTACCATGGTAATCACATATAGTGACCTCTGAAAATGATATTTGGTACTGCTTAATTAAGCATTTTTGTGGTTTAATAAAATCATCTACAATAGGATGAAAAATCCATTAAGTGACTTGCTCAATGTTGTAATGAAACGTTCCAATACACGTTTCAAATGTAATTATTTTCCTTCTGTATAATTGGTACTTACATTAAGAGATGCCGTAAATGAATTGAAATAGTAAAAAAAAAAAAAAAAAACATCCTATAGCTTTGCAGACAGTTACGTGGAAGTGAATTGTTTTAGAAAAATGTGGAACCTATGCTGAATGACAATTATAATATATCTCTCTATGGCTTTATGTTACTGTTAGGTCCAGTCTGCATACAATCCACACAATTACATCCATGTGGCTGCATAATCTATACGTGGGACAATGTTGTGGACTTAAAGAGTGAGGAAGCCAATGGGATATGGAGTTCCCAAACATCTGCAGCACCATGATTATCCATTACAGCTCTAGAGTGTTAAAGTTTCTAGCTTTGGAGTAAAGAAGAGTATTTCTGTATAATAATTTTCATACTTTTAAAGGTGACATAGAATGTGGTTTAGATGTAATTTTTAAAATACCCAATAGTGTTCTTAATGACTTCTATGCTAGTGAGATATACATTTGTACTCTATGAGATCAAGTCATGTAAAAGAAGGTATCCATACTCAAGTTACAACATTAATTTTTTGAGCATTGTGTTGAAAAGCAGATTTTAAATCACTGAGTAATATAGCATATATTAGTGAATGGCGCCCTAAATTTTAAGTGTGTGGTTTCCACGGTGACAGTAAAGGATTTCCACACTGACAATAAAGGATAATGTGAGGATGTGAGATGAACATTTCTGCTCACTATTTTAACTATACCTTGTGCAGAGACCATCCTGGCGAGGTAACCCACTGAGCAAACTCATCAGTATTGTCTCAGTACAATGTACAGCTAGAACATGCCCTGTCACCCACACTGCATACCCATGACTTGCACCAGCACCCCAGGACATGCCCCATCACCGATATTTCACACCCATGACATGCACCGTCACCCACATTGCAGACCCATGACTTATCCCAGCACCCCAGGAAATACCCTAGCACCCACAAGGCAGAACAAGGACTTACTCCAGCACATGCACCATCACCCGCATTGCAGACCCAAGACTTACCTAAGGACATGTCCCATAATCAATATTTCACATCCAGGACATGCTCGATCACCCACGTTGCACACCTAAGACTTACCCAAGCACCCTAGGACATGCTCCATCACCCACATTGCATACCCAGGACTTACCCCAGTAAGCACCCACTGCTCCCTATTGTCTAATGGCAGGTAACATGGTGTCTGTGTGCTGCCCAGATGCACAGTCATCCTGTACCCAGGACACCATTGTCAAAATTCATTGGTTTGCTTTCTTACCTTCCTGGGACTCCATAGCACTGACGGCATTGCCAGCAATAGTGATAGAGAAAATGACAACATCGGAACTCCACGCTAGAGTGTAGGACTGAACCTGCGTTTGAGAAAGTACTACAATTTTAAATATTTGGCACTGTTATACTAGTCTTTTGATACCAGCTAATTGTCTGTTAAAGATTTATTATTTTCTTCATCGCATCCTCACATTTCATCCATTATTGTCAGCACGGAAAGCCTTTAGTGTAAGCGTAGGAACCATACTTAATTTATATCCGTTTAAAGAGTTCCACTATATGTTTGTAAACACAGTCAAGGATTTTAAGCATGCGTGGGATAGACACAAGGCTATCCTAGCTATAAGTCCGGGAACGGGAGACTAATAAAAGTACTCAAAAAAAAATTGGGCAGACTAGATGGACCGAATGGTTCTTATCTGCCGACACATTCTATGTTTCTATGTTTCTATGTTTGGAGCCTGGTTTGTTTAATTGTTTGATTTATTCACTACTATACGACATTTACCTGATTTGTTTACAGTATTACACTATATGTATTTTTGATTTTTAGGGTATTGCACTCACGCTGCACTATTTAAATTTCATGCTGCAGTTTTTTTCATACAGTAAGTGTTCACATTATATCACTGAGCACATATTGAGTGCTTCCCTATTTTCGGGTTCCATAATTTTGCGCAGTGTTATTCTTTTTTTTTCCTGGTTTGTCTTTGTTTAGCATATGTGCACTATACCCACCCTTGCTGCATTATTGTGGTTTCCTTTTAGTCCACTGCTCACTCCTTAATCCTTTTTTTTCTCTGTATCCTACAATACAGAAATTAGTCAGCTGCAAAATAATAGTAGCAGGTACAGGTAAATGAAAAATTATTCTTTTTTTTTTTTTTTTGGCACATTAAGACAAACACCAAATCCCCCTGGTGGTAAGGAAAAGATTGCGGGCCTTTTCTGGGCGCTCACTCAGTGGTTGATGGTGCCTCTCATTCTCCCCTCACACTCTGAAGGTCACGTGACTTCTGAAGCTCGGACATCAGACATGTGCGGGGGGGGGGGGGGGCGCAAGAGGCAGCATGGAAACATGTCTGTGCGCCTGGGTGGAGCCCAGACTGCATGCTGCCTGCTTTCCGGCAAGGGACTGGTGAGGGGAGATCTTCTGATCTGCCCAACCAGTGCCTCTGATGACGAGCTGTTTTTAATTTTTTTCTCTTGAACCAAACAAAAATGAATATGGTACCATGTAAGCAACCAAGTATTTGTACTGTGCATTTATTGCCTCAATAATTTAATTTTGACCATAGTTTATATAATATCTTTTCAAGGAGTATGCCTTGTTAAAGATGTTTTACCTTCTGATGTAAAAGGTTATTACATACAGTACATTAAATCATGTACAGCAGCAAGACATATCAAGATGAGTTTTGCAGATTTGAAGTTCCCAATAATCCATGTTCAAGTCACATTTTAATACTCCCATTTCCTATCAAGGAAGGCATACAGGACAGGGGGATGTGAATCCTATTTGTTCTAAAAGAGATTAAATGCATCAAATGACATTGGAGAGCATTCCTGAGTCTGCTTCTCTTTGCCTGCAAACTATTTTATTATCTGATTTCACTTACTGAATTACAAGTGACTGCTATGAGGAGAGACAGAATACAGAGCATCAATAGACACCTGGCTAACTATCTGTTCTCACTCCAGTGAGACAACTTAATGCAAATTTTAGTGTGCGATGGAGCTTCCTCTGTTCTAATGTGGTACATGTCTATACCATCAACGCAAATGTGCTCGGAAATGTTACATCTGTCTAACGTTGGCTACTTCAGCGCTTCATACACACAGCTGGGAGCCTGGAAAACAGATGTTGGGGCCAACAATAGAGCCTGTTTAAATCCGCCCCAAATATCTTTCATTTAAGGCATATTTGTTAGGGTGATATTTTATTTTCCCATATTAGCGTGGTGATAAAAACATTGAACAGAGCTGGACTTTTTCTCTGTCCAAATAACAGAAGGAATTGTGGTTAATTTCAGGGAATCTAATCCATTACCAAGCATTTTTTGTCTGATGTAGGAGAGTGGTCTGATTTCAGATTTACGTTTTTTATTTTGTATTAAATGATGTTATCCACTCATACTTTTTATTCATACTACTGAATAATTGGAGTGCAAGATGTCACTTTCACTCAGTAAAAAGGTGGCAACGGCACCAGCAAGGTGCTGGAGCAAGTCTTGAGTTAAATCTGGGTGCTGGTTACTGGTGTAAGACCTGTGAGTGCAAAGTGGGTGCTGGCTTATGCAGTGAGTGCAAAGTGGGTGCTGGAGAAAATCCGGAGTTCAATGTGAATGCTGGGGTAAAGTCTGAGTGCAAAGTGAGTGCTGAAGTAAATTGTGATTGGTGGAGTTTAATATGTGCAAGATGATTTCCTGTTTGGGTCACTTTTGATATTTTGGACAAGTACAGGTAGTGTTATTTTCTTGGTTTATACCCTGGGTGGTGCTCCCGGAGGCTGAACCTTCCTTTGCATGTGATGAGCACATTCCACAGAGAAAGATTTGGCCATAGCTTCAGCTCTAAATAGGTCAGTTATAATGTTTTCAACATCAAATTCCATGTCATCACCTTCTGCATGTTCTGGGAGGCCTACTATTCTAATGTTGCTCAACCTGTTTTACCATCATAGTTGTTGGTGCCTTTGTAGTGAGGTGTGCACTGTCTTCTAAGGTGCTAATTCTTTTTTCGGCCTCTGTGGTTATCAGAGAAATCGGGACTCAGCAAAGAAATGTCCATTTGCACTGCTCAAGTCTGTCGCGTTCGCATTGTTTGGCATGCTGGAATGGCCTTCATTATATCAATGAGCTGTTGTTCCGAATCAGATGTAACTTGTTCCAACATGGCAGCATTTTCCCACTTAAAATCTTTTATCGATGGTTGTTTGTTTTAGCTACCAGGATTCTGCAGTCAAGGAATTCCTGTAGGACACATCCTTTCACGACGCTGCTATCACATGACACTTGGGTATTAAGCATTTTTAGAGATGTTGAAAGTGGGCACCATCCCAACGAACTATTGTGTAATGTATTAATGTATTTTTACATTTGTTAAACCTGTTTTCACACTAAAAATGGCAAGAACAAAAATATATATATATTTGGTCCTGCAAATTCATATAAAGGTAGATGATTTCATTGGCAAACTCTTGTGAAAACAATTTCCGTTTTTGTTTTTTTAATGAACTAGGCCAATTATCATAATCAGTCAAATATGAAAGAAAGTTTAACCAGACAAAAGTGCAGTCTGTGTGAGAAATTCACAAAAATAACATGATTGAAATATGGTTAAGGGATATATAGCCTGCTTCATGTCAGGCCTTAATATGTTGCTCTTAAGTCTGGAAATGAGAAGAACATGTTTTGACCTCAGAACAATGTAGGTTTCTTTAATATCCTTATATAAGCTGGAAACTGGTTATAACTGTCACCTCTCCACTTGTGTCTAGGACACTGAACTGTCAGCGGTGAAGATCTACGGGGACGCTTTATCGCAACAATGTAACCCTAATACTAACATTAACCACTAATAATACTCATCTTCAGCGATCCCGCAATTAACTGTCCCACGAAGAAAGATCTGGTGATGACCTCTCGCGTGACGAACAGGACATCGCATAAGAGGGGGACGGTGAAGCGGCTGCAGCCAACATGAACCGTCCCATCCCCCTCCACTTATCCAAGCTATATTATCCTTTGATTTTTTTTTTATTTTATAAAAAAATTTACTACCAAGTGAAACAATGTGCAATAGAAAAAAGTAAATAATTCCTAGAAGTATTTTTTTACAACTGATTGATTACAAGCTATGCCTAAAAGTATATTTGTATATTCTTGGCTCAGCTTTTATTTAACTTAAGTTCTGACAAGTTATGGATGGGAGTGGCAAAGTTGCAGGTAACAAAAAGGTTTTTAGACACTAGAGATCTGAGACTTCTCTTTTTTCAGCTACAAGCAGTGTTATGTAACAACGGCATGAAGCCAAGTAAAAAGCACCCGTCTGCATTCACCTGAATCTGACAGCTTCATCAGGATACGGATTGTTTCTTCAACACTTTTTGAATGAGTGATCACTACAAGTGAAGTGCATCGGTGAGCACTGTAACAGTGTTTGCTTGTTACACAGTGCTTGCTCAACAAGATTTCAGTTCATAGAGCATGCCAAAATCTGAGTTGGCAAGGGAGTGTTTATCCTGCATTGTACTGATATCTTTATACATCGCTGTATGATTTACACTAACGGAAGGGAAAATGTCTGTCTACTATTTTTTTGTTACTATCAACTTGAAAATGTCCAGATGCATGAGAATATATAGCAACAGTCTAATAAAATGACAAAATAACATTCCACGTGGCATAGCCAAAACATACTAATCCTATCTCATTATTATTATTTTTTTGAATGAGCTAGATGATATTTCTGGACATAAAATTGGCTTCCATCTGGCGAGAGTACGTGGAAATGGACATGCAATAAAACTTGCATTTGCACAGTGTGTGGATTGTTGCCAATGACTCTATCTTTTCTCTACAGACACAAACATCTACTTACGAAAATCACCAAATGGTATGTCCCATATCCTTTTATTCTTTTGTTTCTGCTCTTGCTGCTAACATCTGTAACCTACAGACATGGATAAGCAAAGTGTCTATCAGAGGCGTCACTAGGGTTGGTGTCACCCGGTGCAGTAACTCATGGTGTCACCCCCTGGATTTCCTCCAGCACCATTCCAAACAGATTCCTTAGTAATGCCAGTCAGATGGCCCATTAAACATGCCCCATACAGGCGCCCCACAAATTTTGTCACACACAGAAGCCCATTAACTATGCCACACACAGGAGCCCCATAACTATGACACACACAAGAGCCTCTTACGTTATGCCACACCAGAGCCCCATTATTTATGCCTCACCGGGAGCCTAATTAATTATGCCAAACACACAGGCGCCCCTTAATTATTCCACACACAAGTACCCCATAATTATGCCACACAAAAGAGCCCCTTAATTATGCCACACATGGGGCCCAATAAATATGCCACACATCGGACCACCATTAATTATGCGACACACAGAAGCCCCACGAGGTGACCATTGTACAATTCTAAAACAATACATTGTCTAAACACACAGACATTTTCTCTATGATATTCAATTTTTTTCATGTAATAAAAATGGTATTGAAAAATTGCATTCCTTGTTTTTATTCCCTTGCTCTGCACCCACATTGCAACTAAAGGACTTAACACGGCACCATACAATACCCACAGAACTTGCCATGCATCTAAATTGCACCCACAGCACTTGAACTCATATTGCACCTACATGATTTGGCATGCCACAGTGTCAATGCCCCACAGAACATACAACAGTGTCACTTTGCCCCACAGAACTAGCCAGGGTCACTTTCCTCAGTTATTTTGCCCCACAGACCATGCCACAGCATTACTTTGCAAATTAAAATAAACAAGTTTTCCCATTAATATGCCAGTGTTTGCCCATAAATATGGCACAGCCAATTTGCCCAATTATATGCCAGTATTATTTTGTCATTCATAAACCACAATTTGCCCAATAATGTCAGTATTATTTTAGGGACACTTCATCGCGGCTGCTTCCGCGCAGCCGCTTCACCGCCGACTCTACAGCACAAGACAGATCGTCGCTGGAGATTTCATCGCGGGACATTTCATCGCTAAAGGTAAGTATTTTACCGATTTTAGTTGGTTTAGAATTAGGGTTTAGGGGGTTAGAATTAGGTTTAGTGTTAGGGGTTAATTTTACTATTAGGGGTCGGGGGTTAGTATTAGGGTTAGTATTAGGGTTTAGGGGGTTAATTTTAGTATTAGGGGTCAGGGTTAGTATTAGGGTTAGTATTAGGGTTAGTATTAGGGTTTAGGGGGTTAACTTTAGTATTAGGGGTTAGTTTTAGGGTTAGTATTAGGGTTAGTATTGGGGTTTAGGGGGTTAACTTTAGTATTAGGGGTTAGTATTAGGGTTAGTATTAGGGTTAGTATTGGGGTTTAGGGGGTTAACTTTGGTATTAGGGGTCGGGGGTTAGTATTAGGGTTAGTATTAGGGATCGGGGTTAGTATTAGGGGTCGGGGGTTAGTATTAGGGGTCGGGGTTAGTATTAGGGTTTAGGGGGTTAATTTTAGTATTGGGGTTAATTTTACTGTTAGTATTGGGGTTTAGTGTTTAGTGTTACTATTGGGGGGGGGATCAATTATTAGGGGGGGTTATTTTCGTTTTACTTTTAGATTTGTAAGAGCTGACAGTTCAGCGCTGAACTGTCAGCTCTTACAGAGCTGCAGCCGCGGTGAAACGGCCGCGTTATCCTTCATTGCTGACAGTTCAGCGTTCTAACTGCCGCACTGAACTGTCAGCGATGAAAATGCGGCGAAGAAGTGTCCTAGACCCATTAATTTACCGTTAATAAGCCAGACAATTTGGCCAATGATATCCCAGTATTATTTTGCAATTAATAAGCCACATCCAATTTGCCCAATAATATGCCAGTATTATTTTGCCATTAAAAAGCCACAGCCAATTTGCCCAATAATATGCCAGTATTATTCTGCCATTTAATAAATGCCTATATTTTGCCATTCAATATGCCAGTATTTTGAATTTAATATATACCAGTATTTTGCCATTTAATATATTACAGTATTATTTTGCCACTCAATATGCCAGTATTATTTTGCCATTCAATTTTCCAGTATTAACCCTTTAGAATCTGCTTTATTGACTGTGACACATACCTATTCAATTTTTATTGAAAACTATATTTGCAGTTGTGGCCTGCAACCTACAGTAGTAGTAAACAGTGTAATGAATTATGGTTGCATGTATAGTGGAAATGATATTTAAAATGATTCAGGTAAGGATTTTGCAGGACCTGTACATTTACAAAAGTTCTTACAGCCCCACTCGTAAGTGTTGACAATAGGTTACATATGTTAAGGAATGTAACTTATGTTGGGATGGTCAATCCATTTGGCTAACATTGCAAAACATAGCATTGACCCAATACTTCAGGTCTTTGTAAAACAATGCTTTTTAAACAAATAAAATAGACCATAGCCAGTAGTTCAACAGGTTCAACTTTTAGGATTTTTCTAAGCACACACACATAAATAATCTATTATGTCTTTCCAGCTATGTATCAAAAGTTGATGAAACTGGGTTAAATTTGTTAGTAGGAGAAAGGTAGGGGAATTCAAGTAAGCATCAGAGGTTGCATAAAACAATCATATTAAAGTCAAAGGATAAAAACATGTATTAGTTGCTTGCTATCTTTTCATGTTTATCGTGCACTAGTAAAGGCATTAAAAGAATGTATCTGTTAAGAGATAATCAGGCCATGTAGAAATAAAGGTTAGCATAATCTTTTCCCTGTATGAAAAATCTTCAATATGTACTTTATTGCTACATTGTATCGCACAATTTTTCATTGCAATGATTGTTTCCTTGAAATATCCTAAAGCCAGTCACAGTAAAACACACTGTTTTGTCTCTGAAACAGCAACATTATTCTACCACCCATAATAAGGTCACAAGAGATAATACAGAATACATTATTGCAAAGGAGAACAGTGGTCTATAGATGTAACAGCCTTGAATCACAAATGTAATAAAGGATTAAAAAAAACTCCTTGTACTAAGCATTTATTTTCAGTGTGTGGGGATTGCTACACTGGAGTCTAATGAGGTCATTAATTTAACAACCCAAAGCTACATAATTACACTAAGTCTTGGAAGGCAACAATCCTTAGAAACATTGGAAATGAAAAACTTTCTTAATTATTTTTAGAGGCAAAATAAATGTCATATTGAAGAATGACAGGAGGTTATTCAATGTTGCGTGATTGTTTCAGCTAACTCACAATGCATGTTTTGCTTTGAAACTGTTGCATAAATTATTCATGTAGTTAGTGGTTAAAGAACGAATCCATTTGTTGTTTTTATTTTTACATTGTGATGTAAGAAAGGATTGAACTAGACGGATCCTCATGGAAATGTGTGCTTATGTACTATTAAATGAATTGTATCAATATTTTGCTAACCTTAAAGTAGAACCACAGGCTAAATCATTTTAATAGCTGTAGCACTTTTGTTCAGTGTTGTGCTGCAGCGTGGCTGTATGGCGAAAGAAACAATATCTGCCACCTTATATGAGCTGGGCACCTGTCGAGGCACTCACACATGCTAATTAGTTTATTGTGCAGCTGGACTTTCCCTATCAATCATTATCGCTGCTCCCAGCTTCACAGATTTTCCAACTTTCCCATTGGCTGTTGGGCCGACTTGTTTTGTCTTCTCGCTTTCTGTTGGCTAAGAAATTGCAATCTCCACCCAGATATTGAAAGTGACGTGTCTGCGGGAGCAGGCACACTCCAGGATCTGTGAGGTTGTATCCATAATTATAACAGTTATTCCTCTATACCAGTGATTCTCAATTATGTGGCTATGCCACAAGAAAAACAACCGAAACCCTGTGCCATGAGAAAAGAACACACCCACTGACTATGTTATTGATTCTCTACCCTACGCAGAATTAATTCTTGTCCTATTGTAATGAAATCACAACTTAGCAATTTAAATAGGTGTGTTGTCCAGGGATTCACTCAAGAAAGCCAAGAACCTTGACAAACAAGCTTATATACACCTTATTAACAAAGCAATATAGACACCTTATTAACAAAGCAATATAGACTACTTATTAACAAAGCAATATTTTACACAACCACTCTGACTTGAAAAGGATGTACTTTTCAATACATTTTAAAATTTAATATTTCTAAAAAATGTATTCATTCAAATTTGAATATCTGTATGTTAAGTATGTTTACTCCCACTCAGCTATTAAGAATTTGGATGGATCATTGTAGGAAAAAAAGTGATAGCAAGAATTGCTAGTTACATGATTTTTTTTTTTGCTTTAAACACATAACCTTTGCATGCTCCCCTGCAGTATGTACAAATGGTAACAATTAATTAATAAAAGAGGGGATCATATACCTGGAATAATTAATCCCTGTGAACACATATAAATTACACATTCTGTGGGGACAGCGTGTAAAAGTTGTATGTCTCCCTCAAAACAATGGCCTATCATACAGCAGTAAGTGAAGTAATGGTAAAATGTATTCATGTTAATAGAATGGTAACAATTCATCAAATGTGATAGAGAGGTAACTGCTTAGAGTATAGTTCAGAGGTTGGCAATCTGCAGCTTTCCAGATGTTGCAGGACTACATTTCCCATACTCCTCTACCAGCTCTCTCACTCTCTCTCTCTCTCTCTCTCTATATATATATGTATGAATATATATAAAAAGATCTATTTATCTATCTATCTATCTATCTATAGACAAATTATAGTTTAATGTTTTCTGGAGAATATTTGTAATAATTTAGTATTCTGATAAAAAGTTTACAAAGTTGCCCCTATTACTTGTAACATGAATGCTTGCCATTGTTTTAATACTCTTGTATTTTCTGCTGCCTTCTGTAAACACTGGTGCCATTGAAAATCTAGTCACTTTCCCCTGGATTTCCGTTCTAAGTTTTCAGTAGCCTTATTGGTCATGAAGAAAACTACAATGTGGTTATGCTGCTTTTTATTGGAGCAGTTTATTGGACCACCGGTTTCCAGTGAGTTTGTTTGCCTTGGTAACAAGAAGCATTAAGTATCTGATTTCTTGCCTACATCAACTAATCAAAGTGGAGTGGTGTTTTTTTTAATTTTTACTACTTCATTCTGACAATTTGTTTTGGATTTTTTCCCAGTTTGCTCCGTAGCAAAACCTTTAGTAGAAAATTGACCTTTGACATCTTGTGCTGCCTGTATTACTCTGTCACTTTTAAGTGTTTTTGACTACATGCAACTTTAAGTCACCAGAGATATATACAATTAGTCCTCAGCTCTCAGATTAGTCCTTCTTTTTAATACTCCCCTGTGTCTTCAGTGTTAACATGTGGATGTTGCCATCAATTGAGAATTTTTACCTCACACCAGATTGGCAGCCACGGTTCCCACAGTATATTTTTTAAGGCATTTTAGTTACTACTGCAAATAATACAAGTTTATATACATCTTCTGAGATAAAAAAATAAATAAAAAAAAGTATTGTATTTTTAATATGTGGCCCTTCTATTTTGTTGTATTTTGTACTATGCGCAATTTATAGTGTGCTGTTTCAGTGATGGGGTTTCTTTTAACTTTTTATATTACTGTAAAATTATGTTGCTATTACATTGTCTGCAAGTGCAAATGTGTCCATACAATGTGAAAAATCTTACCTTTAATTTACCCACACTGTAAAAATCTGGCCTTAAAAAACAGAAATATATAAATAATGAACTGACTGGCTAATCCAGCAGTTGTGGACTCTGCTTCACATGGTGCTTAGCGGATGTCATGATGGCTAACCATGATGGGAAATGTAGTCCACAGCAGCTGATGACAATATAGCATTAGATGCCCACTGCTAGAATAGTACGTTTGTATTCACTGAACATTAAACAGGGATAAATTAACATTTGACTTTCAAAACCGAAGCCAAAGCCAAGAAGACATTTTTTTTCCAACTAGTCTTTTTTTTTATTTCGTTATTTTTGTGTAAATGTTTTCCAGCTGGGTTGTCCAATTACTACAATGCCCTCTCTAGTGAATAAACCCCTCAGTATATTAGTAAATACCTCCCATCTTCCCATCTGGTGAATAGGCAGGTATAGGGTCAGCGCTACTGCAGATACATGGTAGTGTGGTCACACAAACTGAGCGATTTCACATGCCAACAATGCTTCTCATACACAGCATGCATTCTCCGGTGTCCTAGACATCGGAAATGGAGATTAGGACTAGACAATTGGTGGGACAGAGCCTCCAAATTGGCGATAGGCATGCTGTTACTGGGCTTCTAAAGTAGTCCTCTTGGCAATTATGTATACATTCCGTATGTCCATTTTACAGCCTGCAGGAACATATTGAATAATTATGAATTATATATATATTTATCACTAGAAAAAAATTTGCTTCACTAGTATAATGTTTATTGGCTTGCTAATCCTCGCACAGCTCCTATTGTTGTGTATGGATTTTCCATTCATAAAAAAAACTGACCATAAATTCTCACAAATCTAACTTCTGTCAAACAAGTAGACACCCCGCTCTGTCTGCTTTGCTAGACTTCTTGTTAATATCAGTGATTGGTAAGAACACAAGGCCCAAACCTGAGGTGATATTTTGTTTCAATATTTACATTGAATTTGAGACCATATCATATGCTGCAAAAAAATAACTGTAAGGAATCATTTGTTTTTTCTACCATTATAAGACTGGCACTTTTCCAGAAATGTTATAGATTCACAACTTTATCTGTCTTGTTTGCAGGAAATTGCATATTGGGAGTGATCAATGTACAGCTTTATATAACAGACCAGCCATCCGCAGCTGAATAAATATAATAAGAGGGTCCGTGCAGAATTAATGAAGTCTGGTTTCCTGGGGATTTGTGTTATATACTGGAATGAGGAGAGCAGACTCTACAACAGCCCTCTGTGTTAGACCTGTGGGAATACTCAGGGTCTTCCATAGATATCAACAACTATTCCCGTGCTAATTTAGTCATAAGAGTGCAGTTCAATTCTCAGAAATGCCCATCAAATGTCAGCAGAAAGGAAAGAATTCACAATTTTCTCAGAGAAGTTTTATATGCTGTTATTTCTCATAAACCTATTGGACTTTTCAAACTGCAGTTCTGTGGATCTTAAAGGGGTTTTCGATAAGTGGCCAAGGACACTGTGCTATAATCTTTGGTGAAACCCCATATCACAATTATATATGATCAACTGGAAAGAAATATCTGTGTTGAAATTAAATGGGGTTTTTTTCTTAGAGAAAACATGTTTACACATTATTATGTGACTATGATATATATATATTTATTTGTTTTTTTTATTATTATTATTATTTTTTTTTTATTTGGATCAACTATTTTCTATTAGCCATTGGACTAAACATGTGACCTGCTTTTCTGTGTTGTGCAGGATATTTCTTGGCGTGTTTCACACCAGCTTAATAAAAGGTTAGTTCCATTCCTGTTGCCTACACATATTTCTATAATATTTGCATTGTAATTTTGTTGTTATTTTTTCCTTTTCACATTACAAAGATGAGTACCTGTAAGACAGATACAAACATCAGAGAACTATATTTTCTGTTCTGTATTATTTTGCAGTCCTGTATAAACACATTGTGTTCAGAGATGCCACCTTGTTTTGTTTTGTTTTTTTCACTGATTTCTTAAAGGACAAAAAACTCTCTTTTTTTTAACACTGAGTCAATAATTAACTTAATTAAACTTTGTTTTTGTGGGGTGGGAAATTTATACTTTATTTGCTTCTAAGTGTCCCCAGCTCCTCCTACTTTCATTCACTGACCCTTTGGCTTAGTTGTGTCAACAACACAAATTAACCAAGGGACCGAAAGTGGCATCCAATTGCATTCAGTCTGTGTCGGGTATGAAATTCTGTATGATGCCCGAATTGTGCGCATGCACGCACAATTACGGCTTTTAACCATAAGCAGAATTATTGGGAACTACATTTCCCATGATTCTGCAATTGCAGAAGCCAATATCGCAAATGTGTGCAATTAGGCAATCAGGTATCTTCCGAATTGCATTGCCAATATAATTGTCAGCAATGCAATTTGGATGTAACATTCATAGAGTCCCTAGCAGGGACTCTATGAATGAAATAAAGTATAAAGTAAGTTCCTCCCTTCCAAAATAATAATAATAATAAGCTCCCTTAGGTTAATTACTGACTCAGTGTTGAAAAACACTGTGCACCCCCAAAACGTTTAGCTGTTCTTTAAAGAATACACAGAAACACAAGTGGCACAGTAATCTTGCTGCCCTCTAGTGTGTATCATTCACATGCACTGAATTGATTATTCACAGCTCCATAGGCATCACACATACTCCATGTGCATAAAGACAGCATGTAGAATCTTTATGTCCAACTCTGGGAACTTACTGGATTTTCCCAGTTTTGTAGTTTAGCTCCACCCACTACAAACCCTGCTTCAATTAATGTTATGGTGTGGGCAGGGCTACCCCATTTTCTAAGGCTCTGTCTCAGTTTCTGGGTTAGTGCTGCCTTTATCCTCAGGCCTCCAACTGCTCATGGTTCACACCATCCATGTCCTTTAGGTAAAAGCTAAATGGAAGATATCTCTTATCGAAATTGCAAGTACAAATGTGCTCAGTGCAAATCAGTACAGTACTCTTTGAGATCATATCATTTATCAATCACATTCAATGCTATGTGTTATCCCTGAAGAAGATTGGATTTCAAGTTAACCCTTCATGAGTTTTACTTATCTTTATATGTTACACATTAGGCTTATTTAAAAATTACAAATGTTGGCCAATACTGTTTTTTTCCCCAGGATTTTTTTTTTAATCAATATTTTTACGTTATTTGGCTTTCTGTTTGCATTTGTTTTATATGTTGTATGTTTTATAAGGGACCGTTTGAGTACTAAGCTCATCTTTTCCAAAATCTCAGATATTCCGTGAGACTTTCCCACCAATATTCCAAGTTCTAAATATGTGCCCTACTGGCCACCATAACTACAGTACATATCTGGCTAAACAGTAACACTGTCATGTGTTGGCATAAGCATTTTGTACAAAGCTGCAACACAGTAATGCTCCTTGTTCTGGTGTGATAGCATTAGAATTATTCTTTTTCTGTATGTTATTATAAATGATAAAATGCTCAAACTTTCAGCTGTAGCAAATGACACTGCAAAACAATCCCCTTGAGCAGATTTTTAAAAAAAATATTGTAATAATACAAACAATAAGTGTTTATCAGCAGTAGTTTGAGGTATTGTTGGGGATTTAATAATAGCTGAAAAATCATCCCTTTCCTAATTCCCTCTTGAAGTGAAAACAGTTTGTTACATTCAGCATGAATGATATGATGATCACAGTTAAAAGGAAAAATGACTGAATTACAGCTTGGTAAATAATGATTGTGCAACAATGAAATTGTCTACAGAGTGGACAGGGTGATGCCATGATGGAGTCTATCAAGCGAGAAGGAGAGAGAAGGGCCCTGAAGTGTGTTTGAAATGTGGAAATCTCTTTGGAATGACAATGAGGAAAGGTAGAAAAGTGGCTGCTCAGTCAAACTACAAAATCACACAATTGAGGAGATATTTAGTGATGGAGGAAATTTCCCCTCAGAACAAAAGTGCTTGCAAAAGTGCAGAATTGTTTCATTACTCTGCTGCCATTCATTTTTTCTTTTCAGTTCATTCCTGTTAAAGTATTGCAATGATTACAAATGAGTCAGGTAGGAACTCTCTTTAAGCAGAGAGGTAGACTAGTAAAACAACAGCTCAAATTTAAAGCATCCATGCTAGATTTAAAATGCAGCGTACCATTCCAAAAGAAAAGGGGCAAAAAAGAAGGGAAGATGTTATTTTTCTGCTTTGTCCATAACAATTTTAAAACCTGTTTAGGTGACAAATTATCTTTATTGTATTGCTCACCAACTATCTTTCCATGAGAGGTATAATAATGACTAGCAGACCATATTTGGAATAGTTGGCATCAGGCCCGGACTGGCCATCGGGCACACCGGGCAAATGCCCGGTGGGCCGCGGTGGCCATGGGCCGAGGCCGGCAGGGGAGGTCCCAGAATCTCCCCTGCCGGTCTATGCAGGGCCGGCACTATCCGAGCGCCGGCCCCGCTGTTTGACATGAAGGGCCGGTGAGGACATCAAAGATCTCCCTCACCGGCCCACATGCCTTCAAATACGGCCGCCGGCGGGGAGAGAGGGAGGGAGAATGGAGAGAGGACCCGGCGGAGCTCTAACTTGCAGCTCCACCGGGTTCCTCTCGCGAGATCCGGAGCATTGCCATGGCAACGACCGGATCTCGCGAGAGTGAACCTCTCACCACGAGGGAACAGTCGCAGGTACCAGCGTGCCGGTCCCCCCCTCCCAGGCTAAAGGTAAGAAAGGAGTGATGGGTGTGAGAGTGCTGTGTGTGATGGGTGTGAGAGTGCTGTGTGTGATGGGTGTGAGAGTGCTGTATAAATGTTAGAATGGATTGTGTGTGGGTGTGTAGGGGGGGTAGGTAAATAAACAAATAAAATAACAGGCATTATGTCCCCATAATGCCTGTTATTTTATTTGTTTATTTACCCCCCCCCCCTACACACACACACACAATCCATTCTAACATTTATACAGCACTCTCACACCCATCACACACAGCACTCACACACCCATCACACACAGCACTCTCACACCCAGCACTCTCACACACACACAGCACTCTCACCCATCACACACAGCATTCTCACACCCATCACACACAGCATTCTCACACACACAGCACTCTCACACCCAGCACTCTCACACCATCACTCTCACCCATCACACACAGCATTCTCACACAGAGCACTCTCACACACACAGCACTCTCACACACACAGCACTCTCACACACACACAGCACTCTCACACCCAGCACTCACACCCATCACACACAGCATTCTCACACAGAGCACTCTCACACCCATCACACACAGCATTCTCACACCCATCATTCTCACACCCATCACACACAGCATTCACAGCATTCTCACACCCATCACACACAGCACTCTCACACACATCATACACAGCACTCACACACATCACTCTCACACACCATCACTCTCACACACCGCCCCCCTCACACACCGCCCCCCTCATCACACCGCCCCCTCACACACACATACTGCACCCCTCACATACACACAGAACACAACACACTGCACAACAGACATACACAATACTTACATATATATATATATACACACAGCACCCCTCACACACATACTGCACCCCTAAACACATTACATTCCAGACACACACTAGATCCCTTACCCAACTCTGGATCATCTACACACATACACACACTAGATCCCTATATACACTCTGAAACCGTTATAAACACACACTCACTAGATCTCCTATACACATTCTGGGTCCTTCAAACACACACTAGACTCATATATATATATATATATATGTATATATACACACACTAGATTCCTTGTAAGCAAACACATACTACACCCCTAAACACACACTAAATCTATATATATATTCACACACACACACTATAGCCTGTATGCACACACTTGCTATATCCCCTATACACACATTCTCTACAGCCCCTAGCCACATATGCATCACATTACACCCCAAACACAACACAACTAAAACCGAACCTTATTACACAATACCACACCACAATCAGCTTACTCTACACACACGCAATCCCACAAGCAGGCTCCAAACACATGCTCAATACTCTTTCCTGGCATTTTTGTCTCTTGGTATCCATTTATAGAGACACCAGAGACAAGTTGCAAGGAAACACAGTGCAAGCATGTTATTACATTTGCTTGCACTGTGCAGAACACATACAGGGCTTTTTTCTCATGCTAGAGCTCTTCAACAGAGCTCTGCGCATGGTCTGCCCTGGAAGAGCATTGAACCAATATGCTCACTTTGAGAGGGAGCGTGTTTGTCATTGGTGATGACAAAACACACCTCCTCTGCCCCGCCCCCTTCTTAGTGGGCCGCTGTGATCAAAAAATGCCGGGCCGAATTTTTCTCCCAGTCCGGCCCTGGTTGGCATATATAATAAGAACCATAGCAATACCAGTCACACATAATTAAAGAACAGGTTGCATATTGATATTTGTCAATCTGTTTTATTTTTACCCAAGACAGCTTGTGTGTCCACAAAAACCATGTGTTATACAACTTAATGGGGGTAAAAAAGTTAGTAATGCTTAGATTCCTGCTGTTGAAAAAATAGTAATAATAATCATCATAATAATAATAATAATAAAATACTGACAAGTGGCAATTCATCTCTGAAGTGTTACATTTTGGGATGCAAAAGCAGTATAGTAGGGCTGGTAACACACATTAACTTGGGAAGAAAATAGCCTTACACCAGAAATTCTAAAGGGACAATAACGGTAATGAATTACAAATAAATAAAAGGAAAACAAAGGAAATAATAACATAATAAAACATCCTAACCGCATTGTAAGACACAGGAGTATTTGTAGGCCTTTTACATTATAAATTATAGTATTTACATGTATGAATGTCACTGACCACAGAGCTAAATATGACATTTTCAATGTGAAAATGTAACTATAGTGTCACTCCAATTGGTGGTGGGGTAAAGCCAATACATAAATAAATGTATTTGCCAAGTTTTTCTTTCAGCTAATGTGTATTTCACCTGTGTCCGTATAGCTGAATCTACCCCTTGGTGCACAGTTAAATATTGTTGAATTCTTTTCTGTGAGCAACAGTCTATTGTTAGTCTTTATTTTTTTGCGCTCGGACAATATCTCAGGTAAACATATCTCAGCAAATCTGATGACATTTTTGAAATAACAGAAACAAAAACTTGGAGTTGTACCATGAAAATGAAACACTCCTTGTATTTGGCAATTTTCTCTTAACAGCGATGTGTAAAAGTCAAGTATTTTTCTCTTTCTGAAATCAGCATCCTCTCAGTCGGCTGGCAGTTCATTAATTCTTCTGACAGATTCATTACTTTATAAGTTATTAGTTTAAAGTGGGATTTGGTGACATAATTGGATTTTTATCATGATTTATTGTTTTATTTTTCTCATAGCTCTCCACTGAATATGCAGACTCGAATTCTCACTTCAGATATTTAGCATATGCATTTCTGAAAATAATCTGTGTTAAACAAAAAAAAAAACCTTCATTGTTAAAAAACCTTTGTCACTGGAAAATAAAACACTAAAAATACTAGGAGTCCATATTTATTCCACTGGCCCTGTCGCCTATTACATGTTTGGAATATTCATAACATGTCAACTCAAAGTATATCTTATGCAAACAGACACAGCAGTGGTGAGTACGGTGCAAAAATATCCTAGCGGGTGACAATATTTTGTTTTCGATGAATTGTTATTCCGGTATTCTTTACGTGCTTAGAGTAGCTGTAATGCAAACAATAAAAGTCTATCTCACCTTATCACAGTTGGCTGCTAGATTTATCTAGAAGTTGCTAAATGATTATGGAAAAGAGTGAGAACAATATGGTAATCATATGTAACATAGATTCGATAATGATTGCTTTGTTATCATGTGCTCCTACCTCCCAACAATGGTTACCAAATGACTTAGCACAATATCCTCACACAACTTACAAGCAAGACACTGCTACCTTTAACTTATGTACCAAGTGCTAAATTGTAAAAATAAAGCATAAGCATGAATTTAATGCATTGATGTCCAACTGGCATCACATGGACCTTATATGGCCCTCCTATACTAGCTAAAAAAGCCCATTGTTTCTGTTTTATTACCTTATGAAATTAATAATGTTGGCCAATTCCACCTAAGCTTTTTTGGAGCTGATTAAATTCCTTCTTTTTTTTGTTGTTGTTTTTTTCTGGATCTGCTGTTGTGATTAAGTTGAACAACAGATATACCCTGTTGTCTTGACTTTCCAAGACATAAGTGAGCAAAACATCTTTAGGTCAGAACCTATAGATGAAGTTCTATATATAAAATGTAAACTTTAGGGTCTACTAAATAAAGAGAGAATTGCAATGAAATGAAATTAGAATTTCTTTAGCTCTGTGTAGCTGAGTTGGAAAAAAAATTCAATGCAACTGAATGCGAGAATTTTTCCAACTTGGCTTTTTGACCTTAAATGTGAAATTCTCATCTCAATTCTGGATACTGGGGGTTGAGGTCAAGTGTCAAACATGCAGTAACACTGCAATTCAAACTTACAGCGCTATGCACTCTGTCGCACTGTCAATTATCCTTACTCTACTCGCCTTTACCAGTGTCCCAGACACTGTACAATGAGATCAGTGCTGCTGATTTGCAGTACTGAATCCCATTGTCCTGCCGAACTCTACCTCTGGGACTGTCCCACTCAAAATGGGACAGTTGGGGGGTGTGTGTATATATATATACAGTGGATATAAAAAGTCTACACACCCCTGTTAAAATGTCAGGTTTCTGTGCTGTAAAAAAATGAGACAAAGATGAATAATTTCAGAACATTTTCCACCTTTAATGTGACCTATAAACTGTACAACTCAGTTGAAAAACAAACTGAAATCTTTTAGATAGAGGGAAGAAAAAATATAAAAATAAAATAATGTGGTTGCATAAGTGTGCACACCCTCTTATAACTGGGGATGTAGCTGTGTTCAGAATTAAGCAATCACATTCCCAATCATGTTAAATAGGAGTCAGCATACACCTGCCATCATTTAAAGTGCCTCTGATTAACCCCAAATAAAGATCAGCTGCTCTAGTTGGTCTTTCCTGAAATTTTCTTAGTCGCATCCCACAGCAAAAGCCATGGTCCACAGAGAGCTTCCAAAGCATCAGAGGGATCTCATTGTTAAAAGGTATCAGTCAGGAGAAGGGTACAAAAGAATTTCCAAGGCATTAGATATACCATGGAACACAGTGAAGACAGTCATCATCAAGTGGAGAAAATATGGCACAACAGTGACATTACCAAGAACTGGAGCTCCATTCCCAAATTGATGAAAATACGAGAAGAAAACTGGTCTGGTAGGCTATAAGAGGCCTACAGCAACATTAAAGGAGCTGCAGGAATATCTGGCAAGTACTGGCTGTGTGGTACATGTGACAACAATCTCCCGTATTCTTCATATGTCTGGGCTATGGGGTAGAGTGGCAAGACGAAAGCCTTTTCTTACGAAGAAAAACATCCAAGCCAGGCTACATTTTGCAAAAACACATCTGAAGTCTCCCAAAAGCATGTGGGAAAAGGTATTATGGTCTGATGAAACCAAGGTTGAACTTTTTGGCCATAATTCCAAAAGATATATTTGGTGCAAAAACAACACTGCACATCACCAAAAGAACACCATACCCACAGTGAAGCATGGTGGTGGCAGCATCATGCTTTGGGTCTGTTTTTCTTCAGCTGGAACTGGGGCCTTAGTTAAGATAGAGGCACAATACCAGTCAATATTGGCACAAAACCTTCAGGCTTCTGCTAGAAAGCTGAACATGAAGAGGAACTTAATCTTTCAGCATGACCACGACCCAAAGCATACATCCAAATCAACAAAGGAATGGCTTCACCAGAAGAAGATTAAAGTTTTGGAATGGCCCAGCCAGAGCCCAGACCGGAATCCGATTGAAAATCTGTGGGGTGCCAAGTCAAAATGTGCCATGCTGATAGACTCATACCCAAAAAGACTGAGTGCTGTAATAAAATCAAAAGGTGCTTCAACAAAATATTAGTTTCAGGGTGTGCACACTTATGCAACCACATTATTTTATTTTTATATTTTTTCTTCCCTCTATCTAAAAGATTTCAGTTTGTTTTTCAATTGAGTTGTACAGTTTATAGGTCACATTAAAGGTGGAAAAAGTTCTGAAATGATTTATCTTTGTCTCATTTTTTTACAGCACAGAAACCTGACATTTTAACAGGGGTGTGTAGACTTTTTATATCCACTGTATATATGTATATCTGTGTGTGTGTGTGTGTGTGTGTGTGTGTGTGTGTAGAACTTGTTTAGTTGCAATTATCCTAATAAAACAAGAATAAGGCTGGCTAAAACAAAATATTTTTTATAGAAAGAGAGACAGAGAAACAGAAAAGTAGTTGGAGACAGAAATAGCGAGTGAGAGGAGGACAAAAAACATGGACTCCACAGACTCATAAGATACCAATATAAAAAAAGGTGTTCCCATGTATTGTTGTATATCATTGTGACTGTTATATCAATGTCTCAGTCCCTCTTGGTGACTATTATAAGGACCACCAACATATATTTAGATACATACTAGATATATCTGCGCACATACTATTTATAAAAGTGTAGAACAGCAGACATAAAAAATGAAATAATAATACATTAGCTATTTCTCTCAGACTTTCAGACAACTCTGCTATTATTATTTTTCTTAAAAGATAGACCTTTGAGAGATGGATTCTTTCTGCTTGTCGTAAATGACTAAACAATGTTAAATCATGGCGAGCCGCTTCCTGTTATAATGCACTGGAATTTCATAATGACCATGGCAAGATGATCAATCAGCATTTCGCCTGCCCAAGCCGGACTTAAAACAATATAAATATCTTATTTTTAATCAGGAAATAGTACTGACCATGGAGAGTCTGTTGATTAATCAACAGAAAGGATCCCTGAACCTGCCACTATCTCTAAAAAATGATGGTTGAATTAAAAGAGAAAAAGTGGAAAGGGAAAAATACATTTTGGGATAAGGTGATCCTTTGTTAGTGGAGACATCGTGTTTAGATATTATAAGACATTATTTACCAATTTGTGTATAAAATAAAATAGAAAGTAATTTAAATGGAAAGTCAAATGAACTCCATAAAGTAAAATGTACATGAAAAGATCATTGATTACCTATAACTACAGACAGTTTTGTATAAATATTGTGTATATTTTTCCCTCCAAAATGTGTATGACTCTTAGTAGCACAAAGAACAAATGCATTCAGCACATGTATCTGTGTAAAATAATCCATAATAATGTGATTTATTTGACTTTTTTGATGTTTGTTTTGTCTCCTGGAATTAATTACAGGTGAAAAACATTATCAAAGTGTATTTTTGTCTTCAAATGTTCAGTTATTATTTTTTAAATTACTTATATACATGTTATTGTACATAATAGAATTCAAGGCTCTTAAAAATTACAGCTTGGAATAAAGAAAAGACAGGGGAAATATTATAGAAACATTTAAATACATAAAGGGAACCAATGCGGTAATGGACTAGAGTATATTTGAAAAAAAGAAAAACTACCACCATAAATGGGCATAGTCTTAAATTAGTCAGCAGAGGATTAAGGGTAACATCAAGAAGTATTACTTTACTAAGGAGTAGTGGATGTATAGAATAGTTTGTCAGTAGAAGTGGTGGAGGTTAATACAAGTGGAGCTATGTGAACTTGCATTGGATAGGCATACACCTAACAAATAACAAGTAAATCATAATAAAAAAATAGAAAAATATATTTGTGGGGCGGACTGGATGGGCCGATACATTCTTATGTTAAGTCCAATATTTAGAATGTAGATTAATAAAAAAATTATGTTATGGCTGCCTTTCTATAATAATATTAACTATATGTTTTTTTTCCAAGGATACATCATGAAATAGCTGAGACGATACATTGATTCATTAATTTCCTGGGAACATTTTGGGCCTTTTACCCAGCAGTGAAGTTTAATTCTTATCCTGTTAATATGCTATATTTATTTTAAATTGTTACCCAATACCTGCTTATCTTTGGCATTGAATGTTAGCAATCTTGACATCGGATACAAGCACTGCATAAGGCAAGGAGATTGAAAAGAATTCTATTATAAACAAACTTGTTACTTGCCCCCTGCTATGTTCCCTCTTCCAGTACCCTGCTTTCCATCTTTCACTCTTGCCATATATTTCACTTACAGGTTAGGCTTCTGTTTCTAGTCTCTTTCAAGGACCTTGATGAGAAGTAAAAGGAACAGCAACATATTTTGTGGTAATTATTCACTTACATGTCCTGACACATCATGGTGACAAGCTGGGTTTTTAAAGGATTGGAAATGGCAATTGTTGGTAGGTGCTTAAAGCAGCAGAAGCATGGTCAACATTCCTAAACACACTGTGGAGGTGCAGAGCATAAAAGAGGATACATTACTATAACAGCATTGTAAATGCAGGATTACCAACAATTGGGGTCTCTGCACAAATCAGTCAGCTTCAGTGAACTGAAAACCACATTTTAAAACTAAGGCATTAAAAAGTGTTTTGTAAGAAGAAATCTTTGATTTACCCATGTTTCAAACATGGAAGAAAAATATGTGCACACAAACATTGCTACCCTTGAGGTTTTGCAATTATCGTTAATTTTATTTTTTTTGGGGGGAGGGGCACTCAAACAAATACCAGCAATTACTGTCATTTACTACTGTGCTTCTGCTAGTTTGAGCTTGGTGTAGTGCTCCCCTGCCTTGTGAATTTGACTTGAGGACGTCTCACATGGGGTCAGAATGGATTGAGGACCGTACTGGCTCATATATGCAGAGTATGAAACAAGGGGTAGAATTCAGCGCTAGATCCGTGACCAAGCAGCACCAACCTGTGTGTATCTCTGCAAACACACGTGAAAAAATATACATAAACAGCAAACAAGGGTGATAGGTGCGCTGGAGGTCTTACACACACAGAAATATGTATATGACAAAAAACGTATAATTGCCTTAAAAATCAGTCAACTTCACAAGCTGAGGATATAGGTGATCTCATCAGGCTCGGAACATAGAGAGACAGAAAAAAAAAAAAAAAAACAAAGAACATAGTGCAACTCTATACTCAGTGTAGAAACTTATATACTGAGGTGGTGAATTGCACTCACAAAAGTGAATAAGAAAAAGAGCTTATCTGATCCAAATGAGATGATTCCTTCGATTCTTCTTACTCAGTGACCATATGTAGGTATGATGGCAAAGAAGTGAAGATAAAATCAGTATATGATAAAATACAAAAAGCTTTAATAAAACATAGTATCTTACATATATGGAATAGTAAAAACAGCGCTGCAGATCTTCCTTTTCAGGCAGCAAAATAGTCCACAGGTCTGCAGTCAGAGAAAATCCAAAACTTTTCAGCAAGGCTGGAACTGGATTAAGATCAATCAGTGGTGTACAGTGGGTCACGCAACGCGTTTCGCCTTTCCTCAGGCTTCCTCCTGGCGTGTGACCACTGTACTATGTGAATTCCTTAAATATCCGAAAATCGCGGGCTTTACTTCCGGGTGCGTGACGTCATGGCGACTCCGTCGCCAAGCGTGATCTTCTTCCAAAACATCGCGAGATTCGGCCGTCGGCCATTTGGTTGGCTTGGTTGGCAACATAATAAGCACATAGAATATGCATAGGAAAGAAAAAAACGATTTTACAGTCTACCTGAAGACTTAATATTCTTATTTAAAAAGCATAATGTACTTTAGCTTTTTGCTATATGCATGTATATGCAACAAAGATATATTATAAATATCTTTATATAAAAATAAGATTGTTATTAATAGTTATAAAAATATATAAAAAGCTGAAAAATATAAAAAATATATATCTATATATAAAATAAGGGTGTTTACTGTATATATTATGGACATTTTCCAACATCAACCTTACATTGCCAAATGGGGTTATATTCTGCTTTGTCTTGTAACCATATTGTAGTGAGCTTAAAGCTAACGTACGTATGCACATCAAACCCCACACAAATCATATATATATCTTAACACGCAGGGAAGATAGAAAGAGCCAAAGAGAGAAATCGGGGGCTTATTTTACAAAAAATTATGCAGATCGAAGTCTGCATTGAGACCCTTTGGAAGGAGGGTATCTATGTTAAAAACCCATTTCATTTCGATCTTTCCCATTTCTTTGATGTTATCCCCTCCCCTCCAATATTTTTTTACCTTGTCAATTGCCCAAAATTTAAGACCTTTTGGGTTCTTGTTGTGCTTTTCTAGAAAATGTTTGGAGAGGGCGTGCTGGGTAATGCCTTTCCTAATGTTTCTAACATGCTCACCCATTCTTTTTTTGAGGGTTCTTGATGTTCTGCCGATATATTGTAGCCCACATGGGCATTCGGCAAGATAGATGACATTTGTGGAGGAGCATGTTAGAAATTGTTTGATGGAAAATTCTTTTTTATTAGAGAAAGATATATACTTATTTATAGGGTATTTCTGTAATGCCGAGACTTTACAGGCTTTACATCCGTAGAAACCTGCTTTTTGTGTCATAAAGTGTATTGGATTTTTCTTTTTTTCTTTTTCAAAGAAGCTCTTTGTTAATTTCCTTTTTAAGTTCGGGGCTCCTCTAAAAACTATTCTGGGTTTTTCAGGTATTACATTTTTTAAAGTATCGTCTTTTAATAGAATATCCCAATGTTTTTTAATTATTCGTTTCATATGTGTCGATTTATTATTATAATCGAAAATTAGAGGGACCTTGGGCGTCTTAGAGCTTTCTGTTCTATTCTTGGGTTGCAGAAGTGTATCTCTTTCTATTAATTTGGCATTTGTTATAGCTTTGTCTAAAATTGGGAGTTCATAGCCTTTCTCCTCAAATCTTTGTTTGAGAATGTGGGCTTGTTGTTGATACATGTCAAGATCTGTACAATTTCTTCTCAGTCTTATGCATTGGCTCTTTGGAACCCCTTTCAGCCATGGTGGATAATGGCAACTGTTGGATTCAATGAAACTATTTGTGTCTACCTGTTTAAAGAAGGTTTTAGTTTTTAGAAGGCCTTCTTCTATATATATTTCCAAATCCAGAAATTGAATATTAGTCTTACTGCATACTGTATTCAGAACGATATTATTATCATTGTTATTTAGAGATATCAGGAAGTTGTCAAGGCTATTTTGATCACCTTTCCATATAAAAAACAAATCGTCTATATATCTTTTATACAGGACCAGGTTCGCCTCCCAGCCATGTTCATACACATACTGGTCCTCCCAATTTCCCATAAATATATTTGCATAGCTGGGGGCGACCCTGGTCCCCATCGCTGTTCCTTTACATTGCAAGTAAAAAACTCCCTCAAACCAAAAAAAGTTATGCTCTAGAATTATCTTTAAGCCCTCTATGATATACTTTCTCTGTGTTGGGGTCATAAGATTTCCTTTCGCAAGAATTTTATCTACGGCTAGACAACCTTGATGGTGATCAATGATAGTGTAGAGAGAGGATACATCACTCGATACCAAAATATAATTTTCATCCCAATCTATAGATTTCAAGAGGTTGATTAAGCCTATTGAATCTTTTAAATGGGATCTTAGGTTTTGGACATAGGGTTGTAGGACCACATCTAAGTACTCTGACAGATTGGAGAATATAGATCCTATGCCAGACACTATAGGTCTTCCGGGGGGATTTTTTTGATCTTTGTGAATCTTTGGGAGGAAATATATTGTTGGGATCTTAGGGTGTACGATATTAATATAATCAAGTTCTTTCTTAATTAGAAAGTGGTTAATTTTGCCCTTATCTAAATAGGATGATAGTACTTTCTTAAATTTGTTAGTTGGATCTTCTCCCAATATACTGTACACTTCCGAATTATTAAGATGTCTATGTGCCTTTATTTTATAATCATCTCGAGATAAAATGACAATGCCCCCACCCTTATCAGCAGGTTTAATGACGATATTTTCGTCTTCTTGTAGTTCTTTAAGGGTCTGCAGTTCCCTTTTTGTGAAATTTTGTGTGTCATATCTCGTATATTTGATTTTTCTAAGGTCGTCTACAACCAATTTTTCAAAGGTGTCCAAAACACCAGATTTATAAGTAGTAGGATAAAAGGTGGATTTTTTCTTTAGATTAGAAGTGATAATTCCGTTTGTATCCGCATTCTGGTTGATGTTGTTTTCCATGTTGGGCTTTAGGGCATAAAATCTCTTTAGTGTAGCCTGTCTAACAAACTTATTAACATCAATATATGCTGCAAACATATCAAATTTCTTTGTCGGGGCAAATTTTAAGCCTTTACTGAGTATCAACATTTGTTCTTGGGATAGGATTTTTTGGGACAGGTTAAAGATGCCAGAGAGAGAAGGGGTTGTTGTTTTCTTTATCTCCTTTGCCTTCCTTCTCTGTGCCAACCTGCCCCCTCGTATTCCTCTCCCTGAAGGAAAAATCTTTTTTTTCTTCTTTGATTTGGGGATCTTTGTGGTCTTGGTGGAATTTTTTGTGCTCTTTGGTCCAAATCTAAAAAATGGGAATTTTTTGTTTCTTGTGGTAGAGGTTTTAATAACCTGTGATTATGATCTAGAATAGGGGATGTATCTCCTAATTGTGAAAGAACGTGAAATCTATTTTGTTCTGAAGTAATATTTTCATTTGTAGTGAGTGCTTGTGAATAAGAGACGTTTTTGCGTACTTGTGCGTTTCTTCCCTCACTTATATTAGTGAGTCTACTTTGGATATTTGACATAGGTAGTGTCTTAGGTGTGTGCCTTTTTTGGACAGTGCTTTGGTATGTAGGGTATTGTTTTTGCTTGGGACTAAAGTGGGTAGTGTTATAGAAAGAAGGGGTGATATGTGTCTTTACTTCTTTTTTATTATTACGATAATTAGTGGGTTGTCTAACCGTGTTGAGCCTATAGTCCTCTTTATCTCTCAGGAATTTTTTTACTTTAATTTGTTTTGTCTCAGCTTCCAATTTTTCAAGCTTTTCTATAATATAGAGAGTTTTTACTTTATACTCCTCTGAATCTATCATGGGACTTAATTCATTTTGAAGCCTATTAATCTCCTTATCTAAGAATGTGAGGTTTTTCCCCCTCTGTTCAATAATGATTTTGATTAGATGACATGTGCATTTTTCCAAAATGTTGTTCCATTCAAACATAAAAATGTCGTCATCTATATCAAAAGTTGGGTTCTTAAATAACCTAAGGCCTCTCGGTGTAATGCCTTCGTCAAGATATTTTTTAAGGGTAGCAATCTCCCACTTGATTTTCTTTTCTTTGATGAGGTATTTTTCTAATTGGAGAAACATCTCTGTCAAATTTAGGTTGATAATAATATCGTTCTGAATACAGTATGCAGTAAGACTAATATTCAATTTCTGGATTTGGAAATATATATAGAAGAAGGCCTTCTAAAAACTAAAACCTTCTTTAAACAGGTAGACACAAATAGTTTCATTGAATCCAACAGTTGCCATTATCCACCATGGCTGAAAGGGGTTCCAAAGAGCCAATGCATAAGACTGAGAAGAAATTGTACAGATCTTGACATGTATCAACAACAAGCCCACATTCTCAAACAAAGATTTGAGGAGAAAGGCTATGAACTCCCAATTTTAGACAAAGCTATAACAAATGCCAAATTAATAGAAAGAGATACACTTCTGCAACCCAAGAATAGAACAGAAAGCTCTAAGACGCCCAAGGTCCCTCTAATTTTCGATTATAATAATAAATCGACACATATGAAACGAATAATTAAAAAACATTGGGATATTCTATTAAAAGACGATACTTTAAAAAATGTAATACCTGAAAAACCCAGAATAGTTTTTAGAGGAGCCCCGAACTTAAAAAGGAAATTAACAAAGAGCTTCTTTGAAAAAGAAAAAAAGAAAAATCCAATACACTTTATGACACAAAAAGCAGGTTTCTACGGATGTAAAGCCTGTGAAGCCTGTAAAGTCTCGGCATTACAGAAATACCCTATAAATAAGTATATATCTTTCTCTAATAAAAAAGAATTTTCCATCAAACAATTTCTAACATGCTCCTCCACAAATGTCATCTATCTTGCCGAATGCCCATGTGGGCTACAATATATCGGCAGAACATCAAGAACCCTCAAAAAAAGAATGGGTGAGCATGTTAGAAACATTAGGAAAGGCATTACCCAGCACGCCCTCTCCAAACATTTTCTAGAAAAGCACAACAAGAACCCAAAAGGTCTTAAATTTTGGGCAATTGACAAGGTAAAAAAATATTGGAGGGGAGGGGATAACATCAAAGAAATGGGAAAGATCGAAATGAAATGGGTTTTTAACATAGATACCCTCCTTCCAAAGGGTCTCAATGCAGACTTCGATCTGCATAATTTTTTGTAAAATAAGCCCCCGATTTCTCTCTTTGGCTCTTTCTATCTTCCCTGCGTGTTAAGATATATATATGATTTGTGTGGGGTTTGATGTGCATACGTACGTTAGCTTTAAGCTCACTACAATATGGTTACAAGACAAAGCAGAATATAACCCCATTTGGCAATGTAAGGTTGATGTTGGAAAATGTCCATAATATATACAGTAAACACCCTTATTTTATATATAGATATATATTTTTTATATTTTTCAGCTTTTTATATATTTTTATAACTATTAATAACAATCTTATTTTTATATAAAGATATTTATAATATATCTTTGTTGCATATACATGCATATAGCAAAAAGCTAAAGTACATTATGCTTTTTAAATAAGAATATTAAGTCTTCAGGTAGACTGTAAAATCGTTTTTTTCTTTCCTATGCATATTCTATGTGCTTATTATGTTGCCAACCAAGCCAACCAAATGGCCGACGGCCGAATCTCGCGATGTTTTGGAAGAAGATCACGCTTGGCGACGGAGTCGCCATGACGTCACGCACCCGGAAGTAAAGCCCGCGATTTTCGGATATTTAAGGAATTCACATAGTACAGTGGTCACACGCCAGGAGGAAGCCTGAGGAAAGGCGAAACGCGTTGCGTGACCCACTGTACACCACTGATTGATCTTAATCCAGTTCCAGCCTTGCTGAAAAGTTTTGGATTTTCTCTGACTGCAGACCTGTGGACTATTTTGCTGCCTGAAAAGGAAGATCTGCAGCGCTGTTTTTACTATTCCATATATGTAAGATACTATGTTTTATTAAAGCTTTTTGTATTTTATCATATACTGATTTTATCTTCACTTCTTTGCCATCATACCTACATATGGTCACTGAGTAAGAAGAATCGAAGGAATCATCTCATATGCAGAGTATGTGCGCAAGATCACACAGGGAGCAACACCCAGGGGGCATCATAGGAGGCACCTGCCTACCAGTGCTTCCTCTGCCCCCCATGCAAACAAGTTTAAAAAAAGTTTTTCCATGTGAGGTGCCGATACTATTAGCATGCAGTCCCTGAGTAACAGGGAGTTGCATGCTCTCCCTGCCTCTTCCATCACAAGCCCAATCAGAGGGGAGCATGGGGATATGAGACATACCCATGATGTGGAAATCATGCAAGGAAGGAACAGGTCTCTTTAAGAGAGACCAGCAGCTCACTCAATACCACAGCCAGCCCAGGAGGGATCCCCGTACAACCCCAGGGACAATATGAGCCTCTCCCCAGGCCAGAAAGGTAGGATCCTGGGACGGATATTAGGAGCTAATATTAGCATTTTATTTTAGTCTGCTGCTGTAGACTACTCTACTCTACCAGCATCATGGTGGACACCTGACTGAGCATCATGGGAATTGCAGTTCACACCTAACATTTGCTGTTGACTGCACTTCCCATGATGCTTAACCAGCATTATGGAAGAAGTTTGTCTGGCTGAGCCTTATGGGAACTGTGGATAGTGTGAGAGGTGTTAGTTGTGGACTACAACTCTCATGATGCCTAGTTATGGTGGACACCTGGATGAGCATCATGGGAATCGTAGTTCACAGCTAATACCTGCAGCAGTTGATTACACTTCCCATGATGCTCAGCCAGCATCATGAAAGCAGTATATCTGGCTGAGCTTTATGAGAATGGTAGTATGTATATAACAGGGGCCAAGGCATTTATTTAATTGTATGGTGCTAACTGTTTTTCATTTGTTTATTTATTTAAAGGAAATTGTTTATAGGGAGGATAAAGGCTACTATTTTGGGGATCTCAACTCTGATTTTCATACCAATTTGAGAGCTCTTTAGTGCTTTCTGAGTAGCCCGAATTTGTGAGCTGTTTGGATCACCAAAAGTGGTCCTAAGTGGTCTAAAAAGCTGAGGTACAATTTTTGATGAGAAAATCAGAGCTACCTTAGACTTTTACCCAAGACTTTTTGCTGCACTAGGCAAACATTTATTTTGCTGCACATTGCTGATGCTACCCACACCAGTGAATATACACATTCAGTATCACATGCAGCCACATGTACACACACAGTCACCCATGCACATGCAGCCAAATATATGTATACACATGGTTTCACATGTACAGTCACATATTTATATAGTCACATAGACACATATACACACACAGACACAGTTGTAAAAATATTAATAGAGCTGTAAATATGTGAGTCCCCTGCATTTTTTATTGCCGTGGAGCACTGTTATACAGCCAATTATTACACTCTGCCATTCACACACACTTATCCTCTGCTGCTCACACACACAAACACTCTGGCACTCACACTTAATTTATATAAAATAGACTTGCCACAGCACCCATATCCAACAGCCTCGTCTCACCCTGGCTCTCATGCCCGCTTAGCTCCCCTACGCCGGTACTAAAGTTTTGACGCCGGTAGGACACATAACCCCTGGCCATCTGAATTTCGCACAAGCTAGGGGAATGTCGGTGAACAGAGAAGGCTGGTGAGGGAAGATCTTCTAACATGGGGTTGCCCATAGCTGGGATACATATATCACGGGCATCAGATGCTGCCTTGTTTGATAGTAGCACCAGCTCTGAATAGGTTACAGTGTTGTTTGTTGTTTCCAATCTTTTTTTTCAGACGCAAGTATACATTGGAATATGTAAATCCTGTGGTAGAAGCTTTCTTTTTCTTATCCATCTGGATTATTCTTTCCACTGCAGCAAGATGTGGGAACTGATGTCATTAGCAGATTTCACTTATGTTGCTCAAGAGAGTGATTTATAAGGGCCCCAAGGACTGAAAACAGAAATATTCTCTTGCTTTTCCAGAGAATGGTATCATATAATGTAACTTAACACTCTTTTAACTTATACTAAGATGGACATAATCTTCACCCATTATTCTGCCTTTAATGCAGTAATTGCTAAATTGTCACTTGTACTAAAGGGATTCATCTCTGGGTCAGAAGAATCAACAACATGATCAAGCAACCTACAATTCCCACATAACATTGGCCTCAAGCTTCTTTTTTTTTTTTACCAGCTTTCCGGTAAACTTAATCGGTAGTGACTTGATGGCAACCCTAACTGCACTTGTGCAGTGAGATTACACAGCTATTCTGCTCCTCTAATCCCTGCTGTAAAACAATCTGAATTGTTTAAGAACTGTTCTCCATGGGTTTGAGAGGAAATATGTAGGTTAAACCTTAACATATATATACCAAAATTAATTTGCTGCCTGGAGTGTTCTTATGAAGCTTTGTTTAATTAAGTAATATATGTTTTAGTGTTTTAGAACAGGTTATGTGTTGCTAATGCTTTATTTATAATGGGAGGGGAAATCCTGGGGCAAAACATTTGTCAGTCAGGGTTGACACTCACCAACATCAGTCATTTTGTTATATAGTAGGGACTCTCTCTTATCTTTTGGGGTTTATTATTACATTATATTGTCCTCTAGGTCAATTCAACAATAGGTGAGGTGAGATGACATGTGGTGAGGTGAGATGGACATGTAAATCTCACCAGTTATAGCTATAACAATCCTGTTGAGTTTGCTTAGCCTGGGAAACAGTTTATCTCACTTCATCTCACCTGCAACTTACCTTTTAGTGAATAAACCCTATTGTCTTAACATAAGACCAATAGATTTAACCATCCAAACATATACCAAAATATATGCACTCACTGTTTTCAAATACATTTGGCTGTGGCCTTTTCCACCCAACCTATGTTTATGGATATGATTTCATTTTTCTGGTGGGCATAAATCCGGGTAAGTGGAGGCTACTCCTGTCAAGCAGTTTAAGGGAAGAGTGCTGTGCTTCTTCCTTCAGTTTTAAGAATATAAAGTGGAAAGTTGTGGTAAAGGATGGATTCATATGCTGTTCACTTCACAACAAGTGGGGTATATGAAACAACTGCAAAAATGGATGAGGTTTCTCTCTAGAGATCAAAATACAGTTCTTAAGTAATGCTAAAAAAGCACCCTTACTTTAGTTATTCAATAGAGATAGAAGTTTGCCTTTCTATATGACCATGTCATGTAGGTGCACGTAGATGCCCATTAACCTGTAGTTTCAATAAATGACCTATTGTTACAGAATGTATGAAGTTATGTTTGCTTTGTATTCTAATTGGGTGAATTAATGAATAAATAATGCAGTATCACAACTGAAATATTACTGGCAAACCACCAAGTTTTCTAATAAAGTTTTCATCAGTTTATCATTCAATAAAGATGAAAAAAATCTTGTTTTTTAGTAAGTTCAGTTTATGTGTCTCTGTCCAGTAACTTGATTCCATTTTGTTGATGTTCTAGTTATGGTATACAGTACATTTCCAATGGAGTTCCTTCAATGGGTATCAGGTTATATTCCAGCCCAGTGAGTGTTCCACTTCAGTACCTACAGTAAACATCCAGTCTTGTTACACTCATGTTACCGCATCCAAAATAATGCTGTGCCCCACTCCAGTTCCTGCCCAGTGTATCCCATACTGTTCCGCAACATTTCCTGAATCCTACATCTGGAACTTTAATATTTCCTACAGCTTAATCTCATTGTCTGTCATGTAATTAACATAAAACCAAAATTTTAACATTGCATTAAACATTAAAAACATAAACAATGATCACTCAGGGAAATGCCATTTTAATAGGGTAATTGTTCATGTTCCATATGAGCACAAAAGACTCAGTCGGGATTATGCTTAAAGAACAATTTTGATGCAAAGGTGCAAAAGTGGATAAGGACCCAGGGTGCATAACAGAGTGTAGTGGACAGGATTGGCTGTTGGGTTGTGTGGGAGTGTCTGGGTAAATGTTGAAGCCATTGCCACTTCCACCCAGTCAGCTAGAAACATCTTTGTTTCTGAGCTGTGTAATTAACCCCTTGACGACAAAGGACGTGCCAGGCACGTCCTGGGAGAAACTCCCTTAACGACAAAGGACGTGCCTGGCACGTCCTGCAGTGAATGAAGCGGTTTTCGCGATCAACGATCGCGAAAACCGCTTTAACAGTGCTGGTCTATTGCCTCGCCATTGAGGCAATAGCCAGCACCGAAATTTCTATTTTGGGACCCCAGCATGCTCCGTCAATATGGCTAAGCCCTCTGCCAGTCTGAGCTTCGGAAGTGAAAGTAACTTCACTTCCGTCGCTCTGAATATGCTACTTGACTGCCCCTAGTGGTAGTTTAGTAGCATTGCAATGGAAAATATTTAAAATAAATATTTAATTAATTAAAAACAGGTTATTTAGCTATGTCGAGAAACCGATAGTACACAAGATAAACGTCTATGCAGCTTTAATAATCCACATAGTGAGAAGAAATATAAAATCAAAGAGGTTTTGACCTGTGAAACGAGTGGGGTCATCTATATGTTATGATGCCCCTGCGGACTCCACTATATAGGTAGGACCACAAGACCCTTGAAAATACGTCTAGGGGAACATATCAGGAATATAAGAAAGGGTTATGATAAGCATTCTGTATCTCACCACTTCTCCATAAATCACAATAAGGACCCAGCCCTTTTAAAATTCATGGCCATTGATAAACCTAGGGTACACTGGCGGGGTGGCAATAAAATTACAACACTGGGACGTGCAGAGATGAAATGGATTTTTGAGTTAGATACGTTATTTCCTAGTGGCCTCAATGCAGATTTTGAACTGTGTCATTTTCTTTAAAGGTGCTCTGCTGCTGTCTTGAGTGTTTTCTATAGCTGTCATTTCCTTAGAGCTATTTATGTGTGGTTGTCCTTTAGCCGTTTTACATTATTGTGACATATTATCATGATATTTTATTATAATTGGTCTCAAGATGTTTCCTTCTCTTACTGTTATTTTAATTTCTAAGTTGTGTCCCCAATAGCCATATTGTAGAAACATCTACATGTGAGCAACTTTTATACACTTTTATTAATAATGGGTGTTAAGCCCTTTATAGATGTATAGAATAAATATTTTCCCTTTTTTCTTTTTATATGTTCATTTGGGTAATTAAATCATCCCCCAGAGGACATTGGTGGGTAAATGGGTAAGGTATAATGCGCTAATGAGTGCTAGGTTTGCTTACTGATATACTGTCTCTACGTTTCTTGTTTTTTCTTTATTTTTAACATGGAGACACCACTTTGCATAAGTGGGTGTCACCCAGCCGTTCCCACGGCAACGGAATTAGGAACTGCCTATATATACTGGGATCTCCAGTCTGGACGTCACTGCTCTGAAAAAGCCCTGATAGGGCGAAACGCGTTGCAGATTGGTGACGTCCCACGTGAGCTGTCTATCCCGGAAGTCTTTTTGTTGTTCCACTACACGAGATTATTGCTTACCGATTCGTGGAACGCTGACTTTTGGATCATCTTGCCGCTGCAAGTAACTCTGCTGAAACGGACCAGCTTGGTGAAACTGCTTCCGATTTCGTCTTTTATTATTTTTATATCTGATGCTGTTTTCTGCTGTTTTTTATGTAAGATTTTATATCGGGGGGAGATTAAAATTTATTTGTATTTTTATACTACAACTGTATCCCTCTACTTGTACTTCCATATATATCACTGCGACTCCCCTGATGAACGAGCACTTTACCCTTGGGGATCATAGGACTTAGAGTCCATCGTCTTATACACCTAGAGCCGGTTTTTTAGGCTCTAGACATTGTGAGTATATCTCCAAAGGGGGAAATATTCACTGGTACCATTTATTGATAATACTGCACATTATTTTTTTTATATTTTTCTTTTACATATACGGATCATTACATCAATCGTTGATAAGTATCTTTTATATATTCCACTCTTGCGCAACACTTTATCACTTTTTCACTTTGTCTACCTGTGCCCTCTGGAGGGAAAGCACTAGTGTTTTGCTGCACTTTATATATTCTTTAGAGCTTGTCACTTTATTGTCACGTTTACACTATTTAGCTATATTAGCCTATAGGGTTAAAATTAAATATTTTTTAGCATGAGGGATAGGGTTAAAATTAAATTAAAGTTAAAAAAATATTAAGGGATATAATAAGGATTAGAGTTGGGGTTAAATTTAGTGTTAGGGTTAAATTTTGGGTTCGGGTTGGGGTCAAAAGATCAATATAGGAAAAAAACAAAAAACACTATTTTTGGTTTTTGCCCCATAACTCGCAAAAAAATACCGAAAAATATGGAAACATGCATATTTTTGAAGAAATGTGATATACACAGCGCCTATTTTGTGAAATCAAAGTGAACCCTTTACCAAAAAAAAAAAAATTTAAATTATTATTATAAATGTATACAAACCCAGCGATACACTGATTGAGGATATTGACAATGAAATATCTCAGTGTATTGGACAGATGAGTCGCATTGAGAAAATAAGCTGGTAGTCTTTATAAGAAAACAGTGGAACAAGCCACTGTAAAGGGAAACAGAATGAGAAGGTGAGTAGACAGCGCTTGGCAGTTAAACAGAGTAAGTGTCAATCAATATAAAAAACCAAAGATAGTAAATTAATATAAAATATATAAATGTAATAATATATAAAAACAAATGCAATATATAAATACATATAGAAAAAATATACACAAATGTAACAAAAAAAATGACAAATTGTTAAAAACAAGAAACAATGATATGTGCCTTTAAATACAAATCAACAGACACAGATACAACTGTAACCACAGGCAGAGTGTCAAATTTTCGTTCGGCGAACTTCTTCAGCCTCTAAGCAAACAGACCAGCATGCTTGTCTGTTTGCTTAGAGGTTGAAGAAGTTCCCCGAACGAAACGCGTCCCTCTTAAGTGAAGTTACCTGGCCAGGTTCTAAATTCTTCCTTCTTTACTGACCAGCACGTTTCTATATCCATGTACTATTCATGTTATTTTGCTAACCTAATCAGCAAGTGAGTAATTTGACACTCTGCCTGTGGTTACATTTGTATCTGTGTCTGTTGATTTGTATTTAAAGGCACATATCATTGTTTCTTGTTTTTAACAATTTGTCATTTTTTTTTGTTACATTTGTGTATATTTTTTCTATATGTATTTATATATTGCATTTGTTTTTATATATTATTAAATTTATATATTTTATATTAATTTACTATCTTTGGTTTTTTATATTGATTGACACTTACTCTGTTTAACTGCCAAGCGCTGTCTACTCACCTTCCCATGCATATTTTTGAACTCGGGAGAACATTTAGAAACTATTTAGAAGGGGTCTTTTTTTATGATTTTATTTGTGTAAATTATATTTTAGGTCAAAGTTAGAAAAAGTGTGTTTTTTTAAATGTTTCATCATATTTTATGAATTTTTTGTAGTAAATTATAAGATATGATGAACATAATGGTATCTAATGAAAGCCCTTCTTATGACGATAAAAACAACATATAATTTGTGTGGGTACTGTATGTGAGAAAGAAAAAAATTATAGCTAAACACAAACACCCTAGAAATGTCAAAACAGCCATTGTCACCAAGGGAAAGTCAAGGTGAAAATGTCTTGTCACTAAGGGGTTAAACAAATTCTGTGGCCTGAGAGATGGACCTGGAACAGATAATGTTTCCTCCTTTCAGGGTGGATGCAGTTCTTGCCAGTGGCAGGGCCCTGCATGAGCATTATGCTCATTTGCATCCTCCCCCTCCCTCCCTGCTCCATTATCTCCTGTGCGGGGGGACCATGAGGCGGTCTGGCGGCATACCACCCCACTGGTTCGCCTGGGTCTGCTCCAACTCCTAGAGTGAGGAGTAGGAGTCCCAGTGGTAATAAAATCAAGGATCTTTAATGGATGAATTTTTAACGGGTCTTAGTTTTTATTTTTGATAATTGGGAATGGGGAACAAAAGCCAGGCTTTTGGGGGTTGCTGGGCAAAATTTGGATGGCAGTTGCTCTCGCTTTTGGCTCCTTCAGGTAATTTAATGCACTCCCCTGGGGTTAAAGGCATTGGCGTCTCCTTCGGGTGCTTCAGACTTGTCGGTTGTTACACCGGTAGTTGTGGATCCATAAGTTTGGGTCTCAGATGTAAACATTGGCTCCACTTATACATGTTTTTCGGGTGCCCATTTAAAACCAGATAACTGAGAAAAAATTTGAAAAGGAGAATTTTTGGACATTTTTTCCCTTCTTCCCCTGGAGGAGGCCCCTCCCCCAGAGGCAGAAGTAGCAGATAAAGAGAAAGAGGGGGACAAAATAAAATACAGATACAGAAAAATTCATAAAACATTCAGCAATTGGATTCGGGCGTTTTCAATTTTAGCGTGTGTTATTTGTGAAAAGACGCCATAAAAGTGCTGTGGTCTCTTTATTTATCAAGATCTATTTGGAATGCCTGTTGTACTTATGGGGGCCTTGGTTGGTGGTGGAACGATGAGCAGTTTCGTAGAGGATAGCTGTTCACCCCTCCTTGGGGTGGGATAAAATGGATATTGGCCTCTGGCTTTACATTATGACCCGCCCTGCCACTCATCAAGGGGGCTTGTATTCCTTTCTTTGGTGGGGGAGTTGGAATGGTCAGTCACTCAACCTCTCTGGCCGGTCAGCATCAACCTGGCTGTTACCAATGTAACGACAGCCATTGTAGATGGAAAGCGGCATGCCACTTCAAACATGAGTCTTCGGGCTGTGGAGGTTCCTATCCCATCTCCTGGGATGCTTCTTCGAGAGAAGCAAGGCCGGAGAAAAAAGTGACTTGGACCAAAGGGCAATGATGCCAGTGGACGTTGCTGCAATGTGACCATGGCTAAACTGTGATAGGAATCGCAAAGCATCTGAAATTTTACTGGATGGCTTTACATATGGCTTCTGGATTCCATTTTCTTTTTGTCCCCCATCTGCTCAGATTTGGAATTTGAGTTCTGCTTTGCAATTCCCGGATGTAGTCCCCCCCCCCCCCCCCCCCCCCCCGGCTAACCTTTGTATTTCTCCACTTGGAGTTGTCCCTAAGAAGGAACAAGGAAAGTTCTGTTTGATACATCATTTTTCGTACCCACATGAGATATCAATAATTTGACAGCTTCATCGCCACCGGTGATTCGCTTGATCCTACATCTTGTGCTCCAGTGTCTTTGCTTGAATGTGACTTGTGCTGTGCATATTCCAGATGTCCACAATGTGGTAGCTGATACTTTGTCTTACTTTCAGTGGGAAGAGTTTCGGGCAGTTGCACCTCAGATCATGAAGGAATGCGGAGTTATGGGGGACTGGGCTGGAGAATTGACTGGTTGGATACAAGATTCAGATGTAGCGCTAAACGGGATTCAGGGCCGCAATCCTATGGTACCAGTCTTATTCTCAAGTGTTTGGGAAACTGGAGAAGGCATACTGTGTATGTGCGGCATTGCGCACATATATATTAGTGTTGTCAGTGTGAGTGACACTCAACCTACCAAGCTCTTCTTTACATGGCTATTGTTGACACTTTTGTATTCATCCACTATATTACCTCACAGACTGGGAGCTATTCACTAGAAGGTAAGTTGCAGGGAAATTGAACCGATCTAAACATTGTGCAGGGACCTGGTGAATTTGCTAAGAGGGGGAGAACTGACCACACACTCTATAGCTAAATTGGTGAGATGAAAGGTTCACCCCCAGGGCCGGCCTTAGGGGTGTGCGACCTGTGCGAGCCCACCCGCCCAAAGAAAAAAAAGTTAAAAAAAATAAAAAAAAACCGGTAGAGGCACTGGATGGGGGAGATAAAAATATCTCCCTTCACCAGCCCTCTGCTTGGCATGCTCTTCTAGATCCGGGGAGGGGGCGGAGCTAACTGCCCCCCCACCCTGTAAAGCAGAGCAACATCTGCTTCATGGGGAGCCACTGGCAGCATGAGAAAGTGCTGCTCGGCTCCCCATGCCTGCATTAAGCATGGGGAGCCGAGCAGCACCTTCTCTTGCTGCCCTGGGCTCCCAGTGAAGCAGACGCTGCTCTGCTTCACAGGGTGGGGGCGGAGCTACACCGCTCAGCCTGTTAGCTCTGCCCCCTCCCTGTATCCACCTTTGAAGGCAAGGGGAGGGGTGGGAGAGATAGACAGGGACAGGTGGGAGAGAGAGGCAGGGGGAGAGACAGAACAGCTGGAAGGGGGAGAGAGACAGAACAGGGGGGAGAGAGAAAGAACAGAGGGAGGGAGAGAGAGACAGACAGAACAGGAGGGGAGAGAGAGACAGAACAGGGAAAGGGGGAGAGAGAGATACAGACAGGGGAGGGAGGGAGATAAAGAACAGAGGGAGAGAGAGGACAGTTATGGGGGAGTTAGAGAGAGACAGACAGGGCAATGAAGAGGAAAGGGACAAACATGGGAAGGGAGAGAGATACATACATGGGGGGGGGCGCCACGGGGAAATCCCGCACAGGGCGCCGAAACACATAAGGCTGCCCTGTTCACCCCCCCCCCCACATAAATTCATCTCACCTGTAACTCTCCTTTTCATGAATAGCCTCTAGTATCTGCAGAAGGACCACACCTCTCACTGATTATAGAACATCCTATTACTACAGCCCTAGCCCAATGATTCCATACCTTTCTCTCCATTCTTGGAGCTGTAACTGTCATTTCCACTCATGATCATGATCTTCAGTGCTGGAACATTGCTGTCCCATTAATAGAACTAATTAATAGAGTCTTCAACAATAGTAGTGTGCTTCTATGTGACAATTTATTGGAGTAAGAAGTAATCCACTTGTGTGCATTAGGTCCCAAACGGTCTAATTTTTTATACCCTGGGGAGAGTTGAAATAATTAAAAAATGCACTCAACTAAATAAAAAGATAATTGTAAACCTTTCACTTATTTGATTCAATGCTTCAAAATGTATCCCTTGTGGATAAAATGAAACACCAAACAACTAAAAATCAAATGCTGTAGCCTTTACTAGGAAATCTGAAAAACTTAAGTGTTTCAAAAATACTAGAGGCAAAACAATGTTGCAAACATGCAAAGCTTTGTGTTTATTAGTTTCCTAATAATAAATAAAATTCATGTCAATATAAAATTAATATGTTGGATGGCTGCACACTGAATTTATGCATTTCATAATATAAAATCAAGTGGTTATTTGGCATTATTCACTAAAAAGGCTACAAATAAATGTTTGCTGTATAAAATAGTTTGCATAATATGTAATTTTTGTCCTGTTCCAGCATGCTGGAACCATAAACTTGTCTGTGAATCTTCAGCATTGTTCTGTGCTCTCTTTTTTACTCCAACACTGACAGGCCACGCTGGGACCAAAAGCAGTGCATTTTAGACTGTGCAGTCCATTTTTGTTTTTAACCGATATTTCAAATAATGACAAATATAATCTATCGGTTTGTCTATTTTTTAAATTTTGCATTGTAATTTATTAATCATTTGCTATTGGAAAATGTGTATTTGCATATTGGGCCACAAGTGAGGTCATAAACAGGACATTCCATAGACACATTTAACACACATGCACAGTAAAAATAATTTTTAGGTGATACTGTCCCTTTAAATGGTTAATCAACATGCATCACCAAGATAATCATAATACACCTCCCCCAGCACTCAGATTTGCACTCAAGTCTTGCCCTCACATCCACTTTGCACTCAGGACTTGCCCCAGCATCCAGATTTGCACTCACAGGGCTTATCCCAGCAGCCAGTACCCAGATTTGTAATCAGGACTTGCTCCAGCACCCAATTTGTATTCAGGACTTTCCCGAGCATCAAGACTTGCACTCACAGGAATTACCCCAGCAGCCAGCACCCACATTTGTAATCAGGACTTGCTGCATCACCCAATTTGTATTCAGGACTTTCCCCAGCATCAAGATTTGCATTCACAGGAATCACCCCAGCAGCCAGCACCCAGATTTGAAGTCAAGACTTGCCCCAGCAGACAGATTTGCCTTCAAAACTTGCTCAAGAAGCCAGCTTTGCCCTCAAGACTTGCCCCAGCACCCGTTTTGCTCTCACAGAACTTACCCAAGTGAACATATTTGCACTCACATGACTTTGTCCAGCACACTGCCTATGCCCCCTTTTTTCTGATCTGAGCACCGGAATGTCAAGTTCACCTCAGAACCAGTGAAATCAATGCGTGCCTGATGGCCAATCAGGGCCTGAACACCGATATCTTGTGCAACTATTTGAGCCTTTTGCTCCTCACCTCCTCTGGATTCCCATAAATGTCACCATTGCATAACATAATTTTCTTTCTATAAATTAAGCCCTTAATATTTTAGCCATTTGAGTTTGTTTGTTTTTTTGTGTGTGTGACATAACTCATGGAAACCAGTGGAATCCATGTTAATCCGTGCTTCAGGTACATTTATCACATACAATAGCTCAAGTGTCATAACAGCAAGGGTCACAGATGTTATAAGAGCACAAGTCACAAGCTGTCCTACAGTTTTGCAAAGTCCACACACCTGTTTTTACTGATAAAGTGAAGCGGACAGTAAATTATGTGCTTATTTTTGCAGGAATGTTCTGTTTGAGACATAGACCTCAATTATCATATACAGAAGACCACTATCATGCATAAATTATTTCCACAGAAAAGATGGGTCCCCCCACCACCCCCCCAAAAAAATGGTCCTTCACTAAATGCTCGCTTTGGAGATTTTTCTAGCATTTCATTTTCACACATGGTAGAAGAAATATGTTGCATAAAAGATTAAAAAAAAACCTTTAAACTTAAAATAACCCTTAAAAATGTATTGAGTCATGAGCTAAGATTTAATCTTGTCTTTTTTCACATTGATATATAACCCATAGTTACTCTTCTGACCAGCATATTGGGTTGAATTATTTTCTTTACCATCTGTATCTGGCCTTGTGCTTTCTGCCCTGTGCCTTGCAATATGTTTCATTTACAGTGAGGGGGATTAAGATGAACAGAAAAGGTACATCAAACTCAATGGCCAGGATAAGATCTTTTGGCTGATCAATGTGTCTCTGTGTTGAGCATCTGGGTTCCAGACCAGCATCAGCGTGAGTCTGTCACCTTTCTACGTCATAAGGAATAACTCAAACATATATAAATTACTATTCTGTATGTAAAGAAAGTAAAAAGGAGAGGAAAAGATTTGAGAAGGGATAATGAATGTAAAGAAAAATATCCAAAATAAACCAAAATAAACAAGCGCTAGCAATAGGCGGACTAGGCGTTAACCGAAGGTGAACTGGGTGGGTGGCTGCTGCCTGCTCTCCAGGATACATGTACCGTATTTTCCGGCGTATAAGACGACTTTTTAACCCCTGAAAATCTTCTCAAAAGTTGGGGGGGTCGTCTTATACGCCGGGTACTGGGATTTACTCACCTATTTTCTGCTCTGTCTCCGCTCGCGCTGTTAAGCCGGTCCGTGGCTGTGAGGGAAGCGTTGTGAGCTCCCCTCAGGCCGCGCGGCTTCAATAAAGTCTGTTTAAACTTTTTTTTTAAACAAAACTTTATTGACCGCGCGGCTGGAGGGGAGCTCACAACTCTTCCCTCACAGCCACGGACCGGCTTAACAGCGGGAGACAGAGCAGAAAATAGGTGAGTACTGGGGATTGGGGATTGGGGAAAGGGGGAGGAGGGTGGAAAACTCTATATTTTAACCTAAAAGGTTAAAATATAGATGTGATTTTTCCGGCATATAAGATGACTTAGTTGGGGGGTCGTCTTATACGCCCAGTCGTCTTATACGCCGGAAAATACGGTATCTTTGCATCAGGTGGCACAGCTATGGGCAGACCCATGTTTTTTTAAATTCTTTATCATGTGTGCTAGATCAGTGCTTCTTAAACCTGTCCACATGGAAATAAACAACGGTCAGGCAACCACACCAGGTGTTATACATATTCTTATTTAAACACAGCTGGGTAATCCATAAATCCTGGACAGTTTTAAGAATCACTGTGCTAGAGTACCACATGCAACCTAAGAAGTGCTGGAGAAGAAACGAGGGGATAATGTCTTTGCCAAACATATCTGTTATACCCTGTTGCATGGGCATCCAGAGGGCAGGCACTTCCCCCCGGAAATTTAAACAGACCCACTGGAGCAGCACCAAGGGAGAGAGAAAAAGGAGGCTGTTTAGAGTAAGTTAACTAAACATAGAGAGCAGAAAAATCCCCTGGCAGGCAGGTGAATACAGCAAAACACAGAACAGCATATATTTAACTCTGTACACCTCCTGCTGTCAGAGTGGTTTCGTCTGCTCTCTTCCTCTTCCTGTAGCAGGTCTCCTCCCCATTCACCCTAGCTGCTGTTACTTAATATCCTTGATGACACAGTCTACATTTTGCTGACAAGAGGTACATGGCTATCAGCCAGTCTGGTATTTTAAGCATCATGGGAAGGTGAGTACCCAACAACTGGAGTGCCAAAGTATAGTGATTATTTCATTATGGATTGGTACTGCAGCTGCTGTGGAATACACATCTCATAATTATTAGCCATCCATTTGTTTGGCTGAACATCATTACAAAATGTGATAGCAGCACCTGGAGCGCCAAACGTTAGCCACCTCTACTGCATAACTACCAAATGACCTATTTTTCATCCAAGCTTTTATGTCCTTTTTTACTACTCTCAAATTACTCTCTTTTTTGTTTACTAACTGTTGATGGGGGATTGACTACAGTAAGTCTACAACACAAAAACTGCGGGATTTATTCATGAAAGAGATGGGAATTTAACACTTAAGGCCAAAGTAGTCTCACAGTCTACTGAATTTTGTGTGTAGTAGATTTAATAATTTTTGAGCAAAGTAAAATCGTTTTGCCGAGTAGCTTCATCAGGGGTCATGCTGTGGATAAGTGAAATCAAATGAAAACTGAAAAAGAAATATTGGATGCTGATAATCAGCTAATACTGAATACCATACACTCAGCAATTATTTAGGGGCATGTATAAACATGGCGCACACACAAAGTGAGCATAATACTGGCGCAATCGGCTTGTGTGCCAATATATAAAGCAGAGTCATAGGAGTCTGCGTTAGCTATGCTAAATGCGTTGATTTAGGTTGTGTTGGCGCTCGTTGTGCTGGCACAACATATGTTTAAATAATCAGGCACCGAAAAGCGCCTGATTTGTGTCGGAGTCCCTCTCTCCCTCACTGCAAAGTGTTGGGAGTTATAAGAAAGCGCAATCACCATTATTCATACCAAACGGTGATTACGCTTTTTTTTTTTTTTTTATAAAACTCCCAACACTATGACGTGTTGGAGTTTTTATACAAATCAACTATAGTGTCACTCTTTTTAGACTGTGAAGCCGAAAGAGCAAAACAAATTGTGCCATCAGTGCATTCAAACAAATGGCTCTCTGCATGTCCAGTATCTTTACTGGTAAAAAAAAAAAAAACATAAGTAATAACTCAACCTAACTTAATATAAATTGCCTGCTGTGTTTACTTTACTGCTACATAAATACACATAAATTGATCCAAATAAATGAATTTAAACCAGGCAGCCTAACAATTCTTTGTATATAGTAAGGCGTTTCCCTTATGTCCTAATCTCCGAGGGCTCTCATTGTCTGTCTTGGCCAGTTTTAAATTCCATTTTCTGTATCTATTACTACCAACACACTGGAGAGCCTCTATTTATTACTATTTTTCATTGTCGCTTAAAAATGAAGGAAAAAAATATTTAAACTGTGCACACACTGCTCTTCTGCTACACATTACTAAGACCTTTTATAAATTGGTGTGTCTCTCTTATAGACCAGCAGATGCGAACCGCATACTGATACACAGCCTGCTTGTATATTATTATGATTGATACAGGTTTAAAAAGCACCAACGTATTCCACTGCGCTTTGCATTAGAACCTATTGGCAAATGTAGAACTGGATGTCAATGTTGCATCATTAAGAATTAAGTTATGAGACACTGCAGTTGGCTTATTCCCTTATGCTGTATATGGGAAAATGCTGTTTATTAATTCTTATGATGTATCTGTTGCATCTTGTAAATAACGAAGCCTTGCTGCTGTCGGATGGCAAGATAGAGAGTCACAGAGCTGCTTAGTCTACAGTGGCAGCAGAAACCCGTTCACCAATCACCGCAGCAAATTGATAGCAAGAGTTTATGGCCACTAAATGCTAATACAAAAAAGAGCATCTCAAAAATTCCGTCGGAGATTTTCATTTGCTCAGCCACAGCATCTGCTCTTGATCATTAATGCTCTCCATCTTCTGACAATTCCTTGAAATCCCTGGCCTCGTATTTTTACCCTTCTGTTTCTGTTCCACATCAGCCCACTCAAGGTCACAGTCATCAAATGTACTGCATGATTGCAGTGCTCTGGGTATTCACTGCTGAAGTTTAGGAGATTCATTTCAGGTAACAGCAGTTAAAAAGGCAGCTTACCCATTTGAAGACAGCTCTCGGTTTCCCACCGTGTGCTATAGTTTAAATGCTGAGCAGGTTTAGAAGGCTGTTCTGTAATGCATTTAAAATAGTGTATCAGATTTCATGTATTCACCAATGTTAGTGAAGATATTGGGAACACATTGTTATACCAGAAATGACCCTTCTTTCTTTTAAAAATGTACAAATGTAAGCGAAATTAGATAACATACAAAGTATGCAATAGAAAAAGTAACCATGAATAGCCAGAGCCATTTTAATACCCCTAGGGAATGCCACTTTGAGAGTCACAAATGTGTGTGAAGGTGTAGTTTGGTGTTCAGTCCCTTTTAGTAGTGATCAATATGACAGCCATGCCACACAATTAAATATTTCCTGTAAAAGTATTTAATTAGTGTTAAAATATAAGTAAACCCCCTTTTCTCCTCCTGAGCAGTGCTGTCTGCATGGGGAGGGAGCAGTCTTTTTACCGATCCTTTTGGCCAGACCTGTATTGATGTCGCTTCACATAGTGCTCTCATTTATCAGGTTTAGGGGCTGGGCAGTGTAGATTCACTGCCCCTGTTTTATTTAATTCTACATTGCAAATCCACTTGCAGATATTCTCTTTTTTTATATTCACTTCTGTCCACATTGATTCATTACTTTGAATCTCAGAATCTGTAGTAAAGTTCAGATGTGCATAGTGGAGAATGGAAGTATGATTCTCCTGTCTGTTAGATTGTCATTTTGTGAGTCTAGTGCCCCTTTAAATTCTGCACCTTGTGAACATTTAAATTATGCACCACTCATTTGGGATTATATACTAAAATGTGTTAAGTTGAAGTGAATAGCAGGTGAGTTGAAGTGAATAGCATGTGAGTTGAGGTGAGATGAACATTTCATCTCACTGTTTCAGCTATACATTGTGCAGGAACAAACCTGATGAGTTGACTTAGCATGGGAACTAACCAGGTTTGTTCCTGGACAATGTATAGCTGAATTGTTGAGTTGAAATGTCACCTCACCTGCCATTCACTTCAAATCACCTGCTACTCACCGCAACTCACCTTTTAGTGAATAGTCCCAACTGTGAATATTTTTGGGGCTATAAAATGTATTTTAAATGCAGCCGCTTGTGAATCTATGGTTAAGAGTGAGCTAAAGCGATTACTTACACTGTTGTGTTCAAAATGAGGATTAAAACACTTTCTAAAATAATCCTACAAGGGATATTACTACGTGTGGCATTTGTATCTTGATTTATGAGTGTTTTGGAGTATGTACATGCATTACTCTATGCAAAGTGTATGTCATTGATTTTTTTTGTGTAGGCGACAATAGCATTAATGTGTCTAGCAAATTAAGGTGAATTGAAACAAGGTGGTTTTGGTCTACATTTATAGACATCATATTTGACAAGTGACCTCCTCTATAAGAATCATAATTTTGCATAAGCAAATTTTGTAAAAATGTGTTACAAAACCTGTTGCTATATTATTTCATAATTACAAATTCATTGTTAATTCTAAAATTGTCACTAAATCTGAACACCTCCTTGTCTGGAAAGCCTGTTTATTAGGACAGCCACCTGCTCATCTAATTAAAAAAATGCCTTTGAAATAAAAGATTTTAATGGTTCTACATTGCTCTCCATTACAAAAAGAATTTCATTTGTGATATAGCGTCTTGTTGTCCCTTTAATTCTGTCTGCCCATCTCCTTCATTTCATTTTTTAGTAGCACAGGAAAGGTAACATACTGGGACAGGGGTTCAGTGTTTTTGTTAAAGGGGATGTAACACAAAACAGGGCTATGCTACCCTTTTTGATACATTAAATAACTCAAATAGTACTTTAATGTGAATTTCTAATTTTTTTTTTAAAAATGTTACTAAAAAATATCCTTACCTTCTACTGAAATGGATTCTTTGAAGTCTTTTGGAATCTCCACCTCCATGACAGGAAAAACAAAACCCCACTGGCAGTACCAGCAAACAAGCAAGGTTGTCTCCATAGAGCTGAAGAGAGACTCTATGGGTCACCTAGGGTCACGCCTGGGTGCAGGATTTTTTTGGGCGTCCCCCATGTTGGACGTGGCTTTAATACTAACTCCTCCACCTTTACAAATGTATTCAAGAAATATGAATTAAAATACCAAAACTTTATTATAAAAACAAAGAAAAGTAGAAACCCAGTGTTATTACTAATGGAGAAAATGCTTAATCACTATTGTAAGCATGTGAGCAGGTCATGTATCATGTACCAGTCTGTTCTAGTTTGTGTAACTTAGTGTGTAGTTCCTGTCTATGCTCCTTACCTAGCGCTATGTAAATTGTTGACGCTATATAAATAAATGTCAATGTAATGTAATTCATATAGTGACTCTCTGTGAGAGATAGTAGATTTCTATCCCAAAAATCGGGGAGATGGTGTGGGTCCCCCTCAAGGGGATACACTTACAAACTCTTTGAAAAGAGACAGCACTTCAAGTATGTCCTGTAGAGGTCTGGCTTCAGAGTAGTAATTCTCATGGAAACACAGCAATGGACATCAATCAGTAATAGGACAGGTATACTTTAATAAAAAAATAGTAGCTGCTTACATGGGGGTTCTGGTAGTCACATGGAGTGGGCGCCACACGCATTGACAGGAATCTACACGAGCCAAATAAAAACTCCCGCCTCAGCACCCAGCCACTTTCTTACCAGAAAAACATGTTTTTTATGGTTGTCTTAATTGTATAGGCTGCAAATCTATTACCCATCCTAAATACCCTACTACTAATTTCCGCACTATGTCCTTTATCCTTTTTCCTCTATGGTACACGCAAAAATGAGCTATTCGGCTCATGTTCCGTTTTGAAGAAAAAGACTAAGAGAAAAATCTAAGTCAGAATCTCGTGAGATGCGGGAACAAAGAAATCTCCAAGCTGAAATCGTGCGAGATGATGACTAATGCGGAAGTAACGCCCGAACCCGGCAATACCATCGGAGGATAAAAGTGTCATTCTGAAGCAGGGAGTCCAGACGCCTGGTCGAAGCTCATGAAGAGCGAAACGCGTAGCGTTCTGGACTCAACCTGCTATTACTCCACACCACTGTACTTTTATTGTTTTATGTATTTAAAGTGTATTTTATACTTTAAACACTACTTGCATGCTGTAAGGATTCCTGTCATTGCGTGTGGCGCCCACTCCATGTGACTACCAGAACCCCCATGTAAGCAGCTACTATTTTTTTTATTAAAGTATACCTAACCTATTACTAATTGATGTCCATTGCTGTGTTTCCATGAGAATTACTACTCTGAAGCCAGACCTCTACAGGACATACTTGAAGTGCTGTCTCTTTTCAAAGAGTTTGTAAGTGTATCCCCTTGAGGGGGACCCACACCATCTCCCCGATTTTTGGGATACAGATCTACTATCTCTCACAGAGAGTCACTATATTTTTTCACAAAAGGTGCTTTATCACAGGTTGCTCTCATATATATATATGTTTTTTATCCATTCACTTTGTTTTGCTGTGTGGTTTAGGGACACACTACCTAAGTGCTGCTAAGAGCTAAGATATCAGCGCTGGTTACACTGTTATATTGTTGTAATATAATTCATACTGCATGTGCTAATCAAGTGTGAAAATAAAAACAATGCTATCTCATATTATATTTATTTTTATTTTTACATATGATTCAATATGAATAACAGCGATTAAAAACATGTTCTCTCATACATGCAACAGTATTATTTAGCGCATGCCAACTAACAAGTTAACTAGTTAAACCCCTAAGAATCTTTGCTCAGTAGACAATATTATGTCATATTAATTAAATGGATGTAGAAGGCACCGCATGGCAACCTCCGATCACATTAATATTGGGGTATCCATTAAGTCAGTCCAGATCACTGTAAATTTGGGTTCACCCATAACCTTGGAATTAAAGGCAAGTAAAAATACTTAAACATAATAACATTAATGTACCTGCTTCTAGTTGGCTCAGTCGGTGTTTGACTGGGATTGCTTTTTTTTGTAGTTTGTGTCAAGTGGACAATGGCATCTCCAGCCATATATTGGGGGGATGAGGTAGAGTGACCATGTGTCCCAGAATGCCCTGGACAGTCCCAAAATGGGCCTTTTATGTACCAGGTCCCAGGCTCTGATTGAGAGTGCTGATAGAGGCAGGTCTCAGCCAATCAGGAGAGACCTCTTAACTCTCCTGATCTGCTGAGAGTTCAGAAGCCTCTCCTGACTGACTTAGTCCCTCCTGCGCGCGAAGCTCAAAGCTGCAGCATCCTGTCTGCACTAGGTAAGTAAGGCAAGAACTCTGATGTGTGTGTGTGTGTATGTGTGAGTAATAGACTGTGTATATGTAAGTGACAGACTGCCTATGTATGTATGTATGTATGTATGTGTGAGTGACAGATTGCTTATGTCTGTCTAGCATTGCAGGGGTTAAGCCCTCTGACGCTGCCTATATCTATCTAACAATTTAAGGGTAAAGTCCTCTGACACTATCAGCTAATATAGGTGTCTGATAATAAATGTATGTACATTATAAATATATTATTTGATCTGAAATCTACAAGGTTCCTAAGGCTTCCTAATAATTTATATAATAGATAAAGTGTGTCCCTGAATGGCATAAATAAAATGTGGCCAGGGACAAAAGTAGGGGGCAATAAAACTCTAATTATGTTAACTACATATTATATTATATATATATATATATATATATATATATATATATATATATATATATATATATATATCTACACATATTATATATACATACATATTACATTATTTATATTTATGCAAATACACATAGGTGTGAATAGAAATCACTGGGCCCTGGTGTGAAGGTTTCCACTGGCAAAACGTGAAACCACATGCCTTATATCCCAGCACCAGTAACGACCCCTTCGACCATGATAATAACGTCACTGTGTGTGAGTGTGTATTTTTTTTTCAGTTTCAAATATCTTTATTATCTTCGTCATAGAAAAGTACAAGTGTTATAATTGCACAGGGGAAGTTACTGTCCATCATTCCATGGTAAGTTTAACGTGTTCCTTGAAGAGTTTCATTATACACCACAGCATAGGTAAGACATTACGTTTCTCAAAACACTCATCAAACTCTAGGCCAAGCACTCATCATGTGTCCTTCCTCTTGGGGGTCCCAGCATTATACGTATATTATTTATATATTTATTTTCCCCGCCCCCCCCCATTCCCTTCTCTTTTCCCCCTTGTCCCCCTCCCTCTTTCCTCCCCTTTCTCTTCTCTTTTCCATTCCTTTTTAAATCTAGTTGATAAGCCCATCTTCTACTGTACTCAATTAATTAAGTTTCAAAATATTTGCGCATATATTTACATATAATATTGTTATAAAATTTGTGGTGTAAAAAGTAATGCTAGGTCTCTGTTTGTCTGTCCAAGGGAGATCAGCTTAACCAGTTCCCAAATAAAGAAAAAGTAGTTTCTAACTACTAATATTATTGTTATATTTCCTGTTCCAGTTGTGTTTGGATCTCCTTCTCCATTTTTCACTGGAGGATGCACTGCTTTTTGGCCGCAGGCCAAATGGGTGCCATGGTGGATTGCCAGTTCCTGGCTACTGCCAATTTGGCTGCAACCAGGAGATGCATTATCAGGTTTCTATACTCTTTTGACTAGTTATGTACCTATACATATGTACCTATATTCCATATTCATCCTACAAATTGTATTGATTTTTTTAAGCAACATCTCCCAGTATAATTTTATTAGGCCACAGTGCCACCAAATATGGATAAAGCTTCCTCCTGGTTGTCCACATCTCCAACATTCATCGCCTTCATTTGGATATATTTTAGCCAGATGGCTAGGAACCAGATAACATCGGTTAACTTTAAAATATGTTTCCGCCAAATACAAGCAATGCACAGCTTTATATACCCACTGGAGAGATCTATTCCACACCTCCCTTGAGATCTGCATGGATAGGTCTTTCTGCCACTGAAGTATAGCTGTAGGGCTATTATGTGGCTTAATCTCTCTCAGAGAGAGCAGGTGTTTTGAATCTATCTATCTATGGCATTATCTTTTCTAGTTTTAGTTCTACCTTAGTTTAAGACCTACGGGCATGTTTCCCCTTATCCTTAAGTAAAGATCTCTCTATTTGGTATTTTTACCTCCTCAATCAGCTGAGGGAAGGTGTTTAGGCCTTCGTATCTACATAAGTCATCTATAGTATTTATCCAATGCTCAACCCAATTTGGTAAGTTTAAATCTGTGATGATATTACAGATATAAGTATTTGGGCAGCTTTTCAGAATTTTATTCTCTCTGAATCTTGTATGTGAGTGTGTATTAGTGAGTGTTTTAGTGAACATTATGTGAGTGTGTGTTTGTATGTGTGTATTAATGAGCATGTATTAGTGTGAGTTGTGTTAATGCATGTTCTGTGAGTATTCACGAGTGTTATGTGAGTGTGTATTAGTGTGATTGTTTATGTTATGTAGGTGTTCTGGTGAGCGTTATGTGTGTGTGTATTAGTGAATGTGTATTAGTGCATGTTATATGAGTGTATACATACAGATACACATATACAAAGTCACTTACAGATACACACTTGCATATACACAGTCATTCAGATGCACACTCACATATACGCAGTCACTTAGACACACACTCACATATACACAGTCACTCACAGATACAAACTCGCATAAACACAGTCACTCAGACACACACTCACATATACACTGTCACTCACAGACACACAATCCCAAATACACTGTCACTCACAGATGCACACTCACGTATACACAGTCACTCAGACGCACACTCACATATATGCAGTCACTGTCATATGCACACTCACAGATACAGTCACTCACAGATACACAGTCACATATACACAGACACACACACATGTACAGTAACTCACAGATACACACTCACATATACACAGTCACTCACAGACACACTCTCACATATACACAGTCACTCACAGACACACACTCACATATACATAATCACTCACAGACAAACTCACATATACACAGCCACTCACATATACATACTCACAGATATACACAGTCACTGTGTGGAGTCTAGTAGTATTTACATACATAGTTAAATAATAGTTTAGGTTGAAAATTGACTTGCATCTATCAAGTTCAACTTTTTTCCTATTCTTTTTTACCACTGTTGATCCAAAAGATGGGCACATTTTAAAATCTGCTTTGAAAATTGATTCTTGCTTCTAAATGGCAGACTTCTCCTTGGATCAACAAGCCATAAATAAACATGAATTCATATACTAACATACATAGCGATCTATGTTCTGCTCTTCGAAACAAATCCATACCCTGTTTAAAGGTGTCTAATGTTTTTGATACCACCAACTATTTAAGAAGTGAGTTCCATTTGCTTATTGTCCTTACCATAAAGAATCCCTTCTGCTGTAGTAGCCAAAATTTTTGTTCCTTAAGAGACCATTTGTCCTGTTCTGTTCTGTTAATGAACATGTCTTTGGCAAGCCCTTTGTATGGGTCCTGAACATACTTATACAAGTTACAACATTTCATTTTTTTCTTCAAAACTTTTCAGTTCACCTTTTTTGTAGTTCTCCTCTACACTTTCTCCAGTTCCATAATGTCCTTTTTCAGAAAAGGGGCACAAATTAAACATATTCAAGGTGGGTTCTTACCATGGACTTGCAAAGAGGCAGAATAATATCAAAACCACTTTTAAGACATGCCAATAACTTGCTGACTTTTGCAGCCACCAGCTTAATATATTTAATTAGTAGATTTCCCAAGAGAAACACTACATAAACTGTATGTTGCATTTTTATTATTATATCCAAAATGCATAACTTCACATTTATCTATACTGAATCTCATTTGCCTGCCCAGTTACCCAATTTGTCCAAATCTTTTTGCAATGAAGGCACATCCAGTTGTACTACTGCATTACCTTTTTAATTTTATGTCATCAGCAAACACTTATAAATGACTCCTTGTGCCAATATAAACCCCACTCTTGACACTTACCTCCTGGTAGTCTAGGTTCATTACTCTGTCTCCCATCATTACAGTTCTTCAGCCATCATTCATTATAGCCCCCAAAGAACAACATTGCACCCAGCATGACATGCACCACATTGCAGCACTCATTGGTCTTGTGTGCATAGTTTTATATATGTGTGGAATATGCAATTGAAGGTGGCAGGTGGTCTAAGCAACAGTGTTTCCAGGTAAACACACTGGCTATTGTTCAAGGCTGGACTGTAAACAACATGGAGTCTGAAAGTTAAAAGGCAGTCTGGTCACCTGAACAGTGTTACTATGGAAAAGCTATTCAACAGGAGCCTCCATCTAAAGAGATACAGAGGAAAGAGATTTCAGAACTTGCTGCTGCAGAAGAAGCTGCTGAAGCTAGTCTTTCAACCTAAGTTCTCTTGGCACCTAACATCTAAGTATCAGATTTCATATATTTTACTTTGCTTTTTATACTTGAATAGAGTTAACTATTCTTGATCTATTAATAGAATGTGCATTTTAGCATTGTTTATGTGCATAACTTATATTAGATTTTGTTGTAAAGTTATCATTAAACTTTGGTATTCTGTAACCTAGTGAAGTGTGTGGATATTCTGTTATTTGGTTATTGAATTGTTGTATTGTTACATTTAGTCATACATATAAATTTGTTGCTGATGTAATACATATTTGACTCCTATTGTGATTTGTTTGAGTAACTGTGGGAGTAAAGTGTTAAACAGAAAAAAATTGATAACATCTGGTTTTAAGTTGGATATTGGGCATTAAATAATCCTCACTTTCCAATACAACGCCAAAAGCCGACACGTAATCACAGACAAATTCATGACGGAACTTACACTCCATATATACACCAATATAAATACATAAATTATCAAGTGTTATAAAAATCAGTAAAATTATAATTTAATAAGACAAACCCAGACTGCTATGCATTACATCATTTCATATGCACATAAAGATATATGATGCTCTAAATATTGTCAAATATGTAAATAGTGTCTACTAAAAAAATATTACTTATCCATTTTAATTTCAACCATAAACTCAAAGGCAGATAGAACAATTATAGAACAAACCTATGTGTATGAATTCTATCTATTCTGCATAATTTAGATATATTATTAGCAATCTGTATCTAAAGTACATTGGTAAATTGCCAATGAAGGACTTATACTGCAGTAGCACACTTGCGAGGGGTCCTTTATATAATTAATATATATTCCGAAAATAGTGTATTAGTATAGGTAAAACAGCAGTAATTACCTTATATTTTAGTTGCAGTGTCTCTGAAGCAACAAGCAAATTACACCACAGACTCAGTATCCCTCACACAGTTAGGAACGCCTCCATATGCCTATCAATTACAATTAAACGTAGTCATTCTTAAAGGGAAAGTGATGTTATCCAAATTCTAAATGTGTTCAATGGGTTAAATTAAACTACAGATATTATTATATTATATTATATATACATGTGGGTTTTTTTGGGCACCAATTTATATAATTATCATTTATATGTGATTGTGGTGGGAGTGCTTGACCCCAGTCAGCGTGCTTGGACTATTATAATCCGTTGCATGGGATCTCCTTTCTTTGACTTCCAGGACTTATTTTGTTTCCTGGTGTCGAGTGGGGCAGATAGAGGATGTCTGTGCTCTGCTCTGTGCACACAGATATGCTCCAATGCTGGCGATGGTTCCGATGGGTCTTCTGGGTCACATGGCTCCGGCTTTCCTGCTTAGCAATTTCCTTGTCAATTAACCACAAAATATGTTTTATGTACTCTTTAGCCCTAAAATGTTTTATTTTCCAAATCCTATCTGGAAAATTGAAATCCTTGGCTTAAATCACCGAATTGTGGTGCAATCGAGGCTACAGGAACCAAAATGACTCAGCTATTTAATGACCCAAATTGATGGTCCAGCTTGCAAAAAATAGACAAATGTGCTCTAAATGCCCTACATTAAGTAGCTGAATTGGTGCTTTTTGGACAATTAGGCTATTTAAATCAAATGTCTACAACTGGAAGCATTACGGTGCTACATGAATAAACCATTATATAATTAGGGATGTCAAACTGAGGCCCTACAGCTGTTGATGGACCCCATCTCCCATAATACTCTGTCTCTCTAAGAGGTGGCTTAGGAATATGGGACATGTAGTCCAACAGTTGGAGGGCTGCAGTTTGAAAACCCTGATTTTCTACTGATTAATTGAAGCTTGAGTAAAAACTTTCAAGACAACTTAGATCCCTTTATCTAGCATGTCTAGTTTTATATATATATATATATATATATATATATATATATATATATATATATATATATATATATATATATATATATATATATATATATATAAAACATATATCTGCAGCAGAAATCAGGAAAGGGGAGATACATTCTCTAAAGATAACAAGACATTTAACTAGGTAGGGTATAATGATATATTCTCTTGTTTTACGAGTGTCCTGTGGATGCTATTGCCCAATTGATGGTACTCATTTGACCTCTCTTGGGAGAATGAAGGGCAAAATAGACTATGCTAGGAATCAAAACTGTAACTATGAGGATGGAACAGATTGGACATAAGACACACAGCTATCTCACCAGGACAACTACTTCTAAATAATGAGCATCATGGCAAGGCAAAATATACAACTGAAAATATTTTATAAACTCCTGAACTATCTTAAACATAATAACACAGCATAAAGTCATAATTTTTATGCAAAAGATGTTTTGTGCTTTGCATATATTGCAAATCAAAGTCATGAGATGCTTTGAATACTTATTTATTTTTATTGTATATTCTTCTTGTGCTGTTTGTATGAAAAAGGCCTGCTTGATAGTTTCAGAAAAGATGTTAGAATGGGCTCCTTGCTGTTGAAAAGCAAATCCAGGCATCAGATAAAAATGTCAGAGCTTTATCTCTCTGTGCACACACTCTTCTATAAAATGATTCACTTTCCTGCCAGCATGTGAATGGACTTGGCTGCTGCTCCCTAGGACTATTATTCTGTTCCAGTTACCATTGTGAGGTCTGAAGAACCAGCAAGTATCTACCTTGTGTTGCTGCTGAGACTGATCAGAGATAAAGCACTCAAGCATGACCCTTATGGGTATTTGTAACTGACAACCACACCACAAAATAACATCTGCCCGCCAAGCCAAGATCCCAATGGATAATTTGAATGATGTGTGGTTTTTATAGTGGGTGTCAGTGTACGATCACCTCAATCACCCCTGTGTCTACAAGAGAAACTTATATAAACAATGGGGAAATAATACTTGTTTCAAAGTAGCAGTGCAGCCACCTCCATAAAAGCTATGCTTTACCCATTCATCACAAGTGAAATAAAAGGATATGATAAGAGGCTTTTCTAACTATTTACTTACAAACAACTAAGTATAGCACTTTTATATTTTGTTTTTCAAAACATTATAAAGAAAATATGACATTGGCAAAAGTCAGTGTCACACTTACATAGCATGTGGTGATAGAAATGTAAATGGAGGATTTATGGGGGGTGGGGGGGGGGGGTGGGACAGCTTTGCCGACTTGTCTGGTGATTGCAAAATGTGTGTATAATACTGCCTGTACTACACTATAAATGGCTACACTAAGTATGTTCCTGCAAATCAGGACCTGTTTATATGGTAATGTTTATGATTTGTGGATATCCAGCTCTCATTGTTACACAATTTTTATTATAATTATTTAATGACCTTTGGATACTTGGGGATCATGGGAGCTAAAGTTCAAGAAATGCAATAACCCCTCATTTACATTGGTATGTACCAAAGAGAAATGAAATTATAAATACATAAAGTGTATTGTTTAGTTTGATCACAGCAAAGAAAAGTAAAGAAAAAACCCCACATGGAATGCCAAAAAGTACTAGGGGTTAGGATGGAGAAACAGGAATCTCCATAATGAAACAGGGTGTGGTGTGATTTGAGCTCTTTTTACAGGAGGAACTCACCAGGTTTGGTCCTTCACAATGTATTGCAACGTTAATGAGATGAAATGTTCAACTCACCTACAACTAATCTTTAGTGTATTTGTACCAAAATCACAAAAAATAGTGTTATGAATAGTTTACTTGCACCATATGTAACAAGTATTCCATATCTCACAGTATACTGAAAATCAAGTAATTCGTAGGCCCCATAGATCTTCTTCTTCTCTGCCAGAAAGTGTTTACCTGCAACTAACTTTTAGTGAATGGCTCACAGAGTTGTGGAGGAGTCAGTGGGAGTGATTATTACTCTTACAAGCTTCCCTTAACTAAAGCAAAATTACACTTAAAAATCATGACATTGTAAAGATGTGTGTGGACAAAGTACATTTCAAGACTTTGGTGTGTAAAGGATTACTCTGCATACAAAACAATAAGTTGTGTAATTTTGGGGAATCTATTGTATTACATGCCATTATGATGCAGCAAATTTCCCATTTTGAATTCATGAAAAAAAGATGACTATACCAAGGCACAAAGCACAGCACAAGTACGAGAACAAAGGAAGTTTTCAGAGATCTAAGCAATAAACAGCTCTTAGCGACAACAAGGGACCAAAGCGACTGAAGAGCATTACAGCCCCATTGTGCATTTGAGAGGTACTTATGGTGTGACTGCACAGCGATGTTTAAATTACCTTCATAATGTTCATGCAAGAAATGCTCTCAGTGCAGTAATGTGAACATAAGAGGCCAGTGAGATAAAAGAAGCAGATAAAGACGCTGTGCTATTACACTTCACACTGGCTAATTAACTTCAAAATGTAATTGAACAGAGGAGCAGAGTATCGTTGGAAGAACAAGAACAGTGCACAGAGAATTCACTGTCCCTCTTTTCCTGGGGAGCAGAGAATACTGACCCATGCAGAATAAGGAGTATTCTGACATTCAGTAACCTTTGGGAAAACCTCTCATAGTCTATAAGTTCACATAAAAACATAACTAGCATGTTGTACAGGGGCAAAATGACCACATAGCACGTAGCTGTCAATGGTCCGTAAGTTTTAACGTGATGGGGTGAATTCCAGACACCTGGTTTTTGTACTTGGTCGGCAGGTGTTCAATTTCGCTGGATCAAGCAATGTTCTCTCCGTGTCTTATAGCCTCGCCCACTTTAGGTTCCATCTTTTGTTGACACGTGTAACATGGCGTACTAAATAGTCGACTACACTCAAGTAACACAAAATACTAAACATTCAGATACATGACCTTTTGCCATTCATAGACTGCATATCTTTACATTATCCCTCATACATAAAGAACAATTGTGGATCAATGCTGTAAGAGTGGACCAATCAGAATGGAAACCAACTGGATATTCCTGCTTATTGCTCAAATTCTACCCAGCTATTGGTGTTTATATATACAACATCCATTGTGAAAACTCAGTTTTTCATTTTTATGAGGGAAATAAAATGAGCATTGTATTACAATAGGAGAGGTACTACCAACAATGGCCATCTGCTTTGTTTCAGTAAAACCTAAATATTTAATAAGTTTAGCATAGCACTAGAAACTAATTTGTTCTTGTTGAAAAACACAAATGTGCCAATATCCCCCCAAAACTTGTGTACTTGCACCAACACATATTCCACATCACATAGTGCAATGCAAAGCAAGGAATGCATAGGCCCAAAAATAACTTTTTGGAAAATAGCGCGTGTTCTTCACTACAGGAAAGTGTTCATAGTAACATAGTAACATAGTAATTTAGGTTGAAAAAAGACACAAGTCCATCAAGTTCAACCCTTCTACCTATCAAAAGGAGTAAAACATGTTAAGTCCAGTATATAATGGGTGCATCTAGATGCGAAAAAACCTGAAGGTCTAGTCAATGAAGAAAGAACTGTAGGCAACTGAGATGTTAACTTTAGGCCTAGGTAGCCGAGTTGGAAAAATGATTCAATGCAACTGAATGGGAGTATTTTTCCAACTCAGCTACTTTGGACTTAAGTTTGAAATTTTCATCTCAATTCCCTTCAGTTCCATGTAATTCTCTCTTTATTGAGTCCACACTGGGAAAGCTGGGTAACCCAGTGATTGTAGAACAGCCAAATATCCAAAAAGAGCATTTGGAGCCAAAGAGAACATCCTTCTATAAAGTAACTTCGTGCATAAATCCAAAGCTAGAGATAGAGAGCAATGATGTCTAGAGGGAGAAAGCAGCCAAAGTGGGTCTCAAACTATGCGCCTGAGAGTGATGAGTGCCATGAAGATGGGCAAAGGAAACATCCTAGAGGGTAGCAGAGGACCCAACCATGTGACCTATACACAGTATAAGCAAAATTGCATGCAAATGCATAAAATAAAGGGATACAGGTATTTATTTTAAAAGTGTCTGTGGCATCTCCCATATATAACATGACCTGTGGCTTGATATGCAAATTAACTAATTTTCACTGGGAAATCTGTCTATCAAGGCACAAGGTGATGTCATATGCAGGTAACACCATAGTCACATTTAAAACGTGTTTTTTTCTTATTTTGTGCATTTGCATTTAATTCTGCTAACACAATTTAGAATAAAGAAATCCCACAACTTTGAATAAATTAAGAACATTGTTAAAACAATGTATAGCTCTTTTTGCATATTTTTTAATTATCGACATTCAGACTCTAACACTGTTTAGGTTGACAGAGTCCCTTTAAGTAAAATGTAAGTCAGTGTAGACCAGAAAATCCTATATAAAATTGTTGTGACTGTGTAAATGTTTTTAATTATCATTATAACATATTACTGCAGTAAAACACCACACGGGAATGTTGCAGCTAGCAAATTAGAATGCTGGTCAGCATGCCCACGTATCTATAAGTTACATTATTTATCTACATTGGTTATTACAATATGGCACACAAAATGTGTCTGGTTAGAACATACAAGTCACTGAACAGATTCCCAAACCCTTTCCTGAAATATATTTAACATCACATTTTAATATGCGACTGCCAAGCTTTATGTAAAACTGGCACCATTAATCAGTTAATAACTGTGATTTAGCATTTCTTTATGAACAGGTCAATTTGATTGTTGGGGGGTTTGTTTACAGATGAATGTATCTCCTACGTTCTTCCAACGGCAAATCTGGACGCTGGGGAGGTCAAGTGTCAGAGCTACGGGACACTGGAGAATAAGATTGGGACGGCAGGATTACATTGAGGAATCCCACTGTCCTGCCAAACTCTACCAAAAAGCAGAACAGAGGAAGAGCTCAGTGGGACATTGGGCCTCAAATCCTGGACTGTCCTGCATAATGCTGGACAGTTGGGAGGCATGGATGAGGCACAGGGCATCTAATCGTCCAAAGAAATGGACAAAATTGATAATAAATCTGATCGGGTACCAACTAGTGGAGTTACAAATTCAAGCAGTAAGATATTCAGTAAGGGTATGGCTAGGTGCCAAATGAGTGTTTTGAAGGGAAAAGCTAATTTCAGAGACACAGGTCATGAGAACATTAAATAAGTGCTCTGAAAAAGACCCCTCATCTTATATACAAGATTCGCCTTATAATTATACCTCATTTGAGTTCTCACTATAAAACTAGGATCCAGGATGCCCAGATCTGCAGAGGATCTGGAACTTCCTCATAGACACCGGGATGTTGTTTGTACGCTGCGCACAGACATCCTCTGCCATATCAGGGCAATAATAAAAGGTGAGTAGAAGAATTGGAATGAAGAGGGACAGAGGAACGAAAAAACTGTAAGGAATACCTTTTTTCAATAACATTTTTATTAAATAGAAAACATTACATTTGAAGTGTATTTTATTAGTGAAAAATTATTTTTCAGAAATGAACATCCAAACTTTGGAAGGTCGCTTTAATGAAAGGGTCATCTTATATTCGGGCAAATGCAGGATGTACAATCATTTCACCTTGGTCTGGTTTTAACAATCTAATTCCTCTGCAAGGTTTTATTATTACATTTCATTTGCTAAAATGCAGGGAACGTCAGCTGTACACAACCTATTCTCTCAGCTGAAAAAATGTTGAAATTCTTCCCATATTTGCAGCTGACTAACTATCGCTCCATTGTTGTGTAGCTGTTTCCGCGTGAAGGAAAGAATCATTCTGTATTGAGGTTGTATAGTGAATTCTACAGCTTCCTCCTGCTGAAGATAGGATCAACTGTAACAATAAACCATAGTTGAGTGAAGACAATATACACTTTCCAAAGCTTTGATGTGAGTTGAAATTCTGTTAGCTTGACAATTTCCTTGAAATCAATTGCTATTTTTGTCCCTGTTACATAAATATATGTTTCATTTTGCTTTAATCTCTGAAAGGGTTACTCAAATATGGGTTGTCAAATCTTGCTTTTTATCAGTACCAAAATCGATGTGTTATCATCTGTTTTGTGGCAAAGAAACACACTAGCACACACAAACATACAAACACGGATTGATTCACTGGCGCACAGCTACAAGCGTGAATTAAAGTTGCACAGGACCATAAAATCTGAAAGTATTTGTAAACGTTAGCTCATTTTGAATAGCAGTATTAACCTAGTACAAGTAATTAATTAACTCATTGTTATATATATATATATATCACACACTTACAGTTACTGATCTCCAATTGTCTAATAATTCTTAAGCATGTGTTTATACTTTTCAATGGGAAATCCAAACTCGTTTATTAACATAAGCAGGTTTGTGGAAACTTTGATGAGTATTTCATTTTTTTCTTATTTCCATATATATGAACCAAATAAGTTCATCAAATCACTGTGTTATCAGTATTCTTTCTCATGATGTTAGCAAATCTTGGTTAATGCAGATTGCATCAGCTTTGGTGTATTCCCTGAGGATGGTTGATTCATACAATAGCCTCCCAGTTAATGTGATTGTGACAATTCTCTGGGGGAATTCGAGATTGCTTGAAATAGGCATAAAACTGCCCTGTCTATTTTTTTGTCTGCTGACAAATTGTATTTCATTTACTGACAGATTGTACATTTTTAGGTTCTTATGCTCACAGTGATTATATAGTTTATTTGTTAAGTATACTATCTAGCTAGAATTAATCAAACGATGTAAGAACATTTATAGACTACAATTCACAGCGGAAATGAAACAAACATATATATAAATGCTATGTTCATGTTAATATAAGTTATATGGGTCTTTTCAGCATGTATATGACTTGAAATTGGAGTTTATGACATATGATTCTAGAGCACACTTAGTCCAAAATAAAAATATAAATACATATATACACAGAAAATAGGCCGTCGCGACCGATGACAAACATCCCCTTGAGGACCAATGATGGTCCTGGACTGTCATAGTAGATCAGATTGTGGAATTGTGGTATACACACTGACATACCAGAATTGGGGTAAAACTGACATGTCTGAAGAACTCTCACCACCCCCCAATAGAGCCGATCACTTTTTATTGCTGTGAAAGCAAATACTTGGTATGACACCTAACGTAGGACAGGTAAAGACTAAGTATAGTAGTAGCAGACTACACATGGTCATTCATCATCTCCAGCCCATCCAGCCCCTGTCCTCTCCACGGCTTTTTTAATTTAAAAAAACAAACGGGGAAAAAATAAATTAAAAAAAATTAAATTAAATTAAAAATAATTTTAAATAAATTATATAAAAATAAAAAGTGACATGTTATACTCAAATTTATACTCAAAATTCAATTATTTTTACTAGTTGGCCAATGCACTTAGACAATCACATGCCAGCTGTTCTAAGTAGTTCCGAACAGTTGCCCACATCTACAATTCCCCCTCTGTAATCAGAGGTCGGGGGGGGGGGGGGGTCACAAACTCTGCAAGATCACACTTTAACACGAATACATTACAATACTTTAACATTTATTTATATAGGGCCAACAGTTTACAAAGTGCTAGATAAAGAGCATAGAGGGGATTACATACAAAGTTAGATGAAAGAGAACAGACTGATACATAAGGTATAGAGCCCTACTCTCAAGCTTATAATGCCATCTTTTATTCTGTTCCTACATTGAGAATATGTCTTCCAGTTGTCCCATTTTACATTTTTTATAGAACATTCTTTTTTTTACTAATCACCAATATGAGCACAGAAAATTTGGTAAAATATCAAAATTTCCTTTCTCATTTAATGAGTAGCACATTGTTTTTTTTTTTTTTTTTTTTTTTTACAAAATCAATTTATTTATTCACTCACTGATTTGGTCAGCTTTACAAGTCTCTTGTCTTTTAGCTTTTTATGCAATATTATAACCTATAGAAGTCTGCAAAGCTCCATCTTAAGCATAATTGAGATATATTAGAATGTTTGACATCATATATGACAATTTGCTGTTTCTAAGTTTTTAAAAATTCCAAGAAAATAATTGGTACCCAAAACATTTTAGTGTACCAGGTCTTGGCTAATTAAATTCCTGTTACTAAATAATTTTAAAGTCTCAGTGGGAGACTAAAGGGAATGCTGATTCAATTTCAATCAAGGAAAGAAGGTTGTGAGGTCTCCCTATGACAGGCTGATTTTGGAAACAGAGTCTATAATTATTTTCTTGGACTTTCAAAAATGAACGTCCATCTTTGTCTATCCATTTTTACATATCTGGAACACTTTCTTAGATGTGTTTGCTTCATACAGCTGCAGTCTGTGATCAGAAGTCAATTTAATCAGCATTAGCAGAGCAAGCAAAAAAAGGAAAGCATTCTGAAATCAAGACGTGAGAGTTTAAAAGAGTTACATCATTCTGGGATAATAACCACGGGTGGAAAAAAAGCTGTTAAAAAGCCTTTGAAAATATAATTTAATCTCCAAACAGTTTCAAGTTACCTTGTGAAGTAAAAGAAAATGTAACAGTTACCACTAATAACATTTTTTTTTCTATTTTCTTAGGGAAAGGGTCAAATGTAGCTGTTGATCTTTATATGTCACTCTCCCTGCAATGCTCTGATTAAATAATGAAAATGGAGGGAAAAGAGAGGCAATAGAAACATCTAAAGACTTTCTCTCATAAACGGCTTGCCATAGAGGACTATGGGAAATATAGTCATATTTTTGACAAATCTCGTACAAGGTATTTATTGCTTGGAGTCATCCAAAACATTCTTAATATTATGTGGTGAACTAAAAATTAGTTCAAACTACTATTGAGCAGCTTGCAAGATACTTAACAGATAACTTTGTTTCTACTATATCATTCTGTCATCTGTTTTATTTCTCACAATCTATCCAGTCGGCTGCTTTATTTACCCATGTATCTTGTTAATTCCTTGGGTCACCTAGCACATTTTCTATGCAAATTCATAAACTAGCGAGTGCATTATTTTCCATCAAACAATCTGTGATTTTTTTTTTAAAATGTACCCAAAATCCAGTGTCATTGTACAAACTTCCTGCCAGTGTCTGTTATATCTTAAACGTTATTATAGTTGTGCAAATCATGAACAAAAAATGTGGAGTATATTCACAAAAAATAAATGGCAAAAATCATGTAGTTATAGCTGTATTGAAAAAAAAAAACATCCAACTTCCCTTTCTACAGGATCAAGATCGCTTCTGCACCACTGAGAGTTTGGCTGATTGGGAATCTGAACTATTCACAGAAGAAAGCTGCAAATAGGGTAGGAAAGAGGAAGCATTAAATCACACAGTAAATAATAGACATGTGCAAAACTAAAATTTTATTTTTGTTTTCGTCCATTCGGACGAAAATGTTATTTATTTCTTCTAAAACGAATTTCGTTCATTACTGCATTCGTTTCAGACTAAATTCGTTCATTATTTTCGTTTCGTTTTATTCGTTCGTACGAAAAAAAAATTGACCTACACATTCCATAAACCGAAAGTCTATAAACCGAAAGACATATCGGTTTATAGACTTTCGGTTTATGGAATGTATGTAATGCTATTGGCTTTCTATAAACCGACTCTATATCGGTTTATAGAAAGCCAATAGGATTACATGCATTCCATAAACCGAAAGTCTATAAGCCGAATGTCTTTCGGTTTATGGAATACATGTAATGTCATTGGTATTCTATAAACCGAAATAGTGTCCCCATTCATAAGAAATTCTTAAGAATGGGGACTCTATTTCGGTTTATAGAAAGCCAATAGAATTACATGTATTACATAAGCCGAAAGGCCTATTTCTCCATATTTGCCTTTGTCCTACTAATTAATCGATGTAACAGAAAGCAAACTGATCTACAATTTTTTCCTGGATTGGATTGGTTCACAAAACTTTTAATTTTAAAATTACTATAAATTTGGGAATAGAATAAATAAGAAAAACATTGATATCCTCATAAAATGTATATGGAGTAAATAAGAAAAAAAAGTCATATATAAATATCACCCCTTAATAAATGTACCCACTTTCAAATATCAATACAAATAAATAAATCAATGCAAATAATAAAGCTATAAATAAAGTACACATGTTTCTTACTTCACCTGTACATACATCTGGGTAGATAATGTTCTAGTCTCAGTATACATTTCAACATTTCATGTACATCTATAGTAAGCATGTGATCACTGTGCATACATATGTTAAGCCCATTATCCCTTTTCCTGGCTGCTCCAATTAACTCAGAGTTCAGGGGTTCACTGGAAAAAAATATATAGCCAAAGAGTTTATGAAAACCGTTTTATAAGTTTGACCTACTTATGGAAAGGTGCATAGATTTCTGTACAGTAAACGTTTGCAAAATAAATGCTGTCAATATTCAAAACATAACTTAATATTAAAGGGGCAGATGGTAAGAAATCTTTGTTAGGCATAACTACATTTATTACATATACGTTATCTCCTGTGTTAGCCTTATTACTTTCTATGAATACAATCATTAAAAAACAGTGGTGCAACTTTTTACTTCTGGTTTCAAAAATTAGTAAATAAGTCCCCTAAGTAATTTCTTTTTTTAGATATATTATGTTTGGTAAGTCTCCCTTTCCCCAAAATAGTTACTCATCATCTCTATTTTTCTTTGATGTTAAAAAACCACACACATGGACATTAATATATGCATAGCTATAAAAGTCCTGCTCATCACAGATGTCTACTATATATTCATGAAGATCTCAGTGGTGCTGTCCATGATGTTTCACATTCTAGGTATGTAAGTTATATGTTAGGAGCTGTTCTGCAATTTTCAGTATATGCCTGTGCATAAGATATACCAGAAGATTTTTAAAAACCATGGAGGGTTGTTCATTCCAATACAAATGGTATCACCCAGCAGACAACTAGATGTCAGTTAGACCTATCTTAAGTTACACACCTACTACACACTGGTGCCACTCCAGTAGTAAAAGGCTTTAGTGAAATCCTACAAACTGGTGGGCCGTATATCAGTGCAGCCGGGGGTACATTTTTGATGACAGAGATGACCGAGGGCCAATTTAGCCACATGGGGTCAAACCAGTCACAAACTGACAACACACTTTGCTGCCATAGCTCATGCCTAACATTGTCTCTGATAAGTAGATGGGACCTGTACAAAGAGTACATAGGAAGAAGAGACTGCTAGCCTGAAAGAGTCTGCTACAGTACTTATAATTATTACCTTGATAGTAACATAGTTTTCTCCAATGGAAACAATGACATGAACATTTATTTCATCATGAAATTTGGATATTTTAATAGGCACACCAACATATATACTATAGATTTACAATATGTGTACTGCTGTGCATAGTAGCTTCCTTACCTGAGAGTAAAGTAAAGTTTTCTACTGGAACAACAATATTCATTTGTCTGTCATATTTGTATACATGTGTATCACAAGATTACAACTGTTTATCTAAACTGAAAGGAATGGTGGCAGAAAAATCTATACATTTTAAAGGTCACAGTTTTGGTTTTTGAAGATTCTTAGTATAAACCTTGCTACATATTTTGAACCATTTCAATCATAGGAATTCATAAATGGTGATAATTGGGTCTATCTGAGTAAAATTTTGTCAGTCTTGGTGGATAGCTTTATCACTGTTGTTTATAAATCATGAAGATATAATTAAAGTTGTTAACAATATGTAGAGTAAGGGTTATATATATATATATATATATATATATATATATATATATATATATATACAGATCCAAACGAAAGCACGCACTCACAGGACTTTTCAATGAAAAAAAGTTGATTCTTTAATAACTCACAGTAACATAGTATCCACATGAGCATATGATCGATGTTTTGGTCCACATAATGTCTTGATAAAGGTCCACAGTGTGGACCGAAACGTCGATCATCAACTTTATTTCATTGCAAAGTCCTGTGAGTGCGTTCTTTCGTTTGGATCTGTATGAGTTTTAGCTGCACAGCACCCGGGCCATTTAACCCATGTCTACCTGTAGCTGAGTGCATCACACCTTGGATTTATATATATATATATATATATATATATATATATATATATACATGCATGTGACAAAATTCCAAGAGACTTTCACTTTTCTTACATGTGGCCTATCCCAAGATAGTAACTCTGTCACTAAGATGCATTAAAAAAACATTGTTAGTTAATCCAAACCTTTTGCAGCAATCTGCTTTAAATTGTTAAATGTGGGTGGTAAGGCATGTATTGGGGTGCAGGGATAAGCCCTGGATAAGAAATGTGGATGAGGGGGCATGTCGTGCAGGGAAGGGGTAAGTCCTGGAAGTGCAATGTGGTTGATGAGGCATGTATTGGGGGACAAGGGTAAATCCTGGATGTAAAATGCAGGTGATGGGACATGTGCTGGTGGCATGGGTAAGTCCTGAATGTGCAATGCGGGTGATGGGGCATGCCCTGGGCTGCATTTAAACCTTGTTGGCATGATATACAGAGACTTGGATTCAATGACTTTGGGAGGGTAGGGTGGCTAGAGGGAGAGGGAGATATAGGGATGGGGGGCCAAGAAATTTTTTCTGAAAATCGCCAAAAAACATTCTAATGGCGACTCTATTCAATTGTTCCTATGTATTACATCATCTTAAAACTCTAGCCTACTTGGAAAATAAAATTAAGTAAAAAGGTCATTGTTTTGTAACTAAATAGTTTAAAGATATGAACATGATAAATAATTAGATTTTTATACTATGACAATAAAGCCTTCAGTGAATTCAAAATATGTTAATTGTGACCACTGACTAAGATTAACACGACGAAGAGAAAATACAGACAAAGCAAGATTATTAATGCATAAATGGTAGCTTGAAACGTGGGTTTTTTTTTTTTTTTTTTTGTACGTTCAATTGAATACATTGTTAAAGTCTATTGGCTCTTTAAGTAAATCAGCAGATGATCATTTCTTTAACTTACATAATCTTGACTTATTATAGTAAGATTAGGAGTAGATTTGATTTGGAGTAGATTTTCACATGTGTGCCCTAATTTAACTCCAGAACACAGTATGACAGGTCTTTCCACTAACACATTTTTTAACTATCCATTTTTTTAAGAAAGAAAAAAAAAAAGGGAGAACATAACAATTCCAAGGATAGGATTAATTGAAAAAGCAGTCCATGAAACAGGAAGCGTTTTACATGCTTTTGGTTGATTATTCCCTGAGGTTATAAAAATAACTCTATGAAATCTCTGATACGTCCCAGCTAATAATTGTTCTTGGCAATGTAGATTCACCATGGCAAGAATGAAAAGACTGTAATAATAAAATCACTCTTTCTCATCTAAGAACTATGGTGTCACATGTCCTCTGGGGTCAGGGATGTTAAGATAATGCACCAAAGAGAAGAAAAGGTGTTTGGAGGTATTATTCCTTCTTGCTGCGAACAAGTTGTTCTTTCCGCACCCCTTGGAGTTATTTTCTTACACAGTTTCTTTTATTATGCCTTTAAGTTTCTGACTGCCCATCACTCCCTTTGAATGCTGGATTATGTTACTGACTAATTTCACTCCACAGGGGAGGGGTGGAATAATGATGTATTATGCATTTTCCATACAGCATACCGTTAACTAAAATGGGCAAACAACATCAAGTACTCTGCACTTGTTATTATATTTGTTTATACATGTCTGTTATTATTTGATCTTTTATATGGGATCATACAATACAATGGATAGGTTATACACACACACACACAAACACACACCCAAAGACACAAGTATATACATATATGATACATGTATTTATAGTATGAACATAGGCATCTTAAAGAAATCTGTCTTTAAAGAAAAAGAATAGTATATAGGAATATCTAGGTAGATCTTGTGTTTTATGGCTTTTCTAAAGAGATGCAGAAATCAGAGGTTGCCACACATGAAGGGGTCAAAATGTCATGTTGTTCTCTTGTATTTTCTTGGTATAGTTTTTCAATTCATGTGCCATTTGGCCTGTCTAGGATGCTCCTTGCATAATATACACTCCTTTCACTGAAAAAATGATGTTCCTGTAAGATGTGCCAAATTCTCTGCTGTATTTGAATACCTAACAATTTACTACTTGGAAACACTTTCTACTGCCCATAATATTCTATAGAAAATGTAACTCAAGATGTGCATCAGAATTTTTAACTGTATCTAAGTTGTTTTAATGAGGCATGATGCTAACTGAGACTTTATGTTAAAACCATCTAACTTATCTGATATTAGTCTACACTGATATGTCTGATCTCTGATCACGCAGCACTAGCTGATTGTAAAGCAGGACAATGCAATATGCTTAACTCCATTTTAAAATGCTAATATGGGACAACAGCTTTTTACAGATTAGATACAATCAAGGGGATTATGTGTTTAAACCAAAATAAAGAAAATGTGAATTTAAATTAATTTTACTTTCCGCTGGTCAATTATAATAATAATGATATCTACAGCTAAGACAAGCATTGATGATCAGGTAAAGTGAGGGTTTTTACTTATATTAGTAACATATTAAATGTATTTGTGACCAAGCATGCTACAGCTCCAATCAGTATATAGTTAGCAAGACACAAATAAGGTACAAGAGAGCACTTATTAATACATAATTAGCCAGTTGTAGCTTCCATCAACATGCAGCTAGCCAAGGGAGACTTAGTACAGTTTGAGTCCCTCAGGATCTACTAGCTAATTCATGTCTAGCATATAAAGAAGACATTAAATACTTTATGCAGTATTAAACATTTCAACCTTAAAGCTACAAGCATCTTTGTTTCTTACATGAAAGCACATCCATTTAGCTTCCTTAACACATTCCCAGTTCACAAAAGACATTTTTTAGATTCCTCCCAATTACACTTTAAACTACATCTTGGTTTGAAGCACTGGGTGCTATTAGTAGTTAGAACTTCAAACTGTTTTGGGGGTAGATTTCACTCTCAAAAAAAAACCCCATTAGCTACAAGAATGAGGGAAAAAAGTTTAAGAAGATAAATCCTAAGAGAACTGCAAGAAATATAAAATATATTTGGAGGTTCAAATGTCTATAGTGCCACATGTAAAATCTTTCACATTTACTGTTGCTTGAGTCCTAAAATTTCTTAAAACCCCTGCATGTTTTAAACACTTTTGACCTTGGTGTAACTTTTACCACTGTGATCTTTGTCATGGAAATTAACTTGCAAAGTATTCTACTGTAATTTGTTTTTATTTTTAAGAGCACCTTTTTTAATGTTAATTAAAGCAAAGATCACATTTTGGGGTAGTAAGTTCTTATCTTTAAATGCGTTGTAGACTTGGCTATTATTTTTTATTTATGTCATTATTAGTAAAAACAAAAAAAAGTGCAAGTCGTAATTCAATTATTGAAATCTATATGCATCAGTGATTCTGACAACATGTCTGCTTCTAGTTGGTGAGCATCTGCAGAACTGTCACAGGAAGGACTAAAAACAATCCAAACAAAGAAATGTGTTGATGGGTTTTTTTTACGTATTTATGTTTATTTTATTTTTTTTTTCAGATCAAATAAGCAAGTTAGTTAAATGCAATTGTAATGTTTACATGCAAAGTGAACAAGAGGTATTGAAAAAAAGCATATGGAGGGAGAATTAAAATGTGTGCTTGTTTTACTCCTAACATAAATATTTGCCCTTCCTAAATATACTTGTCAGTAACCAACACATTATGTTAAGTAGAAACTAGGTGAGTACTTAAAAGGGCTTCAGTTCTCCAATCCAGTTTGGACAAATGTATATAGACCAATGAGAGTCTGATTAGAGAGAAAACTCCCCAAGCCTGCCTCTGTTTCCTTTTTTACCCATGAAGAGGCCCACTGCGTGACCCCCCTTCAATACAAGGTGTGTGGGGACCCCTATACACCACTGGTAAGGAGAAATATGACAATAGACCTCAAGGAGAAGCAGCTAGCATAAGGTTTCCTACCCAATTTGCAAAACAGATCAGTGTATGAGGTCATAGACATTACCGATGCAAGGAATTTTGTTTACACAGGTGAAGTAGCGTTTTGGTGCTCCCCACACCCCCTGTGACCCTGTCTCAATACTCTCAATAAATAAAAAGAAACATATAAAAATACAGTATAAAAAAACTTTGCATCAAATACTGAAAAGGAGTACAACTGTATTATTTATATACATATAGACTCCACTTTAACACAAACATTATTATAAGCACTTCTGTAAGCCGTACTACATAATACTATATAAATAAAGAATAAGCATATTTACCGATTTCCAATGTCCACCTGACTAGGTCACTGGAACAAAAACATATAGTCAGAACCAATATTGCACTGACATAACTTGCTCCAACTCGCCCAGATTTGCACTCAGGTCTTACCCCAGTTGCCATATTTACTCTCAGGACTTACCCCAGCAGCCACATTTGCCATCAGGACATACCACAGTGGCCACATTTGCACTAAGGACATTCCCCAGTGGCCACATTCAGAATTTACCATGGGGGGCATATTTGCCCTCAGGACTTACCCCACCCCACAGATATGCCCTCGGTACTTACCCCAGTGGCCAATTTCGCAGACATACATCTCTCACACTACCATCTTGCCATTCACTCAGAAACACATGTACAAACCCAAATCTTTCAAACTCCCATCCTGCACCTGACTCAAACACACATGTGCAAACCCATCTCTCTCAAACTCCCATACAGCCACTAACTCAGACACCATTTGACAGCTCCCTCCACCCTTGTGCCTTGTGGTAGCACTGGCCCTGGTCATAGACTGAGACCTGAAGATAGAAGATTTTGTCAACAGAACCGGAAGACTTTCTTTACAGTAGGAACAATAAAGGTATGTAATTCACTGAGAAGAGGGGTAATTCTATCAAATACAAAAGATTCTTCTAAAAAAAAAAAAAAATTCTAAAAAAGCAGAACATACTGTGCTACAAGTGTTAATAACAATTAATGTTAATATTTAGAGCTTGTTGAACAAAGGAGAAATCTGATTGTTATTTGGAGTCAAAACAAATGTTTCCCTCTATGAGACTACATACGAAATCACATAAATAAAGTTTTTGGCCCTCCTTTGTATCAACACAGATAGGAAGAAAGTTAACTTAATGTATTTCTTTATTCAATTAAGAGTTTTTTACCAATTTGTACTGTAATCATAAAAGTTGTGCTGATCTTTGGTCTCAGTTAGTGCCGTCTTAATGATTGCCCAGGGGCCCCCGAGTTCTAGGGAGCCCCAATGAGACCTGCCCACAATGTTGCCATTGGCAATTCACACAAAGTCTCGTGTCCCCCATGCAGGCTGTAGTGAGCTGCCACTCATTACAGCCTGCATGATGTCTGGAGACATACTTGTTGGAAGCTCAGGCGACAGGACAGGCAAGTGAAAATTAAAGTCCTGAATGCAAATTGGGGTTTGGGCACAATCCTGAATACAAAGTGTTTTTTGGACCAATTCTGAGTGCATACTGGGTTTGGGGGCCAATCCTGAGTGCATATTGGGTTTTGGGGTCAATCCTGCATGCATACTGGGTTTTGTGGCCAATCCTGAGTGCATACTGGATTTTGGGACAATCCTGAGTGCATACTGGGTTTTGGGGCCAATCCTGAGTAAAAAAAACTGGGTTTTGGGGCCAATCCTGGGTGAAAACTGGGTTTTGGGGCCAATCCTGAGTGCAAACTGGGGTTTGGAGCCAATCCTGAGTACAAAGTGGGTTTTGGGGCCAATCTTGAGTGCAAACTGGGTTTTGGGGCCAATCCTGATTGCAAACTTGATTTGGGGGCCAATCCTGAGTGCACACTGGGTTCTAAATGCAAAGTGGGGTTTGTAGCAATTGCTTAGTGCAAATTGGGGCAATTCCTAAGAGGAAACTGGGTTCTGAGTGCAGTGACACCTTAAATGTTGTTGTTCTCGTGTGTGTGTATGTGTGTGTGAGTGTGCGCATGCATGCGCATAACTAGATATTGTATTTTTTTTTTACTTTGAAAGATTGGAACAGGTTACTGAAAAATTTGAATCCCACTACTAGTTGAGCCCAGCATATAATACTTGCCACAGACCAAATACTGGCATTACAAGTATTGGTTTCGAATTCTCTCTAGAGTGACTACATTGGAGGTTTGCGACAGACTTACCATATTGCCCACATTGCAAGTATTGTTTTGCTTTCTATTGAGGATTTTTTTGTATTAATATTATTTTTTTTTTTATTGCAGTTTATTGTGTTTATTTTTGCAGGATCTCATATTACCAGTATTGTGTATTGATAATACTGTGAGTGGAATAGCACAGCTTCTATTTCTGGGGATGGGACACTTCATCGCGGCTGCTTCCGCGCAGCCGCTTCACCGCCGACTCTACAGCACAAGACAGATCGTCGCTGGAGATTTCATCGCGGGACATTTCATCGCTAAAGGTAAGTATTTTACCGATTTTAGTTTGTTTAGAATTAGGGTTTAGGGGGTTAGAATTATGTTTAGTGTTTAGTGTTAGGAGTTAATTTTACCATTAGGGGTCGGGGGTTAGTATTAGGGTTAGTATTAGGGTTTAGGGGGTTAACTTTAGTATTAGGGGTCGGGGGTTAGTATTAGGGTTAGTATTAGGGTTAGTATTGGGGTTTAGGGGGTTAACTTTAGTCTTAGGGGTCGGGGGTTAGTATTAGGGTTAGTATTAGGGGTTGGGGGTTAGTATTAGGGTTTGGGGGGTTAATTTTAGTATTGGGGTTAATTTTAGTGTTAGTATTGGGGTTTAGTGTTTAGTGTTACTATTGGGGGGGGAATTATTTATTAGGGGGGTTATTTTAGTTTTACTTTTAGATTTGTAAGAGCTGCAGCCGCGGTGAAACGGCCGCGTTATACTTCATTGCTGACAGTTCAGCGTTCTAACTGCCACGCTGAACTGTTAGCGATGAAGATGCGGCGAAGAAGTGTCCTAGACCCTCTATTTCTCTCTTATAGCTCCATTTAAATTATTTTTATTGGTTTTGATTGTTGCATACTTGCTATTTTTCACACAGACGGCTCATGCCCCATATTTTGGAATGTTCTGATATATTGGGAGTATCTGTCTGCACTCCTAAAACTTATTTGGAACAATAGAAATGCCAATTACATTCACATCCATGGAAAGAGGTTAATTAAAGATGCAATAAATTTGCACAAATGAAATGAGATTGGCAGAGTTTTTATCATTATATCAACAAATGTTAAAAATAACTAATAAAACATGTTTTGGTAATTAATCCCACACTGCTCATTCACAATGGAGCATGCAGCATATGACTTTTATCTAATCAGAGTATGCATACATTTTAGCTACAGAGGTTGTGTATCCCTTATCCAAAGATCAAAAATCCTAAATGCCACAAATTCCGTTTTTTTCCCCCAAATGTGGGCCAGTTCGGATAAGGGATACTAACCTTCCTGGCACCCCAGTTGTGAAGCTCATTTGATTCAAACTCCAGGGCGCTGTAAATTTGGAGCAAGTGTGTAGCAATGTAGCAATGTAGTTCCTAGAGCACTGCGATGGGAGGGAGGGACTATAGCTCAATGACAGATCATTTCTACAGCACAGTGGAGCAGGTAATTTCACCAGCTCCACTGCTATAAATCTTCTACATTGCCTAAATACAACATAAGTATCCGTTATCCAAAATGCTGCCCAAGCATTTCGGATAAGGGATACTCAACCTGTATAATCATATTGTAGCCTGTTCAAAATGTTCTCTAGACTTGTCTATTTAAGATAGAGATAAATAATATATTAGTCCTTGTATTGCTAGCTATTGCATTTATATTATTAAATGTTCTGGCAATAAACTAGTTAAGGGCTTTTTCATCACTGGTAAGTGCAATATTAAATTATGCATTTCGGTTAAGTCACCTCATAGCTTTAAAAAAAAAGCAGAGCACTTACATTCAAAAAGTTCATTAGTAAAAAAAAAAAAAAAGCAGAAAGAAAATGTGCCGAAGTAATCAGAATAACATTAGTATCCTTTGCTTAATATTTGTATTGTTTTATATTGTCTGTAAATCCAAGCACACCTTGGGGCGTATTTATCAAGAAAAAATAGTTGGTATTTCAGGAAAAAGTGCTAAAATAGTAGTAGTATCCATGGAAACCAATGGGAAGCTATGGCAGTTTGCTCCAAATGTAGCACTTTTTTTTTTTAAATAGCACCTGTTTTGCCTTGATATCTTTGGCCCCTTATCTCTAAGTAGAAGTGTGACTATTGATGTACATTATTATTTCTCTGTTACAGCAGACATAATTACCAGCCTGCTGGTATGAAACCAGCCAGGTGGCAACCCTGTATGCAAATAATGTTATATGTGACTTGTTATGATAATTTCCATAGCGTCTTCTAGAAATGTGACAAGTGACTTGTTGATGATAATTTTTTAATTACACATAATGCTGTACTACCTCATGTTCTAGTGTGAAAATGTTTTGTCTAATTTTGTTTGTAACTCCCTTCTTATACTCAGTACCAAGCGCTGCGTACATTTGTTGGCACTGTATAAATAAATGGTAATGTAATATACTATTTAGTCCAGCAGTTAAAAGATTATCACAAACAAGTCACTAGTCGCTTTACTCTAGAAAAAGATCACTGTGAGAAGAGTTTGGCAATGGTTAGTAAATATATAGAGTTTGATGCCCACACTTAAACACAACTAGCTAATGGTGAATTGATGACATGAACAAAGTATTCAAATCATGTTATATGTGACTTGCTAAATGTTATGAGTGTCCTCAAAGGATCCTCTTCTATAAATATATGACTAGGGACTTGTTAATTATAATCTTTTAATTGCACATACTGCTGTACTATTTAGTAGTTTGTGTAATTAAAAGATTATCACAAGCAAGTCACTAGGCACATAATTCTAGATAAAGATTACTGTGTCACACTGTGATTGGAGCTGCACTTGCTGTGGTGATAATTTGAGGTGAGGATAGGGGTGGGGTTAGGGGGCCCCCATTGGCTTGCTTTGCCCAGGGACCTCCAATGTTTTAAAGATATCCCTGGTCTCAGTACCCTTTCCTTGCTGAGTAAGTAATCGAATGAGATTTAAATACAATATCTGATACTGAGAATTTTGATAGTTTGCATTCTTTGCACAGGTGTCATTACAACTACCCCAGTACATGATATATGAAGAGTGTATATAGTCTACTATTGCCTTGGCAATGCTGTGTGCATTCATTTTAGTGTGCTGGCCAGGGGAGGGGTAGCACCAGTACTGAGTGCCTCAATGAGGCAGTTTCAACTATAGCAGCCGGAATTTGAGCCCAAAAGAGGTAAGGGCCCTGGAAAGCATATCACAATGGATAGTGTTAAGCAGTTTTGTTTGTAAAATATAGATTTCGTGAAATGTTTGTTAGATCCGTAGATAGGAAAATGTTCAGAACAGAACCATTGACCTTTTGGTTTCATGCTTGAGGCAGTCACATCCTTCTTGCTTTTTTGCAGGTCTTCATTAAACGATTTCTGCTTTTGGCATTAAATCAAATTACAATTTTTTTTAAATATGATCTAATTTTCTGTTATTGAGTTAACTTGAAAATACAATAACAGTTTGTGTGTTGTGATCTACACTATATTTCTTTAGACAAGTTATTTCCTTTTCTAAGTCCATACGAATAAATGCCATGTGAAAATCATCATAGCTACAGCAATAACACGTAATTAACATTTATTCCATATCATTATTTTGCTTTTACAAGCAAAAGCATATGTGTTGAAATTACAAATTACAATGAAATGCTACGGTATCATAGATTAAACAAATACAAACCATTCTCATAAAATGTTCCTTGCATTAAATGGCTATATATACAGCCTCCATGTGCAGCATTATGAGGAAGTAGAGATTTTATTATGTCAGTGTTCTATCCCTGTGTTAACAGTGGGAGCTCTGAGATCTACATGGCTCAAGGCAAATGCTTAAAAGTAGAGCTTTAAAAATATCATAAGGTAATATGGCTTTTTTCTACCCGTTTTTTTTGTTTCCAGTGTCCCCAATGTTTTTGTTTCAATTGTATCTATTGACTCAAGCTCCCCACAGGCTCATTTCTGCACTGGTCCTCTTTTATATCGTTAGTTTTTAATTTAGGTTTAGTATTGCTCCCATCAAGCCACTGGCTTCCTCTGCTCTAGTTCCCAAGCATCACCGCTGTGTTGAAACAGCATGAACCTTAATACAATCATGTTGGTAAAAACTGGGCCAACATCAGCAGTATGAACTCATTACTTAGGCTGCTTAATATTACATCTTCACAGTATCCTGCTGTCAAGTCATTCACAAGCTTGTATGTTCAGAACATCATTTGGCAAGGTTAAGCCTGGCATAAGAAAATGTTAAAGAGTTGATCACTAACTAGGAGCAACATATTTTAAAAGACATGACCAGAAGATTAAGATTCTCATGCCAGGCAGCTTTCTTTGTGGCTTGAACCCACGACGCTTAGATTAAGAGTCTCATGCTCTAACGACTGAGCTAGCCAGGCTTCTTCATTAGTGCAAGTCCATGAGTGGAAATCCGTTAATCTGTTGACTTTTGCATCGATGGATTCAACTTTCCACGGTAAAATCACTGACGTCTTTTGTAAAAGGCATTTTAAAAAAGATCTGTTTCGCCCAACGTGGGGCTCGAACCCACGACACTGAGATTAAGAGTCTCATGCTCTACCGACTGAGCTAGACAGGCTTCTTCGTTAGTGCAAGTCCAAGAGTGGAAATCCGTTAATCTGTTGACTTTTGCATTGATGGATTCAACTTTCCACGGTAAAATCACTGACGTCTTTTGTAAAAGGCGTGTAAAAAAGATCTGTTTCGCCCAACGTGGGGCTCGAACCCACGACCCTGAGATTAAGAGTCTCATGCTCTACCGACTGAGATAGCAAGGCTTCTTCGTTAGTGCAAGTCCATGAGTAAAAATCCGTTAATCTGTTGACTTTTGCATTGATGGATTCAACTTTCCACGGTAAAATCACTGACGTCTTTTGTAAAAGGCATGTAAATAAGTTCTGTTTCGCCCAACGTGGGGCTCGAACCGACGACACTGAGATTAAGAGTCTCATGCTCTACCGACTGAGCTAGCCAGGCTTCTTCAATAGTGCAAGTCCATGAGTGGAAATCCGTTAATCTGTTGACTTTTGCATCGATGGATTCAACTTTCCACGGTAAAATCACTGACGTCTTTTGTAAAAGGCATGTAAAAAAGATCTGTTTCGCCCAACGTGGGGCTCGAACCCACGACCCTGAGATTAAGAGTCTCATGCTCTACCGACTGAGCTAGCCAGGCTTCTTCGTTAGTGCAAGTCCATGAGTGGAAATCCGTTAATCTGTTGACTTTTGCATTGATGGATTCAACTTTCCACGGTAAAATCACTGACGTCTTTTGTAAAAGGCATGTAAAAAAGATCTGTTTCGCCCAACGTGGGGCTCGAACCCACGACCCTGAGATTAAGAGTCTCATGCTCTACCGACTGAGATAGCAAGGCTTCTTCGTTAGTGCAAGTCCATGAGTAAAAATCCGTTAATCTGTTGACTTTTGCATTGATGGATTCAACTTTCCACGGTAAAATCACTCACGTTTTTTGTAAAAGGCATGTAAAAAAGATCTGTTTCGCCCAACGTGGGGCTCGAACCCACGACCCTGAGATTAAGAGTCTCATGCTCTACCGACTGAGCTAGCCAGGCTTCTTCGTTAGTGCAAGTCCATGAGTGGAAATCCGTTAATCTGTTGACTTTTGCATCGATGGATTCAACTTTCCACGGTAAAATCACTGACGTCTTTTGTAAAAGGCATGTAAAAAAGATCTGTTTCGCCCAACGTGGGGCTCGAACCCACGACCCTGAGATTAAGAGTCTCATGCTCTACCGACTGAGCTAGCCAGGCTTCTTCGTTAATGCAAGTCCAAGAGTGGAAATCCGTTAATCTGTTGACTTTTGCATTGATGGATTCAACTTTCCACGGTAAAATCACTGACGTCTTTTGTAAAAGGCATGTAAAAAAGATCTGTTTCGCCCAACGTGGGGCTCGAACCGACGACACTGAGATTAAGAGTCTCATGCGCTACCGACTGAGCTAGCCAGGCTTCTTCGTTAGTGCAAGTCCATGAGTGGAAATCCGTTAATCTGTTGACTTTTGCATTGATGGATTCAACTTTCCACGGTAAAATCACTGACGTCTTTTGTAAAAGGCATGTAAAAAAGATCTGTTTCGCCCAACGTGGGGCTCGAACCGACGACACTGAGATTAAGAGTCTCATGCTCTACCGACTGAGCTAGCCAGGCTTCTTCGTTAGTGCAAGTCCATGAGTGGAAATCCGTTAATCTGTTGACTTCTGCATTGATGGATTCAACTTTCCACGGTAAAATCACTGACGTCTTTTGTAAAAGGCATGTAAAAATTTTCTGTTTCGCCCAACGTGGGGCTCGAACCGACGACACTGAGATTAAGAGTCTCATGCTCTACCGACTGAGCTAGCCAGGCTTCTTCGTTAGTGCAAGTCCATGAGTGGAAATCCGTTAATCTGTTGACTTTTGCATTGATGGATTCAACTTTCCACGGTAAAATCACTGACGTCTTTTGTAAAAGGCATGTAAAAAAGATCTGTTTCGCCCAACGTGGGGCTCGAACCCACGACCCTGAGATTAAGAGTCTCATGCTCTACCGACTGAGATAGCAAGGCTTCTTCGTTAGTGCAAGTCCATGAGTAAAAATCCGTTAATCTGTTGACTTTTGCATTGATGGATTCAACTTTCCACGGTAAAATCACTGACGTTTTTTGTAAAAGGCATGTAAAAAAGTTCTGTTTCGCCCAACGTGGGGCTCGAACCCACGACCCTGAGATTAAGAGTCTCATGCTCTACCGACTGAGCTAGCCAGGCTTCTTCGTTAGTGCAAGTCCATGAGTGGAAATCCGTTAATCTGTTGACTTTTGCATCGATGGATTCAACTTTCCACGGTAAAATCACTGACGTCTTTTGTAAAAGGCATGTAAAAAAGATCTGTTTCGCCCAACGTGGGGCTCGAACCCACGACCCTGAGATTAAGAGTCTCATGCTCTACCGACTGAGCTAGCCAGGCTTCTTCGTTAGTGCAAGTCCATGAGTGGAAATCCGTTAATCTGTTGACTTCTGCATTGATGGATTCAACTTTCCACGGTAAAATCACTGACGTCTTTTGTAAAAGGCATGTAAAAATTTTCTGTTTCGCCCAACGTGGGGCTCGAACCGACGACACTGAGATTAAGAGTCTCATGCTCTACCGACTGAGCTAGCCAGGCTTCTTCGTTAGTGCAAGTCCATGAGTGGAAATCCGTTAATCTGTTGACTTTTGCATTGATGGATTCAACTTTCCACGGTAAAATCACTGACGTCTTTTGTAAAAGGCATGTAAAAAAGATCTGTTTCGCCCAACGTGGGGCTCGAACCCACGACCCTGAGATTAAGAGTCTCATGCTCTACCGACTGAGATAGCAAGGCTTCTTCGTTAGTGCAAGTCCATGAGTAAAAATCCGTTAATCTGTTGACTTTTGCATTGATGGATTCAACTTTCCACGGTAAAATCACTGACGTTTTTTGTAAAAGGCATGTAAAAAAGTTCTGTTTCGCCCAACGTGGGGCTCGAACCCACGACCCTGAGATTAAGAGTCTCATGCTCTACCGACTGAGCTAGCCAGGCTTCTTCGTTAGTGCAAGTCCATGAGTGGAAATCCGTTAATCTGTTGACTTTTGCATCGATGGATTCAACTTTCCACGGTAAAATCACTGACGTCTTTTGTAAAAGGCATGTAAAAAAGATCTGTTTCGCCCAACGTGGGGCTCGAACCCACGACACTGAGATTAAGAGTCTCATGCTCTACCGACTGAGCTAGCCAGGCTTCTTCGTTAGTGCAAGTCCAAGAGTGGAAATCCGTTAATCTGTTGACTTTTGCATGGATGGATTAAACTTTCCACGGTAAAATCACTGCCGTCTTTTGTAAAAGGCATGTAAAAAAGATCTGTTTCGACCAACGTGGGGCTCGAACCCACGACCCTGAGATTAAGAGTCTCATGCTCTACCGACTGAGCTAGCCAGGCTTCTTGGTTAGTGCAAGTCCAAGAGTGGAAATCCGTTAATCTGTTGACTTTTGCATTGATGGATTCAACTTTCCACGGTAAAATCACTGACGTCTTTTGTAAAAGGCATGTAAAAAAGATCTGTTTCGCCCAACGTGGGGCTCGAACCCACGACCCTGAGATTAAGATTCTCATGCTCTACCGACTGAGCTAGCCAGGCTTCTTCGTTAGTGCAAGTCCAAGAGTGGAAATCCGTTAATCTGTTGACTTTTGCATGGATGGATTCAACTTTCCACGGTAAAATCACTGCCGTCTTTTGTAAAAGTCATGTAAAAAAGATCTGTTTCGCCCAACGTGGGGCTCGAACCCACGACCCTGAGATTAAGATTCTCATGCTCTACCGACTGAGCTAGCCAGGCTTCTTCGTTAGTGCAAGTCCAAGAGTGGAAATCCGTTAATCTGTTGACTTTTGCATTGATGGATTCAACTTTCCACGGTAAAATCACTGACGTCTTTTGTAAAAGGCATGTAAAAAAGATCTGTTTCGCCCAACGTGGGGCTCGAACCCACGACCCTGAGATTAAGATTCTCATGCTCTACCGACTGAGCTAGCCAGGCTTCTTCGTTAGTGCAAGTCCAAGAGTGGAAATCCGTTAATCTGTTGACTTTTGCATGGATGGATTCAACTTTCCACGGTAAAATCACTGCCGTCTTTTGTAAAAGGCATGTAAAAAAGATCTGTTTCGCCCAACGTGGGGCTCGAACCCACGACCCTGAGATTAAGATTCTCATGCTCTACCGACTGAGCTAGCCAGGCTTCTTCGTTAGTGCAAGTCCAAGAGTGGAAATCCGTTAATCTGTTGACTTTTGCATGGATGGATTCAACTTTCCACGGTAAAATCACTGCCGTCTTTTGTAAAAGGCATGTAAAAAAGATCTGTTTCGACCAACGTGGGGCTCGAACCCACGACCCTGAGATTAAGAGTCTCATGCTCTACCGACTGAGCTAGCCAGGCTTCTTGGTTAGTGCAAGTCCAAGAGTGGAAATCCGTTAATCTGTTGACTTTTGCATTGATGGATTCAACTTTCCACGGTAAAATGTCTGACGTCTTTTGTAAAAGGCATGTAAAAAAGATCTGTTTCGCCCAACGTGGGGCTCGAACCCACGACCGTGAGATTAAGATTCTCATGCTCTACCGACTGAGCTAGCCAGGCTTCTTCGTTAGTGCAAGTCCAAGAGTGGAAATCCGTTAATCTGTTGACTTTTGCATGGATGGATTCAACTTTCCACGGTAAAATCACTGCCGTCTTTTGTAAAAGTCATGTAAAAAAGATCTGTTTCGCCCAACGTGGGGCTCGAACCCACGACCCTGAGATTAAGATTCTCATGCTCTACCGACTGAGCTAGCCAGGCTTCTTCGTTAGTGCAAGTCCAAGAGTGGAAATCCGTTAATCTGTTGACTTTTGCATGGATGGATTCAACTTTCCACGGTAAAATCACTGCCGTCTTTTGTAAAAGGCATGTAAAAAAGATCTGTTTCGCCCAACGTGGGGCTCGAACCCACGACCCTGAGATTAAGAGTCTCATGCTCTACCGACTGAGCTAGCCAGGCTTCTTCGTTAGTGCAAGTCCAAGAGTGGAAATCCGTTAATCTGTTGACTTTTGCATGGATGGATTCAACTTTCCACGGTAAAATCAATGACGTCTTTTGTAAAAGGCATGTAAAAAAGATCTGTTTCGCCCAACGTGGGGCTCGAACCCACGACCCTGAGATTAAGAGTCTCATGCTCTACCGACTGAGCTAGCCAGGCTTCTTCGTTAGTGCAAGTCCAAGAGTGGAAATCCGTTAATCTGTTGACTTTTGCATTGATGGATTCAACTTTCCACGGTAAAATCAATGACGTCTTTTGTAAAAGGCATGTAAAAAAGATCTGTTTCGCCCAACGTGGGGCTCGAACCCACGACCCTGAGATTAAGAGTCTCATGCTCTACCGACTGAGCTAGCCAGGCTTCTTCGTTAGTGCAAGTCCATGAGTGGAAATCCGTTAATCTGTTGACTTTTGCATCGATGGATTCAACTTTCCACGGTAAAATCACTGACGTCTTTTGTAAAAGGCATGTAAAAAAGATCTGTTTCGCCCAACGTGGGGCTCGAACCCACGACACTGAGATTAAGAGTCTCATGCTCTACCGACTGAGCTAGCCAGGCTTCTTCGTTAGTGCAAGTCCAAGAGTGGAAATCCGTTAATCTGTTGACTTTTGCATGGATGGATTCAACTTTCCACGGTAAAATCACTGCCGTCTTTTGTAAAAGGCATGTAAAAAAGATCTGTTTCGACCAACGTGGGGCTCGAACCCACGACCCTGAGATTAAGAGTCTCATGCTCTACCGACTGAGCTAGCCAGGCTTCTTGGTTAGTGCAAGTCCAAGAGTGGAAATCCGTTAATCTGTTGACTTTTGCATTGATGGATTCAACTTTCCACGGTAAAATCACTGACGTCTTTTGTAAAAGGCATGTAAAAAAGATCTGTTTCGCCCAACGTGGGGCTCGAACCCACGACACTGAGATTAAGATTCTCATGCTCTACCGACTGAGCTAGCCAGGCTTCTTCGTTAGTGCAAGTCCAAGAGTGGAAATCCGTTAATCTGTTGACTTTTGCATGGATGGATTCAACTTTCCACGGTAAAATCACTGCCGTCTTTTGTAAAAGGCATGTAAAAAAGATCTGTTTCGCCCAACGTGGGGCTCGAACCCACGACCCTGAGATTAAGATTCTCATGCTCTACCGACTGAGCTAGCCAGGCTTCTTCGTTAGTGCAAGTCCAAGAGTGGAAATCCGTTAATCTGTTGACTTTTGCATGGATGGATTCAACTTTCCACGGTAAAATCACTGCCGTCTTTTGTAAAAGGCATGTAAAAAAGATCTGTTTCGACCAACGTGGGGCTCGAACCCACGACCCTGAGATTAAGAGTCTCATGCTCTACCGACTGAGCTAGCCAGGCTTCTTGGTTAGTGCAAGTCCAAGAGTGGAAATCCGTTAATCTGTTGACTTTTGCATTGATGGATTCAACTTTCCACGGTAAAATCACTGACGTCTTTTGTAAAAGGCATGTAAAAAAGATCTGTTTCGCCCAACGTGGGGCTCGAACCCACGACCCTGAGATTAAGATTCTCATGCTCTACCGACTGAGCTAGCCAGGCTTCTTCGTTAGTGCAAGTCCAAGAGTGGAAATCCGTTAATCTGTTGACTTTTGCATGGATGGATTCAACTTTCCACGGTAAAATCACTGACGTCTTTTGTAAAAGGCATGTAAAAAATATCTGTTTCGCCCAATGTGGGGCTCGAACCCACGACCCTGAGATTAAGAGTCTCATGCTCTACCGACTGAGCTAGCCAGGCTTCTTCGTTAGTGCAAGTCCAAGAGTGGAAATCCGTTAATCTGTTGACTTTTGCATGGATGGATTCAACTTTCCACGGTAAAATCAATGACGTCTTTTGTAAAAGGCATGTAAAAAAGATCTGTTTCGCCCAACGTGGGGCTCGAACCCACGACCCTGAGATTAAGAGTCTCATGCTCTACCGACTGAGCTAGCCAGGCTTCTTCGTTAGTGCAAGTCCAAGAGTGGAAATCCGTTAATCTGTTGACTTTTGCATGGATGGATTCAACTTTCCACGGTAAAATCACTGACGTCTTTTGTAAAAGGCATGTAAAAAATATCTGTTTCGCCCAACGTGGGGCTCGAACTCACGACCCTGAGATTAAGAGTCTCATGCTCTACCGACTGAGCTAGCCAGGCTTCTTCGTTAGTGCAAGTCCAAGAGTGGAAATCCGTTAATCTGTTGACTTTTGCATCGATGGATTCAACTTTCCACGGTAAAATCACTGACGTCTTTTGTAAAAGGCATGTAAAAAATATCTGTTTCGCCCAACGTGGGGCTCGAACTCACGACCCTGAGATTAAGAGTCTCATGCTCTACCGACTGAGCTAGCCAGGCTTCTTCGTTAGTGCAAGTCCAAGAGTGGAAATCCGTTAATCTGTTGACTTTTGCATGGATGGATTCAACTTTCCACGGTAAAATCAATGACGTCTTTTGTAAAAGGCATGTAAAAAAGATCTGTTTCGCCCAACGTGGGGCTCGAACCCACGACCCTGAGATTAAGAGTCTCATGCTCTACCGACTGAGCTAGCCAGGCTTCTTCGTTAGTGCAAGTCCAAGAGTGGAAATCCGTTAATCTGTTGACTTTTGCATGGATGGATTCAACTTTCCACGGTAAAATCACTGACGTCTTTTGTAAAAGGCATGTAAAAAATATCTGTTTCGCCCAACGTGGGGCTCGAACTCACGACCCTGAGATTAAGAGTCTCATGCTCTACCGACTGAGCTAGCCAGGCTTCTTCGTTAGTGCAAGTCCAAGAGTGGAAATCCGTTAATCTGTTGACTTTTGCATCGATGGATTCAACTTTCCACGGTAAAATCACTGACGTCTTTTGTAAAAGGCATGTAAAAAATATCTGTTTCGCCCAACGTGGGGCTCGAACTCACGACCCTGAGATTAAGAGTCTCATGCTCTACCGGCTGAGCTAGCCAGGCTTCTTCGTTAGTGCAAGTCCAAGAGTGGAAATCCGTTAATCTGTTGACTTTTGCATCGATGGATTCAACTTTCCACGGTAAAATCACTGACGTCTTTTGTAAAATGCATGTAAAAAAGATCTGTTTCGCCCAACGTGGGGCTCGAACTGACGACACTGAGATTAAGAGTCTCATGCTCTACCGACTGAGCTAGCCAGGCTTCTTCAATAGTGCAAGTCCATGAGTGGAAATCCGTTAATCTGTTGACTTTTGCATCGATGGATTCAACTTTCCACGGTAAAATCACTGACGTCTTTTGTAAAAGGCATGTAAAAAAGATCTGTTTCGCCCAACGTGTGGCTCGAACCCACGACCCTGAGATTAAGAGTCTCATGCTCTACCGACTGAGCTAGCCAGGCTTCTTCGTTAGTGCAAGTCCAAGAGTGGAAGTCCGTTAATCTGTTGACTTTTGCATGGATGGATTCAACTTTCCACGGTAAAATCAATGACGTCTTTTGTAAAAGGCATGTAAAAAAGATCTGTTTCGCCCAACGTGGGGCTCGAACCCACGACCCTGAGATTAAGAGTCTCATGCTCTACCGACTGAGCTAGCCAGGCTTCTTGGTTAGTGCAAGTCCAAGAGTGGAAATCCGTTAATCTGTTGACTTTTGCATTGATGGATTCAACTTTCCACGGTAAAATCACTGACGTCTTTTGTAAAAGGCATGTAAAAAAGATCTGTTTCGCCCAACGTGGGGCTCGAACCCACGACCCTGAGATTAAGATTCTCATGCTCTACCGACTGAGCTAGCCAGGCTTCTTCGTTAGTGCAAGTCCAAGAGTGGAAATCCGTTAATCTGTTGACTTTTGCATGGATGGATTCAACTTTCCACGGTAAAATCACTGACGTCTTTTGTAAAAGGCATGTAAAAAATATCTGTTTCGCCCAATGTGGGGCTCGAACCCACGACCCTGAGATTAAGAGTCTCATGCTCTACCGACTGAGCTAGCCAGGCTTCTTCGTTAGTGCAAGTCCAAGAGTGGAAATCCGTTAATCTGTTGACTTTTGCATGGATGGATTCAACTTTCCACGGTAAAATCAATGACGTCTTTTGTAAAAGGCATGTAAAAAAGATCTGTTTCGCCCAACGTGGGGCTCGAACCCACGACCCTGAGATTAAGAGTCTCATGCTCTACCGACTGAGCTAGCCAGGCTTCTTCGTTAGTGCAAGTCCAAGAGTGGAAATCCGTTAATCTGTTGACTTTTGCATGGATGGATTCAACTTTCCACGGTAAAATCACTGACGTCTTTTGTAAAAGGCATGTAAAAAATATCTGTTTCGCCCAACGTGGGGCTCGAACTCACGACCCTGAGATTAAGAGTCTCATGCTCTACCGACTGAGCTAGCCAGGCTTCTTCGTTAGTGCAAGTCCAAGAGTGGAAATCCGTTAATCTGTTGACTTTTGCATCGATGGATTCAACTTTCCACGGTAAAATCACTGACGTCTTTTGTAAAAGGCATGTAAAAAATATCTGTTTCGCCCAACGTGGGGCTCGAACTCACGACCCTGAGATTAAGAGTCTCATGCTCTACCGACTGAGCTAGCCAGGCTTCTTCGTTAGTGCAAGTCCAAGAGTGGAAATCCGTTAATCTGTTGACTTTTGCATGGATGGATTCAACTTTCCACGGTAAAATCAATGACGTCTTTTGTAAAAGGCATGTAAAAAAGATCTGTTTCGCCCAACGTGGGGCTCGAACCCACGACCCTGAGATTAAGAGTCTCATGCTCTACCGACTGAGCTAGCCAGGCTTCTTCGTTAGTGCAAGTCCAAGAGTGGAAATCCGTTAATCTGTTGACTTTTGCATGGATGGATTCAACTTTCCACGGTAAAATCACTGACGTCTTTTGTAAAAGGCATGTAAAAAATATCTGTTTCGCCCAACGTGGGGCTCGAACTCACGACCCTGAGATTAAGAGTCTCATGCTCTACCGACTGAGCTAGCCAGGCTTCTTCGTTAGTGCAAGTCCAAGAGTGGAAATCCGTTAATCTGTTGACTTTTGCATCGATGGATTCAACTTTCCACGGTAAAATCACTGACGTCTTTTGTAAAAGGCATGTAAAAAATATCTGTTTCGCCCAACGTGGGGCTCGAACTCACGACCCTGAGATTAAGAGTCTCATGCTCTACCGGCTGAGCTAGCCAGGCTTCTTCGTTAGTGCAAGTCCAAGAGTGGAAATCCGTTAATCTGTTGACTTTTGCATCGATGGATTCAACTTTCCACGGTAAAATCACTGACGTCTTTTGTAAAATGCATGTAAAAAAGATCTGTTTCGCCCAACGTGGGGCTCGAACTGACGACACTGAGATTAAGAGTCTCATGCTCTACCGACTGAGCTAGCCAGGCTTCTTCAATAGTGCAAGTCCATGAGTGGAAATCCGTTAATCTGTTGACTTTTGCATCGATGGATTCAACTTTCCACGGTAAAATCACTGACGTCTTTTGTAAAAGGCATGTAAAAAAGATCTGTTTCGCCCAACGTGTGGCTCGAACCCACGACCCTGAGATTAAGAGTCTCATGCTCTACCGACTGAGCTAGCCAGGCTTCTTCGTTAGTGCAAGTCCAAGAGTGGAAGTCCGTTAATCTGTTGACTTTTGCATGGATGGATTCAACTTTCCACGGTAAAATCAATGACGTCTTTTGTAAAAGGCATGTAAAAAAGATCTGTTTCGCCCAACGTGGGGCTCGAACCCACGACCCTGAGATTAAGAGTCTCATGCTCTACCGACTGAGCTAGCCAGGCTTCTTCGTTAGTGCAAGTCCAAGAGTGGAAATCCGTTAATCTGTTGACTTTTGCATGGATGGATTCAACTTTCCACGGTAAAATAACTGACGTCTTTTGTAAAAGGCATGTAAAAAATATCTGTTTCGCCCAACGTGGGGCTCGAACCCACGACCCTGAGATTAAGAGTCTCATGCTCTACCGACTGAGCTAGCCAGGCTTCTTCGTTAGTGCAAGTCCAAGAGTGGAAATCCGTTAATCTGTTGACTTTTGCATGGATGGATTCAACTTTCCACGGTAAAATCACTGACGTCTTTTGTAAAAGGCATGTAAAAAATATCTGTTTCGGCCAATGTGGGGCTCGAACCCACGACCCTGAGATTAAGAGTCTCATGCTCTACCGACTGAGCTAGCCAGGCTTCTTCGTTAGTGCAAGTCCAAGAGTGGAAATCCGTTAATCTGTTGACTTTTGCATGGATGGATTCAACTTTCCACGGTAAAATCACTGACGTCTTTTGTAAAAGGCATGTAAAAAAGATCTGTTTCGCCCAACGTGGGGCTCGAACCCACGACCCTGAGATTAAGAGTCTCATGCTCTACCGACTGAGCTAGCCAGGCTTCTTCGTTAGTGCAAGTCCAAGAGTGGAAATCCGTTAATCTGTTGACTTTTGCATGGATGGATTCAACTTTCCACGGTAAAATCACTGACGTCTTTTGTAAAAGGCATGTAAAAAATATCTGTTTCGCCCAATGTGGGGCTCGAACCCACGACCCTGAGATTAAGAGTCTCATGCTCTACCGACTGAGCTAGCCAGGCTTCTTCGTTAGTGCAAGTCCAAGAGTGGAAATCCGTTAATCTGTTGACTTTTGCATGGATGGATTCAACTTTCCACGGTAAAATCACTGACGTCTTTTGTAAAAGGCATGTAAAAAAGATCTGTTTCGCCCAACGTGGGGCTCGAACCCACGACCCTGAGATTAAGAGTCTCATGCTCTACCGACTGAGCTAGCCAGGCTTCTTCGTTAGTGCAAGTCCAAGAGTGGAAATCCGTTAATCTGTTGACTTTTGCATGGATGGATTCAACTTTCCACGGTAAAATCAATGACGTCTTTTGTAAAAGGCATGTAAAAAAGATCTGTTTCGCCCAACGTGGGGCTCGAACCCACGACCCTGAGATTAAGAGTCTCATGCTCTACCGACTGAGCTAGCCAGGCTTCTTCGTTAGTGCAAGTCCAAGAGTGGAAATCCGTTAATCTGTTGACTTTTGCATGGATGGATTCAACTTTCCACGGTAAAATCAATGACGTCTTTTGTAAAAGGCTCGAACCCACGACCCTGAGATTAAGAGTCTCATGCTCTACCGACTGAGCTAGCCAGGCTTCTTCGTTAGTGCAAGTCTAAGAATGGAAATCCGTTAATCTGTTGACTTTTGCATGGATGGATTCAACTTTCCACGGTAAAATCACTGACGTCTTTTGTAAAAGGCATGTAAAAAATATCTGTTTCGCCCAACGTGGGGCTCGAACCCACGACCCTGAGATTAAGAGTCTCATGCTCTACCGACTGAGCTAGCCAGGCTTCTTCGTTAGTGCAAGTCCAAGAGTGGAAATCCGTTAATCTGTTGACTTTTGCATCGATGGATTCAACTTTCCACGGTAAAATCACTGACGTCTTTTGTAAAAGGCATGTAAAAAATATCTGTTTCGCCCAACGTGGGGCTCGAACCCACGACCCTGAGATTAAGAGTCTCATGCTCTACCGACTGAGCTAGCCAGGCTTCTTCGTTAGTGCAAGTCCAAGAGTGGAAATCCGTTAATCTGTTGACTTTTGCATGGATGGATTCAACTTTCCACGGTAAAATCACTGACGTCTTTTGTAAAAGGCATGTAAAAAATATCTGCTTCGCCCAACGTGGGGCTCGAACCCACGACCCTGAGATTAAGAGTCTCATGCTCTACCGACTGAGCTAGCCAGGCTTCTTCGTTAGTGCAAGTCCAAGAGTGGAAATCCGTTAATCTGTTGACTTTTGCATGGATGGATTCATCTTTCCACGGTAAAATCAATGACGTCTTTTGTAAAAGGCATGTAAAAAAGATCTGTTTCGCCCAACGTGGGGCTCGAACCCACGACCCTGAGATTAAGAGTCTCATGCTCTACCGACTGAGCTAGCCAGGCTTCTTCGTTAGTGCAAGTCCAAGAGTGGAAATCCGTTAATCTGTTGACTTTTGCATGGATGGATTCAACTTTCCACGGTAAAATCACTGACGTCTTTTGTAAAAGGCATGTAAAAAAGATCTGTTTCGCCCAACGTGGGGCTCGAACCCACGACCCTGAGATTAAGAGTCTCATGCTCTACCGACTGAGCTAGCCAGGCTTCTTCGTTAGTGCAAGTCCAAGAGTGGAAATCCGTTAATCTGTTGACTTTTGCATGGATGGATTCAACTTTCCACGGTAAAATCACTGACGTCTTTTGTAAAAGGCATGTAAAAAATATCTGTTTCGCCCAACGTGGGGCTCGAACTCACGACCCTGAGATTAAGAGTCTCATGCTCTACCGACTGAGCTAGCCAGGCTTCTTCGTTAGTGCAAGTCCAAGAGTGGAAATCCGTTAATCTGTTGACTTTTGCATCGATGGATTCAACTTTCCACGGTAAAATCACTGACGTCTTTTGTAAAAGGCATGTAAAAAATATCTGTTTCGCCCAACGTGGGGCTCGAACCCACGACCCTGAGATTAAGAGTCTCATGCTCTACCGACTGAGCTAGCCAGGCTTCTTCGTTAGTGCAAGTCCAAGAGTGGAAGTCCGTTAATCTGTTGACTTTTGCATGGATGGATTCAACTTTCCACGGTAAAATCAATGACGTCTTTTGTAAAAGGCATGTAAAAAAGATCTGTTTCGCCCAACGTGGGGCTCGAACCCACGACCCTGAGATTAAGAGTCTCATGCTCTACCGACTGAGCTAGCCAGGCTTCTTCGTTAGTGCAAGTCCAAGAGTGGAAATCCGTTAATCTGTTGACTTTTGCATGGATGGATTCAACTTTCCACGGTAAAATAACTGACGTCTTTTGTAAAAGGCATGTAAAAAATATCTGTTTCGCCCAACGTGGGGCTCGAACCCACGACCCTGAGATTAAGAGTCTCATGCTCTACCGACTGAGCTAGCCAGGCTTCTTCGTTAGTGCAAGTCCAAGAGTGGAAATCCGTTAATCTGTTGACTTTTGCATGGATGGATTCAACTTTCCACGGTAAAATCACTGACGTCTTTTGTAAAAGGCATGTAAAAAATATCTGTTTCGCCCAACGTGGGGCTCGAACTCACGACCCTGAGATTAAGAGTCTCATGCTCTACCGACTGAGCTAGCCAGGCTTCTTCGTTAGTGCAAGTCCAAGAGTGGAAATCCGTTAATCTGTTGACTTTTGCATCGATGGATTCAACTTTCCACGGTAAAATCACTGACGTCTTTTGTAAAAGGCATGTAAAAAATATCTGTTTCGCCCAACGTGGGGCTCGAACTCACGACCCTGAGATTAAGAGTCTCATGCTCTACCGACTGAGCTAGCCAGGCTTCTTCGTTAGTGCAAGTCCAAGAGTGGAAATCCGTTAATCTGTTGACTTTTGCATCGATGGATTCAACTTTCCACGGTAAAATCACTGACGTCTTTTGTAAAATGCATGTAAAAAAGATCTGTTTCGCCCAACGTGGGGCTCGAACTGACGACACTGAGATTAAGAGTCTCATGCTCTACCGACTGAGCTAGCCAGGCTTCTTCAATAGTGCAAGTCCATGAGTGGAAATCCGTTAATCTGTTGACTTTTGCATCGATGGATTCAACTTTCCACGGTAAAATCACTGACGTCTTTTGTAAAAGGCATGTAAAAAAGATCTGTTTCGCCCAACGTGGGGCTCGAACTCACGACCCTGAGATTAAGAGTCTCATGCTCTACCGACTGAGCTAGCCAGGCTTCTTCGTTAGTGCAAGTCCAAGAGTGGAAATCCGTTAATCTGTTGACTTTTGCATCGATGGATTCAACTTTCCACGGTAAAATCACTGACGTCTTTTGTAAAATGCATGTAAAAAAGATCTGTTTCGCCCAACGTGGGGCTCGAACTGACGACACTGAGATTAAGAGTCTCATGCTCTACCGACTGAGCTAGCCAGGCTTCTTCAATAGTGCAAGTCCATGAGTGGAAATCCGTTAATCTGTTGACTTTTGCATCGATGGATTCAACTTTCCACGGTAAAATCACTGACGTCTTTTGTAAAATGCATGTAAAAAAGATCTGTTTCGCCCAACGTGGGGCTCGAACTCACGACCCTGAGATTAAGAGTCTCATGCTCTACCGACTGAGCTAGCCAGGCTTCTTCGTTAGTGCAAGTCCAAGAGTGGAAATCCGTTAATCTGTTGACTTTTGCATCGATGGATTCAACTTTCCACGGTAAAATCACTGACGTCTTTTGTAAAATGCATGTAAAAAAGATCTGTTTCGCCCAACGTGGGGCTCGAACTGACGACACTGAGATTAAGAGTCTCATGCTCTACCGACTGAGCTAGCCAGGCTTCTTCAATAGTGCAAGTCCATGAGTGGAAATCCGTTAATCTGTTGACTTTTGCATCGATGGATTCAACTTTCCACGGTAAAATCACTGACGTCTTTTGTAAAAGGCATGTAAAAAATATCTGTTTCGCCCAACGTGGGGCTCGAACTCACGACCCTGAGATTAAGAGTCTCATGCTCTACCGACTGAGCTAGCCAGGCTTCTTCGTTAGTGCAAGTCCAAGAGTGGAAATCCGTTAATCTGTTGACTTTTGCATCGATGGATTCAACTTTCCACGGTAAAATCACTGACGTCTTTTGTAAAATGCATGTAAAAAAGATCTGTTTCGCCCAACGTGGGGCTCGAACTGACGACACTGAGATTAAGAGTCTCATGCTCTACCGACTGAGCTAGCCAGGCTTCTTCAATAGTGCAAGTCCATGAGTGGAAATCCGTTAATCTGTTGACTTTTGCATCGATGGATTCAACTTTCCACGGTAAAATCACTGACGTCTTTTGTAAAAGGCATGTAAAAAAGATCTGTTTCGCCCAACGTGTGGCTCGAACCCACGACCCTGAGATTAAGAGTCTCATGCTCTACCGACTGAGCTAGCCAGGCTTCTTCGTTAGTGCAAGTCCAAGAGTGGAAATCCGTTAATCTGTTGACTTTTGCATGGATGGATTCAACTTTCCACGGTAAAATCAATGACGTCTTTTGTAAAAGGCATGTAAAAAAGATCTGTTTCGCCCAACGTGGGGCTCGAACCCACGACCCTGAGATTAAGAGTCTCATGCTCTACCGACTGAGCTAGCCAGGCTTCTTCGTTAGTGCAAGTCCAAGAGTGGAAATCCGTTAATCTGTTGACTTTTGCATGGATGGATTCAACTTTCCACGGTAAAATCACTGACGTCTTTTGTAAAAGGCATGTAAAAAATATCTGTTTCGCCCAACGTGGGGCTCGAACTCACGACCCTGAGATTAAGAGTCTCATGCTCTACCGACTGAGCTAGCCAGGCTTCTTCGTTAGTGCAAGTCCAAGAGTGGAAATCCGTTAATCTGTTGACTTTTGCATCGATGGATTCAACTTTCCACGGTAAAATCACTGACGTCTTTTGTAAAAGGCATGTAAAAAATATCTGTTTCGCCCAACGTGGGGCTCGAACTCACGACCCTGAGATTAAGAGTCTCATGCTCTACCGACTGAGCTAGCCAGGCTTCTTCGTTAGTGCAAGTCCAAGAGTGGAAATCCGTTAATCTGTTGACTTTTGCATCGATGGATTCAACTTTCCACGGTAAAATCACTGACGTCTTTTGTAAAATGCATGTAAAAAAGATCTGTTTCGCCCAACGTGGGGCTCGAACTGACGACACTGAGATTAAGAGTCTCATGCTCTACCGACTGAGCTAGCCAGGCTTCTTCAATAGTGCAAGTCCATGAGTGGAAATCCGTTAATCTGTTGACTTTTGCATCGATGGATTCAACTTTCCACGGTAAAATCACTGACGTCTTTTGTAAAAGGCATGTAAAAAAGATCTGTTTCACCCAACGTGTGGCTCGAACCCACGACCCTGAGATTAAGAGTCTCATGCTCTACCGACTGAGCTAGCCAGGCTTCTTCGTTAGTGCAAGTCCAAGAGTGGAAGTCCGTTAATCTGTTGACTTTTGCATGGATGGATTCAACTTTCCACGGTAAAATCAATGACGTCTTTTGTAAAAGGCATGTAAAAAAGATCTGTTTCGCCCAACGTGGGGCTCGAACCCACGACCCTGAGATTAAGAGTCTCATGCTCTACCGACTGAGCTAGCCAGGCTTCTTCGTTAGTGCAAGTCCAAGAGTGGAAATCCGTTAATCTGTTGACTTTTGCATGGATGGATTCAACTTTCCACGGTAAAATCAATGACGTCTTTTGTAAAAGGCATGTAAAAAAGATCTGTTTCGCCCAACGTGGGGCTCGAACCCACGACCCTGAGATTAAGAGTCTCATGCTCTACCGACTGAGCTAGCCAGGCTTCTTCGTTAGTGCAAGTCCAAGAGTGGAAATCCGTTAATCTGTTGACTTTTGCATGGATGGATTCAACTTTCCACGGTAAAATCACTGACGTCTTTTGTAAAAGGCATGTAAAAAATATCTGTTTCGCCCAACGTGGGGCTCGAACTCACGACCCTGAGATTAAGAGTCTCATGCTCTACCGACTGAGCTAGCCAGGCTTCTTCGTTAGTGCAAGTCCAAGAGTGGAAATCCGTTAATCTGTTGACTTTTGCATGGATGGATTCAACTTTCCACGGTAAAATCACTGACGTCTTTTGTAAAAGGCATGTAAAAAAGATCTGTTTCGCCCAACGTGGGGCTCGAACCCACGACCCTGAGATTAAGAGTCTCATGCTCTACCGACTGAGCTAGCCAGGCTTCTTCGTTAGTGCAAGTCCAAGAGTGGAAATCCGTTAATCTGTTGACTTTTGCATGGATGGATTCAACTTTCCACGGTAAAATCACTGACGTCTTTTGTAAAAGGCATGTAAAAAATATCTGTTTCGCCCAATGTGGGGCTCGAACCCACGACCCTGAGATTAAGAGTCTCATGCTCTACCGACTGAGCTAGCCAGGCTTCTTCGTTAGTGCAAGTCCAAGAGTGGAAATCCGTTAATCTGTTGACTTTTGCATGGATGGATTCAACTTTCCACGGTAAAATCACTGACGTCTTTTGTAAAAGGCATGTAAAAAAGATCTGTTTCGCCCAACGTGGGGCTCGAACCCACGACCCTGAGATTAAGAGTCTCATGCTCTACCGACTGAGCTAGCCAGGCTTCTTCGTTAGTGCAAGTCCAAGAGTGGAAATCCGTTAATCTGTTGACTTTTGCATGGATGGATTCAACTTTCCACGGTAAAATCACTGACGTCTTTTGTAAAAGGCATGTAAAAAATATCTGTTTCGCCCAACGTGGGGCTCGAACTCACGACCCTGAGATTAAGAGTCTCATGCTCTACCGACTGAGCTAGCCAGGCTTCTTCGTTAGTGCAAGTCCAAGAGTGGAAGTCCGTTAATCTGTTGACTTTTGCATGGATGGATTCAACTTTCCACGGTAAAATCAATGACGTCTTTTGTAAAAGGCATGTAAAAAAGATCTGTTTCGCCCAACGTGGGGCTCGAACCCACGACCCTGAGATTAAGAGTCTCATGCTCTACCGACTGAGCTAGCCAGGCTTCTTCGTTAGTGCAAGTCCAAGAGTGGAAATCCGTTAATCTGTTGACTTTTGCATGGATGGATTCAACTTTCCACGGTAAAATCAATGACGTCTTTTGTAAAAGGCATGTAAAAAAGATCTGTTTCGCCCAACGTGGGGCTCGAACCCACGACCCTGAGATTAAGAGTCTCATGCTCTACCGACTGAGCTAGCCAGGCTTCTTCGTTAGTGCAAGTCCAAGAGTGGAAATCCGTTAATCTGTTGACTTTTGCATGGATGGATTCAACTTTCCACGGTAAAATCAATGACGTCTTTTGTAAAAGGCTCGAACCCACGACCCTGAGATTAAGAGTCTCATGCTCTACCGACTGAGCTAGCCAGGCTTCTTCGTTAGTGCAAGTCTAAGAATGGAAATCCGTTAATCTGTTGACTTTTGCATGGATGGATTCAACTTTCCACGGTAAAATCACTGACGTCTTTTGTAAAAGGCATGTAAAAAAGATCTGTTTCACCCAACGTGTGGCTCGAACCCACGACCCTGAGATTAAGAGTCTCATGCTCTACCGACTGAGCTAGCCAGGCTTCTTCGTTAGTGCAAGTCCAAGAGTGGAAGTCCGTTAATCTGTTGACTTTTGCATGGATGGATTCAACTTTCCACGGTAAAATCAATGACGTCTTTTGTAAAAGGCATGTAAAAAAGATCTGTTTCGCCCAACGTGGGGCTCGAACCCACGACCCTGAGATTAAGAGTCTCATGCTCTACCGACTGAGCTAGCCAGGCTTCTTCGTTAGTGCAAGTCCAAGAGTGGAAATCCGTTAATCTGTTGACTTTTGCATGGATGGATTCAACTTTCCACGGTAAAATCAATGACGTCTTTTGTAAAAGGCATGTAAAAAAGATCTGTTTCGCCCAACGTGGGGCTCGAACCCACGACCCTGAGATTAAGAGTCTCATGCTCTACCGACTGAGCTAGCCAGGCTTCTTCGTTAGTGCAAGTCCAAGAGTGGAAATCCGTTAATCTGTTGACTTTTGCATGGATGGATTCAACTTTCCACGGTAAAATCACTGACGTCTTTTGTAAAAGGCATGTAAAAAATATCTGTTTCGCCCAACGTGGGGCTCGAACTCACGACCCTGAGATTAAGAGTCTCATGCTCTACCGACTGAGCTAGCCAGGCTTCTTCGTTAGTGCAAGTCCAAGAGTGGAAATCCGTTAATCTGTTGACTTTTGCATGGATGGATTCAACTTTCCACGGTAAAATCACTGACGTCTTTTGTAAAAGGCATGTAAAAAAGATCTGTTTCGCCCAACGTGGGGCTCGAACCCACGACCCTGAGATTAAGAGTCTCATGCTCTACCGACTGAGCTAGCCAGGCTTCTTCGTTAGTGCAAGTCCAAGAGTGGAAATCCGTTAATCTGTTGACTTTTGCATGGATGGATTCAACTTTCCACGGTAAAATCACTGACGTCTTTTGTAAAAGGCATGTAAAAAATATCTGTTTCGCCCAATGTGGGGCTCGAACCCACGACCCTGAGATTAAGAGTCTCATGCTCTACCGACTGAGCTAGCCAGGCTTCTTCGTTAGTGCAAGTCCAAGAGTGGAAATCCGTTAATCTGTTGACTTTTGCATGGATGGATTCAACTTTCCACGGTAAAATCACTGACGTCTTTTGTAAAAGGCATGTAAAAAAGATCTGTTTCGCCCAACGTGGGGCTCGAACCCACGACCCTGAGATTAAGAGTCTCATGCTCTACCGACTGAGCTAGCCAGGCTTCTTCGTTAGTGCAAGTCCAAGAGTGGAAATCCGTTAATCTGTTGACTTTTGCATGGATGGATTCAACTTTCCACGGTAAAATCAATGACGTCTTTTGTAAAAGGCATGTAAAAAAGATCTGTTTCGCCCAACGTGGGGCTCGAACCCACGACCCTGAGATTAAGAGTCTCATGCTCTACCGACTGAGCTAGCCAGGCTTCTTCGTTAGTGCAAGTCCAAGAGTGGAAATCCGTTAATCTGTTGACTTTTGCATGGATGGATTCAACTTTCCACGGTAAAATCAATGACGTCTTTTGTAAAAGGCTCGAACCCACGACCCTGAGATTAAGAGTCTCATGCTCTACCGACTGAGCTAGCCAGGCTTCTTCGTTAGTGCAAGTCTAAGAATGGAAATCCGTTAATCTGTTGACTTTTGCATGGATGGATTCAACTTTCCACGGTAAAATCACTGACGTCTTTTGTAAAAGGCATGTAAAAAATATCTGTTTCGCCCAACGTGGGGCTCGAACCCACGACCCTGAGATTAAGAGTCTCATGCTCTACCGACTGAGCTAGCCAGGCTTCTTCGTTAGTGCAAGTCCAAGAGTGGAAATCCGTTAATCTGTTGACTTTTGCATGGATGGATTCAACTTTCCACGGTAAAATCACTGACGTCTTTTGTAAAAGGCATGTAAAAAATATCTGTTTCGCCCAATGTGGGGCTCGAACCCACGACCCTGAGATTAAGAGTCTCATGCTCTACCGACTGAGCTAGCCAGGCTTCTTCGTTAGTGCAAGTCCAAGAGTGGAAATCCGTTAATCTGTTGACTTTTGCATGGATGGATTCAACTTTCCACGGTAAAATCACTGACGTCTTTTGTAAAAGGCATGTAAAAAAGATCTGTTTCGCCCAACGTGGGGCTCGAACCCACGACCCTGAGATTAAGAGTCTCATGCTCTACCGACTGAGCTAGCCAGGCTTCTTCGTTAGTGCAAGTCCAAGAGTGGAAATCCGTTAATCTGTTGACTTTTGCATGGATGGATTCAACTTTCCACGGTAAAATCAATGACGTCTTTTGTAAAAGGCATGTAAAAAAGATCTGTTTCGCCCAACGTGGGGCTCGAACCCACGACCCTGAGATTAAGAGTCTCATGCTCTACCGACTGAGCTAGCCAGGCTTCTTCGTTAGTGCAAGTCCAAGAGTGGAAATCCGTTAATCTGTTGACTTTTGCATGGATGGATTCAACTTTCCACGGTAAAATCAATGACGTCTTTTGTAAAAGGCTCGAACCCACGACCCTGAGATTAAGAGTCTCATGCTCTACCGACTGAGCTAGCCAGGCTTCTTCGTTAGTGCAAGTCTAAGAATGGAAATCCGTTAATCTGTTGACTTTTGCATGGATGGATTCAACTTTCCACGGTAAAATCACTGACGTCTTTTGTAAAAGGCATGTAAAAAAGATCTGTTTCACCCAACGTGTGGCTCGAACCCACGACCCTGAGATTAAGAGTCTCATGCTCTACCGACTGAGCTAGCCAGGCTTCTTCGTTAGTGCAAGTCCAAGAGTGGAAGTCCGTTAATCTGTTGACTTTTGCATGGATGGATTCAACTTTCCACGGTAAAATCAATGACGTCTTTTGTAAAAGGCATGTAAAAAAGATCTGTTTCGCCCAACGTGGGGCTCGAACCCACGACCCTGAGATTAAGAGTCTCATGCTCTACCGACTGAGCTAGCCAGGCTTCTTCGTTAGTGCAAGTCCAAGAGTGGAAATCCGTTAATCTGTTGACTTTTGCATGGATGGATTCAACTTTCCACGGTAAAATCAATGACGTCTTTTGTAAAAGGCATGTAAAAAAGATCTGTTTCGCCCAACGTGGGGCTCGAACCCACGACCCTGAGATTAAGAGTCTCATGCTCTACCGACTGAGCTAGCCAGGCTTCTTCGTTAGTGCAAGTCCAAGAGTGGAAATCCGTTAATCTGTTGACTTTTGCATGGATGGATTCAACTTTCCACGGTAAAATCACTGACGTCTTTTGTAAAAGGCATGTAAAAAATATCTGTTTCGCCCAACGTGGGGCTCGAACTCACGACCCTGAGATTAAGAGTCTCATGCTCTACCGACTGAGCTAGCCAGGCTTCTTCGTTAGTGCAAGTCCAAGAGTGGAAGTCCGTTAATCTGTTGACTTTTGCATGGATGGATTCAACTTTCCACGGTAAAATCAATGACGTCTTTTGTAAAAGGCATGTAAAAAAGATCTGTTTCGCCCAACGTGGGGCTCGAACCCACGACCCTGAGATTAAGAGTCTCATGCTCTACCGACTGAGCTAGCCAGGCTTCTTCGTTAGTGCAAGTCCAAGAGTGGAAATCCGTTAATCTGTTGACTTTTGCATGGATGGATTCAACTTTCCACGGTAAAATCAATGACGTCTTTTGTAAAAGGCATGTAAAAAAGATCTGTTTCGCCCAACGTGGGGCTCGAACCCACGACCCTGAGATTAAGAGTCTCATGCTCTACCGACTGAGCTAGCCAGGCTTCTTCGTTAGTGCAAGTCCAAGAGTGGAAATCCGTTAATCTGTTGACTTTTGCATGGATGGATTCAACTTTCCACGGTAAAATCACTGACGTCTTTTGTAAAAGGCATGTAAAAAATATCTGTTTCGCCCAACGTGGGGCTCGAACTCACGACCCTGAGATTAAGAGTCTCATGCTCTACCGACTGAGCTAGCCAGGCTTCTTCGTTAGTGCAAGTCCAAGAGTGGAAATCCGTTAATCTGTTGACTTTTGCATGGATGGATTCAACTTTCCACGGTAAAATCACTGACGTCTTTTGTAAAAGGCATGTAAAAAAGATCTGTTTCGCCCAACGTGGGGCTCGAACCCACGACCCTGAGATTAAGAGTCTCATGCTCTACCGACTGAGCTAGCCAGGCTTCTTCGTTAGTGCAAGTCCAAGAGTGGAAATCCGTTAATCTGTTGACTTTTGCATGGATGGATTCAACTTTCCACGGTAAAATCACTGACGTCTTTTGTAAAAGGCATGTAAAAAATATCTGTTTCGCCCAATGTGGGGCTCGAACCCACGACCCTGAGATTAAGAGTCTCATGCTCTACCGACTGAGCTAGCCAGGCTTCTTCGTTAGTGCAAGTCCAAGAGTGGAAATCCGTTAATCTGTTGACTTTTGCATGGATGGATTCAACTTTCCACGGTAAAATCACTGACGTCTTTTGTAAAAGGCATGTAAAAAAGATCTGTTTCGCCCAACGTGGGGCTCGAACCCACGACCCTGAGATTAAGAGTCTCATGCTCTACCGACTGAGCTAGCCAGGCTTCTTCGTTAGTGCAAGTCCAAGAGTGGAAATCCGTTAATCTGTTGACTTTTGCATGGATGGATTCAACTTTCCACGGTAAAATCAATGACGTCTTTTGTAAAAGGCATGTAAAAAAGATCTGTTTCGCCCAACGTGGGGCTCGAACCCACGACCCTGAGATTAAGAGTCTCATGCTCTACCGACTGAGCTAGCCAGGCTTCTTCGTTAGTGCAAGTCCAAGAGTGGAAATCCGTTAATCTGTTGACTTTTGCATGGATGGATTCAACTTTCCACGGTAAAATCAATGACGTCTTTTGTAAAAGGCTCGAACCCACGACCCTGAGATTAAGAGTCTCATGCTCTACCGACTGAGCTAGCCAGGCTTCTTCGTTAGTGCAAGTCTAAGAATGGAAATCCGTTAATCTGTTGACTTTTGCATGGATGGATTCAACTTTCCACGGTAAAATCACTGACGTCTTTTGTAAAAGGCATGTAAAAAATATCTGTTTCGCCCAACGTGGGGCTCGAACCCACGACCCTGAGATTAAGAGTCTCATGCTCTACCGACTGAGCTAGCCAGGCTTCTTCGTTAGTGCAAGTCCAAGAGTGGAAATCCGTTAATCTGTTGACTTTTGCATGGATGGATTCAACTTTCCACGGTAAAATCACTGACGTCTTTTGTAAAAGGCATGTAAAAAATATCTGTTTCGCCCAATGTGGGGCTCGAACCCACGACCCTGAGATTAAGAGTCTCATGCTCTACCGACTGAGCTAGCCAGGCTTCTTCGTTAGTGCAAGTCCAAGAGTGGAAATCCGTTAATCTGTTGACTTTTGCATGGATGGATTCAACTTTCCACGGTAAAATCACTGACGTCTTTTGTAAAAGGCATGTAAAAAAGATCTGTTTCGCCCAACGTGGGGCTCGAACCCACGACCCTGAGATTAAGAGTCTCATGCTCTACCGACTGAGCTAGCCAGGCTTCTTCGTTAGTGCAAGTCCAAGAGTGGAAATCCGTTAATCTGTTGACTTTTGCATGGATGGATTCAACTTTCCACGGTAAAATCAATGACGTCTTTTGTAAAAGGCATGTAAAAAAGATCTGTTTCGCCCAACGTGGGGCTCGAACCCACGACCCTGAGATTAAGAGTCTCATGCTCTACCGACTGAGCTAGCCAGGCTTCTTCGTTAGTGCAAGTCCAAGAGTGGAAATCCGTTAATCTGTTGACTTTTGCATGGATGGATTCAACTTTCCACGGTAAAATCAATGACGTCTTTTGTAAAAGGCTCGAACCCACGACCCTGAGATTAAGAGTCTCATGCTCTACCGACTGAGCTAGCCAGGCTTCTTCGTTAGTGCAAGTCTAAGAATGGAAATCCGTTAATCTGTTGACTTTTGCATGGATGGATTCAACTTTCCACGGTAAAATCACTGACGTCTTTTGTAAAAGGCATGTAAAAAAGATCTGTTTCACCCAACGTGTGGCTCGAACCCACGACCCTGAGATTAAGAGTCTCATGCTCTACCGACTGAGCTAGCCAGGCTTCTTCGTTAGTGCAAGTCCAAGAGTGGAAGTCCGTTAATCTGTTGACTTTTGCATGGATGGATTCAACTTTCCACGGTAAAATCAATGACGTCTTTTGTAAAAGGCATGTAAAAAAGATCTGTTTCGCCCAACGTGGGGCTCGAACTGACGACACTGAGATTAAGAGTCTCATGCTCTACCGACTGAGCTAGCCAGGCTTCTTCGTTAGTGCAAGTCCAAGAGTGGAAATCCGTTAATCTGTTGACTTTTGCATGGATGGATTCAACTTTCCACGGTAAAATCAATGACGTCTTTTGTAAAAGGCTCGAACCCACGACCCTGAGATTAAGAGTCTCATGCTCTACCGACTGAGCTAGCCAGGCTTCTTCGTTAGTGCAAGTCTAAGAATGGAAATCCGTTAATCTGTTGACTTTTGCATGGATGGATTCAACTTTCCACGGTAAAATCACTGACGTCTTTTGTAAAAGGCATGTAAAAAAGATCTGTTTCACCCAACGTGTGGCTCGAACCCACGACCCTGAGATTAAGAGTCTCATGCTCTACCGACTGAGCTAGCCAGGCTTCTTCGTTAGTGCAAGTCCAAGAGTGGAAGTCCGTTAATCTGTTGACTTTTGCATGGATGGATTCAACTTTCCACGGTAAAATCAATGACGTCTTTTGTAAAAGGCATGTAAAAAAGATCTGTTTCGCCCAACGTGGGGCTCGAACTGACGACACTGAGATTAAGAGTCTCATGCTCTACCGACTGAGCTAGCCAGGCTTCTTCGTTAGTGCAAGTCCATGAGTGGAAATCCGTTAATCTGTTGACTTTTGCATCGATGGATTCAACTTTCCACGGTAAAATCACTGACGTCTTTTGTAAAAGGCATGTAAAAAAGATCTGTTTCGACAAACGTGGGGCTCGAACCCACGACCCTGAGATTAAGAGTCTCATGCTCTACCGACTGAGCTAGCCAGGCTTCTTCGTTAGTGCAAGTCCAAGAGTGGAAGTCCGTTAATCTGTTGACTTTTGCATGGATGGATTCAACTTTCCACGGTAAAATCACTGACGTCTTTTGTAAAAGGCATGTAAAAAAGATCTGTTTCGCCCAACGTGGGGCTCGAACCCACGACCCTGAGATTAAGAGTCTCATGCTCTACCGACTGAGCTAGCCAGGCTTCTTCGTTAGTGCAAGTCCAAGAGTGGAAATCCGTTAATCTGTTGACTTTTGCATGGATGGATTCAACTTTCCACGGTAAAATAACTGACGTCTTTTGTAAAAGGCATGTAAAAAATATCTGTTTCGCCCAACGTGGGGCTCGAACCCACGACCCTGAGATTAAGAGTCTCATGCTCTACCGACTGAGCTAGCCAGGCTTCTTCGTTAGTGCAAGTCCAAGAGTGGAAATCCGTTAATCTGTTGACTTTTGCATGGATGGATTCAACTTTCCACGGTAAAATCACTGACGTCTTTTGTAAAAGGCATGTAAAAAATATCTGTTTCGCCCAACGTGGGGCTCGAACTCACGACCCTGAGATTAAGAGTCTCATGCTCTACCGACTGAGCTAGCCAGGCTTCTTCGTTAGTGCAAGTCCAAGAGTGGAAATCCGTTAATCTGTTGACTTTTGCATCGATGGATTCAACTTTCCACGGTAAAATCACTGACGTCTTTTGTAAAAGGCATGTAAAAAATATCTGTTTCGCCCAACGTGGGGCTCGAACTCACGACCCTGAGATTAAGAGTCTCATGCTCTACCGACTGAGCTAGCCAGGCTTCTTCGTTAGTGCAAGTCCAAGAGTGGAAATCCGTTAATCTGTTGACTTTTGCATCGATGGATTCAACTTTCCACGGTAAAATCACTGACGTCTTTTGTAAAATGCATGTAAAAAAGATCTGTTTCGCCCAACGTGGGGCTCGAACTGACGACACTGAGATTAAGAGTCTCATGCTCTACCGACTGAGCTAGCCAGGCTTCTTCAATAGTGCAAGTCCATGAGTGGAAATCCGTTAATCTGTTGACTTTTGCATCGATGGATTCAACTTTCCACGGTAAAATCACTGACGTCTTTTGTAAAAGGCATGTAAAAAAGATCTGTTTCGCCCAACGTGTGGCTCGAACCCACGACCCTGAGATTAAGAGTCTCATGCTCTACCGACTGAGCTAGCCAGGCTTCTTCGTTAGTGCAAGTCCAAGAGTGGAAATCCGTTAATCTGTTGACTTTTGCATGGATGGATTCAACTTTCCACGGTAAAATCAATGACGTCTTTTGTAAAAGGCATGTAAAAAAGATCTGTTTCGCCCAACGTGGGGCTCGAACCCACGACCCTGAGATTAAGAGTCTCATGCTCTACCGACTGAGCTAGCCAGGCTTCTTCGTTAGTGCAAGTCCAAGAGTGGAAATCCGTTAATCTGTTGACTTTTGCATGGATGGATTCAACTTTCCACGGTAAAATCACTGACGTCTTTTGTAAAAGGCATGTAAAAAATATCTGTTTCGCCCAACGTGGGGCTCGAACTCACGACCCTGAGATTAAGAGTCTCATGCTCTACCGACTGAGCTAGCCAGGCTTCTTCGTTAGTGCAAGTCCAAGAGTGGAAATCCGTTAATCTGTTGACTTTTGCATCGATGGATTCAACTTTCCACGGTAAAATCACTGACGTCTTTTGTAAAAGGCATGTAAAAAATATCTGTTTCGCCCAACGTGGGGCTCGAACTCACGACCCTGAGATTAAGAGTCTCATGCTCTACCGACTGAGCTAGCCAGGCTTCTTCGTTAGTGCAAGTCCAAGAGTGGAAATCCGTTAATCTGTTGACTTTTGCATCGATGGATTCAACTTTCCACGGTAAAATCACTGACGTCTTTTGTAAAATGCATGTAAAAAAGATCTGTTTCGCCCAACGTGGGGCTCGAACTGACGACACTGAGATTAAGAGTCTCATGCTCTACCGACTGAGCTAGCCAGGCTTCTTCAATAGTGCAAGTCCATGAGTGGAAATCCGTTAATCTGTTGACTTTTGCATCGATGGATTCAACTTTCCACGGTAAAATCACTGACGTCTTTTGTAAAAGGCATGTAAAAAAGATCTGTTTCGCCCAACGTGTGGCTCGAACCCACGACCCTGAGATTAAGAGTCTCATGCTCTACCGACTGAGCTAGCCAGGCTTCTTCGTTAGTGCAAGTCCAAGAGTGGAAGTCCGTTAATCTGTTGACTTTTGCATGGATGGATTCAACTTTCCACGGTAAAATCAATGACGTCTTTTGTAAAAGGCATGTAAAAAAGATCTGTTTCGCCCAACGTGGGGCTCGAACCCACGACCCTGAGATTAAGAGTCTCATGCTCTACCGACTGAGCTAGCCAGGCTTCTTCGTTAGTGCAAGTCCAAGAGTGGAAATCCGTTAATCTGTTGACTTTTGCATGGATGGATTCAACTTTCCACGGTAAAATCAATGACGTCTTTTGTAAAAGGCATGTAAAAAAGATCTGTTTCGCCCAACGTGGGGCTCGAACCCACGACCCTGAGATTAAGAGTCTCATGCTCTACCGACTGAGCTAGCCAGGCTTCTTCGTTAGTGCAAGTCCAAGAGTGGAAATCCGTTAATCTGTTGACTTTTGCATGGATGGATTCAACTTTCCACGGTAAAATCACTGACGTCTTTTGTAAAAGGCATGTAAAAAATATCTGTTTCGCCCAACGTGGGGCTCGAACTCACGACCCTGAGATTAATAGTCTCATGCTCTACCGACTGAGCTAGCCAGGCTTCTTCGTTAGTGCAAGTCCAAGAGTGGAAGTCCGTTAATCTGTTGACTTTTGCATGGATGGATTCAACTTTCCACGGTAAAATCACTGACGTCTTTTGTAAAAGGCATGTAAAAAATATCTGTTTCGCCCAACGTGGGGCTCGAACTCACGACCCTGAGATTAAGAGTCTCATGCTCTACCGACTGAGCTAGCCAGGCTTCTTCGTTAGTGCAAGTCCAAGAGTGGAAATCCGTTAATCTGTTGACTTTTGCATCGATGGATTCAACTTTCCACGGTAAAATCACTGACGTCTTTTGTAAAATGCATGTAAAAAAGATCTGTTTCGCCCAACGTGGGGCTCGAACTGACGACACTGAGATTAAGAGTCTCATGCTCTACCGACTGAGCTAGCCAGGCTTCTTCGTTAGTGCAAGTCCAAGAGTGGAAATCCGTTAATCTGTTGACTTTTGCATGGATGGATTCAACTTTCCACGGTAAAATCACTGACGTCTTTTGTAAAAGGCATGTAAAAAATATCTGTTTCGCCCAACGTGGGGCTCGAACTCACGACCCTGAGATTAAGAGTCTCATGCTCTACCGACTGAGCTAGCCAGGCTTCTTCGTTAGTGCAAGTCCAAGAGTGGAAATCCGTTAATCTGTTGACTTTTGCATCGATGGATTCAACTTTCCACGGTAAAATCACTGACGTCTTTTGTAAAATGCATGTAAAAAAGATCTGTTTCGCCCAACGTGGGGCTCGAACTCACGACCCTGAGATTAAGAGTCTCATGCTCTACCGACTGAGCTAGCCAGGCTTCTTCGTTAGTGCAAGTCCAAGAGTGGAAATCCGTTAATCTGTTGACTTTTGCATCGATGGATTCAACTTTCCACGGTAAAATCACTGACGTCTTTTGTAAAATGCATGTAAAAAAGATCTGTTTCGCCCAACGTGGGGCTCGAACTGACGACACTGAGATTAAGAGTCTCATGCTCTACCGACTGAGCTAGCCAGGCTTCTTCAATAGTGCAAGTCCATGAGTGGAAATCCGTTAATCTGTTGACTTTTGCATCGATGGATTCAACTTTCCACGGTAAAATCACTGACGTCTTTTGTAAAAGGCATGTAAAAAAGATCTGTTTCGCCCAACGTGTGGCTCGAACCCACGACCCTGAGATTAAGAGTCTCATGCTCTACCGACTGAGCTAGCCAGGCTTCTTCGTTAGTGCAAGTCCAAGAGTGGAAATCCGTTAATCTGTTGACTTTTGCATGGATGGATTCAACTTTCCACGGTAAAATCAATGACGTCTTTTGTAAAAGGCATGTAAAAAAGATCTGTTTCGCCCAACGTGGGGCTCGAACCCACGACCCTGAGATTAAGAGTCTCATGCTCTACCGACTGAGCTAGCCAGGCTTCTTCGTTAGTGCAAGTCCAAGAGTGGAAATCCGTTAATCTGTTGACTTTTGCATGGATGGATTCAACTTTCCACGGTAAAATCACTGACGTCTTTTGTAAAAGGCATGTAAAAAATATCTGTTTCGCCCAACGTGGGGCTCGAACTCACGACCCTGAGATTAAGAGTCTCATGCTCTACCGACTGAGCTAGCCAGGCTTCTTCGTTAGTGCAAGTCCAAGAGTGGAAATCCGTTAATCTGTTGACTTTTGCATCGATGGATTCAACTTTCCACGGTAAAATCACTGACGTCTTTTGTAAAAGGCATGTAAAAAATATCTGTTTCGCCCAACGTGGGGCTCGAACTCACGACCCTGAGATTAAGAGTCTCATGCTCTACCGACTGAGCTAGCCAGGCTTCTTCGTTAGTGCAAGTCCAAGAGTGGAAATCCGTTAATCTGTTGACTTTTGCATCGATGGATTCAACTTTCCACGGTAAAATCACTGACGTCTTTTGTAAAATGCATGTAAAAAAGATCTGTTTCGCCCAACGTGGGGCTCGAACTGACGACACTGAGATTAAGAGTCTCATGCTCTACCGACTGAGCTAGCCAGGCTTCTTCAATAGTGCAAGTCCATGAGTGGAAATCCGTTAATCTGTTGACTTTTGCATCGATGGATTCAACTTTCCACGGTAAAATCACTGACGTCTTTTGTAAAAGGCATGTAAAAAAGATCTGTTTCGCCCAACGTGTGGCTCGAACCCACGACCCTGAGATTAAGAGTCTCATGCTCTACCGACTGAGCTAGCCAGGCTTCTTCGTTAGTGCAAGTCCAAGAGTGGAAGTCCGTTAATCTGTTGACTTTTGCATGGATGGATTCAACTTTCCACGGTAAAATCAATGACGTCTTTTGTAAAAGGCATGTAAAAAAGATCTGTTTCGCCCAACGTGGGGCTCGAACCCACGACCCTGAGATTAAGAGTCTCATGCTCTACCGACTGAGCTAGCCAGGCTTCTTCGTTAGTGCAAGTCCAAGAGTGGAAATCCGTTAATCTGTTGACTTTTGCATGGATGGATTCAACTTTCCACGGTAAAATCAATGACGTCTTTTGTAAAAGGCATGTAAAAAAGATCTGTTTCGCCCAACGTGGGGCTCGAACCCACGACCCTGAGATTAAGAGTCTCATGCTCTACCGACTGAGCTAGCCAGGCTTCTTCGTTAGTGCAAGTCCAAGAGTGGAAATCCGTTAATCTGTTGACTTTTGCATGGATGGATTCAACTTTCCACGGTAAAATCACTGACGTCTTTTGTAAAAGGCATGTAAAAAATATCTGTTTCGCCCAACGTGGGGCTCGAACTCACGACCCTGAGATTAATAGTCTCATGCTCTACCGACTGAGCTAGCCAGGCTTCTTCGTTAGTGCAAGTCCAAGAGTGGAAGTCCTTTAATCTGTTGACTTTTGCATGGATGGATTCAACTTTCCACGGTAAAATCACTGACGTCTTTTGTAAAAGGCATGTAAAAAATATCTGTTTCGCCCAACGTGGGGCTCGAACTCACGACCCTGAGATTAAGAGTCTCATGCTCTACCGACTGAGCTAGCCAGGCTTCTTCGTTAGTGCAAGTCCAAGAGTGGAAATCCGTTAATCTGTTGACTTTTGCATCGATGGATTCAACTTTCCACGGTAAAATCACTGACGTCTTTTGTAAAATGCATGTAAAAAAGATCTGTTTCGCCCCAACGTGGGGCTCGAACTGACGACACTGAGATTAAGAGTCTCATGCTCTACCGACTGAGCTAGCCAGGCTTCTTCAATAGTGCAAGTCCATGAGTGGAAATCCGTTAATCTGTTGACTTTTGCATCGATGGATTCAACTTTCCACGGTAAAATCACTGACGTCTTTTGTAAAAGGCATGTAAAAAAGATCTGTTTCGCCCAACGTGTGGCTCGAACCCACGACCCTGAGATTAAGAGTCTCATGCTCTACCGACTGAGCTAGCCAGGCTTCTTCGTTAGTGCAAGTCCAAGAGTGGAAGTCCGTTAATCTGTTGACTTTTGCATGGATGGATTCAACTTTCCACGGTAAAATCAATGACGTCTTTTGTAAAAGGCATGTAAAAAAGATCTGTTTCGCCCAACGTGGGGCTCGAACCCACGACCCTGAGATTAAGAGTCTCATGCTCTACCGACTGAGCTAGCCAGGCTTCTTCGTTAGTGCAAGTCCAAGAGTGGAAATCCGTTAATCTGTTGACTTTTGCATGGATGGATTCAACTTTCCACGGTAAAATAACTGACGTCTTTTGTAAAAGGCATGTAAAAAATATCTGTTTCGCCCAACGTGGGGCTCGAACCCACGACCCTGAGATTAAGAGTCTCATGCTCTACCGACTGAGCTAGCCAGGCTTCTTCGTTAGTGCAAGTCCAAGAGTGGAAATCCGTTAATCTGTTGACTTTTGCATGGATGGATTCAACTTTCCACGGTAAAATCACTGACGTCTTTTGTAAAAGGCATGTAAAAAATATCTGTTTCGCCCAATGTGGGGCTCGAACCCACGACCCTGAGATTAAGAGTCTCATGCTCTACCGACTGAGCTAGCCAGGCTTCTTCGTTAGTGCAAGTCCAAGAGTGGAAATCCGTTAATCTGTTGACTTTTGCATGGATGGATTCAACTTTCCACGGTAAAATCAATGACGTCTTTTGTAAAAGGCATGTAAAAAAGATCTGTTTCGCCCAACGTGGGGCTCGAACCCACGACCCTGAGATTAAGAGTCTCATGCTCTACCGACTGAGCTAGCCAGGCTTCTTCGTTAGTGCAAGTCCAAGAGTGGAAATCCGTTAATCTGTTGACTTTTGCATCGATGGATTCAACTTTCCACGGTAAAATCACTGACGTCTTTTGTAAAAGGCATGTAAAAAATATCTGTTTCGCCCAACGTGGGGCTCGAACTCACGACCCTGAGATTAAGAGTCTCATGCTCTACCGACTGAGCTAGCCAGGCTTCTTCGTTAGTGCAAGTCCAAGAGTGGAAATCCGTTAATCTGTTGACTTTTGCATTGATGGATTCAACTTTCCACGGTAAAATCACTGCCGTCTTTTGTAAAAGGCATGTAAAAAATATATGTTTCGCCCAACGTGGGGCTCGAACCCACGACCCTGAGATTAAGAGTCTCATGCTCTACCGACTGAGCTTGCCAGGCTTCTTCGTTAGTGCAAGTCCAAGAGTGGAAATCCGTTAATCTGTTGACTTTTGCATGGATGGATTCAACTTTCCACGGTAAAATCACTGACGTCTTTTGTAAAAGGCTCGAACCCACGACGTGGGGCTCGAACCCACGACCCTGAGATTAAGAGTCTCATGCTCTACCGACTGAGCTAGCCAGGCTTCTTCGTTAGTGCAAGTCCAAGAGTGGAAATCCGTTAATCTGTTGACTTTTGCATGGATGGATTCAACTTTCCACGGTAAAATCACTGACGTCTTTTGTAAAAGGCATGTAAAAAATATCTGTTTCGCCCAACGTGGGGCTCGAACCCACGACCCTGAGATTAAGAGTCTCATGCTCTACCGACTGAGCTAGCCAGGCTTCTTCGTTAGTGCAAGTCCAAGAGTGGAAATCCGTTAATCTGTTGACTTTTGCATGGATGGATTCAACTTTCCACGGTAAAATCACTGCCGTCTTTTGTAAAAGGCATGTAAAAAAGATCTGTTTCGCCCAACGTGGGGCTCGAACCCACGACCCTGAGATTAAGAGTCTCATGCTCTACCGACTGAGCTTGCCAGGCTTCTTCGTTAGTGCAAGTCCAAGAGTGGAAATCCGTTAATCTGTTGATTTTTGCATGGATGGATTCAACTTTCCACAGTAAAATCACTGACGTCTTTTGTAAAAGGCTCGAACCCACGACGTGGGGCTCGAACCCACGACCCTGAGATTAAGAGTCTCATGCTCTACCGACTGAGCTAGCCAGGCTTCTTCGTTAGTGCAAGTCCAAGAGTGGAAATCCGTTAATCTGTTGACTTTTGCATGGATGGATTCAACTTGCCACGGTAAAATCACTGACGTCTTTTGTAAAAGGCATGTAAAAAATATCTGTTTCGCCCAACGTGGGGCTCGAACCCACGACACTGAGATTAAGAGTCTCATGCTCTACCGACTGAGCTAGCCAGGCTTCTTCGTTAGTGCAAGTCCAAGAGTGGAAATCCGTTAATCTGTTGACTTTTGCATGGATGGATTCAACTTTCCACGGTAAAATCACTGCCGTCTTTTGTAAAAGGCATGTAAAAAAGATCTGTTTCGCCCAACGTGGGGCTCGAACCCACGACCCTGAGATTAAGAGTCTCATGCTCTACCGACTGAGCTAGCCAGGCTTCTTCGTTAGTGCAAGTCCAAGAGTGGAAATCCGTTAATCTGTTGACTTTTGCATTGATGGATTCAACTTTCCACGGTAAAATCACTGCCGTCTTTTGTAAAAGGCATGTAAAAAAGATCTGTTTCGCCCAACGTGGGGCTCGAACTCACGACCCTGAGATTAAGAGTCTCATGCTCTACCGACTGAGCTAGCCAGGCTTCTTCGTTAGTGCAAGTCCAAGAGTGGAAATCCGTTAATCTGTTGACTTTTGCATCGATGGATTCAACTTTCCACGGTAAAATCACTGACGTCTTTTGTAAAAGGCATGTAAAAAATATCTGTTTCGCCCAACGTGGGGCTCGAACCCACGACCCTGAGATTAAGAGTCTCATGCTCTACCGACTGAGCTAGCCAGGCTTCTTCGTTAGTGCAAGTCCAAGAGTGGAAATCCGTTAATCTGTTGACTTTTGCATTGATGGATTCAACTTTCCACGGTAAAATCACTGCCGTCTTTTGTAAAAGGCATGTAAAAAATATCTGTTTCGCCCAACGTGGGGCTCGAACCCACGACCCTGAGATTAAGAGTCTCATGCTCTACCGACTGAGCTTGCCAGGCTTCTTCGTTAGTGCAAGTCCAAGAGTGGAAATCCGTTAATCTGTTGACTTTTGCATGGATGGATTCAACTTTCCACGGTAAAATCACTGACGTCTTTTGTAAAAGGCTCGAACCCACGACGTGGGGCTCGAACCCACGACCCTGAGATTAAGAGTCTCATGCTCTACCGACTGAGCTAGCCAGGCTTCTTCGTTAGTGCAAGTCCAAGAGTGGAAATCCGTTAATCTGTTGACTTTTGCATGGATGGATTCAACTTTCCACGGTAAAATCACTGACGTCTTTTGTAAAAGGCATGTAAAAAATATCTGTTTCGCCCAACGTGGGGCTCGAACCCACGACCCTGAGATTAAGAGTCTCATGCTCTACCGACTGAGCTAGCCAGGCTTCTTCGTTAGTGCAAGTCCAAGAGTGGAAATCCGTTAATCTGTTGACTTTTGCATGGATGGATTCAACTTTCCACGGTAAAATCACTGCCGTCTTTTGTAAAAGGCATGTAAAAAAGATCTGTTTCGCCCAACGTGGGGCTCGAACCCACGACCCTGAGATTAAGAGTCTCATGCTCTACCGACTGTGCTTGCCAGGCTTCTTCGTTAGTGCAAGTCCAAGAGTGGAAATCCGTTAATCTGTTGACTTTTGCATGGATGGATTCAACTTTCCACGGTAAAATCACTGACGTCTTTTGTAAAAGGCTCGAACCCACGACGTGGGGCTCGAACCCACGACCCTGAGATTAAGAGTCTCATGCTCTACCGACTGAGCTAGCCAGGCTTCTTCGTTAGTGCAAGTCCAAGAGTGGAAATCCGTTAATCTGTTGACTTTTGCATGGATGGATTCAACTTTCCACGGTAAAATCACTGACGTCTTTTGTAAAAGGCATGTAAAAAAGATCTGTTTCGCCCAACGTGGGGCTCGAACCCACGACCCTGAGATTAAGAGTCTCATGCTCTACCGACTGAGCTAGCCAGGCTTCTTCGTTAGTGCAAGTCCAAGAGTGGAAATCCGTTAATCTGTTGACTTTTGCATTGATGGATTCAACTTTCCACGGTAAAATCACTGCCGTCTTTTGTAAAAGGCATGTAAAAAAGATCTGTTTCGCCCAACGTGGGGCTCGAACTCACGACCCTGAGATTAAGAGTCTCATGCTCTACCGACTGAGCTAGCCAGGCTTCTTCGTTAGTGCAAGTCCAAGAGTGGAAATCCGTTAATCTGTTGACTTTTGCATGGATGGATTCAACTTTCCACGGTAAAATCACTGACGTCTTTTGTAAAAGGCATGTAAAAAATATCTGTTTCGCCCAACGTGGGGCTCGAACCCACGACCCTGAGATTAAGAGTCTCATGCTCTACCGACTGAGCTAGCCAGGCTTCTTCGTTAGTGCAAGTCCAAGAGTGGAAATCCGTTAATCTGTTGACTTTTGCATGGATGGATTCAACTTTCCACGGTAAAATCACTGCCGTCTTTTGTAAAAGGCATGTAAAAAAGATCTGTTTCGCCCAACGTGGGGCTCGAACCCACGACCCTGAGATTAAGAGTCTCATGCTCTACCGACTGAGCTTGCCAGGCTTCTTCGTTAGTGCAAGTCCAAGAGTGGAAATCCGTTAATCTGTTGATTTTTGCATGGATGGATTCAACTTTCCACGGTAAAATCACTGACGTCTTTTGTAAAAGGCTCGAACCCACGACGTGGGGCTCGAACCCACGACCCTGAGATTAAGAGTCTCATGCTCTACCGACTGAGCTAGCCAGGCTTCTTCGTTAGTGCAAGTCCAAGAGTGGAAATCCGTTAATCTGTTGACTTTTGCATGGATGGATTCAACTTGCCACGGTAAAATCACTGACGTCTTTTGTAAAAGGCATGTAAAAAATATCTGTTTCGCCCAACGTGGGGCTCGAACCCACGACCCTGAGATTAAGAGTCTCATGCTCTACCGACTGAGCTAGCCAGGCTTCTTCGTTAGTGCAAGTCCAAGAGTGGAAATCCGTTAATCTGTTGACTTTTGCATGGATGGATTCAACTTTCCACGGTAAAATCACTGCCGTCTTTTGTAAAAGGCATGTAAAAAAGATCTGTTTCGCCCAACGTGGGGCTCGAACCCACGACCCTGAGATTAAGAGTCTCATGCTCTACCGACTGAGCTAGCCAGGCTTCTTCGTTAGTGCAAGTCCAAGAGTGGAAATCCGTTAATCTGTTGACTTTTGCATTGATGGATTCAACTTTCCACGGTAAAATCACTGCCGTCTTTTGTAAAAGGCATGTAAAAAAGATCTGTTTCGCCCAACGTGGGGCTCGAACTCACGACCCTGAGATTAAGAGTCTCATGCTCTACCGACTGAGCTAGCCAGGCTTCTTCGTTAGTGCAAGTCCAAGAGTGGAAATCCGTTAATCTGTTGACTTTTGCATGGATGGATTCAACTTTCCACGGTAAAATCACTGACGTCTTTTGTAAAAGGCATGTAAAAAATATCTGTTTCGCCCAACGTGGGGCTCGAACCCACGACCCTGAGATTAAGAGTCTCATGCTCTACCGACTGAGCTAGCCAGGCTTCTTCGTTAGTGCAAGTCCAAGAGTGGAAATCCGTTAATCTGTTGACTTTTGCATGGATGGATTCAACTTTCCACGGTAAAATCACTGCCGTCTTTTGTAAAAGGCATGTAAAAAAGATCTGTTTCGCCCAACGTGGGGCTCGAACCCACGACCCTGAGATTAAGAGTCTCATGCTCTACCGACTGAGCTAGCCAGGCTTCTTCGTTAGTGCAAGTCCAAGAGTGGAAATCCGTTAATCTGTTGACTTTTGCATGGATGGATTCAACTTTCCACGGTAAAATCACTGCCGTCTTTTGTAAAAGGCATGTAAAAAAGATCTGTTTCGCCCAACGTGGGGCTCGAACCCACGACCCTGAGATTAAGAGTCTCATGCTCTACCGACTGAGCTAGCCAGGCTTCTTCGTTAGTGCAAGTCCAAGAGTGGAAATCCGTTAATCTGTTGACTTTTGCATGGATGGATTCAACTTTCCACGGTAAAATCACTGCCGTCTTTTGTAAAAGGCATGTAAAAAAGATCTGTTTCGCCCAACGTGGGGCTCGAACCCACGACCCTGAGATTAAGAGTCTCATGCTCTACCGACTGAGCTAGCCAGGCTTCTTCGTTAGTGCAAGTCCAAGAGTGGAAATCCGTTAATCTGTTGACTTTTGCATTGATGGATTCAACTTTCCACGGTAAAATCACTGCCGTCTTTTGTAAAAGGCATGTAAAAAATATCTGTTTCGCCCAACGTGGGGCTCGAACCCACGACCCTGAGATTAAGAGTCTCATGCTCTACCGACTGAGCTTGCCAGGCTTCTTCGTTAGTGCAAGTCCAAGAGTGGAAATCCGTTAATCTGTTGACTTTTGCATGGATGGATTCAACTTTCCACGGTAAAATCACTGACGTCTTTTGTAAAAGGCTCGAACCCACGACGTGGGGCTCGAACCCACGACCCTGAGATTAAGAGTCTCATGCTCTACCGACTGAGCTAGCCAGGCTTCTTCGTTAGTGCAAGTCCAAGAGTGGAAATCCGTTAATCTGTTGACTTTTGCATGGATGGATTCAACTTTCCACGGTAAAATCACTGACGTCTTTTGTAAAAGGCATGTAAAAAATATCTGTTTCGCCCAACGTGGGGCTCGAACCCACGACCCTGAGATTAAGAGTCTCATGCTCTACCGACTGAGCTAGCCAGGCTTCTTCGTTAGTGCAAGTCCAAGAGTGGAAATCCGTTAATCTGTTGACTTTTGCATGGATGGATTCAACTTTCCACGGTAAAATCACTGCCGTCTTTTGTAAAAGGCATGTAAAAAAGATCTGTTTCGCCCAACGTGGGGTTCGAACCCACGACCCTGAGATTAAGAGTCTCATGCTCTACCGACTGAGCTAGCCAGGCTTCTTCGTTAGTGCAAGTCCAAGAGTGGAAATCCGTTAATCTGTTGACTTTTGCATTGATGGATTCAACTTTCCACGGTAAAATCACTGCCGTCTTTTGTAAAAGGCATGTAAAAAATATCTGTTTCGCCCAACGTGGGGCTCGAACCCACGACCCTGAGATTAAGATTCTCATGCTCTACCGACTGAGCTAGCCAGGCTTCTTCGTTAGTGCAAGTCCAAGAGTGGAAATCCGTTAATCTGTTGACTTTTGCATGGATGGATTCAACTTTCCACGGTAAAATCAATGACGTCTTTTGTAAAAGTCATGTAAAAAAGATCTGTTCCGCCCAACGTGGGGCTCGAACCCACGACCCTGAGATTAAGAGTCTCATGCTCTACCGACTGAGCTAGCCAGGCTTCTTCGTTAGTGCAAGTCCAAGAGTGGAAATCCGTTAATCTGTTGACTTTTGCATGGATGGATTCAACTTTCCACGGTAAAATCACTGCCGTCTTTTGTAAAAGGCATGTAAAAAAGATCTGTTTCGCCCAACGTGGGGCTCGAACCCACGACCCTGAGATTAAGAGTCTCATGCTCTACCGACTGAGCTAGCCAGGCTTCTTCGTTAGTGCAAGTCCAAGAGTGGAAATCCGTTAATCTGTTGACTTTTGCATGGATGGATTCAACTTGCCACGGTAAAATCACTGACGTCTTTTGTAAAAGGCATGTAAAAAATATCTGTTTCGCCCAACGTGGGGCTCGAACCCACGACACTGAGATTAAGAGTCTCATGCTCTACCGACTGAGCTAGCCAGGCTTCTTCGTTAGTGCAAGTCCAAGAGTGGAAATCCGTTAATCTGTTGACTTTTGCATGGATGGATTCAACTTTCCACGGTAAAATCACTGCCGTCTTTTGTAAAAGGCATGTAAAAAAGATCTGTTTCGCCCAACGTGGGGCTCGAACCCACGACCCTGAGATTAAGAGTCTCATGCTCTACCGACTGAGCTAGCCAGGCTTCTTCGTTAGTGCAAGTCCAAGAGTGGAAATCCGTTAATCTGTTGACTTTTGCATTGATGGATTCAACTTTCCACGGTAAAATCACTGCCGTCTTTTGTAAAAGGCATGTAAAAAAGATCTGTTTCGCCCAACGTGGGGCTCGAACTCACGACCCTGAGATTAAGAGTCTCATGCTCTACCGACTGAGCTAGCCAGGCTTCTTCGTTAGTGCAAGTCCAAGAGTGGAAATCCGTTAATCTGTTGACTTTTGCATCGATGGATTCAACTTTCCACGGTAAAATCACTGACGTCTTTTGTAAAAGGCATGTAAAAAATATCTGTTTCGCCCAACGTGGGGCTCGAACCCACGACCCTGAGATTAAGAGTCTCATGCTCTACCGACTGAGCTAGCCAGGCTTCTTCGTTAGTGCAAGTCCAAGAGTGGAAATCCGTTAATCTGTTGACTTTTGCATTGATGGATTCAACTTTCCACGGTAAAATCACTGCCGTCTTTTGTAAAAGGCATGTAAAAAATATCTGTTTCGCCCAACGTGGGGCTCGAACCCACGACCCTGAGATTAAGAGTCTCATGCTCTACCGACTGAGCTTGCCAGGCTTCTTCGTTAGTGCAAGTCCAAGAGTGGAAATCCGTTAATCTGTTGACTTTTGCATGGATGGATTCAACTTTCCACGGTAAAATCACTGACGTCTTTTGTAAAAGGCTCGAACCCACGACGTGGGGCTCGAACCCACGACCCTGAGATTAAGAGTCTCATGCTCTACCGACTGAGCTAGCCAGGCTTCTTCGTTAGTGCAAGTCCAAGAGTGGAAATCCGTTAATCTGTTGACTTTTGCATGGATGGATTCAACTTTCCACGGTAAAATCACTGACGTCTTTTGTAAAAGGCATGTAAAAAATATCTGTTTCGCCCAACGTGGGGCTCGAACCCACGACCCTGAGATTAAGAGTCTCATGCTCTACCGACTGAGCTAGCCAGGCTTCTTCGTTAGTGCAAGTCCAAGAGTGGAAATCCGTTAATCTGTTGACTTTTGCATGGATGGATTCAACTTTCCACGGTAAAATCACTGCCGTCTTTTGTAAAAGGCATGTAAAAAAGATCTGTTTCGCCCAACGTGGGGCTCGAACCCACGACCCTGAGATTAAGAGTCTCATGCTCTACCGACTGTGCTTGCCAGGCTTCTTCGTTAGTGCAAGTCCAAGAGTGGAAATCCGTTAATCTGTTGACTTTTGCATGGATGGATTCAACTTTCCACGGTAAAATCACTGACGTCTTTTGTAAAAGGCTCGAACCCACGACGTGGGGCTCGAACCCACGACCCTGAGATTAAGAGTCTCATGCTCTACCGACTGAGCTAGCCAGGCTTCTTCGTTAGTGCAAGTCCAAGAGTGGAAATCCGTTAATCTGTTGACTTTTGCATGGATGGATTCAACTTTCCACGGTAAAATCACTGACGTCTTTTGTAAAAGGCATGTAAAAAAGATCTGTTTCGCCCAACGTGGGGCTCGAACCCACGACCCTGAGATTAAGAGTCTCATGCTCTACCGACTGAGCTAGCCAGGCTTCTTCGTTAGTGCAAGTCCAAGAGTGGAAATCCGTTAATCTGTTGACTTTTGCATTGATGGATTCAACTTTCCACGGTAAAATCACTGCCGTCTTTTGTAAAAGGCATGTAAAAAAGATCTGTTTCGCCCAACGTGGGGCTCGAACTCACGACCCTGAGATTAAGAGTCTCATGCTCTACCGACTGAGCTAGCCAGGCTTCTTCGTTAGTGCAAGTCCAAGAGTGGAAATCCGTTAATCTGTTGACTTTTGCATGGATGGATTCAACTTTCCACGGTAAAATCACTGACGTCTTTTGTAAAAGGCTCGAACCCACGACGTGGGGCTCGAACCCACGACCCTGAGATTAAGAGTCTCATGCTCTACCGACTGAGCTAGCCAGGCTTCTTCGTTAGTGCAAGTCCAAGAGTGGAAATCCGTTAATCTGTTGACTTTTGCATGGATGGATTCAACTTTCCACGGTAAAATCACTGACGTCTTTTGTAAAAGGCATGTAAAAAAGATCTGTTTCGCCCAACGTGGGGCTCGAACCCACGACCCTGAGATTAAGAGTCTCATGCTCTACCGACTGAGCTAGCCAGGCTTCTTCGTTAGTGCAAGTCCAAGAGTGGAAATCCGTTAATCTGTTGACTTTTGCATTGATGGATTCAACTTTCCACGGTAAAATCACTGCCGTCTTTTGTAAAAGGCATGTAAAAAAGATCTGTTTCGCCCAACGTGGGGCTCGAATTCACGACCCTGAGATTAAGAGTCTCATGCTCTACCGACTGAGCTAGCCAGGCTTCTTCGTTAGTGCAAGTCCAAGAGTGGAAATCCGTTAATCTGTTGACTTTTGCATGGATGGATTCAACTTTCCACGGTAAAATCACTGACGTCTTTTGTAAAAGGCATGTAAAAAATATCTGTTTCGCCCAACGTGGGGCTCGAACCCACGACCCTGAGATTAAGAGTCTCATGCTCTACCGACTGAGCTAGCCAGGCTTCTTCGTTAGTGCAAGTCCAAGAGTGGAAATCCGTTAATCTGTTGACTTTTGCATGGATGGATTCAACTTTCCACGGTAAAATCACTGCCGTCTTTTGTAAAAGGCATGTAAAAAAGATCTGTTTCGCCCAACGTGGGGCTCGAACCCACGACCCTGAGATTAAGAGTCTCATGCTCTACCGACTGAGCTTGCCAGGCTTCTTCGTTAGTGCAAGTCCAAGAGTGGAAATCCGTTAATCTGTTGATTTTTGCATGGATGGATTCAACTTTCCACGGTAAAATCACTGACGTCTTTTGTAAAAGGCTCGAACCCACGACGTGGGGCTCGAACCCACGACCCTGAGATTAAGAGTCTCATGCTCTACCGACTGAGCTAGCCAGGCTTCTTCGTTAGTGCAAGTCCAAGAGTGGAAATCCGTTAATCTGTTGACTTTTGCATGGATGGATTCAACTTGCCACGGTAAAATCACTGACGTCTTTTGTAAAAGGCATGTAAAAAATATCTGTTTCGCCCAACGTGGGGCTCGAACCCACGACCCTGAGATTAAGAGTCTCATGCTCTACCGACTGAGCTAGCCAGGCTTCTTCGTTAGTGCAAGTCCAAGAGTGGAAATCCGTTAATCTGTTGACTTTTGCATGGATGGATTCAACTTTCCACGGTAAAATCACTGCCGTCTTTTGTAAAAGGCATGTAAAAAAGATCTGTTTCGCCCAACGTGGGGCTCGAACCCACGACCCTGAGATTAAGAGTCTCATGCTCTACCGACTGAGCTAGCCAGGCTTCTTCGTTAGTGCAAGTCCAAGAGTGGAAATCCGTTAATCTGTTGACTTTTGCATTGATGGATTCAACTTTCCACGGTAAAATCACTGCCGTCTTTTGTAAAAGGCATGTAAAAAAGATCTGTTTCGCCCAACGTGGGGCTCGAACTCACGACCCTGAGATTAAGAGTCTCATGCTCTACCGACTGAGCTAGCCAGGCTTCTTCGTTAGTGCAAGTCCAAGAGTGGAAATCCGTTAATCTGTTGACTTTTGCATCGATGGATTCAACTTTCCACGGTAAAATCACTGACGTCTTTTGTAAAAGGCATGTAAAAAATATCTGTTTCGCCCAACGTGGGGCTCGAACCCACGACCCTGAGATTAAGAGTCTCATGCTCTACCGACTGAGCTAGCCAGGCTTCTTCGTTAGTGCAAGTCCAAGAGTGGAAATCCGTTAATCTGTTGACTTTTGCATTGATGGATTCAACTTTCCACGGTAAAATCACTGCCGTCTTTTGTAAAAGGCATGTAAAAAATATCTGTTTCGCCCAACGTGGGGCTCGAACCCACGACCCTGAGATTAAGAGTCTCATGCTCTACCGACTGAGCTTGCCAGGCTTCTTCGTTAGTGCAAGTCCAAGAGTGGAAATCCGTTAATCTGTTGACTTTTGCATGGATGGATTCAACTTTCCACGGTAAAATCACTGACGTCTTTTGTAAAAGGCTCGAACCCACGACGTGGGGCTCGAACCCACGACCCTGAGATTAAGAGTCTCATGCTCTACCGACTGAGCTAGCCAGGCTTCTTCGTTAGTGCAAGTCCAAGAGTGGAAATCCGTTAATCTGTTGACTTTTGCATGGATGGATTCAACTTTCCACGGTAAAATCACTGACGTCTTTTGTAAAAGGCATGTAAAAAATATCTGTTTCGCCCAACGTGGGGCTCGAACCCACGACCCTGAGATTAAGAGTCTCATGCTCTACCGACTGAGCTAGCCAGGCTTCTTCGTTAGTGCAAGTCCAAGAGTGGAAATCCGTTAATCTGTTGACTTTTGCATGGATGGATTCAACTTTCCACGGTAAAATCACTGCCGTCTTTTGTAAAAGGCATGTAAAAAAGATCTGTTTCGCCCAACGTGGGGCTCGAACCCACGACCCTGAGATTAAGAGTCTCATGCTCTACCGACTGTGCTTGCCAGGCTTCTTCGTTAGTGCAAGTCCAAGAGTGGAAATCCGTTAATCTGTTGACTTTTGCATGGATGGATTCAACTTTCCACGGTAAAATCACTGACGTCTTTTGTAAAAGGCTCGAACCCACGACGTGGGGCTCGAACCCACGACCCTGAGATTAAGAGTCTCATGCTCTACCGACTGAGCTAGCCAGGCTTCTTCGTTAGTGCAAGTCCAAGAGTGGAAATCCGTTAATCTGTTGACTTTTGCATGGATGGATTCAACTTTCCACGGTAAAATCACTGACGTCTTTTGTAAAAGGCATGTAAAAAAGATTTGTTTCGCCCAACGTGGGGCTCGAACCCACGACCCTGAGATTAAGAGTCTCATGCTCTACCGACTGAGCTAGCCAGGCTTCTTCGTTAGTGCAAGTCCAAGAGTGGAAATCCGTTAATCTGTTGACTTTTGCATTGATGGATTCAACTTTCCACGGTAAAATCACTGCCGTCTTTTGTAAAAGGCATGTAAAAAAGATCTGTTTCGCCCAACGTGGGGCTCGAACTCACGACCCTGAGATTAAGAGTCTCATGCTCTACCGACTGAGCTAGCCAGGCTTCTTCGTTAGTGCAAGTCCAAGAGTGGAAATCCGTTAATCTGTTGACTTTTGCATCGATGGATTCAACTTTCCACGGTAAAATCACTGACGTCTTTTGTAAAAGGCATGTAAAAAATATCTGTTTCGCCCAACGTGGGGCTCGAACCCACGACCCTGAGATTAAGAGTCTCATGCTCTACCGACTGAGCTAGCCAGGCTTCTTCGTTAGTGCAAGTCCAAGAGTGGAAATCCGTTAATCTGTTGACTTTTGCATTGATGGATTCAACTTTCCACGGTAAAATCACTGCCGTCTTTTGTAAAAGGCATGTAAAAAATATCTGTTTCGCCCAACGTGGGGCTCGAACCCACGACCCTGAGATTAAGAGTCTCATGCTCTACCGACTGAGCTTGCCAGGCTTCTTCGTTAGTGCAAGTCCAAGAGTGGAAATCCGTTAATCTGTTGACTTTTGCATGGATGGATTCAACTTTCCACGGTAAAATCACTGACGTCTTTTGTAAAAGGCTCGAACCCACGACGTGGGGCTCGAACCCACGACCCTGAGATTAAGAGTCTCATGCTCTACCGACTGAGCTAGCCAGGCTTCTTCGTTAGTGCAAGTCCAAGAGTGGAAATCCGTTAATCTGTTGACTTTTGCATGGATGGATTCAACTTTCCACGATAAAATCACTGACGTCTTTTGTAAAAAGCATGTAAAAAATATCTGTTTCGCCCAACGTGGGGCTCGAACCCACGACCCTGAGATTAAGAGTCTCATGCTCTACCGACTGAGCTAGCCAGGCTTCTTCGTTAGTGCAAGTCCAAGAGTGGAAATCCGTTAATCTGTTGACTTTTGCATGGATGGATTCAACTTTCCACGGTAAAATCACTGCCGTCTTTTGTAAAAGGCATGTAAAAAAGATCTGTTTCGCCCAACGTGGGGCTCGAACCCACGACCCTGAGATTAAGAGTCTCATGCTCTACCGACTGTGCTTGCCAGGCTTCTTCGTTAGTGCAAGTCCAAGAGTGGAAATCCGTTAATCTGTTGACTTTTGCATGGATGGATTCAACTTTCCACGGTAAAATCACTGACGTCTTTTGTAAAAGGCTCGAACCCACGACGTGGGGCTCGAACCCACGACCCTGAGATTAAGAGTCTCATGCTCTACCGACTGAGCTAGCCAGGCTTCTTCGTTAGTGCAAGTCCAAGAGTGGAAATCCGTTAATCTGTTGACTTTTGCATGGATGGATTCAACTTTCCACGGTAAAATCACTGACGTCTTTTGTAAAAGGCATGTAAAAAATATCTGTTTCGCCCAACGTGGGGCTCGAACCCACGACCCTGAGATTAAGAGTCTCATGCTCTACCGACTGAGCTAGCCAGGCTTCTTCGTTAGTGCAAGTCCAAGAGTGGAAATCCGTTAATCTGTTGACTTTTGCATGGATGGATTCAACTTTCCACGGTAAAATCACTGACGTCTTTTGTAAAAGGCATGTAAAAAATATCTGTTTCGCCCAATGTGGGGCTCGAACCCACGACCCTGAGATTAAGAGTCTCATGCTCTACCGACTGAGCTAGCCAGGCTTCTTCGTTAGTGCAAGTCCAAGAGTGGAAATCCGTTAATCTGTTGACTTTTGCATGGATGGATTCAACTTTCCACGGTAAAATCAATGACGTCTTTTGTAAAAGGCATGTAAAAAAGATCTGTTTCGCCCAACGTGGGGCTCGAACCCACGACCCTGAGATTAAGAGTCTCATGCTCTACCGACTGAGCTAGCCAGGCTTCTTCGTTAGTGCAAGTCCAAGAGTGGAAATCCGTTAATCTGTTGACTTTTGCATCGATGGATTCAACTTTCCACGGTAAAATCACTGACGTCTTTTGTAAAAGGCATGTAAAAAATATCTGTTTCGCCCAACGTGGGGCTCGAACTCACGACCCTGAGATTAAGAGTCTCATGCTCTACCGACTGAGCTAGCCAGGCTTCTTCGTTAGTGCAAGTCCAAGAGTGGAAATCCGTTAATCTGTTGACTTTTGCATTGATGGATTCAACTTTCCACGGTAAAATCACTGCCGTCTTTTGTAAAAGGCATGTAAAAAATATCTGTTTCGCCCAACGTGGGGCTCGAACCCACGACCCTGAGATTAAGAGTCTCATGCTCTACCGACTGAGCTTGCCAGGCTTCTTCGTTAGTGCAAGTCCAAGAGTGGAAATCCGTTAATCTGTTGACTTTTGCATGGATGGATTCAACTTTCCACGATAAAATCACTGACGTCTTTTGTAAAAGGCATGTAAAAAATATCTGTTTCGCCCAACGTGGGGCTCGAACCCACGACCCTGAGATTAAGAGTCTCATGCTCTACCGACTGAGCTAGCCAGGCTTCTTCGTTAGTGCAAGTCCAAGAGTGGAAATCCGTTAATCTGTTGACTTTTGCATGGATGGATTCAACTTTCCACGGTAAAATCACTGCCGTCTTTTGTAAAAGGCATGTAAAAAAGATCTGTTTCGCCCAACGTGGGGCTCGAACCCACGACCCTGAGATTAAGAGTCTCATGCTCTACCGACTGTGCTTGCCAGGCTTCTTCGTTAGTGCAAGTCCAAGAGTGGAAATCCGTTAATCTGTTGACTTTTGCATGGATGGATTCAACTTTCCACGGTAAAATCACTGACGTCTTTTGTAAAAGGCTCGAACCCACGACGTGGGGCTCGAACCCACGACCCTGAGATTAAGAGTCTCATGCTCTACCGACTGAGCTAGCCAGGCTTCTTCGTTAGTGCAAGTCCAAGAGTGGAAATCCGTTAATCTGTTGACTTTTGCATGGATGGATTCAACTTTCCACGGTAAAATCACTGACGTCTTTTGTAAAAGGCATGTAAAAAATATCTGTTTCGCCCAACGTGGGGCTCGAACCCACGACCCTGAGATTAAGAGTCTCATGCTCTACCGACTGAGCTAGCCAGGCTTCTTCGTTAGTGCAAGTCCAAGAGTGGAAATCCGTTAATCTGTTGACTTTTGCATGGATGGATTCAACTTTCCACGGTAAAATCACTGACGTCTTTTGTAAAAGGCATGTAAAAAATATCTGTTTCGCCCAATGTGGGGCTCGAACCCACGACCCTGAGATTAAGAGTCTCATGCTCTACCGACTGAGCTAGCCAGGCTTCTTCGTTAGTGCAAGTCCAAGAGTGGAAATCCGTTAATCTGTTGACTTTTGCATGGATGGATTCAACTTTCCACGGTAAAATCAATGACGTCTTTTGTAAAAGGCATGTAAAAAAGATCTGTTTCGCCCAACGTGGGGCTCGAACCCACGACCCTGAGATTAAGAGTCTCATGCTCTACCGACTGAGCTAGCCAGGCTTCTTCGTTAGTGCAAGTCCAAGAGTGGAAATCCGTTAATCTGTTGACTTTTGCATCGATGGATTCAACTTTCCACGGTAAAATCACTGACGTCTTTTGTAAAAGGCATGTAAAAAATATCTGTTTCGCCCAACGTGGGGCTCGAACTCACGACCCTGAGATTAAGAGTCTCATGCTCTACCGACTGAGCTAGCCAGGCTTCTTCGTTAGTGCAAGTCCAAGAGTGGAAATCCGTTAATCTGTTGACTTTTGCATTGATGGATTCAACTTTCCACGGTAAAATCACTGCCGTCTTTTGTAAAAGGCATGTAAAAAATATCTGTTTCGCCCAACGTGGGGCTCGAACCCACGACCCTGAGATTAAGAGTCTCATGCTCTACCGACTGAGCTTGCCAGGCTTCTTCGTTAGTGCAAGTCCAAGAGTGGAAATCCGTTAATCTGTTGACTTTTGCATGGATGGATTCAACTTTCCACGGTAAAATCACTGACGTCTTTTGTAAAAGGCTCGAACCCACGACGTGGGGCTCGAACCCACGACCCTGAGATTAAGAGTCTCATGCTCTACCGACTGAGCTAGCCAGGCTTCTTCGTTAGCGCAAGTCCAAGAGTGGAAATCCGTTAATCTGTTGACTTTTGCATGGATGGATTCAACTTTCCACGGTAAAATCACTGACGTCTTTTGTAAAAGGCATGTAAAAAATATCTGTTTCGCCCAACGTGGGGCTCGAACCCACGACCCTGAGATTAAGAGTCTCATGCTCTACCGACTGAGCTAGCCAGGCTTCTTCGTTAGTGCAAGTCCAAGAGTGGAAATCCGTTAATCTGTTGACTTTTGCATGGATGGATTCAACTTTCCACGGTAAAATCACTGCCGTCTTTTGTAAAAGGCATGTAAAAAAGATCTGTTTCGCCCAACGTGGGGCTCGAACCCACGACCCTGAGATTAAGAGTCTCATGCTCTACCGACTGAGCTTGCCAGGCTTCTTCGTTAGTGCAAGTCCAAGAGTGGAAATCCGTTAATCTGTTGATTTTTGCATGGATGGATTCAACTTTCCACGGTAAAATCACTGACGTCTTTTGTAAAAGGCTCGAACCCACGACGTGGGGCTCGAACCCACGACCCTGAGATTAAGAGTCTCATGCTCTACCGACTGAGCTAGCCAGGCTTCTTCGTTAGTGCAAGTCCAAGAGTGGAAATCCGTTAATCTGTTGACTTTTGCATGGATGGATTCAACTTGCCACGGTAAAATCACTGACGTCTTTTGTAAAAGGCATGTAAAAAATATCTGTTTCGCCCAACGTGGGGCTCGAACCCACGACCCTGAGATTAAGAGTCTCATGCTCTACCGACTGAGCTAGCCAGGCTTCTTCGTTAGTGCAAGTCCAAGAGTGGAAATCCGTTAATCTGTTGACTTTTGCATGGATGGATTCAACTTTCCACGGTAAAATCACTGCCGTCTTTTGTAAAAGGCATGTAAAAAAGATCTGTTTCGCCCAACGTGGGGCTCGAACCCACGACACTGAGATTAAGAGTCTCATGCTCTACCGACTGAGCTAGCCAGGCTTCTTCGTTAGTGCAAGTCCAAGAGTGGAAATCCGTTAATCTGTTGACTTTTGCATTGATGGATTCAACTTTCCACGGTAAAATCACTGCCGTCTTTTGTAAAAGGCATGTAAAAAAGATCTGTTTCGCCCAACGTGGGGCTCGAACTCACGACCCTGAGATTAAGAGTCTCATGCTCTACCGACTGAGCTAGCCAGGCTTCTTCGTTAGTGCAAGTCCAAGAGTGGAAATCCGTTAATCTGTTGACTTTTGCATCGATGGATTCAACTTTCCACGGTAAAATCACTGACGTCTTTTGTAAAAGGCATGTAAAAAATATCTGTTTCGCCCAACGTGGGGCTCGAACCCACGACCCTGAGATTAAGAGTCTCATGCTCTACCGACTGAGCTAGCCAGGCTTCTTCGTTAGTGCAAGTCCAAGAGTGGAAATCCGTTAATCTGTTGACTTTTGCATTGATGGATTCAACTTTCCACGGTAAAATCACTGCCGTCTTTTGTAAAAGGCATGTAAAAAATATCTGTTTCGCCCAACGTGGGGCTCGAACCCACGACCCTGAGATTAAGAGTCTCATGCTCTACCGACTGAGCTTGCCAGGCTTCTTCGTTAGTGCAAGTCCAAGAGTGGAAATCCGTTAATCTGTTGACTTTTGCATGGATGGATTCAACTTTCCACGGTAAAATCACTGACGTCTTTTGTAAAAGGCTCGAACCCACGACGTGGGGCTCGAACCCACGACCCTGAGATTAAGAGTCTCATGCTCTACCGACTGAGCTAGCCAGGCTTCTTCGTTAGTGCAAGTCCAAGAGTGGAAATCCGTTAATCTGTTGACTTTTGCATGGATGGATTCAACTTTCCACGGTAAAATCACTGACGTCTTTTGTAAAAGGCATGTAAAAAATATCTGTTTCGCCCAACGTGGGGCTCGAACCCACGACCCTGAGATTAAGAGTCTCATGCTCTACCGACTGAGCTAGCCAGGCTTCTTCGTTAGTGCAAGTCCAAGAGTGGAAATCCGTTAATCTGTTGACTTTTGCATGGATGGATTCAACTTTCCACGGTAAAATCACTGCCGTCTTTTGTAAAAGGCATGTAAAAAAGATCTGTTTCGCCCAACGTGGGGCTCGAACCCACGACCCTGAGATTAAGAGTCTCATGCTCTACCGACTGAGCTTGCCAGGCTTCTTCGTTAGTGCAAGTCCAAGAGTGGAAATCCGTTAATCTGTTGACTTTTGCATGGATGGATTCAACTTTCCACGGTAAAATCACTGACGTCTTTTGTAAAAGGCTCGAACCCACGACGTGGGGCTCGAACCCACGACCCTGAGATTAAGAGTCTCATGCTCTACCGACTGAGCTAGCCAGGCTTCTTCGTTAGTGCAAGTCCAAGAGTGGAAATCCGTTAATCTGTTGACTTTTGCATGGATGGATTCAACTTTCCACGGTAAAATCACTGACATCTTTTGTAAAAGGCATGTAAAAAATATCTGTTTCGCCCAACGTGGGGCTCGAACCCACGACCCTGAGATTAAGAGTCTCATGCTCTACCGACTGAGCTAGCCAGGCTTCTTCGTTAGTGCAAGTCCAAGAGTGGAAATCCGTTAATCTGTTGACTTTTGCATGGATGGATTCAACTTTCCACGGTAAAATCACTGCCGTCTTTTGTAAAAGGCATGTAAAAAAGATCTGTTTCGCCCAACGTGGGGCTCGAACCCACGACCCTGAGATTAAGAGTCTCATGCTCTACCGACTGAGCTAGCCAGGCTTCTTCGTTAGTGCAAGTCCAAGAGTGGAAATCCGTTAATCTGTTGACTTTTGCATTGATGGATTCAACTTTCCACGGTAAAATCACTGCCGTCTTTTGTAAAAGGCATGTAAAAAATATCTGTTTCGCCCAACGTGGGGCTCGAACCCACGACCCTGAGATTAAGATTCTCATGCTCTACCGACTGAGCTAGCCAGGCTTCTTCGTTAGTGCAAGTCCAAGAGTGGAAATCCGTTAATCTGTTGACTTTTGCATGGATGGATTCAACTTTCCACGGTAAAATCAATGACGTCTTTTGTAAAAGTCATGTAAAAAAGATCTGTTCCGCCCAACGTGGGGCTCGAACCCACGAACCTGAGATTAAGAGTCTCATGCTCTACCGACTGAGCTAGCCAGGCTTCTTCGTTAGTGCAAGTCCAAGAGTGGAAATCCGTTAATCTGTTGACTTTTGCATGGATGGATTCAACTTTCCACGGTAAAATCAATGACGTCTTTTGTAAAAGGCATGTAAAAAATATCTGTTTCGCCCAACGTGGGGCTCGAACCCACGACCCTGAGATTAAGAGTCTCATGCTCTACCGACTGAGCTAGCCAGGCTTCTTCGTTAGTGCAAGTCCAAGAGTGGAAATCCGTTAATCTGTTGACTTTTGCATGGATGGATTCAACTTTCCACGGTAAAATCACTGACGTCTTTTGTAAAAGTCATGTAAAAAAGATCTGTTTCGCCCAACGTGGGGCTCGAACCCACGACCCTGAGATTAAGAGTCTCATGCTCTACCGACTGAGCTAGCCAGGCTTCTTCGTTAGTGCAAGTCCAAGAGTGGAAATCCGTTAATCTGTTGACTTTTGCATGGATGGATTCAACTTTCCACGGTAAAATCAATGACGTCTTTTGTAAAAGTCATGTAAAAAAGATCTGTTTCGCCCAACGTGGGGCTCGAACCCACGACCCTGAGATTAAGAGTCTCATGCTCTACCGACTGAGCTAGCCAGGCTTCTTCGTTAGTGCAAGTCCAAGAGTGGAAATCCGTTAATCTGTTGACTTTTGCATGGATGGATTCAACTTTCCACGGTAAAATCACTGACGTCTTTTGTAAAAGGCTCGAACCCACGACCCTGAGATTAAGAGTCTCATGATCTACCGACTGAGCTAGCCAGGCTTCTTCGTTAGTGCAAGTCCAAGAATGGAAATCCGTTAATCTGTTGACTTTTGCATGGATGGATTCAACTTTCCACGGTAAAATCACTGACGTCTTTTGTAAAAGGCATGTAAAAAATATCTGTTTCGCCCAACGTGGGGCTCGAACCCACGACCCTGAGATTAAGAGTCTCATGCTCTACCGACTGAGCTAGCCAGGCTTCTTCGTTAGTGCAAGTCCAAGAGTGGAAATCCGTTAATCTGTTGACTTTTGCATTGATGGATTCAACTTTCCACGGTAAAATCACTGCCGTCTTTTGTAAAAGGCATGTAAAAAATATCTGTTTCGCCCAACGTGGGGCTCGAACTCACGACCCTGAGATTAAGAGTCTCATGCTCTACCGACTGAGCTAGCCAGGCTTCTTCGTTAGTGCAAGTCCAAGAGTGGAAATCCGTTAATCTGTTGACTTTTGCATCGATGGATTCAACTTTCCACGGTAAAATCACTGACGTCTTTTGTAAAAGGCATGTAAAAAATATCTGTTTCGCCCAACGTGGGGCTCGAACTGACGACACTGAGATTAAGAGTCTCATGCTCTACCGACTGAGCTAGCCAGGCTTCTTCAATAGTGCAAGTCCATGAGTGGAAATCCGTTAATCTGTTGACTTTTGCATCGATGGATTCAACTTTCCACGGTAAAATCACTGACGTCTTTTGTAAAAGGCATGTAAAAAAGATCTGTTTCGCCCAACGTGGGGCTCGAACTCACGACCCTGAGATTAAGAGTCTCATGCTCTACCGACTGAGCTAGCCAGGCTTCTTCGTTAGTGCAAGTCCAAGAGTGGAAATCCGTTAATCTGTTGACTTTTGCATCGATGGATTCAACTTTCCACGGTAAAATCACTGACGTCTTTTGTAAAAGGCATGTAAAAAATATCTGTTTCGCCCAACGTGGGGCTCGAACTCACGACCCTGAGATTAAGAGTCTCATGCTCTACCGACTGAGCTAGCCAGGCTTCTTCGTTAGTGCAAGTCCAAGAGTGGAAATCCGTTAATCTGTTGACTTTTGCATCGATGGATTCAACTTTCCACGGTAAAATCACTGACGTCTTTTGTAAAAGGCATGTAAAAAATATCTGTTTCGCCCAACGTGGGGCTCGAACCCACGACCCTGAGATTAAGAGTCTCATGCTCTACCGACTGAGCTAGCCAGGCTTCTTCGTTAGTGCAAGTCCAAGAGTGGAAATCCGTTAATCTGTTGACTTTTGCATCGATGGATTCAACTTTCCACGGTAAAATCACTGACGTCTTTTGTAAAATGCATGTAAAAAAGATCTGTTTCGCCCAACGTGGGGCTCGAACTGACGACACTGAGATTAAGAGTCTCATGCTCTACCGACTGAGCTAGCCAGGCTTCTTCAATAGTGCAAGTCCATGAGTGGAAATCCGTTAATCTGTTGACTTTTGCATCGATGGATTCAACTTTCCACGGTAAAATCACTGACGTCTTTTGTAAAAGGCATGTAAAAAATATCTGTTTCGCCCAACGTGGGGCTCGAACCCACGACCCTGAGATTAAGATTCTCATGCTCTACCGACTGAGCTAGCCAGGCTTCTTCGTTAGTGCAAGTCCAAGAGTGGAAATCCGTTAATCTGTTGACTTTTGCATGGATGGATTCAACTTTCCACGGTAAAATCAATGACGTCTTTTGTAAAAGTCATGTAAAAAAGATCTGTTCCGCCCAACGTGGGGCTCGAACCCACGAACCTGAGATTAAGAGTCTCATGCTCTACCGACTGAGCTAGCCAGGCTTCTTCGTTAGTGCAAGTCCAAGAGTGGAAATCCGTTAATCTGTTGACTTTTGCATGGATGGATTCAACTTTCCACGGTAAAATCAATGACGTCTTTTGTAAAAGGCATGTAAAAAATATCTGTTTCGCCCAACGTGGGGCTCGAACCCACGACCCTGAGATTAAGAGTCTCATGCTCTACCGACTGAGCTAGCCAGGCTTCTTCGTTAGTGCAAGTCCAAGAGTGGAAATCCGTTAATCTGTTGACTTTTGCATGGATGGATTCAACTTTCCACGGTAAAATCACTGACGTCTTTTGTAAAAGTCATGTAAAAAAGATCTGTTTCGCCCAACGTGGGGCTCGAACCCACGACCCTGAGATTAAGAGTCTCATGCTCTACCGACTGAGCTAGCCAGGCTTCTTCGTTAGTGCAAGTCCAAGAGTGGAAATCCGTTAATCTGTTGACTTTTGCATGGATGGATTCAACTTTCCACGGTAAAATCAATGACGTCTTTTGTAAAAGTCATGTAAAAAAGATCTGTTTCGCCCAACGTGGGGCTCGAACCCACGACCCTGAGATTAAGAGTCTCATGCTCTACCGACTGAGCTAGCCAGGCTTCTTCGTTAGTGCAAGTCCAAGAGTGGAAATCCGTTAATCTGTTGACTTTTGCATGGATGGATTCAACTTTCCACGGTAAAATCACTGACGTCTTTTGTAAAAGGCTCGAACCCACGACCCTGAGATTAAGAGTCTCATGCTCTACCGACTGAGCTAGCCAGGCTTCTTCGTTAGTGCAAGTCCAAGAATGGAAATCCGTTAATCTGTTGACTTTTGCATGGATGGATTCAACTTTCCACGGTAAAATCACTGACGTCTTTTGTAAAAGGCATGTAAAAAATATCTGTTTCGCCCAACGTGGGGCTCGAACCCACGACCCTGAGATTAAGAGTCTCATGCTCTACCGACTGAGCTAGCCAGGCTTCTTCGTTAGTGCAAGTCCAAGAGTGGAAATCCGTTAATCTGTTGACTTTTGCATTGATGGATTCAACTTTCCACGGTAAAATCACTGCCGTCTTTTGTAAAAGGCATGTAAAAAATATCTGTTTCGCCCAACGTGGGGCTCGAACTCACGACCCTGAGATTAAGAGTCTCATGCTCTACCGACTGAGCTAGCCAGGCTTCTTCGTTAGTGCAAGTCCAAGAGTGGAAATCCGTTAATCTGTTGACTTTTGCATCGATGGATTCAACTTTCCACGGTAAAATCACTGACGTCTTTTGTAAAAGGCATGTAAAAAATATCTGTTTCGCCCAACGTGGGGCTCGAACTCACGACATTGAGATTAAGAGTCTCATGCTCTACCGACTGAGCTAGCCAGGCTTCTTCGTTAGTGCAAGTCCAAGAGTGGAAATCCGTTAATCTGTTGACTTTTGCATCGATGGATTCAACTTTCCACGGTAAAATCACTGACGTCTTTTGTAAAATGCATGTAAAAAAGATCTGTTTCGCCCAACGTGGGGCTCGAACTGACGACACTGAGATTAAGAGTCTCATGCTCTACCGACTGAGCTAGCCAGGCTTCTTCAATAGTGCAAGTCCATGAGTGGAAATCCGTTAATCTGTTGACTTTTGCATCGATGGATTCAACTTTCCACGGTAAAATCACTGACGTCTTTTGTAAAAGGCATGTAAAAAAGATCTGTTTCGCCCAACGTGGGGCTCGAACTCACGACCCTGAGATTAAGAGTCTCATGCTCTACCGACTGAGCTAGCCAGGCTTCTTCGTTAGTGCAAGTCCAAGAGTGGAAATCCGTTAATCTGTTGACTTTTGCATCGATGGATTCAACTTTCCACGGTAAAATCACTGACGTCTTTTGTAAAAGGCATGTAAAAAATATCTGTTTCGCCCAACGTGGGGCTCGAACTCACGACCCTGAGATTAAGAGTCTCATGCTCTACCGACTGAGCTAGCCAGGCTTCTTCGTTAGTGCAAGTCCAAGAGTGGAAATCCGTTAATCTGTTGACTTTTGCATCGATGGATTCAACTTTCCACGGTAAAATCACTGACGTCTTTTGTAAAAGGCATGTAAAAAATATCTGTTTCGCCCAACGTGGGGCTCGAACCCACGACCCTGAGATTAAGAGTCTCATGCTCTACCGACTGAGCTAGCCAGGCTTCTTCGTTAGTGCAAGTCCAAGAGTGGAAATCCGTTAATCTGTTGACTTTTGCATTGATGGATTCAACTTTCCACGGTAAAATCACTGCCGTCTTTTGTAAAAGGCATGTAAAAAATATCTGTTTCGCCCAACGTGGGGCTCGAACCCACGACCCTGAGATTAAGATTCTCATGCTCTACCGACTGAGCTAGCCAGGCTTCTTCGTTAGTGCAAGTCCAAGAGTGGAAATCCGTTAATCTGTTGACTTTTGCATCGATGGATTCAACTTTCCACGGTAAAATCACTGACGTCTTTTGTAAAAGGCATGTAAAAAATATCTGTTTCGCCCAACGTGGGGCTCGAACTCACGACCCTGAGATTAAGAGTCTCATGCTCTACCGACTGAGCTAGCCAGGCTTCTTCGTTAGTGCAAGTCCAAGAGTGGAAATCCGTTAATCTGTTGACTTTTGCATCGATGGATTCAACTTTCCACGGTAAAATCACTGACGTCTTTTGTAAAATGCATGTAAAAAAGATCTGTTTCGCCCAACGTGGGGCTCGAACTCACGACCCTGAGATTAAGAGTCTCATGCTCTACCGACTGAGCTAGCCAGGCTTCTTCGTTAGTGCAAGTCCAAGAGTGGAAATCCGTTAATCTGTTGACTTTTGCATCGATGGATTCAACTTTCCACGGTAAAATCACTGACGTCTTTTGTAAAAGGCATGTAAAAAATATCTGTTTCGCCCAACGTGGGGCTCGAACCCACGACCCTGAGATTAAGAGTCTCATGCTCTACCGACTGAGCTAGCCAGGCTTCTTCGTTAGTGCAAGTCCAAGAGTGGAAATCCGTTAATCTGTTGACTTTTGCATTGATGGATTCAACTTTCCACGGTAAAATCACTGCCGTCTTTTGTAAAAGGCATGTAAAAAATATCTGTTTCGCCCAACGTGGGGCTCGAACCCACGACCCTGAGATTAAGAGTCTCATGCTCTACCGACTGAGCTTGCCAGGCTTCTTCGTTAGTGCAAGTCCAAGAGTGGAAATCCGTTAATCTGTTGACTTTTGCATGGATGGATTCAACTTTCCACGGTAAAATCACTGACGTCTTTTGTAAAAGGCTCGAACCCACGACGTGGGGCTCGAACCCACGACCCTGAGATTAAGAGTCTCATGCTCTACCGACTGAGCTAGCCAGGCTTCTTCGTTAGTGCAAGTCCAAGAGTGGAAATCCGTTAATCTGTTGACTTTTGCATGGATGGATTCAACTTTCCACGGTAAAATCACTGACGTCTTTTGTAAAAGGCATGTAAAAAATATCTGTTTCGCCCAACGTGGGGCTCGAACCCACGACCCTGAGATTAAGAGTCTCATGCTCTACCGACTGAGCTAGCCAGGCTTCTTCGTTAGTGCAAGTCCAAGAGTGGAAATCCGTTAATCTGTTGACTTTTGCATTGATGGATTCAACTTTCCACGGTAAAATCACTGCCGTCTTTTGTAAAAGGCATGTAAAAAATATCTGTTTCGCCCAACGTGGGGCTCGAACTCACGACACTGAGATTAAGAGTCTCATGCTCTACCGACTGAGCTAGCCAGGCTTCTTCGTTAGTGCAAGTCCAAGAGTGGAAATCCGTTAATCTGTTGACTTTTGCATCGATGGATTCAACTTTCCACGGTAAAATCACTGACGTCTTTTGTAAAAGGCATGTAAAAAATATCTGTTTCGCCCAACGTGGGGCTCGAACTCACGACCCTGAGATTAAGAGTCTCATGCTCTACCGACTGAGCTAGCCAGGCTTCTTCGTTAGTGCAAGTCCAAGAGTGGAAATCCGTTAATCTGTTGACTTTTGCATCGATGGATTCAACTTTCCACGGTAAAATCACTGACGTCTTTTGTAAAATGCATGTAAAAAAGATCTGTTTCGCCCAACGTGGGGCTCGAACTGACGACACTGAGATTAAGAGTCTCATGCTCTACCGACTGAGCTAGCCAGGCTTCTTCAATAGTGCAAGTCCATGAGTGGAAATCCGTTAATCTGTTGACTTTTGCATCGATGGATTCAACTTTCCACGGTAAAATCACTGACGTCTTTTGTAAAAGGCATGTAAAAAAGATCTGTTTCGCCCAACGTGGGGCTCGAACTCACGACCCTGAGATTAAGAGTCTCATGCTCTACCGACTGAGCTAGCCAGGCTTCTTCGTTAGTGCAAGTCCAAGAGTGGAAATCCGTTAATCTGTTGACTTTTGCATCGATGGATTCAACTTTCCACGGTAAAATCACTGACGTCTTTTGTAAAAGGCATGTAAAAAATATCTGTTTCGCCCAACGTGGGGCTCGAACTCACGACCCTGAGATTAAGAGTCTCATGCTCTACCGACTGAGCTAGCCAGGCTTCTTCGTTAGTGCAAGTCCAAGAGTGGAAATCCGTTAATCTGTTGACTTTTGCATCGATGGATTCAACTTTCCACGGTAAAATCACTGACGTCTTTTGTAAAAGGCATGTAAAAAATATCTGTTTCGCCCAACGTGGGGCTCGAACCCACGACCCTGAGATTAAGAGTCTCATGCTCTACCGACTGAGCTAGCCAGGCTTCTTCGTTAGTGCAAGTCCAAGAGTGGAAATCCGTTAATCTGTTGACTTTTGCATCGATGGATTCAACTTTCCACGGTAAAATCACTGACGTCTTTTGTAAAATGCATGTAAAAAAGATCTGTTTCGCCCAACGTGGGGCTCGAACTGACGACACTGAGATTAAGAGTCTCATGCTCTACCGACTGAGCTAGCCAGGCTTCTTCAATAGTGCAAGTCCATGAGTGGAAATCCGTTAATCTGTTGACTTTTGCATCGATGGATTCAACTTTCCACGGTAAAATCACTGACGTCTTTTGTAAAAGGCATGTAAAAAATATCTGTTTCGCCCAACGTGGGGCTCGAACCCACGACCCTGAGATTAAGATTCTCATGCTCTACCGACTGAGCTAGCCAGGCTTCTTCGTTAGTGCAAGTCCAAGAGTGGAAATCCGTTAATCTGTTGACTTTTGCATGGATGGATTCAACTTTCCACGGTAAAATCAATGACGTCTTTTGTAAAAGTCATGTAAAAAAGATCTGTTCCGCCCAACGTGGGGCTCGAACCCACGAACCTGAGATTAAGAGTCTCATGCTCTACCGACTGAGCTAGCCAGGCTTCTTCGTTAGTGCAAGTCCAAGAGTGGAAATCCGTTAATCTGTTGACTTTTGCATGGATGGATTCAACTTTCCACGGTAAAATCAATGACGTCTTTTGTAAAAGGCATGTAAAAAATATCTGTTTCGCCCAACGTGGGGCTCGAACCCACGACCCTGAGATTAAGAGTCTCATGCTCTACCGACTGAGCTAGCCAGGCTTCTTCGTTAGTGCAAGTCCAAGAGTGGAAATCCGTTAATCTGTTGACTTTTGCATGGATGGATTCAACTTTCCACGGTAAAATCACTGACGTCTTTTGTAAAAGTCATGTAAAAAAGATCTGTTTCGCCCAACGTGGGGCTCGAACCCACGACCCTGAGATTAAGAGTCTCATGCTCTACCGACTGAGCTAGCCAGGCTTCTTCGTTAGTGCAAGTCCAAGAGTGGAAATCCGTTAATCTGTTGACTTTTGCATGGATGGATTCAACTTTCCACGGTAAAATCAATGACGTCTTTTGTAAAAGTCATGTAAAAAAGATCTGTTTCGCCCAACGTGGGGCTCGAACCCACGACCCTGAGATTAAGAGTCTCATGCTCTACCGACTGAGCTAGCCAGGCTTCTTCGTTAGTGCAAGTCCAAGAGTGGAAATCCGTTAATCTGTTGACTTTTGCATGGATGGATTCAACTTTCCACGGTAAAATCACTGACGTCTTTTGTAAAAGGCTCGAACCCACGACCCTGAGATTAAGAGTCTCATGCTCTACCGACTGAGCTAGCCAGGCTTCTTCGTTAGTGCAAGTCCAAGAATGGAAATCCGTTAATCTGTTGACTTTTGCATGGATGGATTCAACTTTCCACGGTAAAATCACTGACGTCTTTTGTAAAAGGCATGTAAAAAATATCTGTTTCGCCCAACGTGGGGCTCGAACCCACGACCCTGAGATTAAGAGTCTCATGCTCTACCGACTGAGCTAGCCAGGCTTCTTCGTTAGTGCAAGTCCAAGAGTGGAAATCCGTTAATCTGTTGACTTTTGCATTGATGGATTCAACTTTCCACGGTAAAATCACTGCCGTCTTTTGTAAAAGGCATGTAAAAAATATCTGTTTCGCCCAACGTGGGGCTCGAACTCACGACCCTGAGATTAAGAGTCTCATGCTCTACCGACTGAGCTAGCCAGGCTTCTTCGTTAGTGCAAGTCCAAGAGTGGAAATCCGTTAATCTGTTGACTTTTGCATCGATGGATTCAACTTTCCACGGTAAAATCACTGACGTCTTTTGTAAAAGGCATGTAAAAAATATCTGTTTCGCCCAACGTGGGGCTCGAACTCACGACCCTGAGATTAAGAGTCTCATGCTCTACCGACTGAGCTAGCCAGGCTTCTTCGTTAGTGCAAGTCCAAGAGTGGAAATCCGTTAATCTGTTGACTTTTGCATCGATGGATTCAACTTTCCACGGTAAAATCACTGACGTCTTTTGTAAAATGCATGTAAAAAAGATCTGTTTCGCCCAACGTGGGGCTCGAACTGACGACACTGAGATTAAGAGTCTCATGCTCTACCGACTGAGCTAGCCAGGCTTCTTCAATAGTGCAAGTCCATGAGTGGAAATCCGTTAATCTGTTGACTTTTGCATCGATGGATTCAACTTTCCACGGTAAAATCACTGACGTCTTTTGTAAAAGGCATGTAAAAAAGATCTGTTTCGCCCAACGTGGGGCTCGAACTCACGACCCTGAGATTAAGAGTCTCATGCTCTACCGACTGAGCTAGCCAGGCTTCTTCGTTAGTGCAAGTCCAAGAGTGGAAATCCGTTAATCTGTTGACTTTTGCATCGATGGATTCAACTTTCCACGGTAAAATCACTGACGTCTTTTGTAAAAGGCATGTAAAAAATATCTGTTTCGCCCAACGTGGGGCTCGAACTCACGACCCTGAGATTAAGAGTCTCATGCTCTACCGACTGAGCTAGCCAGGCTTCTTCGTTAGTGCAAGTCCAAGAGTGGAAATCCGTTAATCTGTTGACTTTTGCATCGATGGATTCAACTTTCCACGGTAAAATCACTGACGTCTTTTGTAAAAGGCATGTAAAAAATATCTGTTTCGCCCAACGTGGGGCTCGAACCCACGACCCTGAGATTAAGAGTCTCATGCTCTACCGACTGAGCTAGCCAGGCTTCTTCGTTAGTGCAAGTCCAAGAGTGGAAATCCGTTAATCTGTTGACTTTTGCATTGATGGATTCAACTTTCCACGGTAAAATCACTGCCGTCTTTTGTAAAAGGCATGTAAAAAATATCTGTTTCGCCCAACGTGGGGCTCGAACCCACGACCCTGAGATTAAGATTCTCATGCTCTACCGACTGAGCTAGCCAGGCTTCTTCGTTAGTGCAAGTCCAAGAGTGGAAATCCGTTAATCTGTTGACTTTTGCATCGATGGATTCAACTTTCCACGGTAAAATCACTGACGTCTTTTGTAAAAGGCATGTAAAAAATATCTGTTTCGCCCAACGTGGGGCTCGAACTCACGACCCTGAGATTAAGAGTCTCATGCTCTACCGACTGAGCTAGCCAGGCTTCTTCGTTAGTGCAAGTCCAAGAGTGGAAATCCGTTAATCTGTTGACTTTTGCATCGATGGATTCAACTTTCCACGGTAAAATCACTGACGTCTTTTGTAAAATGCATGTAAAAAAGATCTGTTTCGCCCAACGTGGGGCTCGAACTCACGACCCTGAGATTAAGAGTCTCATGCTCTACCGACTGAGCTAGCCAGGCTTCTTCGTTAGTGCAAGTCCAAGAGTGGAAATCCGTTAATCTGTTGACTTTTGCATCGATGGATTCAACTTTCCACGGTAAAATCACTGACGTCTTTTGTAAAAGGCATGTAAAAAATATCTGTTTCGCCCAACGTGGGGCTCGAACCCACGACCCTGAGATTAAGAGTCTCATGCTCTACCGACTGAGCTAGCCAGGCTTCTTCGTTAGTGCAAGTCCAAGAGTGGAAATCCGTTAATCTGTTGACTTTTGCATTGATGGATTCAACTTTCCACGGTAAAATCACTGCCGTCTTTTGTAAAAGGCATGTAAAAAATATCTGTTTCGCCCAACGTGGGGCTCGAACCCACGACCCTGAGATTAAGAGTCTCATGCTCTACCGACTGAGCTTGCCAGGCTTCTTCGTTAGTGCAAGTCCAAGAGTGGAAATCCGTTAATCTGTTGACTTTTGCATGGATGGATTCAACTTTCCACGGTAAAATCACTGACGTCTTTTGTAAAAGGCTCGAACCCACGACGTGGGGCTCGAACCCACGACCCTGAGATTAAGAGTCTCATGCTCTACCGACTGAGCTAGCCAGGCTTCTTCGTTAGTGCAAGTCCAAGAGTGGAAATCCGTTAATCTGTTGACTTTTGCATGGATGGATTCAACTTTCCACGGTAAAATCACTGACGTCTTTTGTAAAAGGCATGTAAAAAATATCTGTTTCGCCCAACGTGGGGCTCGAACCCACGACCCTGAGATTAAGAGTCTCATGCTCTACCGACTGAGCTAGCCAGGCTTCTTCGTTAGTGCAAGTCCAAGAGTGGAAATCCGTTAATCTGTTGACTTTTGCATGGATGGATTCAACTTTCCACGGTAAAATCACTGCCGTCTTTTGTAAAAGGCATGTAAAAAAGATCTGTTTCGCCCAACGTGGGGCTCGAACCCACGACCCTGAGATTAAGAGTCTCATGCTCTACCGACTGAGCTTGCCAGGCTTCTTCGTTAGTGCAAGTCCAAGAGTGGAAATCCGTTAATCTGTTGACTTTTGCATGGATGGATTCAACTTTCCACGGTAAAATCACTGACGTCTTTTGTAAAAGGCTCGAACCCACGACGTGGGGCTCGAACCCACGACCCTGAGATTAAGAGTCTCATGCTCTACCGACTGAGCTAGCCAGGCTTCTTCGTTAGTGCAAGTCCAAGAGTGGAAATCCGTTAATCTGTTGACTTTTGCATGGATGGATTCAACTTTCCACGGTAAAATCACTGACGTCTTTTGTAAAAGGCATGTAAAAAATATCTGTTTCGCCCAACGTGGGGCTCGAACCCACGACCCTGAGATTAAGAGTCTCATGCTCTACCGACTGAGCTAGCCAGGCTTCTTCGTTAGTGCAAGTCCAAGAGTGGAAATCCGTTAATCTGTTGACTTTTGCATGGATGGATTCAACTTTCCACGGTAAAATCACTGCCGTCTTTTGTAAAAGGCATGTAAAAAAGATCTGTTTCGCCCAACGTGGGGCTCGAACCCACGACCCTGAGATTAAGAGTCTCATGCTCTACCGACTGAGCTAGCCAGGCTTCTTCGTTAGTGCAAGTCCAAGAGTGGAAATCCGTTAATCTGTTGACTTTTGCATTGATGGATTCAACTTTCCACGGTAAAATCACTGCCGTCTTTTGTAAAAGGCATGTAAAAAATATCTGTTTCGCCCAACGTGGGGCTCGAACCCACGACCCTGAGATTAAGAGTCTCATGCTCTACCGACTGAGCTAGCCAGGCTTCTTCGTTAGTGCAAGTCCAAGAGTGGAAATCCGTTAATCTGTTGACTTTTGCATGGATGGATTCAACTTTCCACGGTAAAATCACTGCCGTCTTTTGTAAAAGGCATGTAAAAAAGATCTGTTTCGCCCAACGTGGGGCTCGAACCCACGACCCTGAGATTAAGAGTCTCATGCTCTACCGACTGAGCTAGCCAGGCTTCTTCGTTAGTGCAAGTCCAAGAGTGGAAATCCGTTAATCTGTTGACTTTTGCATTGATGGATTCAACTTTCCACGGTAAAATCACTGCCGTCTTTTGTAAAAGGCATGTAAAAAATATCTGTTTCGCCCAACGTGGGGCTCGAACCCACGACCCTGAGATTAAGATTCTCATGCTCTACCGACTGAGCTAGCCAGGCTTCTTCGTTAGTGCAAGTCCAAGAGTGGAAATCCGTTAATCTGTTGACTTTTGCATCGATGGATTCAACTTTCCACGGTAAAATCACTGACGTCTTTTGTAAAAGGCATTTAAAAAATATCTGTTTCGCCCAACGTGGGGCTCGAACTCACGACCCTGAGATTAAGAGTCTCATGCTCTACCGACTGAGCTAGCCAGGCTTCTTCGTTAGTGCAAGTCCAAGAGTGGAAATCCGTTAATCTGTTGACTTTTGCATCGATGGATTCAACTTTCCACGGTAAAATCACTGACGTCTTTTGTAAAATGCATGTAAAAAAGATCTGTTTCGCCCAACGTGGGGCTCGAACTGACGACACTGAGATTAAGAGTCTCATGCTCTACCGACTGAGCTAGCCAGGCTTCTTCAATAGTGCAAGTCCATGAGTGGAAATCCGTTAATCTGTTGACTTTTGCATCGATGGATTCAACTTTCCACGGTAAAATCACTGACGTCTTTTGTAAAAGGCATGTAAAAAAGATCTGTTTCGCCCAACGTGGGGCTCGAACTCACGACCCTGAGATTAAGAGTCTCATGCTCTACCGACTGAGCTAGCCAGGCTTCTTCGTTAGTGCAAGTCCAAGAGTGGAAATCCGTTAATCTGTTGACTTTTGCATCGATGGATTCAACTTTCCACGTTAAAATCACTGACGTCTTTTGTAAAAGGCATGTAAAAAATATCTGTTTCGCCCAACGTGGGGCTCGAACCCACGACCCTGAGATTAAGAGTCTCATGCTCTACCGACTGAGCTAGCCAGGCTTCTTCGTTAGTGCAAGTCCAAGAGTGGAAATCCGTTAATCTGTTGACTTTTGCATTGATGGATTCAACTTTCCACGGTAAAATCACTGCCGTCTTTTGTAAAAGGCATGTAAAAAATATCTGTTTCGCCCAACGTGGGGCTCGAACCCACGACCCTGAGATTAAGAGTCTCATGCTCTACCGACTGAGCTTGCCAGGCTTCTTCGTTAGTGCAAGTCCAAGAGTGGAAATCCGTTAATCTGTTGACTTTTGCATGGATGGATTCAACTTTCCACGGTAAAATCACTGACGTCTTTTGTAAAAGGCTCGAACCCACGACGTGGGGCTCGAACCCACGACCCTGAGATTAAGAGTCTCATGCTCTACCGACTGAGCTAGCCAGGCTTCTTCGTTAGTGCAAGTCCAAGAGTGGAAATCCGTTAATCTGTTGACTTTTGCATGGATGGATTCAACTTTCCACGGTAAAATCACTGACGTCTTTTGTAAAAGGCATGTAAAAAATATCTGTTTCGCCCAACGTGGGGCTCGAACCCACGACCCTGAGATTAAGAGTCTCATGCTCTACCGACTGAGCTAGCCAGGCTTCTTCGTTAGTGCAAGTCCAAGAGTGGAAATCCGTTAATCTGTTGACTTTTGCATGGATGGATTCAACTTTCCACGGTAAAATCACTGCCGTCTTTTGTAAAAGGCATGTAAAAAAGATCTGTTTCGCCCAACGTGGGGCTCGAACCCACGACCCTGAGATTAAGAGTCTCATGCTCTACCGACTGAGCTTGCCAGGCTTCTTCGTTAGTGCAAGTCCAAGAGTGGAAATCCGTTAATCTGTTGACTTTTGCATGGATGGATTCAACTTTCCACGGTAAAATCACTGACGTCTTTTGTAAAAGGCTCGAACCCACGACGTGGGGCTCGAACCCACGACCCTGAGATTAAGAGTCTCATGCTCTACCGACTGAGCTAGCCAGGCTTCTTCGTTAGTGCAAGTCCAAGAGTGGAAATCCGTTAATCTGTTGACTTTTGCATGGATGGATTCAACTTTCCACGGTAAAATCACTGACGTCTTTTGTAAAAGGCATGTAAAAAATATCTGTTTCGCCCAACGTGGGGCTCGAACCCACGACCCTGAGATTAAGAGTCTCATGCTCTACCGACTGAGCTAGCCAGGCTTCTTCGTTAGTGCAAGTCCAAGAGTGGAAATCCGTTAATCTGTTGACTTTTGCATGGATGGATTCAACTTTCCACGGTAAAATCACTGCCGTCTTTTGTAAAAGGCATGTAAAAAATATCTGTTTCGCCCAACGTGGGGCTCGAACCCACGACCCTGAGATTAAGAGTCTCATGCTCTACCGACTGAGCTAGCCAGGCTTCTTCGTTAGTGCAAGTCCAAGAGTGGAAATCCGTTAATCTGTTGACTTTTGCATTGATGGATTCAACTTTCCACGGTAAAATCACTGCCGTCTTTTGTAAAAGGCATGTAAAAAATATCTGTTTCGCCCAACGTGGGGCTCGAACCCACGACCCTGAGATTAAGAGTCTCATGCTCTACCGACTGAGCTTGCCAGGCTTCTTCGTTAGTGCAAGTCCAAGAGTGGAAATCCGTTAATCTGTTGACTTTTGCATGGATGGATTCAACTTTCCACGGTAAAATCACTGACGTCTTTTGTAAAAGGCTCGAACCCACGACGTGGGGCTCGAACCCACGACCCTGAGATTAAGAGTCTCATGCTCTACCGACTGAGCTAGCCAGGCTTCTTCGTTAGTGCAAGTCCAAGAGTGGAAATCCGTTAATCTGTTGACTTTTGCATGGATGGATTCAACTTTCCACGGTAAAATCACTGACGTCTTTTGTAAAAGGCTCGAACCCACGACCCTGAGATTAAGAGTCTCATGCTCTACCGACTGAGCTAGCCAGGCTTCTTCGTTAGTGCAAGTCCAAGAATGGAAATCCGTTAATCTGTTGACTTTTGCATGGATGGATTCAACTTTCCACGGTAAAATCACTGACGTCTTTTGTAAAAGGCTCGAACCCACGACGTGGGGCTCGAACCCACGACCCTGAGATTAAGAGTCTCATGCTCTACCGACTGAGCTAGCCAGGCTTCTTCGTTAGTGCAAGTCCAAGAGTGGAAATCCGTTAATCTGTTGACTTTTGCATGGATGGATTCAACTTTCCACGGTAAAATCACTGACGTCTTTTGTAAAAGGCTCGAACCCACGACCCTGAGATTAAGAGTCTCATGCTCTACCGACTGAGCTAGCCAGGCTTCTTCGTTAGTGCAAGTCCAAGAATGGAAATCCGTTAATCTGTTGACTTTTGCATGGATGGATTCAACTTTCCACGGTAAAATCACTGACGTCTTTTGTAAAAGGCATGTAAAAAATATCTGTTTCGCCCAACGTGGGGCTCGAACCCACGACCCTGAGATTAAGAGTCTCATGCTCTACCGACTGAGCTAGCCAGGCTTCTTCGTTAGTGCAAGTCCAAGAGTGGAAATCCGTTAATCTGTTGACTTTTGCATGGATGGATTCAACTTTCCACGGTAAAATCAATGACGTCTTTTGTAAAAGTCATGTAAAAAAGATCTGTTTCGCCCAACGTGGGGCTCGAACCCACGACCCTGAGATTAAGAGTCTCATGCTCTACCGACTGAGCTAGCCAGGCTTCTTCGTTAGTGCAAGTCCAAGAGTGGAAATCCGTTAATCTGTTGACTTTTGCATGGATGGATTCAACTTTCCACGGTAAAATCACTGACGTCTTTTGTAAAAGGCTCGAACCCACGACGTGGGGCTCGAACCCACGACCCTGAGATTAAGAGTCTCATGCTCTACCGACTGAGCTAGCCAGGCTTCTTCGTTAGTGCAAGTCCAAGAGTGGAAATCCGTTAATCTGTTGACTTTTGCATGGATGGATTCAACTTTCCACGGTAAAATCACTGACGTCTTTTGTAAAAGGCTCGAACCCACGACCCTGAGATTAAGAGTCTCATGCTCTACCGACTGAGCTAGCCAGGCTTCTTCGTTAGTGCAAGTGCAAGAATGGAAATCCGTTAATCTGTTGACTTTTGCATGGATGGATTCAACTTTCCACGGTAAAATCACTGACGTCTTTTGTAAAAGGCATGTAAAAAATATCTGTTTCGCCCAACGTGGGGCTCGAACCCACGACCCTGAGATTAAGAGTCTCATGCTCTACCGACTGAGCTAGCCATGCTTCTTCGTTAGTGCAAGTCCAAGAGTGGAAATCCGTTAATCTGTTGACTTTTGCATTGATGGATTCAACTTTCCACGGTAAAATCACTGCCGTCTTTTGTAAAAGGCATGTAAAAAATATCTGTTTCGCCCAACGTGGGGCTCGAACCCACGACCCTGAGATTAAGAGTCTCATGCTCTACCGACTGAGCTTGCCAGGCTTCTTCGTTAGTGCAAGTCCAAGAGTGGAAATCCGTTAATCTGTTGACTTTTGCATGGATGGATTCAACTTTCCACGGTAAAATCACTGACGTCTTTTGTAAAAGTCATGTAAAAAAGATCTGTTTCGCCCAACGTGGGGCTCGAACCCACGACCCTGAGATTAAGAGTCTCATGCTCTACCGACTGAGCTAGCCAGGCTTCTTCGTTAGTGCAAGTCCAAGAGTGGAAATCCGTTAATCTGTTGACTTTTGCATGGATGGATTCAACTTTCCACGGTAAAATCACTGACGTCTTTTGTAAAAGGCTCGAACCCACGACGTGGGGCTCGAACCCACGACCCTGAGATTAAGAGTCTCATGCTCTACCGACTGAGCTAGCCAGGCTTCTTCGTTAGTGCAAGTCCAAGAGTGGAAATCCGTTAATCTGTTGACTTTTGCATGGATGGATTCAACTTTCCACGGTAAAATCAATGACGTCTTTTGTAAAAGTCATGTAAAAAAGATCTGTTTCGCCCAACGTGGGGCTCGAACCCACGACCCTGAGATTAAGAGTCTCATGCTCTACCGACTGAGCTAGCCAGGCTTCTTCGTTAGTGCAAGTCCAAGAGTGGAAATCCGTTAATCTGTTGACTTTTGCATGGATGGATTCAACTTTCCACGGTAAAATCACTGACGTCTTTTGTAAAAGGCTCGAACCCACGACGTGGGGCTCGAACCCACGACCCTGAGATTAAGAGTCTCATGCTCTACCGACTGAGCTAGCCAGGCTTCTTCGTTAGTGCAAGTCCAAGAGTGGAAATCCGTTAATCTGTTGACTTTTGCATGGATGGATTCAACTTTCCACGGTAAAATCAATGACGTCTTTTGTAAAAGTCATGTAAAAAAGATCTGTTTCGCCCAACGTGGGGCTCGAACCCACGACCCTGAGATTAAGAGTCTCATGCTCTACCGACTGAGCTAGCCAGGCTTCTTCGTTAGTGCAAGTCCAAGAGTGGAAATCCGTTAATCTGTTGACTTTTGCATGGATGGATTCAACTTTCCACGGTAAAATCACTGACGTCTTTTGTAAAAGGCTCGAACCCACGACGTGGGGCTCGAACCCACGACCCTGAGATTAAGAGTCTCATGCTCTACCGACTGAGCTAGCCAGGCTTCTTCGTTAGTGCAAGTCCAAGAGTGGAAATCCGTTAATCTGTTGACTTTTGCATGGATGGATTCAACTTTCCACGGTAAAATCACTGACGTCTTTTGTAAAAGGCATGTAAAAAATATCTGTTTCGCCCAACGTGGGGCTCGAACCCACGACCCTGAGATTAAGAGTCTCATGCTCTACCGACTGAGCTAGCCAGGCTTCTTCGTTAGTGCAAGTCCAAGAGTGGAAATCCGTTAATCTGTTGACTTTTGCATGGATGGATTCAACTTTCCACGGTAAAATCACTGACGTCTTTTGTAAAAGGCATGTAAAAAATATCTGTTTCGCCCAATGTGGGGCTCGAACCCACGACCCTGAGATTAAGAGTCTCATGCTCTACCGACTGAGCTAGCCAGGCTTCTTCGTTAGTGCAAGTCCAAGAGTGGAAATCCGTTAATCTGTTGACTTTTGCATGGATGGATTCAACTTTCCACGGTAAAATCACTGACGTCTTTTGTAAAAGGCATGTAAAAAATATCTGTTTCGCCCAATGTGGGGCTCGAACCCACGACCCTGAGATTAAGAGTCTCATGCTCTACCGACTGAGCTAGCCAGGCTTCTTCGTTAGTGCAAGTCCAAGAGTGGAAATCCGTTAATCTGTTGACTTTTGCATGGATGGATTCAACTTTCCACGGTAAAATCAATGACGTCTTTTGTAAAAGGCATGTAAAAAATATCTGTTTCGCCCAACGTGGGGCTCGAACCCACGACCCTGAGATTAAGAGTCTCATGCTCTACCGACTGAGCTAGCCAGGCTTCTTCGTTAGTGCAAGTCCAAGAGTGGAAATCCGTTAATCTGTTGACTTTTGCATGGATGGATTCAACTTTCCACGGTAAAATCACTGACGTCTTTTGTAAAAGTCATGTAAAAAAGATCTGTTTCGCCCAACGTGGGGCTCGAACCCACGACCCTGAGATTAAGAGTCTCATGCTCTACCGACTGAGCTAGCCAGGCTTCTTCGTTAGTGCAAGTCCAAGAGTGGAAATCCGTTAATCTGTTGACTTTTGCATGGATGGATTCAACTTTCCACGGTAAAATCACTGACGTCTTTTGTAAAAGGCTCGAACCCACGACGTGGGGCTCGAACCCACGACCCTGAGATTAAGAGTCTCATGCTCTACCGACTGAGCTAGCCAGGCTTCTTCGTTAGTGCAAGTCCAAGAGTGGAAATCCGTTAATCTGTTGACTTTTGCATGGATGGATTCAACTTTCCACGGTAAAATCAATGACGTCTTTTGTAAAAGTCATGTAAAAAAGATCTGTTTCGCCCAACGTGGGGCTCGAACCCACGACCCTGAGATTAAGAGTCTCATGCTCTACCGACTGAGCTAGCCAGGCTTCTTCGTTAGTGCAAGTCCAAGAGTGGAAATCCGTTAATCTGTTGACTTTTGCATGGATGGATTCAACTTTCCACGGTAAAATCACTGACGTCTTTTGTAAAAGGCTCGAACCCACGACGTGGGGCTCGAACCCACGACCCTGAGATTAAGAGTCTCATGCTCTACCGACTGAGCTAGCCAGGCTTCTTCGTTAGTGCAAGTCCAAGAGTGGAAATCCGTTAATCTGTTGACTTTTGCATGGATGGATTCAACTTTCCACGGTAAAATCAATGACGTCTTTTGTAAAAGTCATGTAAAAAAGATCTGTTTCGCCCAACGTGGGGCTCGAACCCACGACCCTGAGATTAAGAGTCTCATGCTCTACCGACTGAGCTAGCCAGGCTTCTTCGTTAGTGCAAGTCCAAGAGTGGAAATCCGTTAATCTGTTGACTTTTGCATGGATGGATTCAACTTTCCACGGTAAAATCACTGACGTCTTTTGTAAAAGGCTCGAACCCACGACGTGGGGCTCGAACCCACGACCCTGAGATTAAGAGTCTCATGCTCTACCGACTGAGCTAGCCAGGCTTCTTCGTTAGTGCAAGTCCAAGAGTGGAAATCCGTTAATCTGTTGACTTTTGCATGGATGGATTCAACTTTCCACGGTAAAATCACTGACGTCTTTTGTAAAAGGCATGTAAAAAATATCTGTTTCGCCCAACGTGGGGCTCGAACCCACGACCCTGAGATTAAGAGTCTCATGCTCTACCGACTGAGCTAGCCAGGCTTCTTCGTTAGTGCAAGTCCAAGAGTGGAAATCCGTTAATCTGTTGACTTTTGCATGGATGGATTCAACTTTCCACGGTAAAATCACTGACGTCTTTTGTAAAAGGCATGTAAAAAATATCTGTTTCGCCCAATGTGGGGCTCGAACCCACGACCCTGAGATTAAGAGTCTCATGCTCTACCGACTGAGCTAGCCAGGCTTCTTCGTTAGTGCAAGTCCAAGAGTGGAAATCCGTTAATCTGTTGACTTTTGCATGGATGGATTCAACTTTCCACGGTAAAATCACTGACGTCTTTTGTAAAAGGCATGTAAAAAATATCTGTTTCGCCCAATGTGGGGCTCGAACCCACGACCCTGAGATTAAGAGTCTCATGCTCTACCGACTGAGCTAGCCAGGCTTCTTCGTTAGTGCAAGTCCAAGAGTGGAAATCCGTTAATCTGTTGACTTTTGCATGGATGGATTCAACTTTCCACGGTAAAATCAATGACGTCTTTTGTAAAAGGCTCGAACCCACGACCCTGAGATTAAGAGTCTCATGCTCTACCGACTGAGCTAGCCAGGCTTCTTCGTTAGTGCAAGTCCAAGAATGGAAATCCGTTAATCTGTTGACTTTTGCATGGATGGATTCAACTTTCCACGGTAAAATCACTGACGTCTTTTGTAAAAGGCATGTAAAAAATATCTGTTTCGCCCAACGTGGGGCTCGAACCCACGACCCTGAGATTAAGAGTCTCATGCTCTACCGACTGAGCTAGCCAGGCTTCTTCGTTAGTGCAAGTCCAAGAGTGGAAATCCGTTAATCTGTTGACTTTTGCATCGATGGATTCAACTTTCCACGGTAAAATCACTGACGTCTTTTGTAAAAGGCATGTAAAAAATATCTGTTTCGCCCAATGTGGGGCTCGAACCCACGACCCTGAGATTAAGAGTCTCATGCTCTACCGACTGAGCTAGCCAGGCTTCTTCGTTAGTGCAAGTCCAAGAGTGGAAATCCGTTAATCTGTTGACTTTTGCATGGATGGATTCAACTTTCCACGGTAAAATCACTGACGTCTTTTGTAAAAGGCATGTAAAAAAGATCTGTTTCGCCCAACGTGGGGCTCGAACCCACGACCCTGAGATTAAGAGTCTCATGCTCTACCGACTGAGCTAGCCAGGCTTCTTCGTTAGTGCAAGTCCAAGAGTGGAAATCCGTTAATCTGTTGACTTTTGCATGGATGGATTCAACTTTCCACGGTAAAATCACTGACGTCTTTTGTAAAAGGCATGTAAAAAATATCTGTTTCGCACAACGTGGGGCTCGAACCCACGACCCTGAGATTAAGAGTCTCATGCTCTACCGACTGAGCTAGCCAGGCTTCTTCGTTAGTGCAAGTCCAAGAGTGGAAATCCGTTAATCTGTTGACTTTTGCATGGATGGATTCAACTTTCCACGGTAAAATCACTGACGTCTTTTGTAAAAGGCATGTAAAAAATATCTGTTTCGCCCAATGTGGGGCTCGAACCCACGACCCTGAGATTAAGAGTCTCATGCTCTACCGACTGAGCTAGCCAGGCTTCTTCGTTAGTGCAAGTCCAAGAGTGGAAATCCGTTAATCTGTTGACTTTTGCATGGATGGATTCAACTTTCCACGGTAAAATCACTGACGTCTTTTGTAAAAGGCATGTAAAAAATATCTGTTTCGCCCAATGTGGGGCTCGAACCCACGACCCTGAGATTAAGAGTCTCATGCTCTACCGACTGAGCTAGCCAGGCTTCTTCGTTAGTGCAAGTCCAAGAGTGGAAATCGGTTAATCTGTTGACTTTTGCATGGATGGATTCAACTTTCCACGGTAAAATCAATGACGTCTTTTGTAAAAGGCTCGAACCCACGACCCTGAGATTAAGAGTCTCATGCTCTACCGACTGAGCTAGCCAGGCTTCTTCGTTAGTGCAAGTCCAAGAATGGAAATCCGTTAATCTGTTGACTTTTGCATGGATGGATTCAACTTTCCACGGTAAAATCACTGACGTCTTTTGTAAAAGGCATGTAAAAAATATCTGTTTCGCCCAACGTGGGGCTCGAACCCACGACCCTGAGATTAAGAGTCTCATGCTCTACCGACTGAGCTAGCCAGGCTTCTTCGTTAGTGCAAGTCCAAGAGTGGAAATCCGTTAATCTGTTGACTTTTGCATTGATGGATTCAACTTTCCACGGTAAAATCACTGCCGTCTTTTGTAAAAGGCATGTAAAAAATATCTGTTTCGCCCAACGTGGGGCTCGAACCCACGACCCTGAGATTAAGAGTCTCATGCTCTACCGACTGAGCTTGCCAGGCTTCTTCGTTAGTGCAAGTCCAAGAGTGGAAATCCGTTAATCTGTTGACTTTTGCATGGATGGATTCAACTTTCCACGGTAAAATCACTGACGTCTTTTGTAAAAGGCTCGAACCCACGACGTGGGGCTCGAACCCACGACCCTGAGATTAAGAGTCTCATGCTCTACCGACTGAGCTAGCCAGGCTTCTTCGTTAGTGCAAGTCCAAGAGTGGAAATCCGTTAATCTGTTGACTTTTGCATGGATGGATTCAACTTTCCACGGTAAAATCACTGACGTCTTTTGTAAAAGGCTCGAACCCACGACCCTGAGATTAAGAGTCTCATGCTCTACCGACTGAGCTAGCCAGGCTTCTTCGTTAGTGCAAGTCCAAGAATGGAAATCCGTTAATCTGTTGACTTTTGCATGGATGGATTCAACTTTCCACGGTAAAATCACTGACGTCTTTTGTAAAAGGCTCGAACCCACGACGTGGGGCTCGAACCCACGACCCTGAGATTAAGAGTCTCATGCTCTACCGACTGAGCTAGCCAGGCTTCTTCGTTAGTGCAAGTCCAAGAGTGGAAATCCGTTAATCTGTTGACTTTTGCATGGATGGATTCAACTTTCCACGGTAAAATCACTGACGTCTTTTGTAAAAGGCTCGAACCCACGACCCTGAGATTAAGAGTCTCATGCTCTACCGACTGAGCTAGCCAGGCTTCTTCGTTAGTGCAAGTCCAAGAATGGAAATCCGTTAATCTGTTGACTTTTGCATGGATGGATTCAACTTTCCACGGTAAAATCACTGACGTCTTTTGTAAAAGGCATGTAAAAAATATCTGTTTCGCCCAACGTGGGGCACGAACCCACGACCCTGAGATTAAGAGTCTCATGCTCTACCGACTGAGCTAGCCAGGCTTCTTCGTTAGTGCAAGTCCAAGAGTGGAAATCCGTTAATCTGTTGACTTTTGCATGGATGGATTCAACTTTCCACGGTAAAATCAATGACGTCTTTTGTAAAAGTCATGTAAAAAAGATCTGTTTCGCCCAACGTGGGGCTCGAACCCACGACCCTGAGATTAAGAGTCTCATGCTCTACCGACTGAGCTAGCCAGGCTTCTTCGTTAGTGCAAGTCCAAGAGTGGAAATCCGTTAATCTGTTGACTTTTGCATGGATGGATTCAACTTTCCACGGTAAAATCACTGACGTCTTTTGTAAAAGGCTCGAACCCACGACGTGGGGCTCGAACCCACGACCCTGAGATTAAGAGTCTCATGCTCTACCGACTGAGCTAGCCAGGCTTCTTCGTTAGTGCAAGTCCAAGAGTGGAAATCCGTTAATCTGTTGACTTTTGCATGGATGGATTCAACTTTCCACGGTAAAATCACTGACGTCATTTGTAAAAGGCTCGAACCCACGACCCTGAGATTAAGAGTCTCATGCTCTACCGACTGAGCTAGCCAGGCTTCTTCGTTAGTGCAAGTCCAAGAATGGAAATCCGTTAATCTGTTGACTTTTGCATGGATGGATTCAACTTTCCACGGTAAAATCACTGACGTCTTTTGTAAAAGGCATGTAAAAAATATCTGTTTCGCCCAACGTGGGGCTCGAACCCACGACCCTGAGATTAAGAGTCTCATGCTCTACCGACTGAGCTAGCCAGGCTTCTTCGTTAGTGCAAGTCCAAGAGTGGAAATCCGTTAATCTGTTGACTTTTGCATTGATGGATTCAACTTTCCACGGTAAAATCACTGCCGTCTTTTGTAAAAGGCATGTAAAAAATATCTGTTTCGCCCAACGTGGGGCTCGAACCCACGACCCTGAGATTAAGAGTCTCATGCTCTACCGACTGAGCTTGCCAGGCTTCTTCGTTAGTGCAAGTCCAAGAGTGGAAATCCGTTAATCTGTTGACTTTTGCATGGATGGATTCAACTTTCCACGGTAAAATCAATGACGTCTTTTGTAAAAGTCATGTAAAAAAGATCTGTTTCGCCCAACGTGGGGCTCGAACCCACGACCCTGAGATTAAGAGTCTCATGCTCTACCGACTGAGCTAGCCAGGCTTCTTCGTTAGTGCAAGTCCAAGAGTGGAAATCCGTTAATCTGTTGACTTTTGCATGGATGGATTCAACTTTCCACGGTAAAATCACTGACGTCTTTTGTAAAAGGCTCGAACCCACGACGTGGGGCTCGAACCCACGACCCTGAGATTAAGAGTCTCATGCTCTACCGACTGAGCTAGCCAGGCTTCTTCGTTAGTGCAAGTCCAAGAGTGGAAATCCGTTAATCTGTTGACTTTTGCATGGATGGATTCAACTTTCCACGGTAAAATCACTGACGTCTTTTGTAAAAGGCTCGAACCCACGACCCTGAGATTAAGAGTCTCATGCTCTACCGACTGAGCTAGCCAGGCTTCTTCGTTAGTGCAAGTCCAAGAATGGAAATCCGTTAATCTGTTGACTTTTGCATGGATGGATTCAACTTTCCACGGTAAAATCACTGACGTCTTTTGTAAAAGGCATGTAAAAAATATCTGTTTCGCCCAACGTGGGGCTCGAACCCACGACCCTGAGATTAAGAGTCTCATGCTCTACCGACTGAGCTAGCCAGGCTTCTTCGTTAGTGCAAGTCCAAGAGTGGAAATCCGTTAATCTGTTGACTTTTGCATTGATGGATTCAACTTTCCACGGTAAAATCACTGCCGTCTTTTGTAAAAGGCATGTAAAAAATATCTGTTTCGCCCAACGTGGGGCTCGAACCCACGACCCTGAGATTAAGAGTCTCATGCTCTACCGACTGAGCTTGCCAGGCTTCTTCGTTAGTGCAAGTCCAAGAGTGGAAATCCGTTAATCTGTTGACTTTTGCATGGATGGATTCAACTTTCCACGGTAAAATCACTGACGTCTTTTGTAAAAGGCTCGAACCCACGACCCTGAGATTAAGAGTCTCATGCTCTACCGACTGAGCTAGCCAGGCTTCTTCGTTAGTGCAAGTCCAAGAATGGAAATCCGTTAATCTGTTGACTTTTGCATGGATGGATTCAACTTTCCACGGTAAAATCACTGACGTCTTTTGTAAAAGGCTCGAACCCACGACGTGGGGCTCGAACCCACGACCCTGAGATTAAGAGTCTCATGCTCTACCGACTGAGCTAGCCAGGCTTCTTCGTTAGTGCAAGTCCAAGAGTGGAAATCCGTTAATCTGTTGACTTTTGCATGGATGGATTCAACTTTCCACGGTAAAATCACTGACGTCTTTTGTAAAAGGCTCGAACCCACGACCCTGAGATTAAGAGTCTCATGCTCTACCGACTGAGCTAGCCAGGCTTCTTCGTTAGTGCAAGTCCAAGAATGGAAATCCGTTAATCTGTTGACTTTTGCATGGATGGATTCAACTTTCCACGGTAAAATCACTGACGTCTTTTGTAAAAGGCATGTAAAAAATATCTGTTTCGCCCAACGTGGGGCTCGAACCCACGACCCTGAGATTAAGAGTCTCATGCTCTACCGACTGAGCTAGCCAGGCTTCTTCGTTAGTGCAAGTCCAAGAGTGGAAATCCGTTAATCTGTTGACTTTTGCATGGATGGATTCAACTTTCCACGGTAAAATCAATGACGTCTTTTGTAAAAGTCATGTAAAAAAGATCTGTTTCGCCCAACGTGGGGCTCGAACCCACGACCCTGAGATTATGAGTCTCATGCTCTACCGACTGAGCTAGCCAGGCTTCTTCGTTAGTGCAAGTCCAAGAATGGAAATCCGTTAATCTGTTGACTTTTGCATGGATGGATTCAACTTTCCACGGTAAAATCACTGACGTCTTTTGTAAAAGGCATGTAAAAAATATCTGTTTCGCCCAACGTGGGGCTCGAACCCACGACCCTGAGATTAAGAGTCTCATGCTCTACCGACTGAGCTAGCCAGGCTTCTTCGTTAGTGCAAGTCCAAGAGTGGAAATCCGTTAATCTGTTGACTTTTGCATCGATGGATTCAACTTTCCACGGTAAAATCACTGACGTCTTTTGTAAAAGGCATGTAAAAAATATCTGTTTCGCCCAATGTGGGGCTCGAACCCACGACCCTGAGATTAAGAGTCTCATGCTCTACCGACTGAGCTAGCCAGGCTTCTTCGTTAGTGCAAGTCCAAGAGTGGAAATCCGTTAATCTGTTGACTTTTGCATGGATGGATTCAACTTTCCACGGTAAAATCACTGACGTCTTTTGTAAAAGGCATGTAAAAAAGATCTGTTTCGCCCAACGTGGGGCTCGAACCCACGACCCTGAGATTAAGAGTCTCATGCTCTACCGACTGAGCTAGCCAGGCTTCTTCGTTAGTGCAAGTCCAAGAGTGGAAATCCGTTAATCTGTTGACTTTTGCATGGATGGATTCAACTTTCCACGGTAAAATCACTGACGTCTTTTGTAAAAGGCATGTAAAAAATATCTGTTTCGCCCAACGTGGGGCTCGAACCCACGACCCTGAGATTAAGAGTCTCATGCTCTACCGACTGAGCTAGCCAGGCTTCTTCGTTAGTGCAAGTCCAAGAGTGGAAATCCGTTAATCTGTTGACTTTTGCATGGATGGATTCAACTTTCCACGGTAAAATCACTGACGTCTTTTGTAAAAGGCATGTAAAAAATATCTGTTTCGCCCAATGTGGGGCTCGAACCCACGACCCTGAGATTAAGAGTCTCATGCTCTACCGACTGAGCTAGCCAGGCTTCTTCGTTAGTGCAAGTCCAAGAGTGGAAATCCGTTAATCTGTTGACTTTTGCATGGATGGATTCAACTTTCCACGGTAAAATCACTGACGTCTTTTGTAAAAGGCATGTAAAAAATATCTGTTTCGCCCAATGTGGGGCTCGAACCCACGACCCTGAGATTAAGAGTCTCATGCTCTACCGACTGAGCTAGCCAGTCTTCTTCGTTAGTGCAAGTCCAAGAGTGGAAATCCGTTAATCTGTTGACTTTTGCATGGATGGATTCAACTTTCCACGGTAAAATCAATGACGTCTTTTGTAAAAGGCTCGAACCCACGACCCTGAGATTAAGAGTCTCATGCTCTACCGACTGAGCTAGCCAGGCTTCTTCGTTAGTGCAAGTCCAAGAATGGAAATCCGTTAATCTGTTGACTTTTGCATGGATGGATTCAACTTTCCACGGTAAAATCACTGACGTCTTTTGTAAAAGGCATGTAAAAAATATCTGTTTCGCCCAACGTGGGGCTCGAACCCACGACCCTGAGATTAAGAGTCTCATGCTCTACCGACTGAGCTAGCCAGGCTTCTTCGTTAGTGCAAGTCCAAGAGTGGAAATCCGTTAATCTGTTGACTTTTGCATTGATGGATTCAACTTTCCACGGTAAAATCACTGCCGTCTTTTGTAAAAGGCATGTAAAAAATATCTGTTTCGCCCAACGTGGGGCTCGAACCCACGACCCTGAGATTAAGAGTCTCATGCTCTACCGACTGAGCTTGCCAGGCTTCTTCGTTAGTGCAAGTCCAAGAGTGGAAATCCGTTAATCTGTTGACTTTTGCATGGATGGATTCAACTTTCCACGGTAAAATCACTGACGTCTTTTGTAAAAGGCTCGAACCCACGACGTGGGGCTCGAACCCACGACCCTGAGATTAAGAGTCTCATGCTCTACCGACTGAGCTAGCCAGGCTTCTTCGTTAGTGCAAGTCCAAGAGTGGAAATCCGTTAATCTGTTGACTTTTGCATGGATGGATTCAACTTTCCACGGTAAAATCACTGACGTCTTTTGTAAAAGGCTCGAACCCACGACCCTGAGATTAAGAGTCTCATGCTCTACCGACTGAGCTAGCCAGGCTTCTTCGTTAGTGCAAGTCCAAGAATGGAAATCCGTTAATCTGTTGACTTTTGCATGGATGGATTCAACTTTCCACGGTAAAATCACTGACGTCTTTTGTAAAAGGCTCGAACCCACGACGTGGGGCTCGAACCCACGACCCTGAGATTAAGAGTCTCATGCTCTACCGACTGAGCTAGCCAGGCTTCTTCGTTAGTGCAAGTCCAAGAGTGGAAATCCGTTAATCTGTTGACTTTTGCATGGATGGATTCAACTTTCCACGGTAAAATCACTGACGTCTTTTGTAAAAGGCTCGAACCCACGACCCTGAGATTAAGAGTCTCATGCTCTACCGACTGAGCTAGCCAGGCTTCTTCGTTAGTGCAAGTCCAAGAATGGAAATCCGTTAATCTGTTGACTTTTGCATGGATGGATTCAACTTTCCACGGTAAAATCACTGACGTCTTTTGTAAAAGGCATGTAAAAAATATCTGTTTCGCCCAACGTGGGGCTCGAACCCACGACCCTGAGATTAAGAGTCTCATGCTCTACCGACTGAGCTAGCCAGGCTTCTTCATTAGTGCAAGTCCAAGAGTGGAAATCCGTTAATCTGTTGACTTTTGCATGGATGGATTCAACTTTCCACGGTAAAATCAATGACGTCTTTTGTAAAAGTCATGTAAAAAAGATCTGTTTCGCCCAACGTGGGGCTCGAACCCACGACCCTGAGATTAAGAGTCTCATGCTCTACCGACTGAGCTAGCCAGGCTTCTTCGTTAGTGCAAGTCCAAGAGTGGAAATCCGTTAATCTGTTGACTTTTGCATGGATGGATTCAACTTTCCACGGTAAAATCACTGACGTCTTTTGTAAAAGGCTCGAACCCACGACGTGGGGCTCGAACCCACGACCCTGAGATTAAGAGTCTCATGCTCTACCGACTGAGCTAGCCAGGCTTCTTCGTTAGTGCAAGTCCAAGAGTGGAAATCCGTTAATCTGTTGACTTTTGCATGGATGGATTCAACTTTCCACGGTAAAATCACTGACGTCTTTTGTAAAAGGCTCGAACCCACGACCCTGAGATTAAGAGTCTCATGCTCTACCGACTGAGCTAGCCAGGCTTCTTCGTTAGTGCAAGTCCAAGAATGGAAATCCGTTAATCTGTTGACTTTTGCATGGATGGATTCAACTTTCCACGGTAAAATCACTGACGTCTTTTGTAAAAGGCATGTAAAAAATATCTGTTTCGCCCAACGTGGGGCTCGAACCCACGACCCTGAGATTAAGAGTCTCATGCTCTACCGACTGAGCTAGCCAGGCTTCTTCGTTAGTGCAAGTCCAAGAGTGGAAATCCGTTAATCTGTTGACTTTTGCATTGATGGATTCAACTTTCCACGGTAAAATCACTGCCGTCTTTTGTAAAAGGCATGTAAAAAATATCTGTTTCGCCCAACGTGGGGCTCGAACCCACGACCCTGAGATTAAGAGTCTCATGCTCTACCGACTGAGCTTGCCAGGCTTCTTCGTTAGTGCAAGTCCAAGAGTGGAAATCCGTTAATCTGTTGACTTTTGCATGGATGGATTCAACTTTCCACGGTAAAATCAATGACGTCTTTTGTAAAAGTCATGTAAAAAAGATCTGTTTCGCCCAACGTGGGGCTCGAACCCACGACCCTGAGATTAAGAGTCTCATGCTCTACCGACTGAGCTAGCCAGGCTTCTTCGTTAGTGCAAGTCCAAGAGTGGAAATCCGTTAATCTGTTGACTTTTGCATGGATGGATTCAACTTTCCACGGTAAAATCACTGACGTCTTTTGTAAAAGGCTCGAACCCACGACGTGGGGCTCGAACCCACGACCCTGAGATTAAGAGTCTCATGCTCTACCGACTGAGCTAGCCAGGCTTCTTCGTTAGTGCAAGTCCAAGAGTGGAAATCCGTTAATCTGTTGACTTTTGCATGGATGGATTCAACTTTCCACGGTAAAATCACTGACGTCTTTTGTAAAAGGCTCGAACCCACGACCCTGAGATTAAGAGTCTCATGCTCTACCGACTGAGCTAGCCAGGCTTCTTCGTTAGTGCAAGTCCAAGAATGGAAATCCGTTAATCTGTTGACTTTTGCATGGATGGATTCAACTTTCCACGGTAAAATCACTGACGTCTTTTGTAAAAGGCATGTAAAAAATATCTGTTTCGCCCAACGTGGGGCTCGAACCCACGACCCTGAGATTAAGAGTCTCATGCTCTACCGACTGAGCTAGCCAGGCTTCTTCGTTAGTGCAAGTCCAAGAGTGGAAATCCGTTAATCTGTTGACTTTTGCATTGATGGATTCAACTTTCCACGGTAAAATCACTGCCGTCTTTTGTAAAAGGCATGTAAAAAATATCTGTTTCGCCCAACGTGGGGCTCGAACCCACGACCCTGAGATTAAGAGTCTCATGCTCTACCGACTGAGCTTGCCAGGCTTCTTCGTTAGTGCAAGTCCAAGAGTGGAAATCCGTTAATCTGTTGACTTTTGCATGGATGGATTCAACTTTCCACGGTAAAATCACTGACGTCTTTTGTAAAAGGCTCGAACCCACGACGTGGGGCTCGAACCCACGACCCTGAGATTAAGAGTCTCATGCTCTACCGACTGAGCTAGCCAGGCTTCTTCGTTAGTGCAAGTCCAAGAGTGGAAATCCGTTAATCTGTTGACTTTTGCATGGATGGATTCAACTTTCCACGGTAAAATCACTGACGTCTTTTGTAAAAGGCTCGAACCCACGACCCTGAGATTAAGAGTCTCATGCTCTACCGACTGAGCTAGCCAGGCTTCTTCGTTAGTGCAAGTCCAAGAATGGAAATCCGTTAATCTGTTGACTTTTGCATGGATGGATTCAACTTTCCACGGTAAAATCACTGACGTCTTTTGTAAAAGGCTCGAACCCACGACGTGGGGCTCGAACCCACGACCCTGAGATTAAGAGTCTCATGCTCTACCGACTGAGCTAGCCAGGCTTCTTCGTTAGTGCAAGTCCAAGAGTGGAAATCCGTTAATCTGTTGACTTTTGCATGGATGGATTCAACTTTCCACGGTAAAATCACTGACGTCTTTTGTAAAAGGCTCGAACCCACGACCCTGAGATTAAGAGTCTCATGCTCTACCGACTGAGCTAGCCAGGCTTCTTCGTTAGTGCAAGTCCAAGAATGGAAATCCGTTAATCTGTTGACTTTTGCATGGATGGATTCAACTTTCCACGGTAAAATCACTGACGTCTTTTGTAAAAGGCATGTAAAAAATATCTGTTTCGCCCAACGTGGGGCTCGAACCCACGACCCTGAGATTAAGAGTCTCATGCTCTACCGACTGAGCTAGCCAGGCTTCTTCGTTAGTGCAAGTCCAAGAGTGGAAATCCGTTAATCTGTTGACTTTTGCATGGATGGATTCAACTTTCCACGGTAAAATCAATGACGTCTTTTGTAAAAGTCATGTAAAAAAGATCTGTTTCGCCCAACGTGGGGCTCGAACCCACGACCCTGAGATTAAGAGTCTCATGCTCTACCGACTGAGCTAGCCAGGCTTCTTCGTTAGTGCAAGTCCAAGAGTGGAAATCCGTTAATCTGTTGACTTTTGCATGGATGGATTCAACTTTCCACGGTAAAATCACTGACGTCTTTTGTAAAAGGCTCGAACCCACGACGTGGGGCTCGAACCCACGACCCTGAGATTAAGAGTCTCATGCTCTACCGACTGAGCTAGCCAGGCTTCTTCGTTAGTGCAAGTCCAAGAGTGGAAATCCGTTAATCTGTTGACTTTTGCATGGATGGATTCAACTTTCCACGGTAAAATCACTGACGTCTTTTGTAAAAGGCTCGAACCCACGACCCTGAGATTAAGAGTCTCATGCTCTACCGACTGAGCTAGCCAGGCTTCTTCGTTAGTGCAAGTCCAAGAATGGAAATCCGTTAATCTGTTGACTTTTGCATGGATGGATTCAACTTTCCACGGTAAAATCACTGACGTCTTTTGTAAAAGGCATGTAAAAAATATCTGTTTCGCCCAACGTGGGGCTCGAACCCACGACCCTGAGATTAAGAGTCTCATGCTCTACCGACTGAGCTAGCCAGGCTTCTTCGTTAGTGCAAGTCCAAGAGTGGAAATCCGTTAATCTGTTGACTTTTGCATTGATGGATTCAACTTTCCACGGTAAAATCACTGCCGTCTTTTGTAAAAGGCATGTAAAAAATATCTGTTTCGCCCAACGTGGGGCTCGAACCCACGACCCTGAGATTAAGAGTCTCATGCTCTACCGACTGAGCTTGCCAGGCTTCTTCGTTAGTGCAAGTCCAAGAGTGGAAATCCGTTAATCTGTTGACTTTTGCATGGATGGATTCAACTTTCCACGGTAAAATCAATGACGTCTTTTGTAAAAGTCATGTAAAAAAGATCTGTTTCGCCCAACGTGGGGCTCGAACCCACGACCCTGAGATTAAGAGTCTCATGCTCTACCGACTGAGCTAGCCAGGCTTCTTCGTTAGTGCAAGTCCAAGAGTGGAAATCCGTTAATCTGTTGACTTTTGCATGGATGGATTCAACTTTCCACGGTAAAATCACTGACGTCTTTTGTAAAAGGCTCGAACCCACGACGTGGGGCTCGAACCCACGACCCTGAGATTAAGAGTCTCATGCTCTACCGACTGAGCTAGCCAGGCTTCTTCGTTAGTGCAAGTCCAAGAGTGGAAATCCGTTAATCTGTTGACTTTTGCATGGATGGATTCAACTTTCCACGGTAAAATCACTGACGTCTTTTGTAAAAGGCTCGAACCCACGACCCTGAGATTAAGAGTCTCATGCTCTACCGACTGAGCTAGCCAGGCTTCTTCGTTAGTGCAAGTCCAAGAATGGAAATCCGTTAATCTGTTGACTTTTGCATGGATGGATTCAACTTTCCACGGTAAAATCACTGACGTCTTTTGTAAAAGGCATGTAAAAAATATCTGTTTCGCCCAACGTGGGGCTCGAACCCACGACCCTGAGATTAAGAGTCTCATGCTCTACCGACTGAGCTAGCCAGGCTTCTTCGTTAGTGCAAGTCCAAGAGTGGAAATCCGTTAATCTGTTGACTTTTGCATTGATGGATTCAACTTTCCACGGTAAAATCACTGCCGTCTTTTGTAAAAGGCATGTAAAAAATATCTGTTTCGCCCAACGTGGGGCTCGAACCCACGACCCTGAGATTAAGAGTCTCATGCTCTACCGACTGAGCTTGCCAGGCTTCTTCGTTAGTGCAAGTCCAAGAGTGGAAATCCGTTAATCTGTTGACTTTTGCATGGATGGATTCAACTTTCCACGGTAAAATCACTGACGTCTTTTGTAAAATGCTCGAACCCACGACCCTGAGATTAAGAGTCTCATGCTCTACCGACTGAGCTAGCCAGGCTTCTTCGTTAGTGCAAGTCCAAGAATGGAAATCCGTTAATCTGTTGACTTTTGCATGGATGGATTCAACTTTCCACGGTAAAATCACTGACGTCTTTTGTAAAAGGCTCGAACCCACGACGTGGGGCTCGAACCCACGACCCTGAGATTAAGAGTCTCATGCTCTACCGACTGAGCTAGCCAGGCTTCTTCGTTAGTGCAAGTCCAAGAGTGGAAATCCGTTAATCTGTTGACTTTTGCATGGATGGATTCAACTTTCCACGGTAAAATCACTGACGTCTTTTGTAAAAGGCTCGAACCCACGACCCTGAGATTAAGAGTCTCATGCTCTACCGACTGAGCTAGCCAGGCTTCTTCGTTAGTGCAAGTCCAAGAATGGAAATCCGTTAATCTGTTGACTTTTGCATGGATGGATTCAACTTTCCACGGTAAAATCACTGACGTCTTTTGTAAAAGGCATGTAAAAAATATCTGTTTCGCCCAACGTGGGGCTCGAACCCACGACCCTGAGATTAAGAGTCTCATGCTCTACCGACTGAGCTAGCCAGGCTTCTTCGTTAGTGCAAGTCCAAGAGTGGAAATCCGTTAATCTGTTGACTTTTGCATGGATGGATTCAACTTTCCACGGTAAAATCAATGACGTCTTTTGTAAAAGTCATGTAAAAAAGATCTGTTTCGCCCAACGTGGGGCTCGAACCCACGACCCTGAGATTAAGAGTCTCATGCTCTACCGACTGAGCTAGCCAGGCTTCTTCGTTAGTGCAAGTCCAAGAGTGGAAATCCGTTAATCTGTTGACTTTTGCATGGATGGATTCAACTTTCCACGGTAAAATCACTGACGTCTTTTGTAAAAGGCTCGAACCCACGACGTGGGGCTCGAACCCACGACCCTGAGATTAAGAGTCTCATGCTCTACCGACTGAGCTAGCCAGGCTTCTTCGTTAGTGCAAGTCCAAGAGTGGAAATCCGTTAATCTGTTGACTTTTGCATGGATGGATTCAACTTTCCACGGTAAAATCACTGACGTCTTTTGTAAAAGGCTCGAACCCACGACCCTGAGATTAAGAGTCTCATGCTCTACCGACTGAGCTAGCCAGGCTTCTTCGTTAGTGCAAGTCCAAGAATGGAAATCCGTTAATCTGTTGACTTTTGCATGGATGGATTCAACTTTCCACGGTAAAATCACTGACGTCTTTTGTAAAAGGCATGTAAAAAATATCTGTTTCGCCCAACGTGGGGCTCGAACCCACGACCCTGAGATTAAGAGTCTCATGCTCTACCGACTGAGCTAGCCAGGCTTCTTCGTTAGTGCAAGTCCAAGAGTGGAAATCCGTTAATCTGTTGACTTTTGCATTGATGGATTCAACTTTCCACGGTAAAATCACTGCCGTCTTTTGTAAAAGGCATGTAAAAAATATCTGTTTCGCCCAACGTGGGGCTCGAACCCACGACCCTGAGATTAAGAGTCTCATGCTCTACCGACTGAGCTTGCCAGGCTTCTTCGTTAGTGCAAGTCCAAGAGTGGAAATCCGTTAATCTGTTGACTTTTGCATGGATGGATTCAACTTTCCACGGTAAAATCACTGACGTCTTTTGTAAAAGGCTCGAACCCACGACCCTGAGATTAAGAGTCTCATGCTCTACCGACTGAGCTAGCCAGGCTTCTTCGTTAGTGCAAGTCCAAGAATGGAAATCCGTTAATCTGTTGACTTTTGCATGGATGGATTCAACTTTCCACGGTAAAATCACTGACGTCTTTTGTAAAAGGCATGTAAAAAATATCTGTTTCGCCCAACGTGGGGCTCGAACCCACGACCCTGAGATTAAGAGTCTCATGCTCTACCGACTGAGCTAGCCAGGCTTCTTCGTTAGTGCAAGTCCAAGAGTGGAAATCCGTTAATCTGTTGACTTTTGCATTGATGGATTCAACTTTCCACGGTAAAATCACTGCCGTCTTTTGTAAAAGGCATGTAAAAAATATCTGTTTCGCCCAACGTGGGGCTCGAACCCACGACCCTGAGATTAAGAGTCTCATGCTCTACCGACTGAGCTTGCCAGGCTTCTTCGTTAGTGCAAGTCCAAGAGTGGAAATCCGTTAATCTGTTGACTTTTGCATGGATGGATTCAACTTTCCACGGTAAAATCACTGACGTCTTTTGTAAAAGGCTCGAACCCACGACCCTGAGATTAAGAGTCTCATGCTCTACCGACTGAGCTAGCCAGGCTTCTTCGTTAGTGCAAGTCCAAGAATGGAAATCCGTTAATCTGTTGACTTTTGCATGGATGGATTCAACTTTCCACGGTAAAATCACTGACGTCTTTTGTAAAAGGCTCGAACCCACGACGTGGGGCTCGAACCCACGACCCTGAGATTAAGAGTCTCATGCTCTACCGACTGAGCTAGCCAGGCTTCTTCGTTAGTGCAAGTCCAAGAGTGGAAATCCGTTAATCTGTTGACTTTTGCATGGATGGATTCAACTTTCCACGGTAAAATCACTGACGTCTTTTGTAAAAGGCTCGAACCCACGACCCTGAGATTAAGAGTCTCATGCTCTACCGACTGAGCTAGCCAGGCTTCTTCGTTAGTGCAAGTCCAAGAATGGAAATCCGTTAATCTGTTGACTTTTGCATGGATGGATTCAACTTTCCACGGTAAAATCACTGACGTCTTTTGTAAAAGGCATGTAAAAAATATCTGTTTCGCCCAACGTGGGGCTCGAACCCACGACCCTGAGATTAAGAGTCTCATGCTCTACCGACTGAGCTAGCCAGGCTTCTTCGTTAGTGCAAGTCCAAGAGTGGAAATCCGTTAATCTGTTGACTTTTGCATGGATGGATTCAACTTTCCACGGTAAAATCAATGACGTCTTTTGTAAAAGTCATGTAAAAAAGATCTGTTTCGCCCAACGTGGGGCTCGAACCCACGACCCTGAGATTAAGAGTCTCATGCTCTACCGACTGAGCTAGCCAGGCTTCTTCGTTAGTGCAAGTCCAAGAGTGGAAATCCGTTAATCTGTTGACTTTTGCATGGATGGATTCAACTTTCCACGGTAAAATCACTGACGTCTTTTGTAAAAGGCTCGAACCCACGACGTGGGGCTCGAACCCACGACCCTGAGATTAAGAGTCTCATGCTCTACCGACTGAGCTAGCCAGGCTTCTTCGTTAGTGCAAGTCCAAGAGTGGAAATCCGTTAATCTGTTGACTTTTGCATGGATGGATTCAACTTTCCACGGTAAAATCACTGACGTCTTTTGTAAAAGGCTCGAACCCACGACCCTGAGATTAAGAGTCTCATGCTCTACCGACTGAGCTAGCCAGGCTTCTTCGTTAGTGCAAGTCCAAGAATGGAAATCCGTTAATCTGTTGACTTTTGCATGGATGGATTCAACTTTCCACGGTAAAATCACTGACGTCTTTTGTAAAAGGCATGTAAAAAATATCTGTTTCGCCCAACGTGGGGCTCGAACCCACGACCCTGAGATTAAGAGTCTCATGCTCTACCGACTGAGCTAGCCAGGCTTCTTCGTTAGTGCAAGTCCAAGAGTGGAAATCCGTTAATCTGTTGACTTTTGCATTGATGGATTCAACTTTCCACGGTAAAATCACTGCCGTCTTTTGTAAAAGGCATGTAAAAAATATCTGTTTCGCCCAACGTGGGGCTCGAACCCACGACCCTGAGATTAAGAGTCTCATGCTCTACCGACTGAGCTTGCCAGGCTTCTTCGTTAGTGCAAGTCCAAGAGTGGAAATCCGTTAATCTGTTGACTTTTGCATGGATGGATTCAACTTTCCACGGTAAAATCAATGACGTCTTTTGTAAAAGTCATGTAAAAAAGATCTGTTTCGCCCAACGTGGGGCTCGAACCCACGACCCTGAGATTAAGAGTCTCATGCTCTACCGACTGAGCTAGCCAGGCTTCTTCGTTAGTGCAAGTCCAAGAGTGGAAATCCGTTAATCTGTTGACTTTTGCATGGATGGATTCAACTTTCCACGGTAAAATCACTGACGTCTTTTGTAAAAGGCTCGAACCCACGACGTGGGGCTCGAACCCACGACCCTGAGATTAAGAGTCTCATGCTCTACCGACTGAGCTAGCCAGGCTTCTTCGTTAGTGCAAGTCCAAGAGTGGAAATCCGTTAATCTGTTGACTTTTGCATGGATGGATTCAACTTTCCACGGTAAAATCACTGACGTCTTTTGTAAAAGGCTCGAACCCACGACCCTGAGATTAAGAGTCTCATGCTCTACCGACTGAGCTAGCCAGGCTTCTTCGTTAGTGCAAGTCCAAGAATGGAAATCCGTTAATCTGTTGACTTTTGCATGGATGGATTCAACTTTCCACGGTAAAATCACTGACGTCTTTTGTAAAAGGCATGTAAAAAATATCTGTTTCGCCCAACGTGGGGCTCGAACCCACGACCCTGAGATTAAGAGTCTCATGCTCTACCGACTGAGCTAGCCAGGCTTCTTCGTTAGTGCAAGTCCAAGAGTGGAAATCCGTTAATCTGTTGACTTTTGCATTGATGGATTCAACTTTCCACGGTAAAATCACTGCCGTCTTTTGTAAAAGGCATGTAAAAAATATCTGTTTCGCCCAACGTGGGGCTCGAACCCACGACCCTGAGATTAAGAGTCTCATGCTCTACCGACTGAGCTTGCCAGGCTTCTTCGTTAGTGCAAGTCCAAGAGTGGAAATCCGTTAATCTGTTGACTTTTGCATGGATGGATTCAACTTTCCACGGTAAAATCACTGACGTCTTTTGTAAAAGTCATGTAAAAAAGATCTGTTTCGCCCAACGTGGGGCTCGAACCCACGACCCTGAGATTAAGATTCTCATGCTCTACCGACTGAGCTAGCCAGGCTTCTTCGTTAGTGCAAGTCCAAGAGTGGAAATCCGTTAATCTGTTGACTTTTGCATGGATGGATTCAACTTTCCACGGTAAAATCACTGACGTCTTTTGTAAAAGGCTCGAACCCACGACGTGGGGCTCGAACCCACGACCCTGAGATTAAGAGTCTCATGCTCTACTGACTGAGCTAGCCAGGCTTCTTCGTTAGTGCAAGTCCAAGAGTGGAAATCCGTTAATCTGTTGACTTTTGCATGGATGGATTCAACTTTCCACGGTAAAATCACTGACGTCTTTTGTAAAAGGCTCGAACCCACGACCCTGAGATTAAGAGTCTCATGCTCTACCGACTGAGCTAGCCAGGCTTCTTCGTTAGTGCAAGTCCAAGAGTGGAAATCCGTTAATCTGTTGACTTTTGCATGGATGGATTCAACTTTCCACGGTAAAATCACTGACGTCTTTTGTAAATGGCTCGAACCCACGACGTGGGGCTCGAACCCACGACCCTGAGATTAAGAGTCTCATGCTCTACCGACTGAGCTAGCCAGGCTTCTTCGTTAGTGCAAGTCCAAGAGTGGAAATCCGTTAATCTGTTGACTTTTGCATGGATGGATTCAACTTTCCACGGTAAAATCACTGACGTCTTTTGTAAAAGGCTCGAACCCACGACCCTGAGATTAAGAGTCTCATGCTCTACCGACTGAGCTAGCCAGGCTTCTTCGTTAGTGCAAGTCCAAGAATGGAAATCCGTTAATCTGTTGACTTTTGCATGGATGGATTCAACTTTCCACGGTAAAATCACTGACGTCTTTTGTAAAAGGCATGTAAAAAATATCTGTTTCGCCCAACGTGGGGCTCGAACCCACGACCCTGAGATTAAGAGTCTCATGCTCTACCGACTGAGCTAGCCAGGCTTCTTCGTTAGTGCAAGTCCAAGAGTGGAAATCCGTTAATCTGTTGACTTTTGCATTGATGGATTCAACTTTCCACGGTAAAATCACTGCCGTCTTTTGTAAAAGGCATGTAAAAAATATCTGTTTCGCCCAACGTGGGGCTCGAACCCACGACCCTGAGATTAAGAGTCTCATGCTCTACCGACTGAGCTTGCCAGGCTTCTTCGTTAGTGCAAGTCCAAGAGTGGAAATCCGTTAATCTGTTGACTTTTGCATGGATGGATTCAACTTTCCACGGTAAAATCACTGACGTCTTTTGTAAAAGTCATGTAAAAAAGATCTGTTTCGCCCAACGTGGGGCTCGAACCCACGACCCTGAGATTAAGATTCTCATGCTCTACCGACTGAGCTAGCCAGGCTTCTTCGTTAGTGCAAGTCCAAGAGTGGAAATCCGTTAATCTGTTGACTTTTGCATGGATGGATTCAACTTTCCACGGTAAAATCACTGACGTCTTTTGTAAAAGGCTCGAACCCACGACGTGGGGCTCGAACCCACGACCCTGAGATTAAGAGTCTCATGCTCTACTGACTGAGCTAGCCAGGCTTCTTCGTTAGTGCAAGTCCAAGAGTGGAAATCCGTTAATCTGTTGACTTTTGCATGGATGGATTCAACTTTCCACGGTAAAATCACTGACGTCTTTTGTAAAAGGCTCGAACCCACGACCCTGAGATTAAGAGTCTCATGCTCTACCGACTGAGCTAGCCAGGCTTCTTCGTTAGTGCAAGTCCAAGAATGGAAATCCGTTAATCTGTTGACTTTTGCATGGATGGATTCAACTTTCCACGGTAAAATCACTGACGTCTTTTGTAAAAGGCATGTAAAAAATATCTGTTTCGCCCAACGTGGGGCTCGAACCCACGACCCTGAGATTAAGAGTCTCATGCTCTACCGACTGAGCTAGCCAGGCTTCTTCGTTAGTGCAAGTCCAAGAGTGGAAATCCGTTAATCTGTTGACTTTTGCATTGATGGATTCAACTTTCCACGGTAAAATCACTGCCGTCTTTTGTAAAAGGCATGTAAAAAATATCTGTTTCGCCCAACGTGGGGCTCGAACCCACGACCCTGAGATTAAGAGTCTCATGCTCTACCGACTGAGCTTGCCAGGCTTCTTCGTTAGTGCAAGTCCAAGAGTGGAAATCCGTTAATCTGTTGACTTTTGCATGGATGGATTCAACTTTCCACGGTAAAATCACTGACGTCTTTTGTAAAAGGCTCGAACCCACGACGTGGGGCTCGAACCCACGACCCTAAGATTAAGAGTCTCATGCTCTACCGACTGAGCTAGCCAGGCTTCTTCGTTAGTGCAAGTCCAAGAGTGGAAATCCGTTAATCTGTTGACTTTTGCATGGATGGATTCAACTTTCCACGGTAAAATCACTGACGTCTTTTGTAAAAGGCATGTAAAAAAGATCTGTTTCGCCCAACGTGGGGCTCGAACCCACGACCCTGAGATTAAGAGTCTCATGCTCTACCGACTGAGCTAGCCAGGCTTCTTCGTTAGTGCAAGTCCAAGAGTGGAATCTTAATCTCAGGGTCGTGGGTTCGAGCCCCACGTTGGGCGAAACAGATATTTTTTACATGCCTTTTACAAAAGACGGCAGTGATTTTACCGTGGAAAGTTGAATCCATCAATGCAAAAGTCAACAGATTAACGGATTTCAACTCTTGGACTTGCACTAACGAAGAAGCCTGGCTAGCTCAGTCGGTAGAGCATGAGACTCTTAATCTCACTGGAAAGTTGAATCCACGGTAAAATCAATGACGTCTTTTGTAAAAGGCATGTAAAAAATATCTGTTTCGCCCAACGTGGGGCTCGAACCCACGACCCTGAGATTAAGAGTCTCATGCTCTACCGACTGAGCTAGCCAGGCTTCTTCGTTAGTGCAAGTCCAAGAGTGGAAATCCGTTAATCTGTTGACTTTTGCATGGATGGATTCAACTTTCCACGGTAAAATCACTGATGTCTTTTGTAAAAGTCATGTAAAAAAGATCTGTTTCGCCCAACGTGGGGCTCGAACCCACGACCCTGAGATTAAGAGTCTCATGCTCTACCGACTGAGCTAGCCAGGCTTCTTCGTTAGTGCAAGTCCAAGAGTGGAAATCCGTTAATCTGTTGACTTTTGCATGGATGGATTCAACTTTCCACGGTAAAATCAATGACGTCTTTTGTAAAAGGCATGTAAAAAAGATCTGTTTCGCCCAACGTGGGGCTCGAACCCACGACCCTGAGATTAAGAGTCTCATGCTCTACCGACTGAGCTAGCCAGGCTTCTTCGTTAGTGCAAGTCCAAGAGTGGAAATCCGTTAATCTGTTGACTTTTGCATTGATGGATTCAACTTTCCACGGTAAAATCACTGCCGTCTTTTGTAAAAGGCATGTAAAAAATATCTGTTTCGCCCAACGTGGGGCTCGAACCCACGACCCTGAGATTAAGAGTCTCATGCTCTACCGACTGAGCTTGCCAGGCTTCTTCGTTAGTGCAAGTCCAAGAGTGGAAATCCGTTAATCTGTTGACTTTTGCATGGATGGATTCAACTTTCCACGGTAAAATCACTGACGTCTTTTGTAAAAGGCTCGAACCCACGACGTGGGGCTCGAACCCACGACCCTGAGATTAAGAGTCTCATGCTCTACCGACTGAGCTAGCCAGGCTTCTTCGTTAGTGCAAGTCCAAGAGTGGAAATCCGTTAATCTGTTGACTTTTGCATGGATGGATTCAACTTTCCACGGTAAAATCACTGACGTCTTTTGTAAAAGGCATGTAAAAAAGATCTGTTTCGCCCAACGTGGTTCTCGAACCCACGACCCTGAGATTAAGAGTCTCATGCTCTACCGACTGAGCTAGCCAGGCTTCTTCGTTAGTGCAAGTCCAAGAGTGGAATCTTAATCTCAGGGTCGTGGGTTCGAGCCCCACGTTGGGCGAAACAGATATTTTTTACATGCCTTTTACAAAAGACGGCAGTGATTTTACCGTGGAAAGTTGAATCCATCAATGCAAAAGTCAACAGATTAACGGATTTCAACTCTTGGACTTGCACTAACGAAGAAGCCTGGCTAGCTCAGTCGGTAGAGCATGAGACTCTTAATCTCACTGGAAAGTTGAATCCACGGTAAAATCAATGACGTCTTTTGTAAAAGGCATGTAAAAAATATCTGTTTCGCCCAACGTGGGGCTCGAACCCACGACCCTGAGATTAAGAGTCTCATGCTCTACCGACTGAGCTAGCCAGGCTTCTTCGTTAGTGCAAGTCCAAGAGTGGAAATCCGTTAATCTGTTGACTTTTGCATGGATGGATTCAACTTTCCACGGTAAAATCACTGATGTCTTTTGTAAAAGTCATGTAAAAAAGATCTGTTTCGCCCAACGTGGGGCTCGAACCCACGACCCTGAGATTAAGAGTCTCATGCTCTACCGACTGAGCTAGCCAGGCTTCTTCGTTAGTGCAAGTCCAAGAGTGGAAATCCGTTAATCTGTTGACTTTTGCATGGATGGATTCAACTTTCCACGGTAAAATCAATGACGTCTTTTGTAAAAGGCATGTAAAAAAGATCTGTTTCGCCCAACGTGGGGCTCGAACCCACGACCCTGAGATTAAGAGTCTCATGCTCTACCGACTGAGCTAGCCAGGCTTCTTCGTTAGTGCAAGTCCAAGAGTGGAAATCCGTTAATCTGTTGACTTTTGCATGGATGGATTCAACTTTCCACGGTAAAATCACTGACGTCTTTTGTAAAAGGCATGTAAAAAATATCTGTTTCGCCCAACGTGGGGCTCGAACCCACGACCCTGAGATTAAGAGTCTCATGCTCTACCGACTGAGCTAGCCAGGCTTCTTCGTTAGTGCAAGTCCAAGAGTGGAAATCCGTTAATCTGTTGACTTTTGCATGGATGGATTCAACTTTCCACGGTAAAATCACTGCCGTCTTTTGTAAAAGGCATGTAAAAAAGATCTGTTTCGCCCAACGTGGGGCTCGAACCCACGACCCTGAGATTAAGAGTCTCATGCTCTACCGACTGAGCTAGCCAGGCTTCTTCGTTAGTGCAAGTCCAAGAGTGGAAATCCGTTAATCTGTTGACTTTTGCATTGATGGATTCAACTTTCCACGGTAAAATCACTGCCGTCTTTTGTAAAAGGCATGTAAAAAATATCTGTTTCGCCCAACGTGGGGCTCGAACCCACGACCCTGAGATTAAGATTCTCATGCTCTACCGACTGAGCTAGCCAGGCTTCTTCGTTAGTGCAAGTCCAAGAGTGGAAATCCGTTAATCTGTTGACTTTTGCATGGATGGATTCAACTTTCCACGGTAAAATCAATGACGTCTTTTGTAAAAGTCATGTAAAAAAGATCTGTTCCGCCCAACGTGGGGCTCGAACCCACGAACCTGAGATTAAGAGTCTCATGCTCTACCGACTGAGCTAGCCAGGCTTCTTCGTTAGTGCAAGTCCAAGAGTGGAAATCCGTTAATCTGTTGACTTTTGCATGGATGGATTCAACTTTCCACGGTAAAATCACTGACGTCTTTTGTAAAAGGCTCGAACCCACGACCCTGAGATTAAGAGTCTCATGCTCTACCGACTGAGCTAGCCAGGCTTCTTCGTTAGTGCAAGTCCAAGAATGGAAATCCGTTAATCTGTTGACTTTTGCATGGATGGATTCAACTTTCCACGGTAAAATCACTGACGTCTTTTGTAAAAGGCATGTAAAAAATATCTGTTTCGCCCAACGTGGGGCTCGAACCCACGACCCTGAGATTAAGAGTCTCATGCTCTACCGACTGAGCTAGCCAGGCTTCTTCGTTAGTGCAAGTCCAAGAGTGGAAATCCGTTAATCTGTTGACTTTTGCATTGATGGATTCAACTTTCCACGGTAAAATCACTGCCGTCTTTTGTAAAAGGCATGTAAAAAATATCTGTTTCGCCCAACGTGGGGCTCGAACCCACGACCCTGAGATTAAGAGTCTCATGCTCTACCGACTGAGCTTGCCAGGCTTCTTCGTTAGTGCAAGTCCAAGAGTGGAAATCCGTTAATCTGTTGACTTTTGCATGGATGGATTCAACTTTCCACGGTAAAATCACTGACGTCTTTTGTAAAAGGCTCGAACCCACGACGTGGGGCTCGAACCCACGACCCTGAGATTAAGAGTCTCATGCTCTACCGACTGAGCTAGCCAGGCTTCTTCGTTAGTGCAAGTCCAAGAGTGGAAATCCGTTAATCTGTTGACTTTTGCATGGATGGATTCAACTTTCCACGGTAAAATCACTGACGTCTTTTGTAAAAGGCATGTAAAAAATATCTGTTTCGCCCAACGTGGGGCTCGAACCCACGACCCTGAGATTAAGAGTCTCATGCTCTACCGACTGAGCTAGCCAGGCTTCTTCGTTAGTGCAAGTCCAAGAGTGGAAATCCGTTAATCTGTTGACTTTTGCATGGATGGATTCAACTTTCCACGGTAAAATCACTGACGTCTTTTGTAAAAGGCATGTAAAAAATATCTGTTTCGCCCAACGTGGGGCTCGAACCCACGACCCTGAGATTAAGAGTCTCATGCTCTACCGACCGAGCTAGCCAGGCTTCTTCGTTAGTGCAAGTCCAAGAATGGAAATCCGTTAATCTGTTGACTTTTGCATGGATGGATTCAACTTTCCACGGTAAAATCACTGACGTCTTTTGTAAAAGGCATGTAAAAAATATCTGTTTCGCCCAACGTGGGGCTCGAACCCACGACCCTGAGATTAAGAGTCTCATGCTCTACCGACTGAGCTAGCCAGGCTTCTTCGTTAGTGCAAGTCCAAGAGTGGAAATCCGTTAATCTGTTGACTTTTGCATTGATGGATTCAACTTTCCACGGTAAAATCACTGCCGTCTTTTGTAAAAGGCATGTAAAAAATATCTGTTTCGCCCAACGTGGGGCTCGAACCCACGACCCTGAGATTAAGAGTCTCATGCTCTACCGACTGAGCTAGCCAGGCTTCTTCGTTAGTGCAAGTCCAAGAGTGGAAATCCGTTAATCTGTTGACTTTTGCATTGATGGATTCAACTTTCCACGGTAAAATCACTGCCGTCTTTTGTAAAAGGCATGTAAAAAATATCTGTTTCGCCCAACGTGGGGCTCGAACCCACGACCCTGAGATTAAGAGTCTCATGCTCTACCGACTGAGCTTGCCAGGCTTCTTCGTTAGTGCAAGTCCAAGAGTGGAAATCCGTTAATCTGTTGACTTTTGCATGGATGGATTCAACTTTCCACGGTAAAATCACTGACGTCTTTTGTAAAAGGCTCGAACCCACGACGTGGGGCTCGAACCCACGACCCTGAGATTAAGAGTCTCATGCTCTACCGACTGAGCTAGCCAGGCTTCTTCGTTAGTGCAAGTCCAAGAGTGGAAATCCTTTAATCTGTTGACTTTTGCATGGATGGATTCAACTTTCCACGGTAAAATCACTGACGTCTTTTGTAAAAGGCATGTAAAAAATATCTGTTTCGCCCAACGTGGGGCTCGAACCCACGACCCTGAGATTAAGAGTCTCATGCTCTACCGACTGAGCTAGCCAGGCTTCTTCGTTAGTGCAAGTCCAAGAGTGGAAATCCGTTAATCTGTTGACTTTTGCATGGATGGATTCAACTTTCCACGGTAAAATCACTGCCGTCTTTTGTAAAAGGCATGTAAAAAAGATCTGTTTCGCCCAACGTGGGGCTCGAACCCACGACCCTGAGATTAAGAGTCTCATGCTCTACCGACTGAGCTAGCCAGGCTTCTTCGTTAGTGCAAGTCCAAGAGTGGAAATCCGTTAATCTGTTGACTTTTGCATTGATGGATTCAACTTTCCACGGTAAAATCACTGCCGTCTTTTGTAAAAGGCATGTAAAAAATATCTGTTTCGCCCAACGTGGGGCTCGAACCCACGACCCTGAGATTAAGAGTCTCATGCTCTACCGACTGAGCTAGCCAGGCTTCTTCGTTAGTGCAAGTCCAAGAGTGGAAATCCGTTAATCTGTTGACTTTTGCATTGATGGATTCAACTTTCCACGGTAAAATCACTGCCGTCTTTTGTAAAAGGCATGTAAAAAATATCTGTTTCGCCCAACGTGGGGCTCGAACCCACGACCCTGAGATTAAGAGTCTCATGCTCTACCGACTGAGCTTGCCAGGCTTCTTCGTTAGTGCAAGTCCAAGAGTGGAAATCCGTTAATCTGTTGACTTTTGCATGGATGGATTCAACTTTCCACGGTAAAATCACTGACGTCTTTTGTAAAAGGCTCGAACCCACGACGTGGGGCTCGAACCCACGACCCTGAGATTAAGAGTCTCATGCTCTACCGACTGAGCTAGCCAGGCTTCTTCGTTAGTGCAAGTCCAAGAGTGGAAATCCGTTAATCTGTTGACTTTTGCATGGATGGATTCAACTTTCCACGGTAAAATCACTGACGTCTTTTGTAAAAGGCATGTAAAAAATATCTGTTTCGCCCAACGTGGGGCTCGAACCCACGACCCTGAGATTAAGAGTCTCATGCTCTACCGACTGAGCTAGCCAGGCTTCTTCGTTAGTGCAAGTCCAAGAGTGGAAATCCGTTAATCTGTTGACTTTTGCATGGATGGATTCAACTTTCCACGGTAAAATCACTGCCGTCTTTTGTAAAAGGCATGTAAAAAAGATCTGTTTCGGCCAACGTGGGGCTCGAACCCACGACCCTGAGATTAAGAGTCTCATGCTCTACCGACTGAGCTAGCCAGGCTTCTTCGTTAGTGCAAGTCCAAGAGTGGAAATCCGTTAATCTGTTGACTTTTGCATGGATGGATTCAACTTTCCACGGTAAAATCACTGCCGTCTTTTGTAAAAGGCATGTAAAAAAGATCTGTTTCGCCCAACGTGGGGCTCGAACCCACGACCCTGAGATTAAGAGTCTCATGCTCTACCGACTGAGCTAGCCAGGCTTCTTCGTTAGTGCAAGTCCAAGAGTGGAAATCCGTTAATCTGTTGACTTTTGCATGGATGGATTCAACTTTCCACGGTAAAATCACTGCCGTCTTTTGTAAAAGGCATGTAAAAAAGATCTGTTTCGCCCAACGTGGGGCTCGAACCCACGACCCTGAGATTAAGAGTCTCATGCTCTACCGACTGAGCTAGCCAGGCTTCTTCGTTAGTGCAAGTCCAAGAGTGGAAATCCGTTAATCTGTTGACTTTTGCATTGATGGATTCAACTTTCCACGGTAAAATCACTGCCGTCTTTTGTAAAAGGCATGTAAAAAATATCTGTTTCGCCCAACGTGGGGCTCGAACCCACGACCCTGAGATTAAGAGTCTCATGCTCTACCGACTGAGCTTGCCAGGCTTCTTCGTTAGTGCAAGTCCAAGAGTGGAAATCCGTTAATCTGTTGACTTTTGCATGGATGGATTCAACTTTCCACGGTAAAATCACTGACGTCTTTTGTAAAAGGCTCGAACCCACGACGTGGGGCTCGAACCCACGACCCTGAGATTAAGAGTCTCATGCTCTACCGACTGAGCTAGCCAGGCTTCTTCGTTAGTGCAAGTCCAAGAGTGGAAATCCGTTAATCTGTTGACTTTTGCATGGATGGATTCAACTTTCCACGGTAAAATCACTGACGTCTTTTGTAAAAGGCATGTAAAAAATATCTGTTTCGCCCAACGTGGGGCTCGAACCCACGACCCTGAGATTAAGAGTCTCATGCTCTACCGACTGAGCTAGCCAGGCTTCTTCGTTAGTGCAAGTCCAAGAGTGGAAATCCGTTAATCTGTTGACTTTTGCATGGATGGATTCAACTTTCCACGGTAAAATCACTGACGTCTTTTGTAAAAGGCATGTAAAAAAGATCTGTTTCGCCCAACGTGGGGCTCGAACCCACGACCCTGAGATTAAGAGTCTCATGCTCTACCGACTGAGCTAGCCAGGCTTCTTCGTTAGTGCAAGTCCAAGAGTGGAAATCCGTTAATCTGTTGACTTTTGCATTGATGGATTCAACTTTCCACGGTAAAATCACTGCCGTCTTTTGTAAAAGGCATGTAAAAAATATCTGTTTCGCCCAACGTGGGGCTCGAACCCACGACCCTGAGATTAAGATTCTCATGCTCTACCGACTGAGCTAGCCAGGCTTCTTCGTTAGTGCAAGTCCAAGAGTGGAAATCCGTTAATCTGTTGACTTTTGCATGGATGGATTCAACTTTCCACGGTAAAATCAATGACGTCTTTTGTAAAAGTCATGTAAAAAAGATCTGTTCCGCCCAACGTGGGGCTCGAACCCACGACCCTGAGATTAAGAGTCTCATGCTCTACCGACTGAGCTAGCCAGGCTTCTTCGTTAGTGCAAGTCCAAGAGTGGAAATCCGTTAATCTGTTGACTTTTGCATGGATGGATTCAACTTTCCACGGTAAAATCACTGACGTCTTTTGTAAAAGGCTCGAACCCACGACCCTGAGATTAAGAGTCTCATGCTCTACCGACTGAGCTAGCCAGGCTTCTTCGTTAGTGCAAGTCCAAGAATGGAAATCCGTTAATCTGTTGACTTTTGCATGGATGGATTCAACTTTCCACGGTAAAATCACTGACGTCTTTTGTAAAAGGCATGTAAAAAATATCTGTTTCGCCCAACGTGGGGCTCGAACCCACGACCCTGAGATTAAGAGTCTCATGCTCTACCGACTGAGCTAGCCAGGCTTCTTCGTTAGTGCAAGTCCAAGAGTGGAAATCCGTTAATCTGTTGACTTTTGCATTGATGGATTCAACTTTCCACGGTAAAATCACTGCCGTCTTTTGTAAAAGGCATGTAAAAAATATCTGTTTCGCCCAACGTGGGGCTCGAACCCACGACCCTGAGATTAAGAGTCTCATGCTCTACCGACTGAGCTTGCCAGGCTTCTTCGTTAGTGCAAGTCCAAGAGTCATGTAAAAAAGGCATGTAAAAAATATCTGTTTCGCCCAACGTGGGGCTCGAACCCACGACCCTGAGATTAAGAGTCTCATGCTCTACCGACTGAGCTAGCCAGGCTTCTTCGTTAGTGCAAGTCCAAGAGTGGAAATCCGTTAATCTGTTGACTTTTGCATTGATGGATTCAACTTTCCACGGTAAAATCACTGCCGTCTTTTGTAAAAGGCATGTAAAAAATATCTGTTTCGCCCAACGTGGGGCTCGAACCCACGACCCTGAGATTAAGAGTCTCATGCTCTACCGACTGAGCTTGCCAGGCTTCTTCGTTAGTGCAAGTCCAAGAGTGGAAATCCGTTAATCTGTTGACTTTTGCATGGATGGATTCAACTTTCCACGGTAAAATCACTGACGTCTTTTGTAAAAGGCTCGAACCCACGACGTGGGGCTCGAACCCACGACCCTGAGATTAAGAGTCTCATGCTCTACCGACTGAGCTAGCCAGGCTTCTTCGTTAGTGCAAGTCCAAGAGTGGAAATCCGTTAATCTGTTGACTTTTGCATGGATGGATTCAACTTTCCACGGTAAAATCACTGACGTCTTTTGTAAAAGGCATGTAAAAAATATCTGTTTCGCCCAACGTGGGGCTCGAACCCACGACCCTGAGATTAAGAGTCTCATGCTCTACCGACTGAGCTAGCCAGGCTTCTTCGTTAGTGCAAGTCCAAGAGTGGAAATCCGTTAATCTGTTGACTTTTGCATGGATGGATTCAACTTTCCACGGTAAAATCACTGACGTCTTTTGTAAAAGGCATGTAAAAAATATCTGTTTCGCCCAACGTGGGGCTCGAACCCACGACCCTGAGATTAAGAGTCTCATGCTCTACCGACCGAGCTAGCCAGGCTTCTTCGTTAGTGCAAGTCCAAGAATGGAAATCCGTTAATCTGTTGACTTTTGCATGGATGGATTCAACTTTCCACGGTAAAATCACTGACGTCTTTTGTAAAAGGCATGTAAAAAATATCTGTTTCGCCCAACGTGGGGCTCGAACCCACGACCCTGAGATTAAGAGTCTCATGCTCTACCGACTGAGCTAGCCAGGCTTCTTCGTTAGTGCAAGTCCAAGAGTGGAAATCCGTTAATCTGTTGACTTTTGCATTGATGGATTCAACTTTCCACGGTAAAATCACTGCCGTCTTTTGTAAAAGGCATGTAAAAAATATCTGTTTCGCCCAACGTGGGGCTCGAACCCACGACCCTGAGATTAAGAGTCTCATGCTCTACCGACTGAGCTAGCCAGGCTTCTTCGTTAGTGCAAGTCCAAGAGTGGAAATCCGTTAATCTGTTGACTTTTGCATTGATGGATTCAACTTTCCACGGTAAAATCACTGCCGTCTTTTGTAAAAGGCATGTAAAAAATATCTGTTTCGCCCAACGTGGGGCTCGAACCCACGACCCTGAGATTAAGAGTCTCATGCTCTACCGACTGAGCTTGCCAGGCTTCTTCGTTAGTGCAAGTCCAAGAGTGGAAATCCGTTAATCTGTTGACTTTTGCATGGATGGATTCAACTTTCCACGGTAAAATCACTGACGTCTTTTGTAAAAGGCTCGAACCCACGACGTGGGGCTCGAACCCACGACCCTGAGATTAAGAGTCTCATGCTCTACCGACTGAGCTAGCCAGGCTTCTTCGTTAGTGCAAGTCCAAGAGTGGAAATCCTTTAATCTGTTGACTTTTGCATGGATGGATTCAACTTTCCACGGTAAAATCACTGACGTCTTTTGTAAAAGGCATGTAAAAAATATCTGTTTCGCCCAACGTGGGGCTCGAACCCACGACCCTGAGATTAAGAGTCTCATGCTCTACCGACTGAGCTAGCCAGGCTTCTTCGTTAGTGCAAGTCCAAGAGTGGAAATCCGTTAATCTGTTGACTTTTGCATGGATGGATTCAACTTTCCACGGTAAAATCACTGCCGTCTTTTGTAAAAGGCATGTAAAAAAGATCTGTTTCGCCCAACGTGGGGCTCGAACCCACGACCCTGAGATTAAGAGTCTCATGCTCTACCGACTGAGCTAGCCAGGCTTCTTCGTTAGTGCAAGTCCAAGAGTGGAAATCCGTTAATCTGTTGACTTTTGCATTGATGGATTCAACTTTCCACGGTAAAATCACTGCCGTCTTTTGTAAAAGGCATGTAAAAAATATCTGTTTCGCCCAACGTGGGGCTCGAACCCACGACCCTGAGATTAAGAGTCTCATGCTCTACCGACTGAGCTAGCCAGGCTTCTTCGTTAGTGCAAGTCCAAGAGTGGAAATCCGTTAATCTGTTGACTTTTGCATTGATGGATTCAACTTTCCACGGTAAAATCACTGCCGTCTTTTGTAAAAGGCATGTAAAAAATATCTGTTTCGCCCAACGTGGGGCTCGAACCCACGACCCTGAGATTAAGAGTCTCATGCTCTACCGACTGAGCTTGCCAGGCTTCTTCGTTAGTGCAAGTCCAAGAGTGGAAATCCGTTAATCTGTTGACTTTTGCATGGATGGATTCAACTTTCCACGGTAAAATCACTGACGTCTTTTGTAAAAGGCTCGAACCCACGACGTGGGGCTCGAACCCACGACCCTGAGATTAAGAGTCTCATGCTCTACCGACTGAGCTAGCCAGGCTTCTTCGTTAGTGCAAGTCCAAGAGTGGAAATCCGTTAATCTGTTGACTTTTGCATGGATGGATTCAACTTTCCACGGTAAAATCACTGACGTCTTTTGTAAAAGGCATGTAAAAAATATCTGTTTCGCCCAACGTGGGGCTCGAACCCACGACCCTGAGATTAAGAGTCTCATGCTCTACCGACTGAGCTAGCCAGGCTTCTTCGTTAGTGCAAGTCCAAGAGTGGAAATCCGTTAATCTGTTGACTTTTGCATGGATGGATTCAACTTTCCACGGTAAAATCACTGCCGTCTTTTGTAAAAGGCATGTAAAAAAGATCTGTTTCGCCCAACGTGGGGCTCGAACCCACGACCCTGAGATTAAGAGTCTCATGCTCTACCGACTGAGCTAGCCAGGCTTCTTCGTTAGTGCAAGTCCAAGAGTGGAAATCCGTTAATCTGTTGACTTTTGCATGGATGGATTCAACTTTCCACGGTAAAATCACTGCCGTCTTTTGTAAAAGGCATGTAAAAAAGATCTGTTTCGCCAACGTGGGGCTCGAACCCACGACCCTGAGATTAAGAGTCTCATGCTCTACCGACTGAGCTAGCCAGGCTTCTTCGTTAGTGCAAGTCCAAGAGTGGAAATCCGTTAATCTGTTGACTTTTGCATGGATGGATTCAACTTTCCACGGTAAAATCACTGCCGTCTTTTGTAAAAGGCATGTAAAAAAGATCTGTTTCGCCCAACGTGGGGCTCGAACCCACGACCCTGAGATTAAGAGTCTCATGCTCTACCGACTGAGCTAGCCAGGCTTCTTCGTTAGTGCAAGTCCAAGAGTGGAAATCCGTTAATCTGTTGACTTTTGCATTGATGGATTCAACTTTCCACGGTAAAATCACTGCCGTCTTTTGTAAAAGGCATGTAAAAAATATCTGTTTCGCCCAACGTGGGGCTCGAACCCACGACCCTGAGATTAAGAGTCTCATGCTCTACCGACTGAGCTTGCCAGGCTTCTTCGTTAGTGCAAGTCCAAGAGTGGAAATCCGTTAATCTGTTGACTTTTGCATGGATGGATTCAACTTTCCACGGTAAAATCACTGACGTCTTTTGTAAAAGGCTCGAACCCACGACGTGGGGCTCGAACCCACGACCCTGAGATTAAGAGTCTCATGCTCTACCGACTGAGCTAGCCAGGCTTCTTCGTTAGTGCAAGTCCAAGAGTGGAAATCCGTTAATCTGTTGACTTTTGCATGGATGGATTCAACTTTCCACGGTAAAATCACTGACGTCTTTTGTAAAAGGCATGTAAAAAATATCTGTTTCGCCCAACGTGGGGCTCGAACCCACGACCCTGAGATTAAGAGTCTCATGCTCTACCGACTGAGCTAGCCAGGCTTCTTCGTTAGTGCAAGTCCAAGAGTGGAAATCCGTTAATCTGTTGACTTTTGCATGGATGGATTCAACTTTCCACGGTAAAATCACTGCCGTCTTTTGTAAAAGGCATGTAAAAAAGATCTGTTTCGCCCAACGTGGGGCTCGAACCCACGACCCTGAGATTAAGAGTCTCATGCTCTACCGACTGAGCTAGCCAGGCTTCTTCGTTAGTGCAAGTCCAAGAGTGGAAATCCGTTAATCTGTTGACTTTTGCATTGATGGATTCAACTTTCCACGGTAAAATCACTGCCGTCTTTTGTAAAAGGCATGTAAAAAATATCTGTTTCGCCCAACGTGGGGCTCGAACCCACGACCCTGAGATTAAGATTCTCATGCTCTACCGACTGAGCTAGCCAGGCTTCTTCGTTAGTGCAAGTCCAAGAGTGGAAATCCGTTAATCTGTTGACTTTTGCATGGATGGATTCAACTTTCCACGGTAAAATCAATGACGTCTTTTGTAAAAGTCATGTAAAAAAGATCTGTTCCGCCCAACGTGGGGCTCGAACCCACGACCCTGAGATTAAGAGTCTCATGCTCTACCGACTGAGCTAGCCAGGCTTCTTCGTTAGTGCAAGTCCAAGAGTGGAAATCCGTTAATCTGTTGACTTTTGCATGGATGGATTCAACTTTCCACGGTAAAATCACTGCCGTCTTTTGTAAAAGGCATGTAAAAAAGATCTGTTTCGCCCAACGTGGGGCTCGAACCCACGACCCTGAGATTAAGAGTCTCATGCTCTACCGACTGAGCTAGCCAGGCTTCTTCGTTAGTGCAAGTCCAAGAGTGGAAATCCGTTAATCTGTTGACTTTTGCATTGATGGATTCAACTTTCCACGGTAAAATCACTGCCGTCTTTTGTAAAAGGCATGTAAAAAATATCTGTTTCGCCCAACGTGGGGCTCGAACCCACGACCCTGAGATTAAGAGTCTCATGCTCTACCGACTGAGCTTGCCAGGCTTCTTCGTTAGTGCAAGTCCAAGAGTGGAAATCCGTTAATCTGTTGACTTTTGCATGGATGGATTCAACTTTCCACGGTAAAATCACTAACGTCTTTTGTAAAAGGCTCGAACCCACGACGTGGGGCTCGAACCCACGACCCTGAGATTAAGAGTCTCATGCTCTACCGACTGAGCTAGCCAGGCTTCTTCGTTAGTGCAAGTCCAAGAGTGGAAATCCGTTAATCTGTTGACTTTTGCATGGATGGATTCAACTTTCCACGGTAAAATCACTGACGTCTTTTGTAAAAGGCATGTAAAAAATATCTGTTTCGCCCAACGTGGGGCTCGAACCCACGACCCTGAGATTAAGAGTCTCATGCTCTACCGACTGAGCTAGCCAGGCTTCTTCGTTAGTGCAAGTCCAAGAGTGGAAATCCGTTAATCTGTTGACTTTTGCATGGATGGATTCAACTTTCCACGGTAAAATCACTGCCGTCTTTTGTAAAAGGCATGTAAAAAAGATCTGTTTCGCCCAACGTGGGGCTCGAACCCACGACCCTGAGATTAAGAGTCTCATGCTCTACCGACTGAGCTAGCCAGGCTTCTTCGTTAGTGCAAGTCCAAGAGTGGAAATCCGTTAATCTGTTGACTTTTGCATTGATGGATTCAACTTTCCACGGTAAAATCACTGCCGTCTTTTGTAAAAGGCATGTAAAAAATATCTGTTTCGCCCAACGTGGTGCTCGAACCCACGACCCTGAGATTAAGATTCTCATGCTCTACCGACTGAGCTAGCCAGGCTTCTTCGTTAGTGCAAGTCCAAGAGTGGAAATCCGTTAATCTGTTGACTTTTGCATGGATGGATTCAACTTTCCACGGTAAAATCAATGACGTCTTTTGTAAAAGTCATGTAAAAAAGATCTGTTTCGCCCAACGTGGGGCTCGAACCCACGACCCTGAGATTATGAGTCTCATGCTCTACCGACTGAGCTAGCCAGGCTTCTTCGTTAGTGCAAGTCCAAGAGTGGAAATCCGTTAATCTGTTGACTTTTGCATTGATGGATTCAACTTTCCACGGTAAAATCACTGCCGTCTTTTGTAAAAGGCATGTAAAAAATATCTGTTTCGCCCAACGTGGGGCTCGAACCCACGACCCTGAGATTAAGAGTCTCATGCTCTACCGACTGAGCTTGCCAGGCTTCTTCGTTAGTGCAAGTCCAAGAGTGGAAATCCGTTAATCTGTTGACTTTTGCATGGATGGATTCAACTTTCCACGGTAAAATCACTGACGTCTTTTGTAAAAGGCTCGAACCCACGACGGGTGGCTCGAACCCACGACCCTGAGATTAAGAGTCTCATGCTCTACCGACTGAGCTAGCCAGGCTTCTTCGTTAGTGCAAGTCCAAGAGTGGAAATCCGTTAATCTGTTGACTTTTGCATGGATGGATTCAACTTTCCACGGTAAAATCACTGACGTCTTTTGTAAAAGGCATGTAAAAAATATCTGTTTCGCCCAACGTGGGGCTCGAACCCACGACCCTGAGATTAAGAGTCTCATGCTCTACCGACTGAGCTAGCCAGGCTTCTTCGTTAGTGCAAGTCCAAGAGTGGAAATCCGTTAATCTGTTGACTTTTGCATGGATGGATTCAACTTTCCACGGTAAAATCACTGCCGTCTTTTGTAAAAGGCATGTAAAAAAGATCTGTTTCGCCCAACGTGGGGCTCGAACCCACGACCCTGAGATTAAGAGTCTCATGCTCTACCGACTGAGCTAGCCAGGCTTCTTCGTTAGTGCAAGTCCAAGAGTGGAAATCCGTTAATCTGTTGACTTTTGCATGGATGGATTCAACTTTCCACGGTAAAATCACTGCCGTCTTTTGTAAAAGGCATGTAAAAAAGATCTGTTTCGCCCCAACGTGGGGCTCGAACCCACGACCCTGAGATTAAGAGTCTCATGCTCTACCGACTGAGCTAGCCAGGCTTCTTCGTTAGTGCAAGTCCAAGAGTGGAAATCCGTTAATCTGTTGACTTTTGCATGGATGGATTCAACTTTCCACGGTAAAATCACTGCCGTCTTTTGTAAAAGGCATGTAAAAAAGATCTGTTTCGCCCAACGTGGGGCTCGAACCCACGACCCTGAGATTAAGAGTCTCATGCTCTACCGACTGAGCTAGCCAGGCTTCTTCGTTAGTGCAAGTCCAAGAGTGGAAATCCGTTAATCTGTTGACTTTTGCATTGATGGATTCAACTTTCCACGGTAAAATCACTGCCGTCTTTTGTAAAAGGCATGTAAAAAATATCTGTTTCGCCCAACGTGGGGCTCGAACCCACGACCCTGAGATTAAGAGTCTCATGCTCTACCGACTGAGCTTGCCAGGCTTCTTCGTTAGTGCAAGTCCAAGAGTGGAAATCCGTTAATCTGTTGACTTTTGCATGGATGGATTCAACTTTCCACGGTAAAATCACTGACGTCTTTTGTAAAAGGCTCGAACCCACGACGTGGGGCTCGAACCCACGACCCTGAGATTAAGAGTCTCATGCTCTACCGACTGAGCTAGCCAGGCTTCTTCGTTAGTGCAAGTCCAAGAGTGGAAATCCGTTAATCTGTTGACTTTTGCATGGATGGATTCAACTTTCCACGGTAAAATCACTGACGTCTTTTGTAAAAGGCATGTAAAAAATATCTGTTTCGCCCAACGTGGGGCTCGAACCCACGACCCTGAGATTAAGAGTCTCATGCTCTACCGACTGAGCTAGCCAGGCTTCTTCGTTAGTGCAAGTCCAAGAGTGGAAATCCGTTAATCTGTTGACTTTTGCATGGATGGATTCAACTTTCCACGGTAAAATCACTGCCGTCTTTTGTAAAAGGCATGTAAAAAAGATCTGTTTCGCCCAACGTGGGGCTCGAACCCACGACCCTGAGATTAAGAGTCTCATGCTCTACCGACTGAGCTAGCCAGGCTTCTTCGTTAGTGCAAGTCCAAGAGTGGAAATCCGTTAATCTGTTGACTTTTGCATTGATGGATTCAACTTTCCACGGTAAAATCACTGCCGTCTTTTGTAAAAGGCATGTAAAAAATATCTGTTTCGCCCAACGTGGGGCTCGAACCCACGACCCTGAGATTAAGATTCTCATGCTCTACCGACTGAGCTAGCCAGGCTTCTTCGTTAGTGCAAGTCCAAGAGTGGAAATCCGTTAATCTGTTGACTTTTGCATGGATGGATTCAACTTTCCACGGTAAAATCAATGACGTCTTTTGTAAAAGTCATGTAAAAAAGATCTGTTCCGCCCAACGTGGGGCTCGAACCCACGACCCTGAGATTAAGAGTCTCATGCTCTACCGACTGAGCTAGCCAGGCTTCTTCGTTAGTGCAAGTCCAAGAGTGGAAATCCGTTAATCTGTTGACTTTTGCATTGATGGATTCAACTTTCCACGGTAAAATCACTGCCGTCTTTTGTAAAAGGCATGTAAAAAATATCTGTTTCGCCCAACGTGGGGCTCGAACCCACGACCCTGAGATTAAGAGTCTCATGCTCTACCGACTGAGCTTGCCAGGCTTCTTCGTTAGTGCAAGTCCAAGAGTGGAAATCCGTTAATCTGTTGACTTTTGCATGGATGGATTCAACTTTCCACGGTAAAATCACTGACGTCTTTTGTAAAAGGCTCGAACCCACGACGGGTGGCTCGAACCCACGACCCTGAGATTAAGAGTCTCATGCTCTACCGACTGAGCTAGCCAGGCTTCTTCGTTAGTGCAAGTCCAAGAGTGGAAATCCGTTAATCTGTTGACTTTTGCATGGATGGATTCAACTTTCCACGGTAAAATCACTGACGTCTTTTGTAAAAGGCATGTAAAAAATATCTGTTTCGCCCAACGTGGGGCTCGAACCCACGACCCTGAGATTAAGAGTCTCATGCTCTACCGACTGAGCTAGCCAGGCTTCTTCGTTAGTGCAAGTCCAAGAATGGAAATCCGTTAATCTGTTGACTTTTGCATGGATGGATTCAACTTTCCACGGTAAAATCACTGCCGTCTTTTGTAAAAGGCATGTAAAAAAGATCTGTTTCGCCCAACGTGGGGCTCGAACCCACGACCCTGAGATTAAGAGTCTCATGCTCTACCGACTGAGCTAGCCAGGCTTCTTCGTTAGTGCAAGTCCAAGAGTGGAAATCCGTTAATCTGTTGACTTTTGCATGGATGGATTCAACTTTCCACGGTAAAATCACTGCCGTCTTTTGTAAAAGGCATGTAAAAAAGATCTGTTTCGCCCAACGTGGGGCTCGAACCCACGACCCTGAGATTAAGAGTCTCATGCTCTACCGACTGAGCTAGCCAGGCTTCTTCGTTAGTGCAAGTCCAAGAGTGGAAATCCGTTAATCTGTTGACTTTTGCATGGATGGATTCAACTTTCCACGGTAAAATCACTGCCGTCTTTTGTAAAAGGCATGTAAAAAAGATCTGTTTCGCCCAACGTGGGGCTCGAACCCACGACCCTGAGATTAAGAGTCTCATGCTCTACCGACTGAGCTAGCCAGGCTTCTTCGTTAGTGCAAGTCCAAGAGTGGAAATCCGTTAATCTGTTGACTTTTGCATTGATGGATTCAACTTTCCACGGTAAAATCACTGCCGTCTTTTGTAAAAGGCATGTAAAAAATATCTGTTTCGCCCAACGTGGGGCTCGAACCCACGACCCTGAGATTAAGAGTCTCATGCTCTACCGACTGAGCTTGCCAGGCTTCTTCGTTAGTGCAAGTCCAAGAGTGGAAATCCGTTAATCTGTTGACTTTTGCATGGATGGATTCAACTTTCCACGGTAAAATCACTGACGTCTTTTGTAAAAGGCTCGAACCCACGACGTGGGGCTCGAACCCACGACCCTGAGATTAAGAGTCTCATGCTCTACCGACTGAGCTAGCCAGGCTTCTTCGTTAGTGCAAGTCCAAGAGTGGAAATCCGTTAATCTGTTGACTTTTGCATGGATGGATTCAACTTTCCACGGTAAAATCACTGACGTCTTTTGTAAAAGGCATGTAAAAAATATCTGTTTCGCCCAACGTGGGGCTCGAACCCACGACCCTGAGATTAAGAGTCTCATGCTCTACCGACTGAGCTAGCCAGGCTTCTTCGTTAGTGCAAGTCCAAGAGTGGAAATCCGTTAATCTGTTGACTTTTGCATGGATGGATTCAACTTTCCACGGTAAAATCACTGCCGTCTTTTGTAAAAGGCATGTAAAAAAGATCTGTTTCGCCCAACGTGGGGCTCGAACCCACGACCCTGAGATTAAGAGTCTCATGCTCTACCGACTGAGCTAGCCAGGCTTCTTCGTTAGTGCAAGTCCAAGAGTGGAAATCCGTTAATCTGTTGACTTTTGCATTGATGGATTCAACTTTCCACGGTAAAATCACTGCCGTCTTTTGTAAAAGGCATGTAAAAAATATCTGTTTCGCCCAACGTGGGGCTCGAACCCACGACCCTGAGATTAAGAGTCTCATGCTCTACCGACTGAGCTAGCCAGGCTTCTTCGTTAGTGCAAGTCCAAGAGTGGAAATCCGTTAATCTGTTGACTTTTGCATGGATGGATTCAACTTTCCACGGTAAAATCAATGACGTCTTTTGTAAAAGTCATGTAAAAAAGATCTGTTCCGCCCAACGTGGGGCTCGAACCCACGACCCTGAGATTAAGAGTCTCATGCTCTACCGACTGAGCTAGCCAGGCTTCTTCGTTAGTGCAAGTCCAAGAGTGGAAATCCGTTAATCTGTTGACTTTTGCATGGATGGATTCAACTTTCCACGGTAAAATCAATGACGTCTTTTGTAAAAGGCATGTAAAAAAGATCTGTTTCGCCCAACGTGGGGCTCGAACCCACGACCCTGAGATTAAGAGTCTCATGCTCTACCGACTGAGCTAGCCAGGCTTCTTCGTTAGTGCAAGTCCAAGAGTGGAAATCCGTTAATCTGTTGACTTTTGCATGGATGGATTCAACTTTCCACGGTAAAATCACTGCCGTCTTTTGTAAAAGGCATGTAAAAAAGATCTGTTTCGCCCAACGTGGGGCTCGAACCCACGACCCTGAGATTAAGAGTCTCATGCTCTACCGACTGAGCTAGCCAGGCTTCTTCGTTAGTGCAAGTCCAAGAGTGGAAATCCGTTAATCTGTTGACTTTTGCATTGATGGATTCAACTTTCCACGGTAAAATCACTGCCGTCTTTTGTAAAAGGCATGTAAAAAATATCTGTTTCGCCCAACGTGGGGCTCGAACCCACGACCCTGAGATTAAGAGTCTCATGCTCTACCGACTGAGCTTGCCAGGCTTCTTCGTTAGTGCAAGTCCAAGAGTGGAAATCCGTTAATCTGTTGACTTTTGCATGGATGGATTCAACTTTCCACGGTAAAATCACTGACGTCTTTTGTAAAAGGCTCGAACCCACGACGTGGGGCTCGAACCCACGACCCTGAGATTAAGAGTCTCATGCTCTACCGACTGAGCTAGCCAGGCTTCTTCGTTAGTGCAAGTCCAAGAGTGGAAATCCGTTAATCTGTTGACTTTTGCATGGATGGATTCAACTTTCCACGGTAAAATCACTGACGTCTTTTGTAAAAGGCATGTAAAAAATATCTGTTTCGCCCAACGTGGGGCTCGAACCCACGACCCTGAGATTAAGAGTCTCATGCTCTACCGACTGAGCTAGCCAGGCTTCTTCGTTAGTGCAAGTCCAAGAGTGGAAATCCGTTAATCTGTTGACTTTTGCATGGATGGATTCAACTTTCCACGGTAAAATCACTGCCGTCTTTTGTAAAAGGCATGTAAAAAAGATCTGTTTCGCCCAACGTGGGGCTCGAACCCACGACCCTGAGATTAAGAGTCTCATGCTCTACCGACTGAGCTAGCCAGGCTTCTTCGTTAGTGCAAGTCCAAGAGTGGAAATCCGTTAATCTGTTGACTTTTGCATTGATGGATTCAACTTTCCACGGTAAAATCACTGCCGTCTTTTGTAAAAGGCATGTAAAAAATATCTGTTTCGCCCAACGTGGGGCTCGAACCCACGACCCTGAGATTAAGAGTCTCATGCTCTACCGACTGAGCTAGCCAGGCTTCTTCGTTAGTGCAAGTCCAAGAGTGGAAATCCGTTAATCTGTTGACTTTTGCATGGATGGATTCAACTTTCCACGGTAAAATCAATGACGTCTTTTGTAAAAGTCATGTAAAAAAGATCTGTTCCGCCCAACGTGGGGCTCGAACCCACGACCCTGAGATTAAGAGTCTCATGCTCTACCGACTGAGCTAGCCAGGCTTCTTCGTTAGTGCAAGTCCAAGAGTGGAAATCCGTTAATCTGTTGACTTTTGCATGGATGGATTCAACTTTCCACGGTAAAATCAATGACGTCTTTTGTAAAAGGCATGTAAAAAATATCTGTTTCGCCCAACGTGGGGCTCGAACCCACGACCCTGAGATTAAGAGTCTCATGCTCTACCGACTGAGCTAGCCAGGCTTCTTCGTTAGTGCAAGTCCAAGAGTGGAAATCCGTTAATCTGTTGACTTTTGCATGGATGGATTCAACTTTCCACGGTAAAATCAATGACGTCTTTTGTAAAAGGCATGTAAAAAATATCTGTTTCGCCCAACGTGGGGCTCGAACCCACGACCCTGAGATTAAGAGTCTCATGCTCTACCGACTGAGCTAGCCAGGCTTCTTCGTTAGTGCAAGTCCAAGAGTGGAAATCCGTTAATCTGTTGACTTTTGCATGGATGGATTCAACTTTCCACGGTAAAATCACTGACGTCTTTTGTAAAAGTCATGTAAAAAAGATCTGTTTCGCCCAACGTGGGGCTCGAACCCACGACCCTGAGATTAAGAGTCTCATGCTCTACCGACTGAGCTAGCCAGGCTTCTTCGTTAGTGCAAGTCCAAGAGTGGAAATCCGTTAATCTGTTGACTTTTGCATGGATGGATTCAACTTTCCACGGTAAAATCACTGACGTCTTTTGTAAAAGGCTCGAACCCACGAGCCTGAGATTAAGAGTCTCATGCTCTACCGACTGAGCTAGCCAGGCTTCTTCGTTAGTGCAAGTCCAAGAGTGGAAATCCGTTAATCTGTTGACTTTTGCATGGATGGATTCAACTTTCCACGGTAAAATCAATGACGTCTTTTGTAAAAGTCATGTAAAAAAGATCTGTTTCGCCCAACGTGGGGCTCGAACCCACGACCCTGAGATTAAGAGTCTCATGCTCTACCGACTGAGCTAGCCAGGCTTCTTCGTTAGTGCAAGTCCAAGAGTGGAAATCCGTTAATCTGTTGACTTTTGCATGGATGGATTCAACTTTCCACGGTAAAATCAATGACGTCTTTTGTAAAAGGCATGTAAAAAAGATCTGTTTCGCCCAACGTGGGGCTCGAACCCACGACCCTGAGATTAAGAGTCTCATGCTCTACCGACTGAGCTAGCCAGGCTTCTTCTTTAGTGCAAGTCCAAGAGTGGAAATCCGTTAATCTGTTGACTTTTGCATGGATGGATTCAACTTTCCACGGTAAAATCACTGACGTCTTTTGTAAAAGGCTCGAACCCACGAGCCTGAGATTAAGAGTCTCATGCTCTACCGACTGAGCTAGCCAGGCTTCTTCGTTAGTGCAAGTCCAAGAATGGAAATCCGTTAATCTGTTGACTTTTGCATGGATGGATTCAACTTTCCACGGTAAAATCACTGACGTCTTTTGTAAAAGGCATGTAAAAAATATCTGTTTCGCCCAACGTGGGGCTCGAACCCACGACCCTGAGATTAAGAGTCTCATGCTCTACCGACTGAGCTAGCCAGGCTTCTTCGTTAGTGCAAGTCCAAGAGTGGAAATCCGTTAATCTGTTGACTTTTGCATGGATGGATTCAACTTTCCACGGTAAAATCAATGACGTCTTTTGTAAAAGTCATGTAAAAAAGATCTGTTTCGCCCAACGTGGGGCTCGAACCCACGACCCTGAGATTAAGAGTCTCATGCTCTACCGACTGAGCTAGCCAGGCTTCTTCGTTAGTGCAAGTCCAAGAGTGGAAATCCGTTAATCTGTTGACTTTTGCATGGATGGATTCAACTTTCCACGGTAAAATCAATGACGTCTTTTGTAAAAGGCATGTAAAAAAGATCTGTTTCGCCCAACGTGGGGCTCGAACCCACGACCCTGAGATTAAGAGTCTCATGCTCTACCGACTGAGCTAGCCAGGCTTCTTCGTTAGTGCAAGTCCAAGAGTGGAAATCCGTTAATCTGTTGACTTTTGCATGGATGGATTCAACTTTCCACGGTAAAATCAGTGACATCTTTTGTAAAAGGCATGTAAAAAATATCTGTTTCGCCCAACGTGGGGCTCGAACCCACGACCCTGAGATTAAGATTCTCATGCTCTACCGACTGAGCTAGCCAGGCTTCTTCGTTAGTGCAAGTCCAAGAGTGGAAATCCGTTAATCTGTTGACTTTTGCATGGATGGATTCAACTTTCCACGGTAAAATCAATGACGTCTTTTGTAAAAGTCATGTAAAAAAGATCTGTTCCGCCCAACGTGGGGCTCGAACCCACGACCCTGAGATTAAGAGTCTCATGCTCTACCGACTGAGCTAGCCAGGCTTCTTCGTTAGTGCAAGTCCAAGAGTGGAAATCCGTTAATCTGTTGACTTTTGCATGGATGGATTCAACTTTCCACGGTAAAATCAATGACGTCTTTTGTAAAAGGCATGTAAAAAATATCTGTTTCGCCCAACGTGGGGCTCGAACCCACGACCCTGAGATTAAGAGTCTCATGCTCTACCGACTGAGCTAGCCAGGCTTCTTCGTTAGTGCAAGTCCAAGAGTGGAAATCCGTTAATCTGTTGACTTTTGCATGGATGGATTCAACTTTCCACGGTAAAATCACTGACGTCTTTTGTAAAAGTCATGTAAAAAAGATCTGTTTCGCCCAACGTGGGGCTCGAACCCACGACCCTGAGATTAAGAGTCTCATGCTCTACCGACTGAGCTAGCCAGGCTTCTTCGTTAGTGCAAGTCCAAGAGTGGAAATCCGTTAATCTGTTGACTTTTGCATGGATGGATTCAACTTTCCACGGTAAAATCACTGACGTCTTTTGTAAAAGGCTCGAACCCACGAGCCTGAGATTAAGAGTCTCATGCTCTACCGACTGAGCTAGCCAGGCTTCTTCGTTAGTGCAAGTCCAAGAATGGAAATCCGTTAATCTGTTGACTTTTGCATGGATGGATTCAACTTTCCACGGTAAAATCACTGACGTCTTTTGTAAAAGGCATGTAAAAAATATCTGTTTCGCCCAACGTGGGGCTCGAACCCACGACCCTGAGATTAAGAGTCTCATGCTCTACCGACTGAGCTAGCCAGGCTTCTTCGTTAGTGCAAGTCCAAGAGTGGAAATCCGTTAATCTGTTGACTTTTGCATTGATGGATTCAACTATCCACGGTAAAATCACTGCCGTCTTTTGTAAAAGGCATGTAAAAAATATCTGTTTCGCCCAACGTGGGGCTCGAACCCACGACCCTGAGATTAAGAGTCTCATGCTCTACCGACTGAGCTAGCCAGGCTTCTTCGTTAGTGCAAGTCCAAGAGTGGAAATCCGTTAATCTGTTGACTTTTGCATGGATGGATTCAACTTTCCACGGTAAAATCACTGACGTCTTTTGTAAAAGTCATGTAAAAAAGATCTGTTTCGCCCAACGTGGGGCTCGAACCCACGACCCTGAGATTAAGAGTCTCATGCTCTACCGACTGAGCTAGCCAGGCTTCTTCGTTAGTGCAAGTCCAAGAGTGGAAATCCGTTAATCTGTTGACTTTTGCATGGATGGATTCAACTTTCCACGGTAAAATCAATGACGTCTTTTGTAAAAGTCATGTAAAAAAGATCTGTTTCGCCCAACGTGGGGCTCGAACCCACGACCCTGAGATTAAGAGTCTCATGCTCTACCGACTGAGCTAGCCAGGCTTCTTCGTTAGTGCAAGTCCAAGAGTGGAAATCCGTTAATCTGTTGACTTTTGCATGGATGGATTCAACTTTCCACGGTAAAATCACTGACGTCTTTTGTAAAAGTCATGTAAAAAAGATCTGTTTCGCCCAACGTGGGGCTCGAACCCACGACCCTGAGATTAAGAGTCTCATGCTCTACCGACTGAGCTAGCCAGGCTTCTTCGTTAGTGCAAGTCCAAGAGTGGAAATCCGTTAATCTGTTGACTTTTGCATGGATGGATTCAACTTTCCACGGTAAAATCACTGACGTCTTTTGTAAAAGGCTCGAACCCACGAGCCTGAGATTAAGAGTCTCATGCTCTACCGACTGAGCTAGCCAGGCTTCTTCGTTAGTGCAAGTCCAAGAATGGAAATCCGTTAATCTGTTGACTTTTGCATGGATGGATTCAACTTTCCACGGTAAAATCACTGACGTCTTTTGTAAAAGTCATGTAAAAAAGATCTGTTTCGCCCAACGTGGGGCTCGAACCCACGACCCTGAGATTAAGAGTCTCATGCTCTACCGACTGAGCTAGCCAGGCTTCTTCGTTAGTGCAAGTCCAAGAGTGGAAATCCGTTAATCTGTTGACTTTTGCATGGATGGATTCAACTTTCCACGGTAAAATCAATGACGTCTTTTGTAAAAGGCATGTAAAAAAGATCTGTTTCGCCCAACGTGGGGCTCGAACCCACGACCCTGAGATTAAGAGTCTCATGCTCTACCGACTGAGCTAGCCAGGCTTCTTCGTTAGTGCAAGTCCAAGAGTGGAAATCCGTTAATCTGTTGACTTTTGCATGGATGGATTCAACTTTCCACGGTAAAATCACTGACGTCTTTTGTAAAAGGCTCGAACCCACGAGCCTGAGATTAAGAGTCTCATGCTCTACCGACTGAGCTAGCCAGGCTTCTTCGTTAGTGCAAGTCCAAGAATGGAAATCCGTTAATCTGTTGACTTTTGCATGGATGGATTCAACTTTCCACGGTAAAATCACTGACGTCTTTTGTAAAAGGCATGTAAAAAATATCTGTTTCGCCCAACGTGGGGCTCGAACCCACGACCCTGAGATTAAGAGTCTCATGCTCTACCGACTGAGCTAGCCAGGCTTCTTCGTTAGTGCAAGTCCAAGAGTGGAAATCCGTTAATCTGTTGACTTTTGCATTGATGGATTCAACTATCCACGGTAAAATCACTGCCGTCTTTTGTAAAAGGCATGTAAAAAATATCTGTTTCGCCCAACGTGGGGCTCGAACCCACAACCCTGAGATTAAGAGTCTCATGCTCTACCGACTGAGCTAGCCAGGCTTCTTCGTTAGTGCAAGTCCAAGAGTGGAAATCCGTTAATCTGTTGACTTTTGCATGGATGGATTCAACTTTCCACGGTAAAATCACTGACGTCTTTTGTAAAAGTCATGTAAAAAAGATCTGTTTCGCCCAACGTGGGGCTCGAACCCACGACCCTGAGATTAAGAGTCTCATGCTCTACCGACTGAGCTAGCCAGGCTTCTTCGTTAGTGCAAGTCCAAGAGTGGAAATCCGTTAATCTGTTGACTTTTGCATGGATGGATTCAACTTTCCACGGTAAAATCAATGACGTCTTTTGTAAAAGGCATGTAAAAAAGATCTGTTTCGCCCAACGTGGGGCTCGAACCCACGACCCTGAGTTTAAGAGTCTCATGCTCTACCGACTGAGCTAGCCAGGCTTCTTCGTTAGTGCAAGTCCAAGAGTGGAAATCCGTTAATCTGTTGACTTTTGCATTGATGGATTCAACTTTCCACGGTAAAATCACTGCCGTCTTTTGTAAAAGGCATGTAAAAAATATCTGTTTCGCCCAACGTGGGGCTCGAACCCACAACCCTGAGATTAAGAGTCTCATGCTCTACCGACTGAGCTAGCCAGGCTTCTTCGTTAGTGCAAGTCCAAGAGTGGAAATCCGTTAATCTGTTGACTTTTGCATGGATGGATTCAACTTTCCACGGTAAAATCACTGACGTCTTTTGTAAAAGTCATGTAAAAAAGATCTGTTTCGCCCAACGTGGGGCTCGAACCCACGACCCTGAGATTAAGAGTCTCATGCTCTACCGACTGAGCTAGCCAGGCTTCTTCGTTAGTGCAAGTCCAAGAGTGGAAATCCGTTAATCTGTTGACTTTTGCATGGATGGATTCAACTTTCCACGGTAAAATCAATGACGTCTTTTGTAAAAGGCATGTAAAAAAGATCTGTTTCGCCCAACGTGGGGCTCGAACCCACGACCCTGAGTTTAAGAGTCTCATGCTCTACCGACTGAGCTAGCCAGGCTTCTTCGTTAGTGCAAGTCCAAGAGTGGAAATCCGTTAATCTGTTGACTTTTGCATTGATGGATTCAACTTTCCACGGTAAAATCAGTGACATCTTTTGTAAAAGGCATGTAAAAAATATCTGTTTCGCCCAACGTGGGGCTCGAACCCACGACCCTGAGATTAAGATTCTCATGCTCTACCGACTGAGCTAGCCAGGCTTCTTCGTTAGTGCAAGTCCAAGAGTGGAAATCCGTTAATCTGTTGACTTTTGCATGGATGGATTCAACTTTCCACGGTAAAATCAATGACGTCTTTTGTAAAAGTCATGTAAAAAAGATCTGTTCCGCCCAACGTGGGGCTCGAACCCACGACCCTGAGATTAAGAGTCTCATGCTCTACCGACTGAGCTAGCCAGGCTTCTTCGTTAGTGCAAGTCCAAGAGTGGAAATCCGTTAATCTGTTGACTTTTGCATGGATGGATTCAACTTTCCACGGTAAAATCAATGACGTCTTTTGTAAAAGGCATGTAAAAAATATCTGTTTCGCCCAACGTGGGGCTCGAACCCACGACCCTGAGATTAAGAGTCTCATGCTCTACCGACTGAGCTAGCCAGGCTTCTTCGTTAGTGCAAGTCCAAGAGTGGAAATCCGTTAATCTGTTGACTTTTGCATGGATGGATTCAACTTTCCACGGTAAAATCAATGACGTCTTTTGTAAAAGGCATGTAAAAAAGATCTGTTTCGCCCAACGTGGGGCTCGAACCCACGACCCTGAGATTAAGAGTCTCATGCTCTACCGACTGAGCTAGCCAGGCTTCTTCGTTAGTGCAAGTCCAAGAGTGGAAATCCGTTAATCTGTTGACTTTTGCATGGATGGATTCAACTTTCCACGGTAAAATCACTGACGTCTTTTGTAAAAGGCTCGAACCCACGAGCCTGAGATTAAGAGTCTCATGCTCTACCGACTGAGCTAGCCAGGCTTCTTCGTTAGTGCAAGTCCAAGAATGGAAATCCGTTAATCTGTTGACTTTTGCATGGATGGATTCAACTTTCCACGGTAAAATCACTGACGTCTTTTGTAAAAGGCATGTAAAAAATATCTGTTTCGCCCAACGTGGGGCTCGAACCCACGACCCTGAGATTAAGAGTCTCATGCTCTACCGACTGAGCTAGCCAGGCTTCTTCTTTAGTGCAAGTCCAAGAGTGGAAATCCGTTAATCTGTTGACTTTTGCATGGATGGATTCAACTTTCCACGGTAAAATCACTGACGTCTTTTGTAAAAGTCATGTAAAAAAGATCTGTTTCGCCCAACGTGGGGCTCGAACCCACGACCCTGAGATTAAGAGTCTCATGCTCTACCGACTGAGCTAGCCAGGCTTCTTCGTTAGTGCAAGTCCAAGAGTGGAAATCCGTTAATCTGTTGACTTTTGCATGGATGGATTCAACTTTCCACGGTAAAATCAATGACGTCTTTTGTAAAAGGCATGTAAAAAAGATCTGTTTCGCCCAACGTGGGGCTCGAACCCACGACCCTGAGATTAAGAGTCTCATGCTCTACCGACTGAGCTAGCCAGGCTTCTTCGTTAGTGCAAGTCCAAGAGTGGAAATCCGTTAATCTGTTGACTTTTGCATGGATGGATTCAACTTTCCACGGTAAAATCACTGACGTCTTTTGTAAAAGGCTCGAACCCACGAGCCTGAGATTAAGAGTCTCATGCTCTACCGACTGAGCTAGCCAGGCTTCTTCGTTAGTGCAAGTCCAAGAATGGAAATCCGTTAATCTGTTGACTTTTGCATGGATGGATTCAACTTTCCACGGTAAAATCACTGACGTCTTTTGTAAAAGGCATGTAAAAAATATCTGTTTCGCCCAACGTGGGGCTCGAACCCACGACCCTGAAAATAAGAGTCTCATGCTCTACCGACTGAGCTAGCCAGGCTTCTTCGTTAGTGCAAGTCCAAGAGTAGAAATCCGTTAATCTGTTGACTTTTGCATTGATGGATTCAACTATCCACGGTAAAATCACTGCCGTCTTTTGTAAAAGGCATGTAAAAAATATCTGTTTCGCCCAACGTGGGGCTCGAACCCACGACCCTGAGATTAAGAGTCTCATGCTCTACCGACTGAGCTAGCCAGGCTTCTTCGTTAGTGCAAGTCCAAGAGTGGAAATCCGTTAATCTGTTGACTTTTGCATGGATGGATTCAACTTTCCACGGTAAAATCAATGACGTCTTTTGTAAAAGGCATGTAAAAAAGATCTGTTTCGCCCAACGTGGGGCTCGAACCCACGACCCTGAGATTAAGAGTCTCATGCTCTACCGACTGAGCTAGCCAGGCTTCTTCGTTAGTGCAAGTCCAAGAGTGGAAATCCGTTAATCTGTTGACTTTTGCATGGATGGATTCAACTTTCCACGGTAAAATCAATGACGTCTTTTGTAAAAGGCATGTAAAAAATATCTGTTTCGCCCAACGTGGGGCTCGAACCCACGACCCTGAGATTAAGAGTCTCATGCTCTACCGACTGAGCTAGCCAGGCTTCTTCGTTAGTGCAAGTCCAAGAGTGGAAATCCGTTAATCTGTTGACTTTTGCATGGATGGATTCAACTTTCCACGGTAAAATCACTGACGTCTTTTGTAAAAGTCATGTAAAAAAGATCTGTTTCGCCCAACGTGGGGCTCGAACCCACGACCCTGAGATTAAGAGTCTCATGCTCTACCGACTGAGCTAGCCAGGCTTCTTCGTTAGTGCAAGTCCAAGAGTGGAAATCCGTTAATCTGTTGACTTTTGCATGGATGGATTCAACTTTCCACGGTAAAATCAATGACGTCTTTTGTAAAAGGCATGTAAAAAAGATCTGTTTCGCCCAACGTGGGGCTCGAACCCACGACCCTGAGATTAAGAGTCTCATGCTCTACCGACTGAGCTAGCCAGGCTTCTTCGTTAGTGCAAGTCCAAGAGTGGAAATCCGTTAATCTGTTGACTTTTGCATGGATGGATTCAACTTTCCACGGTAAAATCACTGACGTCTTTTGTAAAAGGCTCGAACCCACGAGCCTGAGATTAAGAGTCTCATGCTCTACCGACTGAGCTAGCCAGGCTTCTTCGTTAGTGCAAGTCCAAGAATGGAAATCCGTTAATCTGTTGACTTTTGCATGGATGGATTCAACTTTCCACGGTAAAATCACTGACGTCTTTTGTAAAAGGCATGTAAAAAAGATCTGTTTCGCCCAACGTGGGGCTCGAACCCACGACCCTGAGATTAAGAGTCTCATGCTCTACCGACTGAGCTAGCCAGGCTTCTTCGTTAGTGCAAGTCCAAGAGTGGAAATCCGTTAATCTGTTGACTTTTGCATGGATGGATTCAACTTTCCACGGTAAAATCAATGACGTCTTTTGTAAAAGGCATGTAAAAAATATCTGTTTCGCCCAACGTGGGGCTCGAACCCACGACCCTGAGATTAAGAGTCTCATGCTCTACCGACTGAGCTAGCCAGGCTTCTTCGTTAGTGCAAGTCCAAGAGTGGAAATCCGTTAATCTGTTGACTTTTGCATGGATGGATTCAACTTTCCACGGTAAAATCACTGACGTCTTTTGTAAAAGTCATGTAAAAAAGATCTGTTTCGCCCAACGTGGGGCTCGAACCCACGACCCTGAGATTAAGAGTCTCATGCTCTACCGACTGAGCTAGCCAGGCTTCTTCGTTAGTGCAAGTCCAAGAGTGGAAATCCGTTAATCTGTTGACTTTTGCATGGATGGATTCAACTTTCCACGGTAAAATCAATGACGTCTTTTGTAAAAGGCATGTAAAAAAGATCTGTTTCGCCCAACGTGGGGCTCGAACCCACGACCCTGAGATTAAGAGTCTCATGCTCTACCGACTGAGCTAGCCAGGCTTCTTCGTTAGTGCAAGTCCAAGAGTGGAAATCCGTTAATCTGTTGACTTTTGCATGGATGGATTCAACTTTCCACGGTAAAATCACTGACGTCTTTTGTAAAAGGCTCGAACCCACGAGCCTGAGATTAAGAGTCTCATGCTCTACCGACTGAGCTAGCCAGGCTTCTTCGTTAGTGCAAGTCCAAGAATGGAAATCCGTTAATCTGTTGACTTTTGCATGGATGGATTCAACTTTCCACGGTAAAATCACTGACGTCTTTTGTAAAAGGCATGTAAAAAATATCTGTTTCGCCCAACGTGGGGCTCGAACCCACGACCCTGAGATTAAGAGTCTCATGCTCTACCGACTGAGCTAGCCAGGCTTCTTCGTTAGTGCAAGTCCAAGAGTGGAAATCCGTTAATCTGTTGACTTTTGCATGGATGGATTCAACTTTCCACGGTAAAATCAATGACGTCTTTTGTAAAAGGCATGTAAAAAAGATCTGTTTCGCCCAACGTGGGGCTCGAACCCACGACCCTGAGATTAAGAGTCTCATGCTCTACCGACTGAGCTAGCCAGGCTTCTTCGTTAGTGCAAGTCCAAGAGTGGAAATCCGTTAATCTGTTGACTTTTGCATGGATGGATTCAACTTTCCACGGTAAAATCACTGACGTCTTTTGTAAAAGGCTCGAACCCACGAGCCTGAGATTAAGAGTCTCATGCTCTACCGACTGAGCTAGCCAGGCTTCTTCGTTAGTGCAAGTCCAAGAATGGAAATCCGTTAATCTGTTGACTTTTGCATGGATGGATTCAACTTTCCACGGTAAAATCACTGACGTCTTTTGTAAAAGTCATGTAAAAAAGATCTGTTTCGCCCAACGTGGGGCTCGAACCCACGACCCTGAGATTAAGAGTCTCATGCTCTACCGACTGAGCTAGCCAGGCTTCTTCGTTAGTGCAAGTCCAAGAGTGGAAATCCGTTAATCTGTTGACTTTTGCATGGATGGATTCAACTTTCCACGGTAAAATCAATGACGTCTTTTGTAAAAGGCATGTAAAAAATATCTGTTTCGCCCAACGTGGGGCTCGAACCCACGACCCTGAGATTAAGAGTCTCATGCTCTACCGACTGAGCTAGCCAGGCTTCTTCGTTAGTGCAAGTCCAAGAGTGGAAATCCGTTAATCTGTTGACTTTTGCATGGATGGATTCAACTTTCCACGGTAAAATCAATGACGTCTTTTGTAAAAGGCATGTAAAAAAGATCTGTTTCGCCCAACGTGGGGCTCGAACCCACGACCCTGAGATTAAGAGTCTCATGCTCTACCGACTGAGCTAGCCAGGCTTCTTCGTTAGTGCAAGTCCAAGAGTGGAAATCCGTTAATCTGTTGACTTTTGCATGGATGGATTCAACTTTCCACGGTAAAATCACTGACGTCTTTTGTAAAAGGCTCGAACCCACGAGCCTGAGATTAAGAGTCTCATGCTCTACCGACTGAGCTAGCCAGGCTTCTTCGTTAGTGCAAGTCCAAGAATGGAAATCAGTTAATCTGTTGACTTTTGCATGGATGGATTCAACTTTCCACGGTAAAATCACTGACGTCTTTTGTAAAAGGCATGTAAAAAATATCTGTTTCGCCCAACGTGGGGCTCGAAAGCACGACCCTGAGATTAAGAGTCTCATGCTCTACCGACTGAGCTAGCCAGGCTTCTTCGTTAGTGCAAGTCCAAGAGTGGAAATCCGTTAATCTGTTGACTTTTGCATTGATGGATTCAACTATCCACGGTAAAATCACTGCCGTCTTTTGTAAAAGGCATGTAAAAAAGATCTGTTTCGCCCAACGTGGGGCTCGAACCCACGACCCTGAGATTAAGAGTCTCATGCTCTACCGACTGAGCTAGCCAGGCTTCTTCGTTAGTGCAAGTCCAAGAGTGGAAATCCGTTAATCTGTTGACTTTTGCATGGATGGATTCAACTTTCCACGGTAAAATCACTGACGTCTTTTGTAAAAGGCATGTAAAAAATATCTGTTTCGCCCAACGTGGGGCTCGAACCCACGACCCTGAGATTAAGAGTCTCATGCTCTACCGACTGAGCTAGCCAGGCTTCTTCGTTAGTGCAAGTCCAAGAGTGGAAATCCGTTAATCTGTTGACTTTTGCATGGATGGATTCAACTTTCCACGGTAAAATCACTGACGTCTTTTGTAAAAGTCATGTAAAAAAGATCTGTTTCGCCCAACGTGGGGCTCGAACCCACGACCCTGAGATTAAGAGTCTCATGCTCTACCGACTGAGCTAGCCAGGCTTCTTCGTTAGTGCAAGTCCAAGAGTGGAAATCCGTTAATCTGTTGACTTTTGCATGGATGGATTCAACTTTCCACGGTAAAATCAATGACGTCTTTTGTAAAAGGCATGTAAAAAAGATCTGTTTCGCCCAACGTGGGGCTCGAACCCACGACCCTGAGATTAAGAGTCTCATGCTCTACCGACTGAGCTAGCCAGGCTTCTTCGTTAGTGCAAGTCCAAGAGTGGAAATCCGTTAATCTGTTGACTTTTGCATGGATGGATTCAACTTTCCACGGTAAAATCACTGACGTCTTTTGTAAAAGGCTCGAACCCACGAGCCTGAGATTAAGAGTCTCATGCTCTACCGACTGAGCTAGCCAGGCTTCTTCGTTAGTGCAAGTCCAAGAATGGAAATCCGTTAATCTGTTGACTTTTGCATGGATGGATTCAACTTTCCACGGTAAAATCACTGACGTCTTTTGTAAAAGGCATGTAAAAAAGATCTGTTTCGCCCAACGTGGGGCTCGAACCCACGACCCTGAGATTAAGAGTCTCATGCTCTACCGACTGAGCTAGCCAGGCTTCTTCGTTAGTGCAAGTCCAAGAGTGGAAATCCGTTAATCTGTTGACTTTTGCATGGATGGATTCAACTTTCCACGGTAAAATCAATGACGTCTTTTGTAAAAGGCATGTAAAAAATATCTGTTTCGCCCAACGTGGGGCTCGAACCCACGACCCTGAGATTAAGAGTCTCATGCTCTACCGACTGAGCTAGCCAGGCTTCTTCGTTAGTGCAAGTCCAAGAGTGGAAATCCGTTAATCTGTTGACTTTTGCATGGATGGATTCAACTTTCCACGGTAAAATCACTGACGTCTTTTGTAAAAGTCATGTAAAAAAGATCTGTTTCGCCCAACGTGGGGCTCGAACCCACGACCCTGAGATTAAGAGTCTCATGCTCTACCGACTGAGCTAGCCAGGCTTCTTCGTTAGTGCAAGTCCAAGAGTGGAAATCCGTTAATCTGTTGACTTTTGCATGGATGGATTCAACTTTCCACGGTAAAATCAATGACGTCTTTTGTAAAAGGCATGTAAAAAAGATCTGTTTCGCCCAACGTGGGGCTCGAACCCACGACCCTGAGATTAAGAGTCTCATGCTCTACCGACTGAGCTAGCCAGGCTTCTTCGTTAGTGCAAGTCCAAGAGTGGAAATCCGTTAATCTGTTGACTTTTGCATGGATGGATTCAACTTTCCACGGTAAAATCACTGACGTCTTTTGTAAAAGGCTCGAACCCACGAGCCTGAGATTAAGAGTCTCATGCTCTACCGACTGAGCTAGCCAGGCTTCTTCGTTAGTGCAAGTCCAAGAATGGAAATCCGTTAATCTGTTGACTTTTGCATGGATGGATTCAACTTTCCACGGTAAAATCACTGACGTCTTTTGTAAAAGGCATGTAAAAAATATCTGTTTCGCCCAACGTGGGGCTCGAACCCACGACCCTGAGATTAAGAGTCTCATGCTCTACCGACTGAGCTAGCCAGGCTTCTTCGTTAGTGCAAGTCCAAGAGTGGAAATCCGTTAATCTGTTGACTTTTGCATGGATGGATTCAACTTTCCACGGTAAAATCAATGACGTCTTTTGTAAAAGGCATGTAAAAAAGATCTGTTTCGCCCAACGTGGGGCTCGAACCCACGACCCTGAGATTAAGAGTCTCATGCTCTACCGACTGAGCTAGCCAGGCTTCTTCGTTAGTGCAAGTCCAAGAGTGGAAATCCGTTAATCTGTTGACTTTTGCATGGATGGATTCAACTTTCCACGGTAAAATCACTGACGTCTTTTGTAAAAGGCTCGAACCCACGAGCCTGAGATTAAGAGTCTCATGCTCTACCGACTGAGCTAGCCAGGCTTCTTCGTTAGTGCAAGTCCAAGAATGGAAATCCGTTAATCTGTTGACTTTTGCATGGATGGATTCAACTTTCCACGGTAAAATCACTGACGTCTTTTGTAAAAGTCATGTAAAAAAGATCTGTTTCGCCCAACGTGGGGCTCGAACCCACGACCCTGAGATTAAGAGTCTCATGCTCTACCGACTGAGCTAGCCAGGCTTCTTCGTTAGTGCAAGTCCAAGAGTGGAAATCCGTTAATCTGTTGACTTTTGCATGGATGGATTCAACTTTCCACGGTAAAATCAATGACGTCTTTTGTAAAAGGCATGTAAAAAATATCTGTTTCGCCCAACGTGGGGCTCGAACCCACGACCCTGAGATTAAGAGTCTCATGCTCTACCGACTGAGCTAGCCAGGCTTCTTCGTTAGTGCAAGTCCAAGAGTGGAAATCCGTTAATCTGTTGACTTTTGCATGGATGGATTCAACTTTCCACGGTAAAATCAATGACGTCTTTTGTAAAAGGCATGTAAAAAAGATCTGTTTCGCCCAACGTGGGGCTCGAACCCACGACCCTGAGATTAAGAGTCTCATGCTCTACCGACTGAGCTAGCCAGGCTTCTTCGTTAGTGCAAGTCCAAGAGTGGAAATCCGTTAATCTGTTGACTTTTGCATGGATGGATTCAACTTTCCACGGTAAAATCACTGACGTCTTTTGTAAAAGGCTCGAACCCACGAGCCTGAGATTAAGAGTCTCATGCTCTACCGACTGAGCTAGCCAGGCTTCTTCGTTAGTGCAAGTCCAAGAATGGAAATCAGTTAATCTGTTGACTTTTGCATGGATGGATTCAACTTTCCACGGTAAAATCACTGACGTCTTTTGTAAAAGGCATGTAAAAAATATCTGTTTCGCCCAACGTGGGGCTCGAAAGCACGACCCTGAGATTAAGAGTCTCATGCTCTACCGACTGAGCTAGCCAGGCTTCTTCGTTAGTGCAAGTCCAAGAGTGGAAATCCGTTAATCTGTTGACTTTTGCATTGATGGATTCAACTATCCACGGTAAAATCACTGCCGTCTTTTGTAAAAGGCATGTAAAAAAGATCTGTTTCGCCCAACGTGGGGCTCGAACCCACGACCCTGAGATTAAGAGTCTCATGCTCTACCGACTGAGCTAGCCAGGCTTCTTCGTTAGTGCAAGTCCAAGAGTGGAAATCCGTTAATCTGTTGACTTTTGCATGGATGGATTCAACTTTCCACGGTAAAATCACTGACGTCTTTTGTAAAAGGCATGTAAAAAATATCTGTTTCGCCCAACGTGGGGCTCGAACCCACGACCCTGAGATTAAGAGTCTCATGCTCTACCGACTGAGCTAGCCAGGCTTCTTCGTTAGTGCAAGTCCAAGAGTGGAAATCCGTTAATCTGTTGACTTTTGCATGGATGGATTCAACTTTCCACGGTAAAATCAATGACGTCTTTTGTAAAAGGCATGTAAAAAATATCTGTTTCGCCCAACGTGGGGCTCGAACCCACGACCCTGAGATTAAGAGTCTCATGCTCTACCGACTGAGCTAGCCAGGCTTCTTCGTTAGTGCAAGTCCAAGAGTGGAAATCCGTTAATCTGTTGACTTTTGCATGGATGGATTCAACTTTCCACGGTAAAATCACTGACGTCTTTTGTAAAAGTCATGTAAAAAAGATCTGTTTCGCCCAACGTGGGGCTCGAACCCACGACCCTGAGATTAAGAGTCTCATGCTCTACCGACTGAGCTAGCCAGGCTTCTTCGTTAGTGCAAGTCCAAGAGTGGAAATCCGTTAATCTGTTGACTTTTGCATGGATGGATTCAACTTTCCACGGTAAAATCAATGACGTCTTTTGTAAAAGGCATGTAAAAAAGATCTGTTTCGCCCAACGTGGGGCTCGAACCCACGACCCTGAGATTAAGAGTCTCATGCTCTACCGACTGAGCTAGCCAGGCTTCTTCGTTAGTGCAAGTCCAAGAGTGGAAATCCGTTAATCTGTTGACTTTTGCATGGATGGATTCAACTTTCCACGGTAAAATCACTGACGTCTTTTGTAAAAGGCTCGAACCCACGAGCCTGAGATTAAGAGTCTCATGCTCTACCGACTGAGCTAGCCAGGCTTCTTCGTTAGTGCAAGTCCAAGAATGGAAATCCGTTAATCTGTTGACTTTTGCATGGATGGATTCAACTTTCCACGGTAAAATCACTGACGTCTTTTGTAAAAGGCATGTAAAAAATATCTGTTTCGCCCAACGTGGGGCTCGAACCCACGACCCTGAGATTAAGAGTCTCATGCTCTACCGACTGAGCTAGCCAGGCTTCTTCGTTAGTGCAAGTCCAAGAGTGGAAATCCGTTAATCTGTTGACTTTTGCATTGATGGATTCAACTATCCACGGTAAAATCACTGCCGTCTTTTGTAAAAGGCATGTAAAAAAGATCTGTTTCGCCCAACGTGGGGCTCGAACCCACGACCCTGAGATTAAGAGTCTCATGCTCTACCGACTGAGCTAGCCAGGCTTCTTCGTTAGTGCAAGTCCAAGAGTGGAAATCCGTTAATCTGTTGACTTTTGCATGGATGGATTCAACTTTCCACGGTAAAATCACTGACGTCTTTTGTAAAAGGCATGTAAAAAATATCTGTTTCGCCCAACGTGGGGCTCGAACCCACGACCCTGAGATTAAGAGTCTCATGCTCTACCGACTGAGCTAGCCAGGCTTCTTCGTTAGTGCAAGTCCAAGAGTGGAAATCCGTTAATCTGTTGACTTTTGCATGGATGGATTCAACTTTCCACGGTAAAATCACTGACGTCTTTTGTAAAAGGCATGTAAAAAATATCTGTTTCGCCCAACGTGGGGCTCGAACCCACGACACTGAGATTAAGAGTCTCATGCTCTACCGACTGAGCTAGCCAGGCTTCTTCGTTAGTGCAAGTCCAAGAGTGGAAATCCGTTAATCTGTTGACTTTTGCATGGATGGATTCAACTTTCCACGGTAAAATCACTGACGTCTTTTGTAAAAGGCATGTAAAAAATATCTGTTTCGCCCAACGTGGGGCTCGAACCCACGACCCTGAGATTAAGATTCTCATGCTCTACCGACTGAGCTAGCCAGGCTTCTTCGTTAGTGCAAGTCCAAGAGTGGAAATCCGTTAATCTGTTGACTTTTGCATGGATGGATTCAACTTTCCACGGTAAAATCAATGACGTCTTTTGTAAAAGTCATGTAAAAAAGATCTGTTCCGCCCAACGTGGGGCTCGAACCCACGACCCTGAGATTAAGAGTCTCATGCTCTACCGACTGAGCTAGCCAGGCTTCTTCGTTAGTGCAAGTCCAAGAGTGGAAATCCGTTAATCTGTTGACTTTTGCATGGATGGATTCAACTTTCCACGGTAAAATCAATGACGTCTTTTGTAAAAGGCATGTAAAAAATATCTGTTTCACCCAACGTGGGGCTCGAACCCACGACCCTGAGATTAAGAGTCTCATGCTCTACCGACTGAGCTAGCCAGGCTTCTTCGTTAGTGCAAGTCCAAGAGTGGAAATCCGTTAATCTGTTGACTTTTGCATGGATGGATTCAACTTTCCACGGTAAAATCACTGACGTCTTTTGTAAAAGTCATGTAAAAAAGATCTGTTTCGCCCAACGTGGGGCTCGAACCCACGACCCTGAGATTAAGAGTCTCATGCTCTACCGACTGAGCTAGCCAGGCTTCTTCGTTAGTGCAAGTCCAAGAGTGGAAATCCGTTAATCTGTTGACTTTTGCATGGATGGATTCAACTTTCCACGGTAAAATCAATGACGTCTTTTGTAAAAGGCATGTAAAAAATATCTGTTTCGCCCAACGTGGGGCTCGAACCCACGACCCTGAGATTAAGAGTCTCATGCTCTACCGACTGAGCTAGCCAGGCTTCTTCGTTAGTGCAAGTCCAAGAGTGGAAATCCGTTAATCTGTTGACTTTTGCATGGATGGATTCAACTTTCCACGGTAAAATCACTGACGTCTTTTGTAAAAGTCATGTAAAAAAGATCTGTTTCGCCCAACGTGGGGCTCGAACCCACGACCCTGAGATTAAGAGTCTCATGCTCTACCGACTGAGCTAGCCAGGCTTCTTCGTTAGTGCAAGTCCAAGAGTGGAAATCCGTTAATCTGTTGACTTTTGCATGGATGGATTCAACTTTCCACGGTAAAATCAATGACGTCTTTTGTAAAAGGCATGTAAAAAAGATCTGTTTCGCCCAACGTGGGGCTCGAACCCACGACCCTGAGATTAAGAGTCTCATGCTCTACCGACTGAGCTAGCCAGGCTTCTTCGTTAGTGCAAGTCCAAGAGTGGAAATCCGTTAATCTGTTGACTTTTGCATTGATGGATTCAACTATCCACGGTAAAATCACTGCCGTCTTTTGTAAAAGGCATGTAAAAAAGATCTGTTTCGCCCAACGTGGGGCTCGAACCCACGACCCTGAGATTAAGAGTCTCATGCTCTACCGACTGAGCTAGCCAGGCTTCTTCGTTAGTGCAAGTCCAAGAGTGGAAATCCGTTAATCTGTTGACTTTTGCATTGATGGATTCAACTATCCACGGTAAAATCACTGCCGTCTTTTGTAAAAGGCATGTAAAAAAGATCTGTTTCGCCCAACGTGGGGCTCGAACCCACGACCCTGAGATTAAGAGTCTCATGCTCTACCGACTGAGCTAGCCAGGCTTCTTCGTTAGTGCAAGTCCAAGAGTGGAAATCCGTTAATCTGTTGACTTTTGCATGGATGGATTCAACTTTCCACGGTAAAATCACTGACGTCTTTTGTAAAAGGCATGTAAAAAATATCTGTTTCGCCCAACGTGGGGCTCGAACCCACGACCCTGAGATTAAGAGTCTCATGCTCTACCGACTGAGCTAGCCAGGCTTCTTCGTTAGTGCAAGTCCAAGAGTGGAAATCCGTTAATCTGTTGACTTTTGCATGGATGGATTCAACTTTCCACGGTAAAATCAATGACGTCTTTTGTAAAAGGCATGTAAAAAATATCTGTTTCGCCCAACGTGGGGCTCGAACCCACGACCCTGAGATTAAGAGTCTCATGCTCTACCGACTGAGCTAGCCAGGCTTCTTCGTTAGTGCAAGTCCAAGAGTGGAAATCCGTTAATCTGTTGACTTTTGCATGGATGGATTCAACTTTCCACGGTAAAATCACTGACGTCTTTTGTAAAAGTCATGTAAAAAAGATCTGTTTCGCCCAACGTGGGGCTCGAACCCACGACCCTGAGATTAAGAGTCTCATGCTCTACCGACTGAGCTAGCCAGGCTTCTTCGTTAGTGCAAGTCCAAGAGTGGAAATCCGTTAATCTGTTGACTTTTGCATGGATGGATTCAACTTTCCACGGTAAAATCAATGACGTCTTTTGTAAAAGGCATGTAAAAAAGATCTGTTTCGCCCAACGTGGGGCTCGAACCCACGACCCTGAGATTAAGAGTCTCATGCTCTACCGACTGAGCTAGCCAGGCTTCTTCGTTAGTGCAAGTCCAAGAGTGGAAATCCGTTAATCTGTTGACTTTTGCATGGATGGATTCAACTTTCCACGGTAAAATCACTGACGTCTTTTGTAAAAGGCTCGAACCCACGAGCCTGAGATTAAGAGTCTCATGCTCTACCGACTGAGCTAGCCAGGCTTCTTCGTTAGTGCAAGTCCAAGAATGGAAATCCGTTAATCTGTTGACTTTTGCATGGATGGATTCAACTTTCCACGGTAAAATCACTGACGTCTTTTGTAAAAGGCATGTAAAAAATATCTGTTTCGCCCAACGTGGGGCTCGAACCCACGACCCTGAGATTAAGAGTCTCATGCTCTACCGACTGAGCTAGCCAGGCTTCTTCGTTAGTGCAAGTCCAAGAGTGGAAATCCGTTAATCTGTTGACTTTTGCATTGATGGATTCAACTATCCACGGTAAAATCACTGCCGTCTTTTGTAAAAGGCATGTAAAAAAGATCTGTTTCGCCCAACGTGGGGCTCGAACCCACGACCCTGAGATTAAGAGTCTCATGCTCTACCGACTGAGCTAGCCAGGCTTCTTCGTTAGTGCAAGTCCAAGAGTGGAAATCCGTTAATCTGTTGACTTTTGCATGGATGGATTCAACTTTCCACGGTAAAATCACTGACGTCTTTTGTAAAAGGCATGTAAAAAATATCTGTTTCGCCCAACGTGGGGCTCGAACCCACGACCCTGAGATTAAGAGTCTCATGCTCTACCGACTGAGCTAGCCAGGCTTCTTCGTTAGTGCAAGTCCAAGAGTGGAAATCCGTTAATCTGTTGACTTTTGCATGGATGGATTCAACTTTCCACGGTAAAATCACTGACGTCTTTTGTAAAAGGCATGTAAAAAATATCTGTTTCGCCCAACGTGGGGCTCGAACCCACGACCCTGAGATTAAGAGTCTCATGCTCTACCGACTGAGCTAGCCAGGCTTCTTCGTTAGTGCAAGTCCAAGAGTGGAAATCCGTTAATCTGTTGACTTTTGCATGGATGGATTCAACTTTCCACGGTAAAATCACTGACGTCTTTTGTAAAAGGCATGTAAAAAATATCTGTTTCGCCCAACGTGGGGCTCGAACCCACGACCCTGAGATTAAGATTCTCATGCTCTACCGACTGAGCTAGCCAGGCTTCTTCGTTAGTGCAAGTCCAAGAGTGGAAATCCGTTAATCTGTTGACTTTTGCATGGATGGATTCAACTTTCCACGGTAAAATCAATGACGTCTTTTGTAAAAGTCATGTAAAAAAGATCTGTTCCGCCCAACGTGGGGCTCGAACCCACGACCCTGAGATTAAGAGTCTCATGCTCTACCGACTGAGCTAGCCAGGCTTCTTCGTTAGTGCAAGTCCAAGAGTGGAAATCCGTTAATCTGTTGACTTTTGCATGGATGGATTCAACTTTCCACGGTAAAATCAATGACGTCTTTTGTAAAAGGCATGTAAAAAATATCTGTTTCACCCAACGTGGGGCTCGAACCCACGACCCTGAGATTAAGAGTCTCATGCTCTACCGACTGAGCTAGCCAGGCTTCTTCGTTAGTGCAAGTCCAAGAGTGGAAATCCGTTAATCTGTTGACTTTTGCATGGATGGATTCAACTTTCCACGGTAAAATCACTGACGTCTTTTGTAAAAGTCATGTAAAAAAGATCTGTTTCGCCCAACGTGGGGCTCGAACCCACGACCCTGAGATTAAGAGTCTCATGCTCTACCGACTGAGCTAGCCAGGCTTCTTCGTTAGTGCAAGTCCAAGAGTGGAAATCCGTTAATCTGTTGACTTTTGCATGGATGGATTCAACTTTCCACGGTAAAATCACTGACGTCTTTTGTAAAAGGCTCGAACCCACGAGCCTGAGATTAAGAGTCTCATGCTCTACCGACTGAGCTAGCCAGGCTTCTTCGTTAGTGCAAGTCCAAGAATGGAAATCCGTTAATCTGTTGACTTTTGCATTGATGGATTCAACTATCCACGGTAAAATCACTGCCGTCTTTTGTAAAAGGCATGTAAAAAATATCTGTTTCGCCCAACGTGGGGCTCGAACCCACGACCCTGAGATTAAGAGTCTCATGCTCTACCGACTGAGCTAGCCAGGCTTCTTCGTTAGTGCAAGTCCAAGAATGGAAATCCGTTAATCTGTTGACTTTTGCATGGATGGATTCAACTTTCCACGGTAAAATCACTGACGTCTTTTGTAAAAGGCATGTAAAAAAGATCTGTTTCGCCCAACGTGGGGCTCGAACCCACGACCCTGAGATTAAGAGTCTCATGCTCTACCGACTGAGCTAGCCAGGCTTCTTCGTTAGTGCAAGTCCAAGAGTGGAAATCCGTTAATCTGTTGACTTTTGCATGGATGGATTCAACTTTCCACGGTAAAATCACTGACGTCTTTTGTAAAAGGCATGTAAAAAATATCTGTTTCGCCCAACGTGGGGCTCGAACCCACGACCCTGAGATTAAGAGTCTCATGCTCTACCGACTGAGCTAGCCAGGCTTCTTCGTTAGTGCAAGTCCAAGAGTGGAAATCCGTTAATCTGTTGACTTTTGCATGGATGGATTCAACTTTCCACGGTAAAATCACTGACGTCTTTTGTAAAAGGCATGTAAAAAATATCTGTTTCGCCCAACGTGGGGCTCGAACCCACGACCCTGAGATTAAGAGTCTCATGCTCTACCGACTGAGCTAGCCAGGCTTCTTCGTTAGTGCAAGTCCAAGAGTGGAAATCCGTTAATCTGTTGACTTTTGCATGGATGGATTCAACTTTCCACGGTAAAATCACTGACGTCTTTTGTAAAAGGCATGTAAAAAATATCTGTTTCGCCCAACGTGGGGCTCGAACCCACGACCCTGAGATTAAGATTCTCATGCTCTACCGACTGAGCTAGCCAGGCTTCTTCGTTAGTGCAAGTCCAAGAGTGGAAATCCGTTAATCTGTTGACTTTTGCATGGATGGATTCAACTTTCCACGGTAAAATCAATGACGTCTTTTGTAAAAGTCATGTAAAAAAGATCTGTTCCGCCCAACGTGGGGCTCGAACCCACGACCCTGAGATTAAGAGTCTCATGCTCTACCGACTGAGCTAGCCAGGCTTCTTCGTTAGTGCAAGTCCAAGAGTGGAAATCCGTTAATCTGTTGACTTTTGCATGGATGGATTCAACTTTCCACGGTAAAATCAATGACGTCTTTTGTAAAAGGCATGTAAAAAATATCTGTTTCACCCAACGTGGGGCTCGAACCCACGACCCTGAGATTAAGAGTCTCATGCTCTACCGACTGAGCTAGCCAGGCTTCTTCGTTAGTGCAAGTCCAAGAGTGGAAATCCGTTAATCTGTTGACTTTTGCATGGATGGATTCAACTTTCCACGGTAAAATCACTGACGTCTTTTGTAAAAGTCATGTAAAAAAGATCTGTTTCGCCCAACGTGGGGCTCGAACCCACGACCCTGAGATTAAGAGTCTCATGCTCTACCGACTGAGCTAGCCAGGCTTCTTCGTTAGTGCAAGTCCAAGAGTGGAAATCCGTTAATCTGTTGACTTTTGCATGGATGGATTCAACTTTCCACGGTAAAATCACTGACGTCTTTTGTAAAAGGCTCGAACCCACGAGCCTGAGATTAAGAGTCTCATGCTCTACCGACTGAGCTAGCCAGGCTTCTTCGTTAGTGCAAGTCCAAGAATGGAAATCCGTTAATCTGTTGACTTTTGCATTGATGGATTCAACTATCCACGGTAAAATCACTGCCGTCTTTTGTAAAAGGCATGTAAAAAATATCTGTTTCGCCCAACGTGGGGCTCGAACCCACGACCCTGAGATTAAGAGTCTCATGCTCTACCGCCTGAGCTAGCCAGGCTTCTTCGTTAGTGCAAGTCCAAGAGTGGAAATCCGTTAATCTGTTGACTTTTGCATGGATGGATTCAACTTTCCACGGTAAAATCACTGACGTCTTTTGTAAAAGTCATGTAAAAAAGATCTGTTTCGCCCAACGTGGGGCTCGAACCCACGACCCTGAGATTAAGAGTCTCATGCTCTACCGACTGAGCTAGCCAGGCTTCTTCGTTAGTGCAAGTCCAAGAGTGGAAATCCGTTAATCTGTTGACTTTTGCATGGATGGATTCAACTTTCCACGGTAAAATCAATGACGTCTTTTGTAAAAGGCATGTAAAAAATATCTGTTTCGCCCAACGTGGGGCTCGAACCCACGACCCTGAGATTAAGAGTCTCATGCTCTACCGACTGAGCTAGCCAGGCTTCTTCGTTAGTGCAAGTCCAAGAGTGGAAATCCGTTAATCTGTTGACTTTTGCATGGATGGATTCAACTTTCCACGGTAAAATCACTGACGTCTTTTGTAAAAGTCATGTAAAAAAGATCTGTTTCGCCCAACGTGGGGCTCGAACCCACGACCCTGAGATTAAGAGTCTCATGCTCTACCGACTGAGCTAGCCAGGCTTCTTCGTTAGTGCAAGTCCAAGAGTGGAAATCCGTTAATCTGTTGACTTTTGCATGGATGGATTCAACTTTCCACGGTAAAATCAATGACGTCTTTTGTAAAAGGCATGTAAAAAAGATCTGTTTCGCCCAACGTGGGGCTCGAACCCACGACCCTGAGATTAAGAGTCTCATGCTCTACCGACTGAGCTAGCCAGGCTTCTTCGTTAGTGCAAGTCCAAGAGTGGAAATCCGTTAATCTGTTGACTTTTGCATGGATGGATTCAACTTTCCACGGTAAAATCACTGACGTCTTTTGTAAAAGGCTCGAACCCACGAGCCTGAGATTAAGAGTCTCATGCTCTACCGACTGAGCTAGCCAGGCTTCTTCGTTAGTGCAAGTCCAAGAATGGAAATCCGTTAATCTGTTGACTTTTGCATGGATGGATTCAACTTTCCACGGTAAAATCACTGACGTCTTTTGTAAAAGGCATGTAAAAAATATCTGTTTCGCCCAACGTGGGGCTCGAACCCACGACCCTGAGATTAAGAGTCTCATGCTCTACCGACTGAGCTAGCCAGGCTTCTTCGTTAGTGCAAGTCCAAGAGTGGAAATCCGTTAATCTGTTGACTTTTGCATTGATGGATTCAACTATCCACGGTAAAATCACTGCCGTCTTTTGTAAAAGGCATGTAAAAAATATCTGTTTCGCCCAACGTGGGGCTCGAACCCACGACCCTGAGATTAAGAGTCTCATGCTCTACCGACTGAGCTAGCCAGGCTTCTTCGTTAGTGCAAGTCCAAGAGTGGAAATCCGTTAATCTGTTGACTTTTGCATGGATGGATTCAACTTTCCACGGTAAAATCAATGACGTCTTTTGTAAAAGGCATGTAAAAAAGATCTGTTTCGCCCAACGTGGGGCTCGAACCCACGACCCTGAGATTAAGAGTCTCATGCTCTACCGACTGAGCTAGCCAGGCTTCTTCGTTAGTGCAAGTCCAAGAGTGGAAATCCGTTAATCTGTTGACTTTTGCATGGATGGATTCAACTTTCCACGGTAAAATCACTGACGTCTTTTGTAAAAGGCATGTAAAAAATATCTGTTTCGCCCAACGTGGGGCTCGAACCCACGACCCTGAGATTAAGAGTCTCATGCTCTACCGACTGAGCTAGCCAGGCTTCTTCGTTAGTGCAAGTCCAAGAGTGGAAATCCGTTAATCTGTTGACTTTTGCATGGATGGATTCAACTTTCCACGGTAAAATCACTGACGTCTTTTGTAAAAGGCATGTAAAAAATATCTGTTTCGCCCAACGTGGGGCTCGAACCCACGACCCTGAGATTAAGAGTCTCATGCTCTACCGACTGAGCTAGCCAGGCTTCTTCGTTAGTGCAAGTCCAAGAGTGGAAATCCGTTAATCTGTTGACTTTTGCATGGATGGATTCAACTTTCCACGGTAAAATCACTGACGTCTTTTGTAAAAGGCATGTAAAAAATATCTGTTTCGCCCAACGTGGGGCTCGAACCCACGAACCTGAGATTAAGAGTCTCATGCTCTACCGACTGAGCTAGCCAGGCTTCTTCGTTAGTGCAAGTCCAAGAGTGGAAATCCGTTAATCTGTTGACTTTTGCATGGATGGATTCAACTTTCCACGGTAAAATCACTGACGTCTTTTGTAAAAGGCATGTAAAAAATATCTGTTTCGCCCAACGTGGGGCTCGAACCCACGACCCTGAGATTAAGATTCTCATGCTCTACCGACTGAGCTAGCCAGGCTTCTTCGTTAGTGCAAGTCCAAGAGTGGAAATCCGTTAATCTGTTGACTTTTGCATGGATGGATTCAACTTTCCACGGTAAAATCAATGACGTCTTTTGTAAAAGTCATGTAAAAAAGATCTGTTCCGCCCAACGTGGGGCTCGAACCCACGACCCTGAGATTAAGAGTCTCATGCTCTACCGACTGAGCTAGCCAGGCTTCTTCGTTAGTGCAAGTCCAAGAGTGGAAATCCGTTAATCTGTTGACTTTTGCATGGATGGATTCAACTTTCCACGGTAAAATCAATGACGTCTTTTGTAAAAGGCATGTAAAAAATATCTGTTTCGCCCAACGTGGGGCTCGAACCCACGACCCTGAGATTAAGAGTCTCATGCTCTACCGACTGAGCTAGCCAGGCTTCTTCGTTAGTGCAAGTCCAAGAGTGGAAATCCGTTAATCTGTTGACTTTTGCATGGATGGATTCAACTTTCCACGGTAAAATCACTGACGTCTTTTGTAAAAGTCATGTAAAAAAGATCTGTTTCGCCCAACGTGGGGCTCGAACCCACGACCCTGAGATTAAGAGTCTCATGCTCTACCGACTGAGCTAGCCAGGCTTCTTCGTTAGTGCAAGTCCAAGAGTGGAAATCCGTTAATCTGTTGACTTTTGCATGGATGGATTCAACTTTCCACGGTAAAATCACTGACGTCTTTTGTAAAAGGCTCGAACCCACGAGCCTGAGATTAAGAGTCTCATGCTCTACCGACTGAGCTAGCCAGGCTTCTTCGTTAGTGCAAGTCCAAGAATGGAAATCCGTTAATCTGTTGACTTTTGCATGGATGGATTCAACTTTCCACGGTAAAATCACTGACGTCTTTTGTAAAAGGCATGTAAAAAATATCTGTTTCGCCCAACGTGGGGCTCGAACCCACGACCCTGAGATTAAGAGTCTCATGCTCTACCGACTGAGCTAGCCAGGCTTCTTCGTTAGTGCAAGTCCAAGAGTGGAAATCCGTTAATCTGTTGACTTTTGCATTGATGGATTCAACTATCCACGGTAAAATCACTGCCGTCTTTTGTAAAAGGCATGTAAAAAATATCTGTTTCGCCCAACGTGGGGCTCGAACCCACGACCCTGAGATTAAGAGTCTCATGCTCTACCGACTGAGCTAGCCAGGCTTCTTCGTTAGTGCAAGTCCAAGAGTGGAAATCCGTTAATCTGTTGACTTTTGCATGGATGGATTCAACTTTCCACGGTAAAATCAATGACGTCTTTTGTAAAAGGCATGTAAAAAATATCTGTTTCGCCCAACGTGGGGCTCGAACCCACGACCCTGAGATTAAGAGTCTCATGCTCTACCGACTGAGCTAGCCAGGCTTCTTCGTTAGTGCAAGTCCAAGAGTGGAAATCCGTTAATCTGTTGACTTTTGCATGGATGGATTCAACTTTCCACGGTAAAATCACTGACGTCTTTTGTAAAAGGCATGTAAAAAATATCTGTTTCGCCCAACGTGGGGCTCGAACCCACGAACCTGAGATTAAGAGTCTCATGCTCTACCGACTGAGCTAGCCAGGCTTCTTCGTTAGTGCAAGTCCAAGAGTGGAAATCCGTTAATCTGTTGACTTTTGCATGGATGGATTCAACTTTCCACGGTAAAATCACTGACGTCTTTTGTAAAAGGCATGTAAAAAATATCTGTTTCGCCCAACGTGGGGCTCGAACCCACGACCCTGAGATTAAGATTCTCATGCTCTACCGACTGAGCTAGCCAGGCTTCTTCGTTAGTGCAAGTCCAAGAGTGGAAATCCGTTAATCTGTTGACTTTTGCATGGATGGATTCAACTTTCCACGGTAAAATCAATGACGTCTTTTGTAAAAGTCATGTAAAAAAGATCTGTTCCGCCCAACGTGGGGCTCGAACCCACGACCCTGAGATTAAGAGTCTCATGCTCTACCGACTGAGCTAGCCAGGCTTCTTCGTTAGTGCAAGTCCAAGAGTGGAAATCCGTTAATCTGTTGACTTTTGCATGGATGGATTCAACTTTCCACGGTAAAATCAATGACGTCTTTTGTAAAAGGCATGTAAAAAATATCTGTTTCGCCCAACGTGGGGCTCGAACCCACGACCCTGAGATTAAGAGTCTCATGCTCTACCGACTGAGCTAGCCAGGCTTCTTCGTTAGTGCAAGTCCAAGAGTGGAAATCCGTTAATCTGTTGACTTTTGCATGGATGGATTCAACTTTCCACGGTAAAATCACTGACGTCTTTTGTAAAAGGCTCGAACCCACGAGCCTGAGATTAAGAGTCTCATGCTCTACCGACTGAGCTAGCCAGGCTTCTTCGTTAGTGCAAGTCCAAGAATGGAAATCCGTTAATCTGTTGACTTTTGCATGGATGGATTCAACTTTCCACGGTAAAATCACTGACGTCTTTTGTAAAAGTCATGTAAAAAATATCTGTTTCGCCCAACGTGGGGCTCGAACCCACGACCCTGAGATTAAGAGTCTCATGCTCTACCGACTGAGCTAGCCAGGCTTCTTCGTTAGTGCAAGTCCAAGAGTGGAAATCCGTTAATCTGTTGACTTTTGCATTGATGGATTCAACTATCCACGGTAAAATCACTGCCGTCTTTTGTAAAAGGCATGTAAAAAATATCTGTTTCGCCCAACGTGGGGCTCGAACCCACGACCCTGAGATTAAGAGTCTCATGCTCTACCGACTGAGCTAGCCAGGCTTCTTCGTTAGTGCAAGTCCAAGAGTGGAAATCCGTTAATCTGTTGACTTTTGCATGGATGGATTCAACTTTCCACGGTAAAATCAATGACGTCTTTTGTAAAAGGCATGTAAAAAAGATCTGTTTCGCCCAACGTGGGGCTCGAACCCACGACCCTGAGATTAAGAGTCTCATGCTCTACCGACTGAGCTAGCCAGGCTTCTTCGTTAGTGCAAGTCCAAGAGTGGAAATCCGTTAATCTGTTGACTTTTGCATGGATGGATTCAACTTTCCACGGTAAAATCACTGACGTCTTTTGTAAAAGGCATGTAAAAAATATCTGTTTCGCCCAACGTGGGGCTCGAACCCACGACCCTGAGATTAAGAGTCTCATGCTCTACCGACTGAGCTAGCCAGGCTTCTTCGTTAGTGCAAGTCCAAGAGTGGAAATCCGTTAATCTGTTGACTTTTGCATGGATGGATTCAACTTTCCACGGTAAAATCACTGACGTCTTTTGTAAAAGGCATGTAAAAAATATCTGTTTCGCCCAACGTGGGGCTCGAACCCACGAACCTGAGATTAAGAGTCTCATGCTCTACCGACTGAGCTAGCCAGGCTTCTTCGTTAGTGCAAGTCCAAGAGTGGAAATCCGTTAATCTGTTGACTTTTGCATGGATGGATTCAACTTTCCACGGTAAAATCACTGACGTCTTTTGTAAAAGGCATGTAAAAAATATCTGTTTCGCCCAACGTGGGGCTCGAACCCACGACCCTGAGATTAAGATTCTCATGCTCTACCGACTGAGCTAGCCAGGCTTCTTCGTTAGTGCAAGTCCAAGAGTGGAAATCCGTTAATCTGTTGACTTTTGCATGGATGGATTCAAGTTTCCACGGTAAAATCAATGACGTCTTTTGTAAAAGTCATGTAAAAAAGATCTGTTCCGCCCAACGTGGGGCTCGAACCCACGACCCTGAGATTAAGAGTCTCATGCTCTACCGACTGAGCTAGCCAGGCTTCTTCGTTAGTGCAAGTCCAAGAGTGGAAATCCGTTAATCTGTTGACTTTTGCATGGATGGATTCAACTTTCCACGGTAAAATCAATGACGTCTTTTGTAAAAGGCATGTAAAAAATATCTGTTTCGCCCAACGTGGGGCTCAAACCCACGACCCTGAGATTAAGAGTCTCATGCTCTACCGACTGAGCTAGCCAGGCTTCTTCGTTAGTGCAAGTCCAAGAGTGGAAATCCGTTAATCTGTTGACTTTTGCATGGATGGATTCAACTTTCCACGGTAAAATCAATGACGTCTTTTGTAAAAGGCATGTAAAAAAGATCTGTTTCGCCCAACGTGTGGCTCGAACCCACGACCCTGAGATTATGAGTCTCATGCTCTACCGACTGAGCTAGCCAGGCTTCTTCGTTAGTGCAAGTCCAAGAGTGGAAATCCGTTAATCTGTTGACTTTTGCATGGATGGATTCAACTTTCCACGGTAAAATCACTGACGTCTTTTGTAAAAGGCATGTAAAAAATATCTGTTTCGCCCAACGTGGGGCTCGAACCCACGACCCTGAGATTAAGAGTCTCATGCTCTACCGACTGAGCTAGCCAGGCTTCTTCGTTAGTGCAAGTCCAAGAGTGGAAATCCGTTAATCTGTTGACTTTTGCATGGATGGATTCAACTTTCCACGGTAAAATCACTGACGTCTTTTGTAAAAGGCATGTAAAAAATATCTGTTTTGCCCAACGTGGGGCTCGAACCCACGACCCTGAGATTAAGAGTCTCATGCTCTACCGACTGAGCTAGCCAGGCTTCTTCGTTAGTGCAAGTCCAAGAGTGGAAATCCGTTAATCTGTTGACTTTTGCATGGATGGATTCAACTTTCCACGGTAAAATCACTGACGTCTTTTGTAAAAGGCTCGAACCCACGAGCCTGAGATTAAGAGTCTCATGCTCTACCGACTGAGCTAGCCAGGCTTCTTCGTTAGTGCAAGTCCAAGAATGGAAATCCGTTAATCTGTTGACTTTTGCATGGATGGATTCAACTTTCCACGGTAAAATCACTGACGTCTTTTGTAAAAGGCATGTAAAAAATATCTGTTTCGCCCAACGTGGGGCTCGAACCCACGACCCTGAGATTAAGAGTCTCATGCTCTACCGACTGAGCTAGCCAGGCTTCTTCGTTAGTGCAAGTCCAAGAGTGGAAATCCGTTAATCTGTTGACTTTTGCATTGATGGATTCAACTATCCACGGTAAAATCACTGCCGTCTTTTGTAAAAGGCATGTAAAAAATATCTGTTTCGCCCAACGTGGGGCTCGAACCCACGACCCTGAGATTAAGATTCTCATGCTCTACCGACTGAGCTAGCCAGGCTTCTTCGTTAGTGCAAGTCCAAGAGTGGAAATCCGTTAATCTGTTGACTTTTGCATGGATGGATTCAACTTTCCACGGTAAAATCAATGACGTCTTTTGTAAAAGTCATGTAAAAAAGATCTGTTTCGCCCAACGTGGGGCTCGAACCCACGACCCTGAGATTAAGAGTCTCATGCTCTACCGACTGAGCTAGCCAGGCTTCTTCGTTAGTGCAAGTCCAAGAGTGGAAATCCGTTAATCTGTTGACTTTTGCATGGATGGATTCAACTTTCCACGGTAAAATCACTGACGTCTTTTGTAAAAGGCTCGAACCCACGAGCCTGAGATTAAGAGTCTCATGCTCTACCGACTGAGCTAGCCAGGCTTCTTCGTTAGTGCAAGTCCAAGAATGGAAATCCGTTAATCTGTTGACTTTTGCATGGATGGATTCAACTTTCCACGGTAAAATCACTGACGTCTTTTGTAAAAGGCATGTAAAAAATATCTGTTTCGCCCAACGTGGGGCTCGAACCCACGACCCTGAGATTAAGAGTCTCATGCTCTACCGACTGAGCTAGCCAGGCTTCTTCGTTAGTGCAAGTCCAAGAGTGGAAATCCGTTAATCTGTTGACTTTTGCATTGATGGATTCAACTATCCACGGTAAAATCACTGCCGTCTTTTGTAAAAGGCATGTAAAAAATATCTGTTTCGCCCAACGTGGGGCTCGAACCCACGACCCTGAGATTAAGAGTCTCATGCTCTACCGACTGAGCTAGCCAGGCTTCTTCGTTAGTGCAAGTCCAAGAGTGGAAATCCGTTAATCTGTTGACTTTTGCATGGATGGATTCAACTTTCCACGGTAAAATCAATGACGTCTTTTGTAAAAGGCATGTAAAAAAGATCTGTTTCGCCCAACGTGGGGCTCGAACCCACGACCCTGAGATTAAGAGTCTCATGCTCTACCGACTGAGCTAGCCAGGCTTCTTCGTTAGTGCAAGTCCAAGAGTGGAAATCCGTTAATCTGTTGACTTTTGCATGGATGGATTCAACTTTCCACGGTAAAATCACTGACGTCTTTTGTAAAAGGCATGTAAAAAATATCTGTTTCGCCCAACGTGGGGCTCGAACCCACGACCCTGAGATTAAGAGTCTCATGCTCTACCGACTGAGCTAGCCAGGCTTCTTCGTTAGTGCAAGTCCAAGAGTGGAAATCCGTTAATCTGTTGACTTTTGCATGGATGGATTCAACTTTCCACGGTAAAATCACTGACGTCTTTTGTAAAAGGCATGTAAAAAATATCTGTTTCGCCCAACGTGGGGCTCGAACCCACGAACCTGAGATTAAGAGTCTCATGCTCTACCGACTGAGCTAGCCAGGCTTCTTCGTTAGTGCAAGTCCAAGAGTGGAAATCCGTTAATCTGTTGACTTTTGCATGGATGGATTCAACTTTCCACGGTAAAATCACTGACGTCTTTTGTAAAAGGCATGTAAAAAATATCTGTTTCGCCCAACGTGGGGCTCGAACCCACGACCCTGAGATTAAGATTCTCATGCTCTACCGACTGAGCTAGCCAGGCTTCTTCGTTAGTGCAAGTCCAAGAGTGGAAATCCGTTAATCTGTTGACTTTTGCATGGATGGATTCAACTTTCCACGGTAAAATCAATGACGTCTTTTGTAAAAGTCATGTAAAAAAGATCTGTTCCGCCCAACGTGGGGCTCGAACCCACGACCCTGAGATTAAGAGTCTCATGCTCTACCGACTGAGCTAGCCAGGCTTCTTCGTTAGTGCAAGTCCAAGAGTGGAAATCCGTTAATCTGTTGACTTTTGCATGGATGGATTCAACTTTCCACGGTAAAATCAATGACGTCTTTTGTAAAAGGCATGTAAAAAATATCTGTTTCGCCCAACGTGGGGCTCGAACCCACGACCCTGAGATTAAGAGTCTCATGCTCTACCGACTGAGCTAGCCAGGCTTCTTCGTTAGTGCAAGTCCAAGAGTGGAAATCCGTTAATCTGTTGACTTTTGCATGGATGGATTCAACTTTCCACGGTAAAATCAATGACGTCTTTTGTAAAAGTCATGTAAAAAAGATCTGTTTCGCCCAACGTGGGGCTCGAACCCACGACCCTGAGATTAAGAGTCTCATGCTCTACCGACTGAGCTAGCCAGGCTTCTTCGTTAGTGCAAGTCCAAGAGTGGAAATCCGTTAATCTGTTGACTTTTGCATGGATGGATTCAACTTTCCACGGTAAAATCACTGACGTCTTTTGTAAAAGGCTCGAACCCACGAGCCTGAGATTAAGAGTCTCATGCTCTACCGACTGAGCTAGCCAGGCTTCTTCGTTAGTGCAAGTCCAAGAATGGAAATCCGTTAATCTGTTGACTTTTGCATGGATGGATTCAACTTTCCACGGTAAAATCACTGACGTCTTTTGTAAAAGGCATGTAAAAAATATCTGTTTCGCCCAACGTGGGGCTCGAACCCACGACCCTGAGATTAAGAGTCTCATGCTCTACCGACTGAGCTAGCCAGGCTTCTTCGTTAGTGCAAGTCCAAGAGTGGAAATCCGTTAATCTGTTGACTTTTGCATTGATGGATTCAACTATCCACGGTAAAATCACTGCCGTCTTTTGTAAAAGGCATGTAAAAAATATCTGTTTCGCCGAACGTGGGGCTCGAACCCACGACCCTGAGATTAAGATTCTCATGCTCTACCGACTGAGCTAGCCAGGCTTCTTCGTTAGTGCAAGTCCAAGAGTGGAAATCCGTTAATCTGTTGACTTTTGCATGGATGGATTCAACTTTCCACGGTAAAATCAATGACGTCTTTTGTAAAAGTCATGTAAAAAAGATATGTTTCGCCCAACGTGGGGCTCGAACCCACGACCCTGAGATTAAGAGTCTCATGCTCTACCGACTGAGCTAGCCAGGCTTCTTCGTTAGTGCAAGTCCAAGAGTGGAAATCCGTTAATCTGTTGACTTTTGCATGGATGGATTCAACTTTCCACGGTAAAATCACTGACGTCTTTTGTAAAAGGCTCGAACCCACGAGCCTGAGATTAAGAGTCTCATGCTCTACCGACTGAGCTAGCCAGGCTTCTTCGTTAGTGCAAGTCCAAGAATGGAAATCCGTTAATCTGTTGACTTTTGCATGGATGGATTCAACTTTCCACGGTAAAATCACTGACGTCTTTTGTAAAAGGCATGTAAAAAATATCTGTTTCGCCCAACGTGGGGCTCGAACCCACGACCCTGAGATTAAGAGTCTCATGCTCTACCGACTGAGCTAGCCAGGCTTCTTCGTTAGTGCAAGTCCAAGAGTGGAAATCCGTTAATCTGTTGACTTTTGCATTGATGGATTCAACTATCCACGGTAAAATCACTGCCGTCTTTTGTAAAAGGCATGTAAAAAATATCTGTTTCGCCCAACGTGGGGCTCGAACCCACGACCCTGAGATTAAGAGTCTCATGCTCTACCGACTGAGCTAGCCAGGCTTCTTCGTTAGTGCAAGTCCAAGAGTGGAAATCCGTTAATCTGTTGACTTTTGCATGGATGGATTCAACTTTCCACGGTAAAATCAATGACGTCTTTTGTAAAAGGCATGTAAAAAAGATCTGTTTCGCCCAACGTGGGGCTCGAACCCACGACCCTGAGATTAAGAGTCTCATGCTCTACCGACTGAGCTAGCCAGGCTTCTTCGTTAGTGCAAGTCCAAGAGTGGAAATCCGTTAATCTGTTGACTTTTGCATGGATGGATTCAACTTTCCACGGTAAAATCACTGACGTCTTTTGTAAAAGGCTCGAACCCACGAGCCTGAGATTAAGAGTCTCATGCTCTACCGACTGAGCTAGCCAGGCTTCTTCGTTAGTGCAAGTCCAAGAATGGAAATCCGTTAATCTGTTGACTTTTGCATGGATGGATTCAACTTTCCACGGTAAAATCACTGACGTCTTTTGTAAAAGGCATGTAAAAAATATCTGTTTCGCCCAACGTGGGGCTCGAACCCACGACCCTGAGATTAAGAGTCTCATGCTCTACCGACTGAGCTAGCCAGGCTTCTTCGTTAGTGCAAGTCCAAGAGTGGAAATCCGTTAATCTGTTGACTTTTGCATTGATGGATTCAACTATCCACGGTAAAATCACTGCCGTCTTTTGTAAAAGGCATGTAAAAAATATCTGTTTCGCCCAACGTGGGGCTCGAACCCACGACCCTGAGATTAAGAGTCTCATGCTCTACCGACTGAGCTAGCCAGGCTTCTTCGTTAGTGCAAGTCCAAGAGTGGAAATCCGTTAATCTGTTGACTTTTGCATGGATGGATTCAACTTTCCACGGTAAAATCAATGACGTCTTTTGTAAAAGGCATGTAAAAAATATCTGTTTCGCCCAACGTGGGGCTCGAACCCACGACCCTGAGATTAAGAGTCTCATGCTCTACCGACTGAGCTAGCCAGGCTTCTTCGTTAGTGCAAGTCCAAGAGTGGAAATCCGTTAATCTGTTGACTTTTGCATGGATGGATTCAACTTTCCACGGTAAAATCACTGACGTCTTTTGTAAAAGGCATGTAAAAAATATCTGTTTCGCCCAACGTGGGGCTCGAACCCACGAACCTGAGATTAAGAGTCTCATGCTCTACCGACTGAGCTAGCCAGGCTTCTTCGTTAGTGCAAGTCCAAGAGTGGAAATCCGTTAATCTGTTGACTTTTGCATGGATGGATTCAACTTTCCACGGTAAAATCAATGACGTCTTTTGTAAAAGGCATGTAAAAAATATCTGTTTCGCCCAACGTGGGGCTCGAACCCACGACCCTGAGATTAAGAGTCTCATGCTCTACCGACTGAGCTAGCCTTACGTCTTTTGTAAAAGGCATGTAAAAAATATCTGTTTCGCCCAACGTGGGGCTCGAACCCACGACCCTGAGATTAAGAGTCTCATGCTCTACCGACTGAGCTATCCAGGCTTCTTCGTTAGTGCAAGTCCAAGAGTGGAAATCCGTTAATCTGTTGACTTGTGCATTGATGGATTCAACTATCCACGGTAAAATCACTGCCGTCTTTTGTAAAAGGCATGTAAAAAATATCTGTTTCGCCGAACGTGGGGCTCGAACCCACGACCCTGAGATTAAGATTCTCATGCTCTACCGACTGAGCTAGCCAGGCTTCTTCGTTAGTGCAAGTCCAAGAGTGGAAATCCGTTAATCTGTTGACTTTTGCATGGATGGATTCAACTTTCCACGGTAAAATCAATGACGTCTTTTGTAAAAGTCATGTAAAAAAGATATGTTTCGCCCAACGTGGGGCTCGAACCCACGACCCTGAGATTAAGAGTCTCATGCTCTACCGACTGAGCTAGCCAGGCTTCTTCGTTAGTGCAAGTCCAAGAGTGGAAATCCGTTAATCTGTTGACTTTTGCATGGATGGATTCAACTTTCCACGGTAAAATCACTGACGTCTTTTGTAAAAGGCTCGAACCCACGAGCCTGAGATTAAGAGTCTCATGCTCTACCGACTGAGCTAGCCAGGCTTCTTCGTTAGTGCAAGTCCAAGAATGGAAATCCGTTAATCTGTTGACTTTTGCATGGATGGATTCAACTTTCCACGGTAAAATCACTGACGTCTTTTGTAAAAGGCATGTAAAAAATATCTGTTTCGCCCAACGTGGGGCTCGAACCCACGACCCTGAGATTAAGAGTCTCATGCTCTACCGACTGAGCTAGCCAGGCTTCTTCGTTAGTGCAAGTCCAAGAGTGGAAATCCGTTAATCTGTTGACTTTTGCATTGATGGATTCAACTATCCACGGTAAAATCACTGCCGTCTTTTGTAAAAGGCATGTAAAAAATATCTGTTTCGCCCAACGTGGGGCTCGAACCCACGACCCTGAGATTAAGAGTCTCATGCTCTACCGACTGAGCTAGCCAGGCTTCTTCGTTAGTGCAAGTCCAAGAGTGGAAATCCGTTAATCTGTTGACTTTTGCATGGATGGATTCAACTTTCCACGGTAAAATCAATGACGTCTTTTGTAAAAGGCATGTAAAAAAGATCTGTTTCGCCCAACGTGGGGCTCGAACCCACGACCCTGAGATTAAGAGTCTCATGCTCTACCGACTGAGCTAGCCAGGCTTCTTCGTTAGTGCAAGTCCAAGAGTGGAAATCCGTTAATCTGTTGACTTTTGCATGGATGGATTCAACTTTCCACGGTAAAATCACTGACGTCTTTTGTAAAAGGCTCGAACCCACGAGCCTGAGATTAAGAGTCTCATGCTCTACCGACTGAGCTAGCCAGGCTTCTTCGTTAGTGCAAGTCCAAGAATGGAAATCCGTTAATCTGTTGACTTTTGCATGGATGGATTCAACTTTCCACGGTAAAATCACTGACGTCTTTTGTAAAAGGCATGTAAAAAATATCTGTTTCGCCCAACGTGGGGCTCGAACCCACGACCCTGAGATTAAGAGTCTCATGCTCTACCGACTGAGCTAGCCAGGCTTCTTCGTTAGTGCAAGTCCAAGAGTGGAAATCCGTTAATCTGTTGACTTTTGCATTGATGGATTCAACTATCCACGGTAAAATCACTGCCGTCTTTTGTAAAAGGCATGTAAAAAATATCTGTTTCGCCCAACGTGGGGCTCGAACCCACGACCCTGAGATTAAGAGTCTCATGCTCTACCGACTGAGCTAGCCAGGCTTCTTCGTTAGTGCAAGTCCAAGAGTGGAAATCCGTTAATCTGTTGACTTTTGCATGGATGGATTCAACTTTCCACGGTAAAATCAATGACGTCTTTTGTAAAAGGCATGTAAAAAATATCTGTTTCGCCCAACGTGGGGCTCGAACCCACGACCCTGAGATTAAGAGTCTCATGCTCTACCGACTGAGCTAGCCAGGCTTCTTCGTTAGTGCAAGTCCAAGAGTGGAAATCCGTTAATCTGTTGACTTTTGCATGGATGGATTCAACTTTCCACGGTAAAATCACTGACGTCTTTTGTAAAAGGCATGTAAAAAATATCTGTTTCGCCCAACGTGGGGCTCGAACCCACGAACCTGAGATTAAGAGTCTCATGCTCTACCGACTGAGCTAGCCAGGCTTCTTCGTTAGTGCAAGTCCAAGAGTGGAAATCCGTTAATCTGTTGACTTTTGCATGGATGGATTCAACTTTCCACGGTAAAATCACTGACGTCTTTTGTAAAAGGCATGTAAAAAATATCTGTTTCGCCCAACGTGGGGCTCGAACCCACGACCCTGAGATTAAGATTCTCATGCTCTACCGACTGAGCTAGCCAGGCTTCTTCGTTAGTGCAAGTCCAAGAGTGGAAATCCGTTAATCTGTTGACTTTTGCATGGATGGATTCAACTTTCCACGGTAAAATCAATGACGTCTTTTGTAAAAGTCATGTAAAAAAGATCTGTTCCGCCCAACGTGGGGCTCGAACCCACGACCCTGAGATTAAGAGTCTCATGCTCTACCGACTGAGCTAGCCAGGCTTCTTCGTTAGTGCAAGTCCAAGAGTGGAAATCCGTTAATCTGTTGACTTTTGCATGGATGGATTCAACTTTCCACGGTAAAATCAATGACGTCTTTTGTAAAAGGCATGTAAAAAATATCTGTTTCGCCCAACGTGGGGCTCGAACCCACGACCCTGAGATTAAGAGTCTCATGCTCTACCGACTGAGCTAGCCAGGCTTCTTCGTTAGTGCAAGTCCAAGAGTGGAAATCCGTTAATCTGTTGACTTTTGCATGGATGGATTCAACTTTCCACGGTAAAATCACTGACGTCTTTTGTAAAAGTCATGTAAAAAAGATCTGTTTCGCCCAACGTGGGGCTCGAACCCACGACCCTGAGATTAAGAGTCTCATGCTCTACCGACTGAGCTAGCCAGGCTTCTTCGTTAGTGCAAGTCCAAGAGTGGAAATCCGTTAATCTGTTGACTTTTGCATGGATGGATTCAACTTTCCACGGTAAAATCACTGACGTCTTTTGTAAAAGGCTCGAACCTACGAGCCTGAGATTAAGAGTCTCATGCTCTACCGACTGAGCTAGCCAGGCTTCTTCGTTAGTGCAAGTCCAAGAATGGAAATCCGTTAATCTGTTGACTTTTGCATGGATGGATTCAACTTTCCACGGTAAAATCACTGACGTCTTTTGTAAAAGGCATGTAAAAAATATCTGTTTCGCCCAACGTGGGGCTCGAACCCACGACCCTGAGATTAAGAGTCTCATGCTCTACCGACTGAGCTAGCCAGGCTTCTTCGTTAGTGCAAGTCCAAGAGTGGAAATCCGTTAATCTGTTGACTTTTGCATTGATGGATTCAACTATCCACGGTAAAATCACTGCCGTCTTTTGTAAAAGGCATGTAAAAAATATCTGTTTCGCCCAACGTGGGGCTCGAACCCACGACCCTGAGATTAAGAGTCTCATGCTCTACCGACTGAGCTAGCCAGGCTTCTTCGTTAGTGCAAGTCCAAGAGTGGAAATCCGTTAATCTGTTGACTTTTGCATGGATGGATTCAACTTTCCACGGTAAAATCAATGACGTCTTTTGTAAAAGGCATGTAAAAAAGATCTGTTTCGCCCAACGTGGGGCTCGAACCCACGACCCTGAGATTAAGAGTCTCATGCTCTACCGACTGAGCTAGCCAGGCTTCTTCGTTAGTGCAAGTCCAAGAGTGGAAATCCGTTAATCTGTTGACTTTTGCATGGATGGATTCAACTTTCCACGGTAAAATCACTGACGTCTTTTGTAAAAGGCATGTAAAAAATATCTGTTTCGCCCAACGTGGGGCTCGAACCCACGACCCTGAGATTAAGAGTCTCATGCTCTACCGACTGAGCTAGCCAGGCTTCTTCGTTAGTGCAAGTCCAAGAGTGGAAATCCGTTAATCTGTTGACTTTTGCATGGATGGATTCAACTTTCCACGGTAAAATCACTGACGTCTTTTGTAAAAGGCATGTAAAAAATATCTGTTTCGCCCAACGTGGGGCTCGAACCCACGAACCTGAGATTAAGAGTCTCATGCTCTACCGACTGAGCTAGCCAGGCTTCTTCGTTAGTGCAAGTCCAAGAGTGGAAATCCGTTAATCTGTTGACTTTTGCATGGATGGATTCAACTTTCCACGGTAAAATCACTGACGTCTTTTGTAAAAGGCATGTAAAAAATATCTGTTTCGCCCAACGTGGGGCTCGAACCCACGACCCTGAGATTAAGATTCTCATGCTCTACCGACTGAGCTAGCCAGGCTTCTTCGTTAGTGCAAGTCCAAGAGTGGAAATCCGTTAATCTGTTGACTTTTGCATGGATGGATTCAAGTTTCCACGGTAAAATCAATGACGTCTTTTGTAAAAGTCATGTAAAAAAGATCTGTTCCGCCCAACGTGGGGCTCGAACCCACGACCCTGAGATTAAGAGTCTCATGCTCTACCGACTGAGCTAGCCAGGCTTCTTCGTTAGTGCAAGTCCAAGAGTGGAAATCCGTTAATCTGTTGACTTTTGCATGGATGGATTCAACTTTCCACGGTAAAATCAATGACGTCTTTTGTAAAAGGCATGTAAAAAATATCTGTTTCGCCCAACGTGGGGCTCAAACCCACGACCCTGAGATTAAGAGTCTCATGCTCTACCGACTGAGCTAGCCAGGCTTCTTCGTTAGTGCAAGTCCAAGAGTGGAAATCCGTTAATCTGTTGACTTTTGCATGGATGGATTCAACTTTCCACGGTAAAATCAATGACGTCTTTTGTAAAAGGCATGTAAAAAAGATCTGTTTCGCCCAACGTGTGGCTCGAACCCACGACCCTGAGATTAAGAGTCTCATGCTCTACCGACTGAGCTAGCCAGGCTTCTTCGTTAGTGCAAGTCCAAGAGTGGAAATCCGTTAATCTGTTGACTTTTGCATGGATGGATTCAACTTTCCACGGTAAAATCACTGACGTCTTTTGTAAAAGGCATGTAAAAAATATCTGTTTCGCCCAACGTGGGGCTCGAACCCACGACCCTGAGATTAAGAGTCTCATGCTCTACCGACTGAGCTAGCCAGGCTTCTTCGTTAGTGCAAGTCCAAGAGTGGAAATCCGTTAATCTGTTGACTTTTGCATGGATGGATTCAACTTTCCACGGTAAAATCACTGACGTCTTTTGTAAAAGGCATGTAAAAAATATCTGTTTCGCCCAACGTGGGGCTCGAACCCACGACCCTGAGATTAAGAGTCTCATGCTCTACCGACTGAGCTAGCCAGGCTTCTTCGTTAGTGCAAGTCCAAGAGTGGAAATCCGTTAATCTGTTGACTTTTGCATGGATGGATTCAACTTTCCACGGTAAAATCACTGACGTCTTTTGTAAAAGGCTCGAACCCACGAGCCTGAGATTAAGAGTCTCATGCTCTACCGACTGAGCTAGCCAGGCTTCTTCGTTAGTGCAAGTCCAAGAATGGAAATCCGTTAATCTGTTGACTTTTGCATGGATGGATTCAACTTTCCACGGTAAAATCACTGACGTCTTTTGTAAAAGGCATGTAAAAAATATCTGTTTCGCCCAACGTGGGGCTCGAACCCACGACCCTGAGATTAAGAGTCTCATGCTCTACCGACTGAGCTAGCCAGGCTTCTTCGTTAGTGCAAGTCCAAGAGTGGAAATCCGTTAATCTGTTGACTTTTGCATTGATGGATTCAACTATCCACGGTAAAATCACTGCCGTCTTTTGTAAAAGGCATGTAAAAAATATCTGTTTCGCCCAACGTGGGGCTCGAACCCACGACCCTGAGATTAAGATTCTCATGCTCTACCGACTGAGCTAGCCAGGCTTCTTCGTTAGTGCAAGTCCAAGAGTGGAAATCCGTTAATCTGTTGACTTTTGCATGGATGGATTCAACTTTCCACGGTAAAATCAATGACGTCTTTTGTAAAAGTCATGTAAAAAAGATCTGTTTCGCCCAACGTGGGGCTCGAACCCACGACCCTGAGATTAAGAGTCTCATGCTCTACCGACTGAGCTAGCCAGGCTTCTTCGTTAGTGCAAGTCCAAGAATGGAAATCCGTTAATCTGTTGACTTTTGCATGGATGGATTCAACTTTCCACGGTAAAATCACTGACGTCTTTTGTAAAAGGCATGTAAAAAATATCTGTTTCGCCCAACGTGGGGCTCGAACCCACGACCCTGAGATTAAGAGTCTCATGCTCTACCGACTGAGCTAGCCAGGCTTCTTCGTTAGTGCAAGTCCAAGAGTGGAAATCCGTTAATCTGTTGACTTTTGCATTGATGGATTCAACTATCCACGGTAAAATCACTGCCGTCTTTTGTAAAAGGCATGTAAAAAATATCTGTTTCGCCCAACGTGGGGCTCGAACCCACGACCCTGAGATTAAGATTCTCATGCTCTACCGACTGAGCTAGCCAGGCTTCTTCGTTAGTGCAAGTCCAAGAGTGGAAATCCGTTAATCTGTTGACTTTTGCATGGATGGATTCAACTTTCCACGGTAAAATCAATGACGTCTTTTGTAAAAGTCATGTAAAAAAGATCTGTTTCGCCCAACGTGGGGCTCGAACCCACGACCCTGAGATTAAGAGTCTCATGCTCTACCGACTGAGCTAGCCAGGCTTCTTCGTTAGTGCAAGTCCAAGAGTGGAAATCCGTTAATCTGTTGACTTTTGCATGGATGGATTCAACTTTCCACGGTAAAATCACTGACGTCTTTTGTAAAAGGCTCGAACCCACGAGCCTGAGATTAAGAGTCTCATGCTCTACCGACTGAGCTAGCCAGGCTTCTTCGTTAGTGCAAGTCCAAGAATGGAAATCCGTTAATCTGTTGACTTTTGCATGGATGGATTCAACTTTCCACGGTAAAATCACTGACGTCTTTTGTAAAAGGCATGTAAAAAATATCTGTTTCGCCCAACGTGGGGCTCGAACCCACGACCCTGAGATTAAGAGTCTCATGCTCTACCGACTGAGCTAGCCAGGCTTCTTCGTTAGTGCAAGTCCAAGAGTGGAAATCCGTTAATCTGTTGACTTTTGCATTGATGGATTCAACTATCCACGGTAAAATCACTGCCGTCTTTTGTAAAAGGCATGTAAAAAATATCTGTTTCGCCCAACGTGGGGCTCGAACCCACGACCCTGAGATTAAGAGTCTCATGCTCTACCGACTGAGCTAGCCAGGCTTCTTCGTTAGTGCAAGTCCAAGAGTGGAAATCCGTTAATCTGTTGACTTTTGCATGGATGGATTCAACTTTCCACGGTAAAATCAATGACGTCTTTTGTAAAAGGCATGTAAAAAAGATCTGTTTCGCCCAACGTGGGGCTCGAACCCACGACCCTGAGATTAAGAGTCTCATGCTCTACCGACTGAGCTAGCCAGGCTTCTTCGTTAGTGCAAGTCCAAGAGTGGAAATCCGTTAATCTGTTGACTTTTGCATGGATGGATTCAACTTTCCACGGTAAAATCACTGACGTCTTTTGTAAAAGGCATGTAAAAAATATCTGTTTCGCCCAACGTGGGGCTCGAACCCACGACCCTGAGATTAAGAGTCTCATGCTCTACCGACTGAGCTAGCCAGGCTTCTTCGTTAGTGCAAGTCCAAGAGTGGAAATCCGTTAATCTGTTGACTTTTGCATGGATGGATTCAACTTTCCACGGTAAAATCACTGACGTCTTTTGTAAAAGGCATGTAAAAAATATCTGTTTCGCCCAACGTGGGGCTCGAACCCACGAACCTGAGATTAAGAGTCTCATGCTCTACCGACTGAGCTAGCCAGGCTTCTTCGTTAGTGCAAGTCCAAGAGTGGAAATCCGTTAATCTGTTGACTTTTGCATGGATGGATTCAACTTTCCACGGTAAAATCACTGACGTCTTTTGTAAAAGGCATGTAAAAAATATCTGTTTCGCCCAACGTGGGGCTCGAACCCACGACCCTGAGATTAAGATTCTCATGCTCTACCGACTGAGCTAGCCAGGCTTCTTCGTTAGTGCAAGTCCAAGAGTGGAAATCCGTTAATCTGTTGACTTTTGCATGGATGGATTCAACTTTCCACGGTAAAATCAATGACGTCTTTTGTAAAAGTCATGTAAAAAAGATCTGTTCCGCCCAACGTGGGGCTCGAACCCACGACCCTGAGATTAAGAGTCTCATGCTCTACCGACTGAGCTAGCCAGGCTTCTTCGTTAGTGCAAGTCCAAGAGTGGAAATCCGTTAATCTGTTGACTTTTGCATTGATGGATTCAACTATCCACGGTAAAATCACTGCCGTCTTTTGTAAAAGGCATGTAAAAAATATCTGTTTCGCCCAACGTGGGGCTCGAACCCACGACCCTGAGATTAAGATTCTCATGCTCTACCGACTGAGCTAGCCAGGCTTCTTCGTTAGTGCAAGTCCAAGAGTGGAAATCCGTTAATCTGTTGACTTTTGCATGGATGGATTCAACTTTCCACGGTAAAATCAATGACGTCTTTTGTAAAAGTCATGTAAAAAAGATCTGTTTCGCCCAACGTGGGGCTCGAACCCACGACCCTGAGATTAAGAGTCTCATGCTCTACCGACTGAGCTAGCCAGGCTTCTTCGTTAGTGCAAGTCCAAGAGTGGAAATCCGTTAATCTGTTGACTTTTGCATGGATGGATTCAACTTTCCACGGTAAAATCACTGACGTCTTTTGTAAAAGGCTCGAACCCACGAGCCTGAGATTAAGAGTCTCATGCTCTACCGACTGAGCTAGCCAGGCTTCTTCGTTAGTGCAAGTCCAAGAATGGAAATCCGTTAATCTGTTGACTTTTGCATGGATGGATTCAACTTTCCACGGTAAAATCACTGACGTCTTTTGTAAAAGGCATGTAAAAAATATCTGTTTCGCCCAACGTGGGGCTCGAACCCACGACCCTGAGATTAAGAGTCTCATGCTCTACCGACTGAGCTAGCCAGGCTTCTTCGTTAGTGCAAGTCCAAGAGTGGAAATCCGTTAATCTGTTGACTTTTGCATTGATGGATTCAACTATCCACGGTAAAATCACTGCCGTCTTTTGTAAAAGGCATGTAAAAAATATCTGTTTCGCCCAACGTGGGGCTCGAACCCACGACCCTGAGATTAAGAGTCTCATGCTCTACCGACTGAGCTAGCCAGGCTTCTTCGTTAGTGCAAGTCCAAGAGTGGAAATCCGTTAATCTGTTGACTTTTGCATGGATGGATTCAACTTTCCACGGTAAAATCAATGACGTCTTTTGTAAAAGGCATGTAAAAAAGATCTGTTTCGCCCAACGTGGGGCTCGAACCCACGACCCTGAGATTAAGAGTCTCATGCTCTACCGACTGAGCTAGCCAGGCTTCTTCGTTAGTGCAAGTCCAAGAGTGGAAATCCGTTAATCTGTTGACTTTTGCATGGATGGATTCAACTTTCCACGGTAAAATCACTGACGTCTTTTGTAAAAGGCATGTAAAAAATATCTGTTTCGCCCAACGTGGGGCTCGAACCCACGACCCTGAGATTAAGAGTCTCATGCTCTACCGACTGAGCTAGCCAGGCTTCTTCGTTAGTGCAAGTCCAAGAGTGGAAATCCGTTAATCTGTTGACTTTTGCATGGATGGATTCAACTTTCCACGGTAAAATCACTGACGTCTTTTGTAAAAGGCATGTAAAAAATATCTGTTTCGCCCAACGTGGGGCTCGAACCCACGAACCTGAGATTAAGAGTCTCATGCTCTACCGACTGAGCTAGCCAGGCTTCTTCGTTAGTGCAAGTCCAAGAGTGGAAATCCGTTAATCTGTTGACTTTTGCATGGATGGATTCAACTTTCCACGGTAAAATCACTGACGTCTTTTGTAAAAGGCATGTAAAAAATATCTGTTTCGCCCAACGTGGGGCTCGAACCCACGACCCTGAGATTAAGATTCTCATGCTCTACCGACTGAGCTAGCCAGGCTTCTTCGTTAGTGCAAGTCCAAGAGTGGAAATCCGTTAATCTGTTGACTTTTGCATGGATGGATTCAACTTTCCACGGTAAAATCAATGACGTCTTTTGTAAAAGTCATGTAAAAAAGATCTGTTCCGCCCAACGTGGGGCTCGAACCCACGACCCTGAGATTAAGAGTCTCATGCTCTACCGACTGAGCTAGTCAGGCTTCTTCGTTAGTGCAAGTCCAAGAGTGGAAATCCGTTAATCTGTTGACTTTTGCATGGATGGATTCAACTTTCCACGGTAAAATCAATGACGTCTTTTGTAAAAGGCATGTAAAAAATATCTGTTTCGCCCAACGTGGGGCTCGAACCCACGACCCTGAGATTAAGAGTCTCATGCTCTACCGACTGAGCTAGCCAGGCTTCTTCGTTAGTGCAAGTCCAAGAGTGGAAATCCGTTAATCTGTTGACTTTTGCATGGATGGATTCAACTATCCACGGTAAAATCACTGCCGTCTTTTGTAAAAGGCATGTAAAAAAGATCTGTTTCGCCCAACGTGGGGCTCGAACCCACGACCCTGAGATTAAGAGTCTCATGCTCTACCGACTGAGCTAGCCAGGCTTCTTCGTTAGTGCAAGTCCAAGAGTGGAAATCCGTTAATCTGTTGACTTTTGCATGGATGGATTCAACTTTCCACGGTAAAATCAATGACGTCTTTTGTAAAAGGCTCGAACCCACGAGCCTGAGATTAAGAGTCTCATGCTCTACCGACTGAGCTAGCCAGGCTTCTTCGTTAGTGCAAGTCCAAGAATGGAAATCCGTTAATCTGTTGACTTTTGCATGGATGGATTCAACTTTCCACGGTAAAATCACTGACGTCTTTTGTAAAAGGCATGTAAAAAATATCTGTTTCGCCCAACGTGGGGCTCGAACCCACGACCCTGAGATTAAGAGTCTCATGCTCTACCGACTGAGCTAGCCAGGCTTCTTCGTTAGTGCAAGTCCAAGAGTGGAAATCCGTTAATCTGTTGACTTTTGCATTGATGGATTCAACTATCCACGGTAAAATCACTGCCGTCTTTTGTAAAAGGCATGTAAAAAATATCTGTTTCGCCGAACGTGGGGCTCGAACCCACGACCCTGAGATTAAGATTCTCATGCTCTACCGACTGAGCTAGCCAGGCTTCTTCGTTAGTGCAAGTCCAAGAGTGGAAATCCGTTAATCTGTTGACTTTTGCATGGATGGATTCAACTTTCCACGGTAAAATCAATGACGTCTTTTGTAAAAGTCATGTAAAAAAGATATGTTTCGCCCAACGTGGGGCTCGAACCCACGACCCTGAGATTAAGAGTCTCATGCTCTACCGACTGAGCTAGCCAGGCTTCTTCGTTAGTGCAAGTCCAAGAGTGGAAATCCGTTAATCTGTTGACTTTTGCATGGATGGATTCAACTTTCCACGGTAAAATCACTGACGTCTTTTGTAAAAGGCTCGAACCCACGAGCCTGAGATTAAGAGTCTCATGCTCTACCGACTGAGCTAGCCAGGCTTCTTCGTTAGTGCAAGTCCAAGAATGGAAATCCGTTAATCTGTTGACTTTTGCATGGATGGATTCAACTTTCCACGGTAAAATCACTGACGTCTTTTGTAAAAGGCATGTAAAAAATATCTGTTTCGCCCAACGTGGGGCTCGAACCCACGACCCTGAGATTAAGAGTCTCATGCTCTACCGACTGAGCTAGCCAGGCTTCTTCGTTAGTGCAAGTCCAAGAGTGGAAATCCGTTAATCTGTTGACTTTTGCATTGATGGATTCAACTATCCACGGTAAAATCACTGCCGTCTTTTGTAAAAGGCATGTAAAAAATATCTGTTTCGCCCAACGTGGGGCTCGAACCCACGACCCTGAGATTAAGAGTCTCATGCTCTACCGACTGAGCTAGCCAGGCTTCTTCGTTAGTGCAAGTCCAAGAGTGGAAATCCGTTAATCTGTTGACTTTTGCATGGATGGATTCAACTTTCCACGGTAAAATCAATGACGTCTTTTGTAAAAGGCATGTAAAAAAGATCTGTTTCGCCCAACGTGGGGCTCGAACCCACGACCCTGAGATTAAGAGTCTCATGCTCTACCGACTGAGCTAGCCAGGCTTCTTCGTTAGTGCAAGTCCAAGAGTGGAAATCCGTTAATCTGTTGACTTTTGCATGGATGGATTCAACTTTCCACGGTAAAATCACTGACGTCTTTTGTAAAAGGCATGTAAAAAATATCTGTTTCGCCCAACGTGGGGCTCGAACCCACGACCCTGAGATTAAGAGTCTCATGCTCTACCGACTGAGCTAGCCAGGCTTCTTCGTTAGTGCAAGTCCAAGAGTGGAAATCCGTTAATCTGTTGACTTTTGCATGGATGGATTCAACTTTCCACGGTAAAATCAATGACGTCTTTTGTAAAAGTCATGTAAAAAAGATCTGTTTCGCCCAACGTGGGGCTCGAACCCACGACCCTGAGATTAAGAGTCTCATGCTCTACCGACTGAGCTAGCCAGGCTTCTTCGTTAGTGCAAGTCCAAGAGTGGAAATCCGTTAATCTGTTGACTTTTGCATGGATGGATTCAACTTTCCACGGTAAAATCACTGACGTCTTTTGTAAAAGGCTCGAACCCACGAGCCTGAGATTAAGAGTCTCATGCTCTACCGACTGAGCTAGCCAGGCTTCTTCGTTAGTGCAAGTCCAAGAATGGAAATCCGTTAATCTGTTGACTTTTGCATGGATGGATTCAACTTTCCACGGTAAAATCACTGACGTCTTTTGTAAAAGGCATGTAAAAAATATCTGTTTCGCCCAACGTGGGGCTCGAACCCACGACCCTGAGATTAAGAGTCTCATGCTCTACCGACTGAGCTAGCCAGGCTTCTTCGTTAGTGCAAGTCCAAGAGTGGAAATCCGTTAATCTGTTGACTTTTGCATTGATGGATTCAACTATCCACGGTAAAATCACTGCCGTCTTTTGTAAAAGGCATGTAAAAAATATCTGTTTCGCCGAACGTGGGGCTCGAACCCACGACCCTGAGATTAAGATTCTCATGCTCTACCGACTGAGCTAGCCAGGCTTCTTCGTTAGTGCAAGTCCAAGAGTGGAAATCCGTTAATCTGTTGACTTTTGCATGGATGGATTCAACTTTCCACGGTAAAATCAATGACGTCTTTTGTAAAAGTCATGTAAAAAAGATATGTTTCGCCCAACGTGGGGCTCGAACCCACGACCCTGAGATTAAGAGTCTCATGCTCTACCGACTGAGCTAGCCAGGCTTCTTCGTTAGTGCAAGTCCAAGAGTGGAAATCCGTTAATCTGTTGACTTTTGCATGGATGGATTCAACTTTCCACGGTAAAATCACTGACGTCTTTTGTAAAAGGCTCGAACCCACGAGCCTGAGATTAAGAGTCTCATGCTCTACCGACTGAGCTAGCCAGGCTTCTTCGTTAGTGCAAGTCCAAGAATGGAAATCCGTTAATCTGTTGACTTTTGCATGGATGGATTCAACTTTCCACGGTAAAATCACTGACGTCTTTTGTAAAAGGCATGTAAAAAATATCTGTTTCGCCCAACGTGGGGCTCGAACCCACGACCCTGAGATTAAGAGTCTCATGCTCTACCGACTGAGCTAGCCAGGCTTCTTCGTTAGTGCAAGTCCAAGAGTGGAAATCCGTTAATCTGTTGACTTTTGCATTGATGGATTCAACTATCCACGGTAAAATCACTGCCGTCTTTTGTAAAAGGCATGTAAAAAATATCTGTTTCGCCCAACGTGGGGCTCGAACCCACGACCCTGAGATTAAGAGTCTCATGCTCTACCGACTGAGCTAGCCAGGCTTCTTCGTTAGTGCAAGTCCAAGAGTGGAAATCCGTTAATCTGTTGACTTTTGCATGGATGGATTCAACTTTCCACGGTAAAATCAATGACGTCTTTTGTAAAAGGCATGTAAAAAAGATCTGTTTCGCCCAACGTGGGGCTCGAACCCACGACCCTGAGATTAAGAGTCTCATGCTCTACCGACTGAGCTAGCCAGGCTTCTTCGTTAGTGCAAGTCCAAGAGTGGAAATCCGTTAATCTGTTGACTTTTGCATGGATGGATTCAACTTTCCACGGTAAAATCACTGACGTCTTTTGTAAAAGGCATGTAAAAAATATCTGTTTCGCCCAACGTGGGGCTCGAACCCACGACCCTGAGATTAAGAGTCTCATGCTCTACCGACTGAGCTAGCCAGGCTTCTTCGTTAGTGCAAGTCCAAGAGTGGAAATCCGTTAATCTGTTGACTTTTGCATGGATGGATTCAACTTTCCACGGTAAAATCACTGACGTCTTTTGTAAAAGGCATGTAAAAAATATCTGTTTCGCCCAACGTGGGGCTCGAACCCACGAACCTGAGATTAAGAGTCTCATGCTCTACCGACTGAGCTAGCCAGGCTTCTTCGTTAGTGCAAGTCCAAGAGTGGAAATCCGTTAATCTGTTGACTTTTGCATTGATGGATTCAACTATCCACGGTAAAATCACTGCCGTCTTTTGTAAAAGGCATGTAAAAAATATCTGTTTCGCCCAACGTGGGGCTCGAACCCACGACCCTGAGATTAAGATTCTCATGCTCTACCGACTGAGCTAGCCAGGCTTCTTCGTTAGTGCAAGTCCAAGAGTGGAAATCCGTTAATCTGTTGACTTTTGCATGGATGGATTCAACTTTCCACGGTAAAATCAATGACGTCTTTTGTAAAAGTCATGTAAAAAAGATATGTTTCGCCCAACGTGGGGCTCGAACCCACGACCCTGAGATTAAGAGTCTCATGCTCTACCGACTGAGCTAGCCAGGCTTCTTCGTTAGTGCAAGTCCAAGAGTGGAAATCCGTTAATCTGTTGACTTTTGCATGGATGGATTCAACTTTCCACGGTAAAATCACTGACGTCTTTTGTAAAAGGCTCGAACCCACGAGCCTGAGATTAAGAGTCTCATGCTCTACCGACTGAGCTAGCCAGGCTTCTTCGTTAGTGCAAGTCCAAGAATGGAAATCCGTTAATCTGTTGACTTTTGCATGGATGGATTCAACTTTCCACGGTAAAATCACTGACGTCTTTTGTAAAAGGCATGTAAAAAATATCTGTTTCGCCCAACGTGGGGCTCGAACCCACGACCCTGAGATTAAGAGTCTCATGCTCTACCGACTGAGCTAGCCAGGCTTCTTCGTTAGTGCAAGTCCAAGAGTGGAAATCCGTTAATCTGTTGACTTTTGCATTGATGGATTCAACTATCCACGGTAAAATCACTGCCGTCTTTTGTAAAAGGCATGTAAAAAATATCTGTTTCGCCCAACGTGGGGCTCGAACCCACGACCCTGAGATTAAGAGTCTCATGCTCTACCGACTGAGCTAGCCAGGCTTCTTCGTTAGTGCAAGTCCAAGAGTGGAAATCCGTTAATCTGTTGACTTTTGCATGGATGGATTCAACTTTCCACGGTAAAATCAATGACGTCTTTTGTAAAAGGCATGTAAAAAAGATCTGTTTCGCCCAACGTGGGGCTCGAACCCACGACCCTGAGATTAAGAGTCTCATGCTCTACCGACTGAGCTAGCCAGGCTTCTTCGTTAGTGCAAGTCCAAGAGTGGAAATCCGTTAATCTGTTGACTTTTGCATGGATGGATTCAACTTTCCACGGTAAAATCACTGACGTCTTTTGTAAAAGGCATGTAAAAAATATCTGTTTCGCCCAACGTGGGGCTCGAACCCACGACCCTGAGATTAAGAGTCTCATGCTCTACCGACTGAGCTAGCCAGGCTTCTTCGTTAGTGCAAGTCCAAGAGTGGAAATCCGTTAATCTGTTGACTTTTGCATGGATGGATTCAACTTTCCACGGTAAAATCAATGACGTCTTTTGTAAAAGTCATGTAAAAAAGATCTGTTCCGCCCAACGTGGGGCTCGAACCCACGACCCTGAGATTAAGAGTCTCATGCTCTACCGACTGAGCTAGCCAGGCTTCTTCGTTAGTGCAAGTCCAAGAATGGAAATCCGTTAATCTGTTGACTTTTGCATGGATGGATTCAACTTTCCACGGTAAAATCACTGACGTCTTTTGTAAAAGGCATGTAAAAAATATCTGTTTCGCCCAACGTGGGGCTCGAACCCACGACCCTGAGATTAAGAGTCTCATGCTCTACCGACTGAGCTAGCCAGGCTTCTTCGTTAGTGCAAGTCCAAGAGTGGAAATCCGTTAATCTGTTGACTTTTGCATTGATGGATTCAACTATCCACGGTAAAATCACTGCCGTCTTTTGTAAAAGGCATGTAAAAAATATCTGTTTCGCCCAACGTGGGGCTCGAACCCACGACCCTGAGATTAAGATTCTCATGCTCTACCGACTGAGCTAGCCAGGCTTCTTCGTTAGTGCAAGTCCAAGAGTGGAAATCCGTTAATCTGTTGACTTTTGCATGGATGGATTCAACTTTCCACGGTAAAATCAATGACGTCTTTTGTAAAAGTCATGTAAAAAAGATCTGTTTCGCCCAACGTGGGGCTCGAACCCACGACCCTGAGATTAAGAGTCTCATGCTCTACCGACTGAGCTAGCCAGGCTTCTTCGTTAGTGCAAGTCCAAGAGTGGAAATCCGTTAATCTGTTGACTTTTGCATGGATGGATTCAACTTTCCACGGTAAAATCACTGACGTCTTTTGTAAAAGGCATGTAAAAAATATCTGTTTCGCCCAACGTGGGGCTCGAACCCACGACCCTGAGATTAAGATTCTCATGCTCTACCGACTGAGCTAGCCAGGCTTCTTCGTTAGTGCAAGTCCAAGAGTGGAAATCCGTTAATCTGTTGACTTTTGCATGGATGGATTCAACTTTCCACGGTAAAATCAATGACGTCTTTTGTAAAAGTCATGTAAAAAAGATCTGTTCCGCCCAACGTGGGGCTCGAACCCACGACCCTGAGATTAAGAGTCTCATGCTCTACCGACTGAGCTAGCCAGGCTTCTTCGTTAGTGCAAGTCCAAGAGTGGAAATCCGTTAATCTGTTGACTTTTGCATGGATGGATTCAACTTTCCACGGTAAAATCAATGACGTCTTTTGTAAAAGGCATGTAAAAAATATCTGTTTCGCCCAACGTGGGGCTCGAACCCACGACCCTGAGATTAAGAGTCTCATGCTCTACCGACTGAGCTAGCCAGGCTTCTTCGTTAGTGCAAGTCCAAGAGTGGAAATCCGTTAATCTGTTGACTTTTGCATGGATGGATTCAACTTTCCACGGTAAAATCACTGACGTCTTTTGTAAAAGTCATGTAAAAAAGATCTGTTTCGCCCAACGTGGGGCTCGAACCCACGACCCTGAGATTAAGAGTCTCATGCTCTACCGACTGAGCTAGCCAGGCTTCTTCGTTAGTGCAAGTCCAAGAGTGGAAATCCGTTAATCTGTTGACTTTTGCATGGATGGATTCAACTTTCCACGGTAAAATCACTGACGTCTTTTGTAAAAGGCTCGAACCCACGAGCCTGAGATTAAGAGTCTCATGCTCTACCGACTGAGCTAGCCAGGCTTCTTCGTTAGTGCAAGTCCAAGAATGGAAATCCGTTAATCTGTTGACTTTTGCATTGATGGATTCAACTATCCACGGTAAAATCACTGCCGTCTTTTGTAAAAGGCATGTAAAAAATATCTGTTTCGCCCAACGTGGGGCTCGAACCCACGACCCTGAGATTAAGAGTCTCATGCTCTACCGACTGAGCTAGCCAGGCTTCTTCGTTAGTGCAAGTCCAAGAGTGGAAATCCGTTAATCTGTTGACTTTTGCATGGATGGATTCAACTTTCCACGGTAAAATCACTGACGTCTTTTGTAAAAGTCATGTAAAAAAGATCTGTTTCGCCCAACGTGGGGCTCGAACCCACGACCCTGAGATTAAGAGTCTCATGCTCTACCGACTGAGCTAGCCAGGCTTCTTCGTTAGTGCAAGTCCAAGAGTGGAAATCCGTTAATCTGTTGACTTTTGCATGGATGGATTCAACTTTCCACGGTAAAATCAATGACGTCTTTTGTAAAAGGCATGTAAAAAATATCTGTTTCGCCCAACGTGGGGCTCGAACCCACGACCCTGAGATTAAGAGTCTCATGCTCTACCGACTGAGCTAGCCAGGCTTCTTCGTTAGTGCAAGTCCAAGAGTGGAAATCCGTTAATCTGTTGACTTTTGCATGGATGGATTCAACTTTCCACGGTAAAATCACTGACGTCTTTTGTAAAAGTCATGTAAAAAAGATCTGTTTCGCCCAACGTGGGGCTCGAACCCACGACCCTGAGATTAAGAGTCTCATGCTCTACCGACTGAGCTAGCCAGGCTTCTTCGTTAGTGCAAGTCCAAGAGTGGAAATCCGTTAATCTGTTGACTTTTGCATGGATGGATTCAACTTTCCACGGTAAAATCAATGACGTCTTTTGTAAAAGGCATGTAAAAAAGATCTGTTTCGCCCAACGTGGGGCTCGAACCCACGACCCTGAGATTAAGAGTCTCATGCTCTACCGACTGAGCTAGCCAGGCTTCTTCGTTAGTGCAAGTCCAAGAGTGGAAATCCGTTAATCTGTTGACTTTTGCATGGATGGATTCAACTTTCCACGGTAAAATCACTGACGTCTTTTGTAAAAGGCTCGAACCCACGAGCCTGAGATTAAGAGTCTCATGCTCTACCGACTGAGCTAGCCAGGCTTCTTCGTTAGTGCAAGTCCAAGAGTGGAAATCCGTTAATCTGTTGACTTTTGCATGGATGGATTCAACTTTCCACGGTAAAATCACTGACGTCTTTTGTAAAAGGCATGTAAAAAATATCTGTTTCGCCCAACGTGGGGCTCGAACCCACGACCCTGAGATTAAGATTCTCATGCTCTACCGACTGAGCTAGCCAGGCTTCTTCGTTAGTGCAAGTCCAAGAGTGGAAATCCGTTAATCTGTTGACTTTTGCATGGATGGATTCAACTTTCCACGGTAAAATCAATGACGTCTTTTGTAAAAGTCATGTAAAAAAGATCTGTTCCGCCCAACGTGGGGCTCGAACCCACGACCCTGAGATTAAGAGTCTCATGCTCTACCGACTGAGCTAGCCAGGCTTCTTCGTTAGTGCAAGTCCAAGAGTGGAAATCCGTTAATCTGTTGACTTTTGCATGGATGGATTCAACTTTCCACGGTAAAATCAATGACGTCTTTTGTAAAAGGCATGTAAAAAAGATCTGTTTCGCCCAACGTGGGGCTCGAACCCACGACCCTGAGATTAAGAGTCTCATGCTCTACCGACTGAGCTAGCCAGGCTTCTTCGTTAGTGCAAGTCCAAGAGTGGAAATCCGTTAATCTGTTGACTTTTGCATGGATGGATTCAACTTTCCACGGTAAAATCAATGACGTCTTTTGTAAAAGGCATGTAAAAAATATCTGTTTCGCCCAACGTGGGGCTCGAACCCACGACCCTGAGATTAAGAGTCTCATGCTCTACCGACTGAGCTAGCCAGGCTTCTTCGTTAGTGCAAGTCCAAGAGTGGAAATCCGTTAATCTGTTGACTTTTGCATGGATGGATTCAACTTTCCACGGTAAAATCACTGACGTCTTTTGTAAAAGTCATGTAAAAAAGATCTGTTTCGCCCAACGTGGGGCTCGAACCCACGACCCTGAGATTAAGAGTCTCATGCTCTACCGACTGAGCTAGCCAGGCTTCTTCGTTAGTGCAAGTCCAAGAGTGGAAATCCGTTAATCTGTTGACTTTTGCATGGATGGATTCAACTTTCCACGGTAAAATCACTGACGTCTTTTGTAAAAGGCATGTAAAAAATATCTGTTTCGCCCAACGTGGGGCTCGAACCCACGAACCTGAGATTAAGAGTCTCATGCTCTACCGACTGAGCTAGCCAGGCTTCTTCGTTAGTGCAAGTCCAAGAGTGGAAATCCGTTAATCTGTTGACTTTTGCATGGATGGATTCAACTTTCCACGGTAAAATCACTGACGTCTTTTGTAAAAGGCATGTAAAAAATATCTGTTTCGCCCAACGTGGGGCTCGAACCCACGACCCTGAGATTAAGATTCTCATGCTCTACCGACTGAGCTAGCCAGGCTTCTTCGTTAGTGCAAGTCCAAGAGTGGAAATCCGTTAATCTGTTGACTTTTGCATGGATGGATTCAACTTTCCACGGTAAAATCAATGACGTCTTTTGTAAAAGTCATGTAAAAAAGATCTGTTCCGCCCAACGTGGGGCTCGAACCCACGACCCTGAGATTAAGAGTCTCATGCTCTACCGACTGAGCTAGCCAGGCTTCTTCGTTAGTGCAAGTCCAAGAGTGGAAATCCGTTAATCTGTTGACTTTTGCATGGATGGATTCAACTTTCCACGGTAAAATCAATGACGTCTTTTGTAAAAGGCATGTAAAAAATATCTGTTTCGCCCAACGTGGGGCTCGAACCCACGACCCTGAGATTAAGAGTCTCATGCTCTACCGACTGAGCTAGCCAGGCTTCTTCGTTAGTGCAAGTCCAAGAGTGGAAATCCGTTAATCTGTTGACTTTTGCATGGATGGATTCAACTTTCCACGGTAAAATCACTGACGTCTTTTGTAAAAGTCATGTAAAAAAGATCTGTTTCGCCCAACGTGGGGCTCGAACCCACGACCCTGAGATTAAGAGTCTCATGCTCTACCGACTGAGCTAGCCAGGCTTCTTCGTTAGTGCAAGTCCAAGAGTGGAAATCCGTTAATCTGTTGACTTTTGCATGGATGGATTCAACTTTCCACGGTAAAATCACTGACGTCTTTTGTAAAAGGCTCGAACCCACGAGCCTGAGATTAAGAGTCTCATGCTCTACCGACTGAGCTAGCCAGGCTTCTTCGTTAGTGCAAGTCCAAGAATGGAAATCCGTTAATCTGTTGACTTTTGCATGGATGGATTCAACTTTCCACGGTAAAATCAATGACGTCTTTTGTAAAAGTCATGTAAAAAAGATCTGTTTCGCCCAACGTGGGGCTCGAACCCACGAACCTGAGATTAAGAGTCTCATGCTCTACCGACTGAGCTAGCCAGGCTTCTTCGTTAGTGCAAGTCCAAGAGTGGAAATCCGTTAATCTGTTGACTTTTGCATGGATGGATTCAACTTTCCACGGTAAAATCACTGACGTCTTTTGTAAAAGTCATGTAAAAAAGATCTGTTTCGCCCAACGTGGGGCTCGAACCCACGAACCTGAGATTAAGAGTCTCATGCTCTACCGACTGAGCTAGCCAGGCTTCTTCGTTAGTGCAAGTCCAAGAGTGGAAATCCGTTAATCTGTTGACTTTTGCATGGATGGATTCAACTTTCCACGGTAAAATCACTGACGTCTTTTGTAAAAGGCATGTAAAAAATATCTGTTTCGCCCAACGTGGGGCTCGAACCCACGACCCTGAGATTAAGATTCTCATGCTCTACCGACTGAGCTAGCCAGGCTTCTTCGTTAGTGCAAGTCCAAGAGTGGAAATCCGTTAATCTGTTGACTTTTGCATGGATGGATTCAACTTTCCACGGTAAAATCAATGACGTCTTTTGTAAAAGTCATGTAAAAAAGATCTGTTCCGCCCAACGTGGGGCTCGAACCCACGACCCTGAGATTAAGAGTCTCATGCTCTACCGACTGAGCTAGCCAGGCTTCTTCGTTAGTGCAAGTCCAAGAGTGGAAATCCGTTAATCTGTTGACTTTTGCATGGATGGATTCAACTTTCCACGGTAAAATCAATGACGTCTTTTGTAAAAGGCATGTAAAAAATATCTGTTTCGCCCAACGTGGGGCTCGAACCCACGACCCTGAGATTAAGAGTCTCATGCTCTACCGACTGAGCTAGCCAGGCTTCTTCGTTAGTGCAAGTCCAAGAGTGGAAATCCGTTAATCTGTTGACTTTTGCATGGATGGATTCAACTTTCCACGGTAAAATCACTGACGTCTTTTGTAAAAGTCATGTAAAAAAGATCTGTTTCGCCCAACGTGGGGCTCGAACCCACGACCCTGAGATTAAGAGTCTCATGCTCTACCGACTGAGCTAGCCAGGCTTCTTCGTTAGTGCAAGTCCAAGAGTGGAAATCCGTTAATCTGTTGACTTTTGCATGGATGGATTCAACTTTCCACGGTAAAATCACTGACGTCTTTTGTAAAAGGCTCGAACCCACGATCCTGAGATTAAGAGTCTCATGCTCTACCGACTGAGCTAGCCAGGCTTCTTCGTTAGTGCAAGTCCAAGAATGGAAATCCGTTAATCTGTTGACTTTTGCATGGATGGATTCAACTTTCCACGGTAAAATCACTGACGTCTTTTGTAAAAGGCATGTAAAAAATATCTGTTTCGCCCAACGTGGGGCTCGAACCCACGACCCTGAGATTAAGAGTCTCATGCTCTACCGACTGAGCTAGCCAGGCTTCTTCGTTAGTGCAAGTCCAAGAGTGGAAATCCGTTAATCTGTTGACTTTTGCATTGATGGATTCAACTATCCACGGTAAAATCACTGCCGTCTTTTGTAAAAGGCATGTAAAAAATATCTGTTTCGCCCAACGTGGGGCTCGAACCCACGACCCTGAGATTAAGATTCTCATGCTCTACCGACTGAGCTAGCCAGGCTTCTTCGTTAGTGCAAGTCCAAGAGTGGAAATCCGTTAATCTGTTGACTTTTGCATGGATGGATTCAACTTTCCACGGTAAAATCAATGACGTCTTTTGTAAAAGTCATGTAAAAAAGATCTGTTTCGCCCAACGTGGGGCTCGAACCCACGACCCTGAGATTAAGAGTCTCATGCTCTACCGACTGAGCTAGCCAGGCTTCTTCGTTAGTGCAAGTCCAAGAGTGGAAATCCGTTAATCTGTTGACTTTTGCATGGATGGATTCAACTTTCCACGGTAAAATCACTGACGTCTTTTGTAAAAGGCATGTAAAAAATATCTGTTTCGCCCAACGTGGGGCTCGAACCCACGACCCTGAGATTAAGATTCTCATGCTCTACCGACTGAGCTAGCCAGGCTTCTTCGTTAGTGCAAGTCCAAGAGTGGAAATCCGTTAATCTGTTGACTTTTGCATGGATGGATTCAACTTTCCACGGTAAAATCAATGACGTCTTTTGTAAAAGTCATGTAAAAAAGATCTGTTCCGCCCAACGTGGGGCTCGAACCCACGACCCTGAGATTAAGAGTCTCATGCTCTACCGACTGAGCTAGCCAGGCTTCTTCGTTAGTGCAAGTCCAAGAGTGGAAATCCGTTAATCTGTTGACTTTTGCATGGATGGATTCAACTTTCCACGGTAAAATCAATGACGTCTTTTGTAAAAGGCATGTAAAAAATATCTGTTTCGCCCAACGTGGGGCTCGAACCCACGACCCTGAGATTAAGAGTCTCATGCTCTACCAACTGAGCTAGCCAGGCTTCTTCGTTAGTGCAAGTCCAAGAGTGGAAATCCGTTAATCTGTTGACTTTTGCATGGATGGATTCAACTTTCCACGGTAAAATCACTGACGTCTTTTGTAAAAGTCATGTAAAAAAGATCTGTTTCGCCCAACGTGGGGCTCGAACCCACGACCCTGAGATTAAGAGTCTCATGCTCTACCGACTGAGCTAGCCAGGCTTCTTCGTTAGTGCAAGTCCAAGAGTGGAAATCCGTTAATCTGTTGACTTTTGCATGGATGGATTCAACTTTCCACGGTAAAATCACTGACGTCTTTTGTAAAAGGCATGTAAAAAATATCTGTTTCGCCCAACGTGGGGCTCGAACCCACGAACCTGAGATTAAGAGTCTCATGCTCTACCGACTGAGCTAGCCAGGCTTCTTCGTTAGTGCAAGTCCAAGAGTGGAAATCCGTTAATCTGTTGACTTTTGCATGGATGGATTCAACTTTCCACGGTAAAATCACTGACGTCTTTTGTAAAAGGCATGTAAAAAATATCTGTTTCGCCCAACGTGGGGCTCGAACCCACGACCCTGAGATTAAGATTCTCATGCTCTACCGACTGAGCTAGCCAGGCTTCTTCGTTAGTGCAAGTCCAAGAGTGGAAATCCGTTAATCTGTTGACTTTTGCATGGATGGATTCAACTTTCCACGGTAAAATCAATGACGTCTTTTGTAAAAGTCATGTAAAAAAGATCTGTTCCGCCCAACGTGGGGCTCGAACCCACGACCCTGAGATTAAGAGTCTCATGCTCTACCGACTGAGCTAGCCAGGCTTCTTCGTTAGTGCAAGTCCAAGAGTGGAAATCCGTTAATCTGTTGACTTTTGCATGGATGGATTCAACTTTCCACGGTAAAATCAATGACGTCTTTTGTAAAAGGCATGTAAAAAATATCTGTTTCGCCCAACGTGGGGCTCGAACCCACGACCCTGAGATTAAGAGTCTCATGCTCTACCGACTGAGCTAGCCAGGCTTCTTCGTTAGTGCAAGTCCAAGAGTGGAAATCCGTTAATCTGTTGACTTTTGCATGGATGGATTCAACTTTCCACGGTAAAATCACTGACGTCTTTTGTAAAAGTCATGTAAAAAAGATCTGTTTCGCCCAACGTGGGGCTCGAACCCACGACCCTGAGATTAAGAGTCTCATGCTCTACCGACTGAGCTAGCCAGGCTTCTTCGTTAGTGCAAGTCCAAGAGTGGAAATCCGTTAATCTGTTGACTTTTGCATGGATGGATTCAACTTTCCACGGTAAAATCACTGACGTCTTTTGTAAAAGGCTCGAACCCACGAGCCTGAGATTAAGAGTCTCATGCTCTACCGACTGAGCTAGCCAGGCTTCTTCGTTAGTGCAAGTCCAAGAATGGAAATCCGTTAATCTGTTGACTTTTGCATGGATGGATTCAACTTTCCACGGTAAAATCACTGACGTCTTTTGTAAAAGGCATGTAAAAAATATCTGTTTCGCCCAACGTGGGGCTCGAACCCACGACCCTGAGATTAAGAGTCTCATGCTCTACCGACTGAGCTAGCCAGGCTTCTTCGTTAGTGCAAGTCCAAGAGTGGAAATCCGTTAATCTGTTGACTTTTGCATTGATGGATTCAACTATCCACGGTAAAATCACTGCCGTCTTTTGTAAAAGGCATGTAAAAAATATCTGTTTCGCCCAACGTGGGGCTCGAACCCACGACCCTGAGATTAAGATTCTCATGCTCTACCGACTGAGCTAGCCAGGCTTCTTCGTTAGTGCAAGTCCAAGAGTGGAAATCCGTTAATCTGTTGACTTTTGCATGGATGGATTCAACTTTCCACGGTAAAATCAATGACGTCTTTTGTAAAAGTCATGTAAAAAAGATCTGTTTCGCCCAACGTGGGGCTCGAACCCACGACCCTGAGATTAAGAGTCTCATGCTCTACCGACTGAGCTAGCCAGGCTTCTTCGTTAGTGCAAGTCCAAGAGTGGAAATCCGTTAATCTGTTGACTTTTGCATGGATGGATTCAACTTTCCACGGTAAAATCACTGACGTCTTTTGTAAAAGGCATGTAAAAAATATCTGTTTCGCCCAACGTGGGGCTCGAACCCACGACCCTGAGATTAAGATTCTCATGCTCTACCGACTGAGCTAGCCAGGCTTCTTCGTTAGTGCAAGTCCAAGAGTGGAAATCCGTTAATCTGTTGACTTTTGCATGGATGGATTCAACTTTCCACGGTAAAATCAATGACGTCTTTTGTAAAAGTCATGTAAAAAAGATCTGTTCCGCCCAACGTGGGGCTCGAACCCACGACCCTGAGATTAAGAGTCTCATGCTCTACCGACTGAGCTAGCCAGGCTTCTTCGTTAGTGCAAGTCCAAGAGTGGAAATCCGTTAATCTGTTGACTTTTGCATGGATGGATTCAACTTTCCACGGTAAAATCAATGACGTCTTTTGTAAAAGGCATGTAAAAAATATCTGTTTCGCCCAACGTGGGGCTCGAACCCACGACCCTGAGATTAAGAGTCTCATGCTCTACCGACTGAGCTAGCCAGGCTTCTTCGTTAGTGCAAGTCCAAGAGTGGAAATCCGTTAATCTGTTGACTTTTGCATGGATGGATTCAACTTTCCACGGTAAAATCAATGACGTCTTTTGTAAAAGGCATGTAAAAAATATCTGTTTCGCCCAACGTGGGGCTCGAACCCACGACCCTGAGATTAAGAGTCTCATGCTCTACCGACTGAGCTAGCCAGGCTTCTTCGTTAGTGCAAGTCCAAGAGTGGAAATCCGTTAATCTGTTGACTTTTGCATGGATGGATTCAACTTTCCACGGTAAAATCACTGACGTCTTTTGTAAAAGGCTCGAACCCACGAGCCTGAGATTAAGAGTCTCATGCTCTACCGACTGAGCTAGCCAGGCTTCTTCGTTAGTGCAAGTCCAAGAATGGAAATCCGTTAATCTGTTGACTTTTGCATGGATGGATTCAACTTTCCACGGTAAAATCACTGACGTCTTTTGTAAAAGGCATGTAAAAAATATCAGTTTCGCCCAACGTGGGGCTCGAACCCACGACCCTGAGATTAAGAGTCTCATGCTCTACCGACTGAGCTAGCCAGGCTTCTTCGTTAGTGCAAGTCCAAGAGTGGAAATCCGTTAATCTGTTGACTTTTGCATTGATGGATTCAACTATCCACGGTAAAATCACTGCCGTCTTTTGTAAAAGGCATGTAAAAAATATCTGTTTCGCCCAACGTGGGGCTCGAACCCACGACACTGAGATTAAGAGTCTCATGCTCTACCCACTGAGCTAGCCAGGCTTCTTCGTTAGTGCAAGTCCAAGAGTGGAAATCCGTTAATCTGTTGACTTTTGCATGGATGGATTCAACTTTCCACGGTAAAATCAATGACGTCTTTTGTAAAAGGCATGTAAAAAAGATCTGTTTCGCCCAACGTGGGGCTCGAACCCACGACCCTGAGATTAAGAGTCTCATGCTCTACCGACTGAGCTAGCCAGGCTTCTTCGTTAGTGCAAGTCCAAGAGTGGAAATCCGTTAATCTGTTGACTTTTGCATGGATGGATTCAACTTTCCACGGTAAAATCACTGACGTCTTTTGTAAAAGGCATGTAAAAAATATCTGTTTCGCCCAACGTGGGGCTCGAACCCACGACCCTGAGATTAAGAGTCTCATGCTCTACCGACTGAGCTAGCCAGGCTTCTTCGTTAGTGCAAGTCCAAGAGTGGAAATCCGTTAATCTGTTGACTTTTGCATGGATGGATTCAACTTTCCACGGTAAAATCACTGACGTCTTTTGTAAAAGGCATGTAAAAAATATCTGTTTCGCCCAACGTGGGGCTCGAACCCACGAACCTGAGATTAAGAGTCTCATGCTCTACCGACTGAGCTAGCCAGGCTTCTTCGTTAGTGCAAGTCCAAGAGTGGAAATCCGTTAATCTGTTGACTTTTGCATGGATGGATTCAACTTTCCACGGTAAAATCACTGACGTCTTTTGTAAAAGGCATGTAAAAAATATCTGTTTCGCCCAACGTGGGGCTCGAACCCACGACCCTGAGATTAAGATTCTCATGCTCTACCGACTGAGCTAGCCAGGCTTCTTCGTTAGTGCAAGTCCAAGAGTGGAAATCCGTTAATCTGTTGACTTTTGCATGGATGGATTCAACTTTCCACGGTAAAATCAATGACGTCTTTTGTAAAAGTCATGTAAAAAAGATCTGTTCCGCCCAACGTGGGGCTCGAACCCACGACCCTGAGATTAAGAGTCTCATGCTCTACCGACTGAGCTAGCCAGGCTTCTTCGTTAGTGCAAGTCCAAGAGTGGAAATCCGTTAATCTGTTGACTTTTGCATGGATGGATTCAACTTTCCACGGTAAAATCAATGACGTCTTTTGTAAAAGGCATGTAAAAAATATCTGTTTCGCCCAACGTGGGGCTCGAACCCACGACCCTGAGATTAAGAGTCTCATGCTCTACCGACTGAGCTAGCCAGGCTTCTTCGTTAGTGCAAGTCCAAGAGTGGAAATCCGTTAATCTGTTGACTTTTGCATGGATGGATTCAACTTTCCACGGTAAAATCACTGACGTCTTTTGTAAAAGTCATGTAAAAAAGATCTGTTTCGCCCAACGTGGGGCTCGAACCCACGACCCTGAGATTAAGAGTCTCATGCTCTACCGACTGAGCTAGCCAGGCTTCTTCGTTAGTGCAAGTCCAAGAGTGGAAATCCGTTAATCTGTTGACTTTTGCATGGATGGATTCAACTTTCCACGGTAAAATCACTGACGTCTTTTGTAAAAGGCTCGAACCCACGAGCCTGAGATTAAGAGTCTCATGCTCTACCGACTGAGCTAGCCAGGCTTCTTCGTTAGTGCAAGTCCAAGAATGGAAATCCGTTAATCTGTTGACTTTTGCATGGATGGATTCAACTTTCCACGGTAAAATCACTGACGTCTTTTGTAAAAGGCATGTAAAAAATATCTGTTTCGCCCAACGTGGGGCTCGAACCCACGACCCTGAGATTAAGAGTCTCATGCTCTACCGACTGAGCTAGCCAGGCTTCTTCGTTAGTGCAAGTCCAAGAGTGGAAATCCGTTAATCTGTTGACTTTTGCATTGATGGATTCAACTATCCACGGTAAAATCACTGCCGTCTTTTGTAAAAGGCATGTAAAAAATATCTGTTTCGCCCAACGTGGGGCTCGAACCCACGACCCTGAGATTAAGAGTCTCATGCTCTACCGACTGAGCTAGCCAGGCTTCTTCGTTAGTGCAAGATTAAGAGTCTCATGCTCTACCGACTGAGCTAGCCAGGCTTCTTCGTTAGTGCAAGTCCAAGAGTGGAAATCCGTTAATCTGTTGACTTTTGCATGGATGGATTCAACTTTCCACGGTAAAATCAATGACGTCTTTTGTAAAAGGCATGTAAAAAAGATCTGTTTCGCCCAACGTGGGGCTCGAACCCACGACCCTGAGATTAAGAGTCTCATGCTCTACCGACTGAGCTAGCCAGGCTTCTTCGTTAGTGCAAGTCCAAGAGTGGAAATCCGTTAATCTGTTGACTTTTGCATGGATGGATTCAACTTTCCACGGTAAAATCACTGACGTCTTTTGTAAAAGGCTCGAACCCACGAGCCTGAGATTAAGAGTCTCATGCTCTACCGACTGAGCTAGCCAGGCTTCTTCGTTAGTGCAAGTCCAAGAATGGAAATCCGTTAATCTGTTGACTTTTGCATGGATGGATTCAACTTTCCACGGTAAAATCACTGACGTCTTTTGTAAAAGGCATGTAAAAAATATCTGTTTCGCCCAACGTGGGGCTCGAACCCACGACCCTGAGATTAAGAGTCTCATGCTCTACCGACTGAGCTAGCCAGGCTTCTTCGTTAGTGCAAGTCCAAGAGTGGAAATCCGTTAATCTGTTGACTTTTGCATTGATGGATTCAACTATCCACGGTAAAATCACTGCCGTCTTTTGTAAAAGGCATGTAAAAAATATCTGTTTCGCCCAACGTGGGGCTCGAACCCACGACCCTGAGATTAAGAGTCTCATGCTCTACCGACTGAGCTAGCCAGGCTTCTTCGTTAGTGCAAGTCCAAGAGTGGAAATCCGTTAATCTGTTGACTTTTGCATGGATGGATTCAACTTTCCACGGTAAAATCAATGACGTCTTTTGTAAAAGGCATGTAAAAAAGATCTGTTTCGCCCAACGTGGGGCTCGAACCCACGACCCTGAGATTAAGAGTCTCATGCTCTACCGACTGAGCTAGCCAGGCTTCTTCGTTAGTGCAAGTCCAAGAGTGGAAATCCGTTAATCTGTTGACTTTTGCATGGATGGATTCAACTTTCCACGGTAAAATCACTGACGTCTTTTGTAAAAGGCATGTAAAAAATATCTGTTTCGCCCAACGTGGGGCTCGAACCCACGACCCTGAGATTAAGAGTCTCATGCTCTACCGACTGAGCTAGCCAGGCTTCTTCGTTAGTGCAAGTCCAAGAGTGGAAATCCGTTAATCTGTTGACTTTTGCATGGATGGATTCAACTTTCCACGGTAAAATCACTGACGTCTTTTGTAAAAGGCATGTAAAAAATATCTGTTTCGCCCAACGTGGGGCTCGAACCCACGACCCTGAGATTAAGAGTCTCATGCTCTACCGACTGAGCTAGCCAGGCTTCTTTGTTAGTGCAAGTCCAAGAGTGGAAATCCGTTAATCTGTTGACTTTTGCATGGATGGATTCAACTTTCCACGGTAAAATCACTGACGTCTTTTGTAAAAGGCTCGAACCCACGACGTGTGGCTCGAACCCACGACCCTGAGATTAAGAGTCTCATGCTCTACCGACTGAGCTAGACAGGCTTCTTTGTCAGCGCAAGTCCAAGAGTGGAAATCCGTTAATCTGTTGACTTTTGCATTGATGGATTTAACTTTCCACGGTAAAATCAGTGACATCTTTTGTAAAAGTCTCATGCTCTACCGACTGAGCTAGCCTGGCTTCTTCGTTAGTACAAGTCCAAGAGTGGAAATCCGTTAATCTGTTGACTTTTGCATTGATGGATTCAACTTTCCACGGTAAAATCACTGACGTCTTTTGTAAAAGGCATGTTAAAAAGATCTGTTTCCCCAACGTGGGGCTCGAACCCACGACCCTGAGATTAAGAGTCACATGCTCTACCGACTGAGCTAGCCAGGCTTCTTCATTAGTGCAAGTCCATGAGTGGAAAACCGTTAATCAGTTGACTTTTGCATTGATGGATTCAACTTTCCACGGTAAAATCAGTGACATCTTTTGTAAAAGTCTCATGCTCTACCGACTGAGATAGCCAGGCTTCTTCGTTAGGGCAAGTCCAAGAGTGGAAATCCGTTAATCTGTTGACTTTTGCATTGATTCATTCAACTTTCCACGGTAAAATCAGTGATATCTTTTGTAAAAGTCTCATGCTCTACCGACTGAGATAGCCAGGCTTCTTCGTTAGGGCAAGTCCAAGAGTGGAAATCCGTTAATCTGTTGACTTTTGCATTGATTCATTCAACTTTCCACGGTAAAATCAGTGATATCTTTTGTAAAAGTCTCATGCTCTACCGACTGAGCTAGCCAGGCTTCTTTGTTAGTGCAAGTCCAAGAGTGGAAATCCGTTAATCTGTTGACTTTTGCATTGATGGATTTAACTTTCCACGGTAAAATCAGTGACATCTTTTGTAAAAGTCTCATGCTCTACCGACTGAGCTAGCCAGGCTTCTTCGTTAGTGCAAGTCCAAGAGTGGAAATCCGTTAATCTGTTGACTTTTGCATTGATGGATTCAACTTTCCACGGTAAAATCACTGACGTCTTTTGTAAAAGGCATGTAAAAAAGTTCTGTTTCTCCCAACGTGGGGCTCGAACAATCGACCGAGATAGCCAGGCTACTCTAGATTGTATTGAATTTTCTACTAAAGGTTGCTAGGCTTTCGAATTTTAATATTTTTTACCCCTTTGGTCTATATCAGTTTTACACTTTGGAATGTATATGTTTTGTTTAATGAACGCTATGATAAAAATAAAACAGGAATTATATATATTTTAAATATAATGACGTTTGAGAGAATAGTGGTTTACTAAAATCTTTTTCCAACAAACAGCTTTTTCCAGAGCATCTCTAACACGTGGAAACATCATTAACGCCTCTGTTATAGAAGGCATCTGCAACACATTGACGAACAGCAATAAAGAAAGATTATAACACATTTTACGGTTAGAGAGGTATGCTGGCTTTAGGAACAGGACCAGTCCACTTTGTGTCAAGCCCACATTGACAACAATATTGAACATATGAAGAAAATTGTTAGTATATGAGCATGGAGAAAAGGGAATTAGTGTCTTAAATTTCTTGAAACCTGAATGCATTATTTGTGGCAGAGAGACAATGAGGTAAAATATTCATTGTTTGTAATTATATTACAGGATTTCTCATTTATAAAAAGACCTCTCTAGAATTCCTCCATCTGATGTGTCTTTTTACACTTTGTCTTGTTTGTTCAACTTGAGAAGATGCCAAAGAGTTGAAAAGTGAGCAAAAGGCTACGTTAAAGATACAAAAAAGATGTATCTGTTCACGCAACATAATAAACATTTTAATTTATAAACCTGCTAACTATAATTGATCATTTTTAAAAACAAGTCGTGATTTAAATCAGTACAATATTTTTAGTTGATTCTACCTACATTGCCCCTAAAACTATTTTTTTTTACAAAAGCACTGTGTCATTTAATGTAAAGAAAAATAAATAATCTGTGTACATTTTTTTTTTACTCAACTTCAAAACTACAAACTTTCAAACTACATACTAAGTGCAATACAGTTACTTTTGTAGCAAATTAAGTCTTTCTACACATGCCCTCCTTCTTTTGTTAGGTTAAAGCACACAAAACTGGCTGAAACCATGCCACTATGCCTCAGCCACATGGAATCTACAGTGTACACATCTGATTCTGCTTCGAATATCTGAACTAAGGAAACTCTATCGGAATTCCAAAGTTTCTTCCAATTGCTTCCTAAGCTAAACATCCTCCATCCAATCAGGTTACTGAGAGGGCTTATGTGAGAGGAGTTGATTCTTAATCAGAATAAGTAAGATAAACAGTGGTGACTCACATGCCTAGTTTCTAATACCTTAAAGTAACTACTATAAAAACAATTGCGTTCTGTTATCCTGTGGATATAATTTAAGTATTTCTGCTAGATTCATTTAATCTTATGTAGCTGTTTGCACAACAGGATCACACTTAATTTTTGTCCCTAAAGATTGGAAAAAAAGGAACCCCAGGAAATTAGGTTTGATATGAGTGTATTTAAGGAGCATGACTTAAATAAACAACACCTTTTGTAAAAAAAATAAAATAAACAAAGATGCAAACATGAAAATCTCCATGTGGATCATTACTCCACATAGGTTTCATTAAAACTGATTTAATAATAATGGTCTCCTGTATGGGGATGGGACACTTCATCGCAGCTGATTCCGCACAGCCGCTTCCGCGCAGCCGCTTCACCACCGACTCTGCACCGCAAGACAGCTCGTCGCTGGAGATTTCATCACGGGACATTTCATCGCGGGACATTTCATCGCTAAAGGTAAGTATTTGAGCTATTTTAGTTTATTTTAGTAAGGGTGGTTAGAATTAGGGTTTAGGGGGATAATTGTAGTATTAGGGTTCAGGGTTCATTTTAGTATTAGGGTTTAGGGGGTTAATTTTAGTATTAGGGTTCGGGGGTTAGTATTATGGTCTAGGGGGTTAGTATTATGGGTTGGGGGTTAGTATTAGGGTTTAGGGGTTAAAATTAGGGTTTAGGGGGTTAATTTTAGTATTAGGGTTCGGGGTTAACTTTAGTATTAGGGTTTAGGGGGTTAATTTTAGTATTAGGGTTCGGGGGTTAGTATTAGGGTTTAGGGGGTTAGTATTAGGGGTCGGGGGTTAGTATTAGGGTTTAGGGGCTTATAATTAGGGTTTAGGGGGTTAATTTTAGTATTAGGGGTCGATGGTTAGTATTAGGGTGTTAGTATTAGGGTTCGGGTGTTAGTATTAGGGTTAGTATTAGGGTTTAGGGGGTTAATTTTAGTATTGGGGTTAATTTTAGTATTGGGGTTTGGGAATCATTTATTAGGGGGGTGTTATTTTCTTTTTACTTTTACATTTGTAAGAGCTGACAGTTCAGCACTGAACTGTCAGCTCTTACATAGCTGCGGCCACGATGAAACGGCCGCGTAATTCTTCATTGCTGATAGTTCAGCGTTCTAACTGCAGCGCTGAACTGTCAGCGATGAAGATGCGGCGCCGAAGTGTCCTCGACCCTCCTGTATGTATCTCAAGTCCTACAAGTACTCCCTCCGGTTTCATGTAAGATTGCCACCTTTTCACAAAACAAAAATAAACCAAATCCTCCTTTCATATCAGAAAGTAAACAGACTCTAAGCAAATGTATTTATTCTGCACATATTAAAAAAAAAAAAAATGGAGTTACAGGTTAGGACTTACAAACTCCATATAACTTCAACAATCACTGTACACTGGCTGGCCTTCCTCATTAAGGGGTCACCACAGGTTAAGGGAATAGAGGAGAATAAAACCATTTACAAAATAGCCCTGTATGCCAACTCCCTTGTCCTCTCCCTGATATCACCAGAGACCTCGATACCCAAAGTCATTATTTTGATCAATACATTCGGTAGCTACTCAAACTACAAATACATTTTTTAAAGACGCAAAATCTATCATTCCATCTCTCCACACTGCAGCTCAGGGAACTACATAAGATAGGTCATATAAAATGTTCTAATACCGTACTGAATTATTTGGGCATTAAAATTACACAAGATTTAAGACAAACTATTGCATTCAACTTTGAATGTCTAATACAGGAGATTAGGGATCTTTTTACGAGGTAGAAAGGACTTGAGCTATAATGGTTGGGTCGTATCAATATCCGGGGTTTCTTGGACATTATTTAAACTCGGTGCAGTACGTCATGGTGCAGTACGTCAAATAACAGTGGAACAAAGCAAATTAAATAGTGCCAAATGACCACTCACATTAGCCTGAGCAACAACCTGCTCCTAAATGATGGCTCCAGGAATATGTCCACACATGAGGAAAGAAGGCAGTGGTATCAATAAACACTGTTTAATACAAAGCTAAAAAAATACATAAAAGTCTTACAGTTAAAATCGGAAGAATCTTCACAATCAGTAAAATCGATATAGCTCTTGAAAATAATGTCCAGTGCTTTAAATCCTGTGTCTCCTGCTGCACAACGCGTTTCACCTCTTAACGAGGCTTTTTCAAGTGGCACCATTTTGGCACTATTTAATTTGCTTTGTTCCACTGTTATTTGACATACTGCACCATATTGCTTTTTATGTTGTTTTGTTTTTATTCCCTTTGCACAACACTGTAAGATTTACACTTACCGAAAAGGGTAAATATATAGTGAGTATTAGTGTTGGTTGTAGCGCACCGGTCACGTTTTCTTTTTGTACTCATTGTTAAATGAGCTGCAAGCAAAATGCAACTTATCAAATCCCGAGTCAGTAGGTAAGTATAAAAACATTTAAAAACTGCAAACTCTTCTCTTCTGGTACTCTTATACAAAATAGCTTGGTATTTGGTTCCATCAAAGTTAAGTCAAATTTATCCCAATGGTTCTAGCTTGGGCTGGTGCTGTGGACATGCAGAAGGGAGAAGGGGATCATCTTCCCCTTTGGTGGGGATGTAACTCTCTTAAACAAAATTTCTCAAGTTTTCAGGGCTATATTTTACAGTAACTACCTTTTGTCCCCACAGGCTTTCTTGCTCCACGTGAACTTGATGCTCCCTAAAAAAGCTAGCTAATCTCTTGCCATTCATATTTTGCTGGCTTATAAGCTTTTAGTGGCAGGACTTTGGAAGACAAGGGAAATCCCTTCCTGGGACTAGTTTAGAAATTTCCAATTGCAGGCTGAAAGCCTAACTTATGTCACAGGTAGAATTTTCCTAAGATTTAGGGAAGTATGGTCTCTCTGGATGCGCGTCTCAGTACAGGAAGATGATGGGGCTCTGACACTGAGCCCCAGCCAACGGGATGACGTCCACCTTGTCCGCGATGGCGGCAGATCAGGAGGACTGGTAAGGTAAGTGACACGTACAGGTGCAAACAGATCCCTCTTGATTGGGGTAAACTCTGGATGTATCTTCGGTTTGTAGAAACTTTAGGCCCTGGTTTCGGCCTACTGCGCTACAGCTATCGCGGAGGAACACTGGATGGGGACATGGAAGCACTGGGATTGCAGGTAAGGGTAAGAGGGGCATTTCAGGTCCCCCTTCCACCTCCGGGTGTGTCTAGGTACTGGATGTTCAGGATGTGCATGGTGAAATGCACGAAGACAGGCGGGAGCATGAACGGTGGCAGCTGGTTCCCAGGACCATTCTTCAGGTCCATATCCTTCCCAATTCTTCTAATACATGAATCTAGGATCTCTTGTACTTCAAATTCCTCCTCATTTTCCACTATTATGGGGAGTGGAGGAGTAGGTTTCGGGTATCCATTTCTTGAGAAGTGAGACGTGGAATGTAGGATGGATATGCCAAGTGGTAGGTAATTATAGAGTAACTGCTACAGGACTATTGATCTTTGTGATGGGGAAATTACCCAATAATTTTGGACCTAGTTTAGTGGTAGGACAGGACATCTTAATGTGAGAGGATGATACCCAGACCTTATCTCCAATGTTATACAGTGGTGAAGTTGTACGTCGCCGATCTGCTATATCCTTTTAGGTTTGTTGGGCTTTCTTGAGAGTCTCTTGTAGGAGAGTGAATCCTTGATTAAGGAGTCAGATTCGATCTGTGACTTGTGGAACTGTGGTTATAGCAGGTAGTTGAGGAATAGAGGAAGGAGGATAGCCATAGTTGGCCTTGAAGGGTGACATACCTATAGAACTGTGAAGGCTGTTGGTATATTATTTATTTATTTAGAAAGTGTTTTACCAGGAAGAATACATTGAGATTTCTCTCGTTTTCAAGTATGTCCTGGGGACCCAGTCCAGAATGGAATTTCACAGTTACACATTTAACAGTAGATTAAAAATAAATGCATACATACATATATTAAACAAGTTAAACAAGGAGAACATACAGGGTAAATCATTATTTATACAAAAAAGGAACAACATGTACAGTATACGAAGGAGTTTGTAAACTAATAACAGGTACAATCTGTTTTGAGGATTTAGGAGACACTTATTTTCATGGAGACTAGATGATGATTTGGCAGAAACAGGAAGGCTATTCCACATATGAGGAGCTCTGAAAGAGAACGCACCTCGGAACGCTTCCTTTTTGAAGTGAGGGATCCCTAGTGAAGGGTTGGTGCAGGATCTGAGATTGTAGGAAGTGCAGGGAGTAAGAGCGAGCATGCTGCTCAGGTAGGAGGGGAGCGTGCCAGAGAAGTGGTTATGCACTAAGCAAGCTAGGTTGAGAGTGCGCCTGGAGGCAAGCATCAGCCAGTTTAACTCTTTTAACATTTTACAGTGGTGCGTGTTAAAATCGCACTGTAGTGCAAAATGACACAATGTATTGTACATAGTGTCGAGTTTACCGAGATGGGTGTGAGGGGCAGAATCATACACGACATCTCCATAATCTAAGGCCAGCATTAACATTTGGTGCACAATACGTTTCCTTACCGTGAAATCTAGGTTAGATTTTTTTCAATACAGAAAGCCAATCCAGGTCACACACCAAGGGTAGATCATTTATAAATAGTGAGAATAGCAGCAGCATAAGAACGGATCTTTGAGGCACTCCACACTTGATTGGCAACAGGAGGGAGGCAGTATCAGCAATGGACACATATTGAGATCTATCAGACCAGTATGAACGACACAGCAGAGCGACCTCTCATTTATACCGGAAAAACTTAATTTGTTTAGCAGAAGGTCATGATCAACCCTATCAAAGGCCTTTGCAAAGTCTAGGAAAACTGCACCTGTGAGTTCACCACTCTCCAAAACACTCTGAATGTCATTGTTCACCATTTTTCCAGGATTTTAGAAATTATGGGTAGAAGTGACATAGGACTGTAGTTTGACACTAAGTTTACATCACCATTTTTGTGAATGGTGATAACTCTGGCTTTTTTCCAGGCTTTGGGGACATAACCGGAGGACAGGGATGCATTGATTAAGCAGGCAATGGGTCACGCACTCAGCCTCAATAGCATTGACGGAAGTAAGTCCGCCCACACAGTAATTTCATTTTTTGATTGAGGAGATGCGCTGCTATTTCACTATCTGATATAGTAGCAAATTCAAATTCAGCAATGTGTTTGGCCAGGTGGTGACTCGTCTGCCATAGAAAAAGTGCCATGATCTTTATTGTGGTAATTTGCTTTGGCGCATCCTACAAAGTAGTTATTGAATTCATTTGCTATTGCCATTTGAGATTTTATTATGTGTTTTAATTGTGGTAGGTTCTGAGCTGCACAGAGGGTCATACATGTTTTTTATGATGCTCCAAAATTTGGTCGGATTGGCTAGATTTCTATTCAGCCGTTCAGAGAAATAAGTTGCCTTTGCAAGTTTGGTTTGAGTCTTGCATTTATTGCAGACGTGCCAATAAGCGTTGTGATCTTGGTCAGAGCCAGTTTGCTTAAATTTTGACCATAAAGCATCCCTGAAATGGAATAAGTCCAGGAGGTCAGCTGAGACCCAGGGAAGATGGGCACCCCTTACTCTCACTCTACGCAGCGGGGCATGTTTATCCCAGACCTGCATGAACTCAGATTGAAAATATTCAATTGCAGAGTCCAGATCGGGTATCAAGCTTAGCCTGCTCCAAAGACAGTTGCTCAAGACACTGAGAAAAGACTGGAGATTAAACTACTTAAAACATCTTCGATTTGATGGGTCTTACTTTCCGTACACAATACACTAAGCAATGATCACTGAACACATTGGGTAGAATTCCAGACTGCTGGATTCTTTGGGGACAAGATGAAAGGATCCAATCCAGCAGCATATGGTTAGAGCTGTTGGGATTCATCCGAGTAGGAGAATAAATAAGTGTGTTAGGTTCATGGATTTGAACAGTGAGCATGTTTTAACATTTTTGTGGTCAAACCAGTCTACATTGAGATCTCCAAGAACTAGCAGCTCACTTTTCTTATTTTGGGCACTAATATCACCCAAAAAAAGGGGTAGATTGTGGCGCTTAATCCTATACAAAGCAGCACCAGCCTGTGTGTTTCTCTGTGTACACACGTGGTGAGATAGACAGACAAAATGACCCAAAAAATAGGAGTGGTAGATGCGCTAAGTGAACGCTAAGTGCAAATAAAAGTAAGTATAATATTTGCCTGAGGAATGCCTATTAACAGGCGAAACGCGTAGCGTGACCACCACTGTTGCTTTTATACGGACTTTTTATCCTGCTTTTAACTCATTGTATGCTGTTTACTACTTGCTGTTTCTGCACATCCAGATTGTAAGAGCTGAGAGGATTTTTGCTATGGAGAATCCTTATGCTGTTCCACCTGCTTCTGAGATGTAAGATACTACTATATTACATTACATTTTGTAAGTCTTTTACACTCATTATATGCCTTTGGTCTTTTCCTCTATATATATGTGAGCGTTTGACTGAAATAAAGGAAGACTACACAAGTTTATAGAAGAGCTTTGATCATCTGCTGGTTTTGTGAGTGGAATCATCTACCTCCAAATACCACACTAATGTATGACAGAATTATGCTATGATCAATGTGCTTTTTTCTGTTTTTTTTTCTAATATTACCCAGTAGTTTCTTGATGTCAGTAAGAGACTGAGCAGGGGAATTTGGTGGGCGATAGATCCCTACAAGTACTAATGGTTTTGAGAATGGGTATAATATTCTTCCGACTATAACTTCAAAAGTAGAAGGGGTACTTGATAAAGAAAGGTCTATGAAATTAAGTGTCTCATGTATGTATAGAACAATACCTCCTCCTCTCTTATTTCTGTCTTTTCTGGAGCAGATATAACCCTGTATTTGTATTGCAGAGTCTGGGGTGCTAGGGCTTAACCAGGATTCAGTGATGACAAGAGTTTTAGGTTTGCACTCCTGACTAGAGTTGAGCGGACACCTGGATGTTCGGGTTCGAGAGGTTCGACCGAACTTCGGAAAAAAGTCCGGGTCCATGCTCGAACTTGACCCCGAACTTGACCCCGAACCCGAACCCCATGGAATTCAACGTGCACACGGACTTTTGGTCACTAAAATGCCTCAAAAAAAGTAATGAAAAGGGCTAGAGGGCTGCAAAAGGAATTAAAATGTGGGTAAGAGTAGGACAAGTGCCCTGCAAACAAATATGGATAGGGAAATAACTTCAAAAAACATAAAAAACATACAAATTAAAAATACTGTTTAGCACACAAAAATATTAGAATTTTTCAAAGTGCGCTGTGAGCACAGTATTTGACGGTTCTATTTGACTCTCAGATATGAAGTGCACCGCAAGACGAAAATGTACTATTTACCACCCAAAACTATTAGAATTTTTCAAAGTGCGCTGTAAGCACAGTATTTGATGGTTCTATTTGACTCTCAGATATGAAGTGCACCGCAAGACGCAAATGTACTATTTACCACCCAAAACTAATAGAATTTTTCAAAGTGCGCTGTAAGCACAGTATTTGACAGTTCTATTTGACTCTCAGATGTAATACATGTAATGCTATTGCTATTCTATAAACCAAAATAGAGTCCCCATTCATAAGAATATGTCAATTGACCTATTCTTATGAATGGGGACTCTATTTCGGCTATTCAGTGATGACAAGAGTTTTAGGTTTGCACTCCTGACTAGAGTTGAGCGGACACCTGGATGTTCGGGTTCGAGAGGTTATTCTATAAACCGAAATAGAGTCCCCATTCATACGAATAGGTCAATTGACCTCTATTTCGGTTTATAGAATAGCAATAGCATTACATGTATTCCATAAACCGAAAGTCTATAAACCGAACGACATTCGGTTTATAGACTTTCAGTTTATATAATACATGTAATGCTATTGGCTATTCTATAAACCGAAAGTCTATAAACCGAATGACTTTCGGTTTAAAGACTTTTGGTTTATAGCCGAACCTCGAACTCCAACACGGACATACAGTGAAATGTCCGGGTTCGGGTTCGTGGCACGGACACCGTAATGTTCGGTACAAACCCGAACAGTGCAGTTTGGGTTCGCTCAACACTACTCCTGACACCATGCTCTTAGTTCATCAGTTTTGGGTAGAAGGCTGCGTATATTCAAATGGACACAGGAGAGGCCATTATTGAAAGAGAAGTTGACATTTGTACTAGGACAGGGGTCAGGGTTGGGTTCAATGTCATTTGCCAGGGCAAGAACAAGAATGAACAAAAAGTTGCAGAGCTGCTTCACCTGAGCTTTCACTGACAACCTATGTTGAATAGATGGAGAAGGTGGAGTGTTTTTTAATACTCTCCACCAGCACTCACGAGGAAGTGCACATTTACAAAGCAGTCGATGGTGGATCACTACATTATTTTGCAGGGCAGGGGTTTGTGTATTGTGATAGGTGGGAAAATGGCTTAGTAATGCCAGGCATAAAGAAAACACAATAATACATCTTGTTTGGCTGTTCATACTGTCAGTAAGGCAGGTTAGACAAGAGAAAAAGCAAGGTTAAACTAGTATCTCCTCTAGGATGCAAAATTTAAAGCTGCAGTTGAGTTTATTTTAATTTATGTGTAACATGTTTGAATTGTAACATATGCATATTCTGCAGTTGGAAGTAGAGAAACCCAGTCATCCTGTAGGTGAGTAACGTAACGACGAAGATACTGTTCTAGGGTTTGATTAGTTCTTCCTGTTTGGCCATCCGTTTAAGGACCACGAGAAAAGGCCAACCAGAAATGCAAGGTAAATTGTACTGCACGGTCAGATAGAATGGTTTGTGGTATGCCATGGAGATGGAAGATTTCCTTAATAAACAAGTCATCAGTTTCAGCTGCAGTAGGGAGTCCGGTTGTGGGAATGAAGTGAGACATTTTGGTTAGATGATCCACGAATACCATAATGGTGGTATGTCGTTGGGATGGTGGAAGTTCAACAATGAAGTCAACTGTTACATCAGCCCAGGGACGTGTGGGGATAGGTAAAGGTTGTAACAATCCAGCTGGTCTGGTATTAGTCCCTTTGGATCGTCCACAGATATCACAGGAACGTACATACTATTCAATGTCCTTTTTTAGGTTAGGCCACCAGAATGACCAATGTGCAAGCTCTAAAGTTTTCTTGACCCCTCCATGGCCTGCCAACAGATGATCATGTACTGTTTCCAATACTTTGACTCGCACATGAGGAGGGACAAAAATCAGAGTATCCTTGTAGAGTAATCCAACTTTTTTGGTAAAAAAAAAGGGTATTTGGATGGGTAAGAGTCATTCTTGAATTTTTGCTTAAGAGTTTTTAGCAAAGATGAATAAGTAATCAGGAAATTACCAGGTTGTAGGATGGTGTCTTGTTCTGTAGATGGTCCATGTAAATGGGATAGGGCATCGGCTTTTCCGTTCCGTGAACCTGGTCTGTAAGTGATGTGTAATAAAAATTGGGAGAAGAATAGAGCCCATCTAGCCTTTTGTGGACAGAGTTGATGAGCACCTTTTAAATAATAAAAGTTGCGATGGTCTGTGAATACAGTGACCGGATGTTTTGCCCCTTCAATAAGGTGACGCCACTCTTCTAATGCCATTTTTATGGCCAATAGTTCTCTATCACCCACACTGTAATTAATCTCTGCTGGAGAAAGACATTTTGAGAAGAAGCACACATGGTGAAGTGTACCATCATCTCTTTTTCGTTGAGACAAGATGGCCCCCATGCCTCCACTTCAACAAAGAAAGGTTTCAAACGATATTGGAGAATAAGAATAGGAGCTGTGGAGAACTTCTGCTTTAAATCATCAAAAAAAAAAAACAGAACATTTTTTTGTGTGAGTTAGGTGATTGGGGAAATGAGTTTTGAGAATCCATTAATAAACTTCCTGTAAAAATTGGAGAAGCCTATGAAACTCTGTGTGGTCTTAACTGAAGTGAGGATGGGCCATTCCAATATGGTGGATAGCTTTTTTGGATCCATCTTGATGCTTCCGGGGGTTAACACATACCCAAGGAACTCTGACAGATGTAGTTTCAAATACACTTTTCTAATTTGGCATATAGTCCATGTTGTTGGAGATGATAGAGAAAATGGGTGCCGATGAGTGGCCAGAGAGGGTGAATAAACCAAAATATCATCAAGATATACAATGACAAAAAGATCCAGCATATAGCAGGGGCATTGCAAAGTCCGAACGGCATGACTTGATACTCATAATGACCACATCGGAATCGGAAGGTTTTTTCCACTCATGATCCTCCTTAACCCGCTCCAAACTATAAGCGACTCATAAATCCAGCTTAGTGTATATTTTAGCTTCTCTGAGAAGATCCATTAATTCTGGAATCAAAAGTAGAGGGTACTTATTCTTTATTGTGACTTTATTAATTTGTCTGTAATCCACATATGGACAGAGACCACTGTCGTTTTTCCCAACAAAAAATATTCCAGCCGAGGCAGGTGAAGTGGAAGGCCTGATGAAGCCATTTTTTAAGTTCTCCTCTATGTAGGTTTTTAGGGTCTTTAGTTCGGGTTCTGAGAAGGGATATATGCGGCCAAACGGTATTGGTGCCCCACGAAGCAGGTCTATTGGGCAATCGTACGGACGATGTGGTGGTAATGCCCCAGCCAACAACCAGATTGCACACCTAGGACATTCCAAAACAAGCACCCATATTGCACACCAAGGACATGCCCCAGCACCTGCATTGAACATGCAGGATTTACTACAGCTAGCACCCAGATTGCATCCACAGGACATGACACAACACCCACATTGCCCATGTAGGACATGCCCCAGCACCCACATTGCACACTCAGGACTTACCTCATCCAGCACCCCACAGATTGCACACCTAGGACTTACCAAAGGCAGCTCCCAGATTGTACACCCAGGACTTATCCCAGCCAGACCCAACATTGCTTCCACAGGACATGTCCCAGCACCCACATTGCATACTCTAGACTTATCCCAGCCAGTACCCAAAGGACTTCTCCAGCACTTATTGGTGTCTACTGGTAGGCAGATGGTTCTCTGTGCACTGCCCAGGAGCATCTACTCCCAGGTTGCCTATTGCACTCCTTATGCATTTATAAAGTCTGAGCGCTAGCAAAACATGTGACCCTGACACTCTGACCTCAGAAAACAAGCAGGGAGCATGAGATGCAGCCTGGGAGGATGTTTGTGCACCTGGGATGAACACAGACATCCAGCTGCCTGCTTGACCGCAGAGAAGCTAGTGAGGGGAGATATTTTGATCACTGAAGACTGCAGGTCCCCCCTACACTTGTAAGGGTTATACCCCCTTGATGCAGGCCCCTGGGCAGTTGAATATTCCAATTACTGCACAGGACATGAGTTTTAATGACAGCTTTCTGTGTTTACATATCTTCCTACAGATGTAAGAAGGCGATATTAGATAAAGAGTTTACAAAAAAATCAAATTTATGAGCACTGAAGCCAGATATTCAGAGGAAGCTGACACATTTCCCAGCTAGTTTATAGTGAGTAGTGGAGTTATGTGGAGTTTGTAAATCCTAATCTGTAACTCCACATCAGCTCGTTTTTTTTAAACATGTGCAGAATAGATACATTTGCTGAGAGTGTCTGTTTACTTTTTGATGTGAAAGGAAAATTTGGTTTATTTTTGTGAAGAGGTGGCAATCTTGCATGAAGCTGGAGGAAGTACTTATAGGACTTGAGATACGTACAGGAGAGCATTATTCAAAAATACACCACTTGCACATTAAATGTAGGATAATTTTAGAATCTGGTAGAGAACAAAATAATGCTCAATATATACTCAACACAGCAATGACATTATATGTACTTACTTACTGATCCAGTAACATAAGGATATGCAGGAACCTCTGAATACCAGTTTAAAGTAGAGGAAATTAAATCAGCACCCACTGAGTAGCGATTGTAAACTGTAACTGGTATCATTGAGGATAGCTTTATGCCCATCCCCAGGTGTTGGCATCATCTTTGTCCATATCTTTGGACATTTACTGGATTTTGTGACAAATACTTTAATAATGTTCTATGGATGTTCATAGACTGTGGCTGTCCCTCTTTATCCCATGCATACTTATTATAGCTTTCAATATATAAACTTAATTCTGCACTGTTTTTGTAGGTGTGATTACTATAACACAGTTGTTGAACTGTTGCCAGTAGTTCACGCATGAATTGGATGTACTGCACTTTGTATGCACATGTGTCACAAAAAAGAAGTCTGACAAAGCCCAGTTCTGTTAATACAATGCATTATGCAATGTGTAGCCTTCAAGCCTTTCAGGTATGAAGAGGTTAATATTATCTGTCTATTTGGCCCTTAGGCAAAGGCAGGTTTTCGTTGTGAAGGATGCTTATAACAGTGGGAGCTGACACCACCTGCATGACTGACCCTCAAAAAGTATTGATTTATTGAGACATGTGGCAAACGCGGAGAGCACAACAATCACTTCAGTCTCGGCTACAGCAATCCTGTCTTTATTTTCTTTTTTAGCGTGTGTGACAGCTTATCCTGCGGATTCACCAACTTCCTGCATGGTCTGCTTCACTCTGCTGGCTGTCATTTCCCTGCTCTGCTTCATTGCTACTTATTTGTATGTAGAATGCTGCTGACTGTAATCTGAAGGACGGCCATTTAAAGGTGCATTGTCATCATACAGGAAAAATGGCAGCCTTTGTAGGCTCATGGATCTATGGCTGAGGGTAAGGCCATGTGACTCGACAATAGCTGCAGCTCCTAGTTCATAAAAATATGGAAACAGGGATACTGATGGAATGAAAGAAGTAGTTGATTCAGTCTAAAAATTCTCCTATGATTAGTGCATATCCTGCACAAAACACATTCTGTGTTCATTTAATTTATGCACATAGCACAGATATATTAGCACCCACACAAACACTACATGTTTTCTTAAGGCTACAGATTTCCCTAATAAAGTAAAAGACTTATATCTTTGTTACAAATGTTAGAGATTTACGGGTCTGCTCAATAAGAATTGCAGGGAACTGAGACTAGAATATCAAACTTTTAGCCATGTTGGAAAAATTCTCCAGTGCAGCTAACTAGGAGAAATTTTTCAATTCAGCTACTTAAGTCTGAATTTCCCATCTCAATTCCCTGCAACTCTCTCTTTCTTTAGTAGACTTGAGTTCAACTTTTGCTTCTTTTTACCCCCCCCCCCCCCATTTATTTCATTTAGTCACAGCTATGGTAACCTTCATCAGGTGGAATCCACCCTGCAGACTTGTGGAACCATATGCGATTGGTGGTTGAAGACATAAGCAGGAGAGTAGAGCTCATATTATCTCATTGGTCGAACCATCTGCTGAATCTGGCTTAGAGGGCTGCTAAGTTTCCGTTATGTAGGTTGGAAGAAGTTAACAAAGATATGGCCAAACCTTTACCCTCTATTTTTAGTGACTGTGTTAATTATTTATGGAAGGAAACATGGTTGTGGTCATAGGCCTAATCAGTCATAAAGGTAATATCTATGGGCAGATACACTAGTTTATCATTCATTTTTCTGACAAAATCCTTCAGTGGTGTCCAAAGGGTTTTGTGAAATGGGTGACATGGATTATAAATGTATGTCTTTATGGAACGAATACAATTTTTTATTATTAACAGCAACTTTGAAGAAAAGTCAGTTAGCTTAGGAGAATATGTTTCTCTATGTTGCAGCAACACAACAGCAGTTGAAAATCCATTGAAATCAACTTTATTTAAACATATCAGCATCTATACATCTAGGGTTGCCACCTTTTCTTCATAAAAATACTGGCCATGCAACTGCCTCCATAGATGTAATATTGGCTTCAAGCCAATTTTTTACCGGCCTGCTGGTAAAATACCGGTCTGGTGGCAACCCTATATAAAGCTAATGAAATATGTGTAGTTAAGATATTTGGGTCACACCTTGATGTCAGAAGGGTAGCTATAGGTTCACTGGCTGAATGTTGATACCAAGATTTACCTAATGCTCCACAAAACTCTAATATGATTTAAAAAAATCCTGCTTTTGATGTTTTTTTATAATTGCAACCCACATGCCAGTAAAATATGCTCTGTGTGTCACATAGCTACTATGTTTATTTACATGGTTAGGGTTGAAATAAAAAACAAAGTGATTTCATACAATGTGGTGCTATAAGGTTTTTAATATTATTAGTTTCCCAGACTCATAAAATATTTAACCAATAAAATCAGAATTCCTTCTGCTAATTTGTATGTGTTTGTATACTGTAAACTAACCTTAATTTGGTCGCATTTGGTAAATTGTCACCTTACAGCAGATTGTGGTACCTTTAGGTAAAAGTGTTTTTATATTTAGATAAAGAATTGTGTTTTTATAGCACAATTTAGTTTCAATGTCCTTTGTGAATTAAAAGAACTCTTCACCCAAACATTGCTACTGTCAAGAATACATTATCTATACATTCTGTTAGCAGAATTGCAAGAAAAGACATCAATTAAGAGAAAAGTCTGCTTTGAATGTGCCTGCGGTACATACAGTTAGTGACATCACCTTGCCTTGATATGCAAATTATAGATTTCTCATTAAAACTAGTCACAAGGTGATGTTATAACATAAGAGACACCCCAGATGCATTTAAAATATGATGTACAGTTCATTTCTATATTCTGTGCATTCACAGTCTAAACAATGTTTAGGTGATGGAATCCTTTTATATATCCTGCCTTATATCTGCTTGCCAAAAATAACGTATCAGTAAATTGTATGTACATAGCAAAGTTTGTAAATGATTACAGCACAGATGCAAGCTGTATATGCATCAAGGTTCACATACCCAGTGGTCCTCTATTATTATTTATTTGTATGGCATCCAATAAATTCCACAGTGAAAGATTCAGTTAGTAAAGAGTAATATAAAACCTAATTTCAAAGAAACATGCAAACTGATACAGCAGATTGGCATGTAAAAATGCCAATCCTTAAGTTTAAAAAATATTTTTAGTTGTACATTAGAGAGTCGTATATCTATGATGCACCTATTTAGTCCCTTGTATTCCTCATACTTTTGTGTATATAGTTGGCTGCAGGATACTACATCATAATTAGAAGTTAGACTCACTAGTCTAGGTAGGACACTGATTGATATGATTCTAGGCTTGAGATTCCTTTTGTGACATGTATTCTCTGGCATACCAGCCTAGCAAGAAAGCATGGTGTATTATGGAGCCTGCCACCTGTATTTCAATCTTAGTGTGATAAATTTATGTACATGTCCTTATTTTCAAGTACTCACCTGATTACCCTTAGTCATCCAAACAAGTCTCATATCCACTATCAAACGTTGCAGCAACTTATACCTCCATTCTTGACATCACGGTGCAAGCCAAAAAAACGATATTAACCTTAGATCTTCCTTCTAGATTATTATTAATCAGTCCTAAACTGTATTGGAGAGGTTGAGATGCTCATTTGGCAATGTATACAATAGGCAGTCTAATCAGGTCACCCTAACTGAGCCATAGAGGCTGCAAATACAGGCTCTGGGGCCCAAATTACAGGAATGCATTTGGTAAAACAGAGAAAGGGTTGTGGGAGCAGAATTAAGTAAAGTGACAAGCCATCTTTGGCCCTCAGACTATACTCTGGGGTCCGCTATTTTAAATCTCAAAAGGTGTCTCTTGAGCCATAGTATCTAATTGCTTTCAAGCTATAAAACAGCAGGCCCAATGCACATATGTTCTTCTTTTTAATCGTCCATATGGATGTACTGTTGGGTTTCCTCTGAGGTCTTTTCTTTCCTTTCTCCCTAATGCAAGATATACTTCTTAGAGGGAAACAAGGATGTCAGGAGACAGCAGGGACCAACTATTCTTGGAAATGCTTAAATCTTCTGGGTAACCGCCATTAAAAATCCTGGGTCAAAACAGGAAGTGAAGGAACCACAACTGGATTAAAATATGTCACTCTGATATACTGCCAGAACTGTACATATCATTTAAAACATCCACACTCTCAAGCCCACCGGCTGAATATTGAAATTCAATTTCTAGGAACATGAGTGGGACCAGATTGCTGAAATGTTAAGTATAGTTGAGGGGTCTGGAATACTTTGTAAAGAAATATATTATTATTGCAAGAGAAGATGAAAGTCATGTGATATAAAACTCTACACAAGGAGTTTCAAATAAATACGAGTGTCTGATATTCCATTTTTGACAGAAAGATACTAATGCTTTTGCAATACCCTTTTTGTGGTAAAGAGTTAATGTGCAGCCTTAGAGGTATAGAGGAAAGAATTTAAGGAACTCCAGATTTAAATAGGTTAATGTACATGGGCAGGAAAGGTGATAGGCCTCTTTGTGATTGGGTGTTTCTGTAGAAAGCTAATGAATTTCACCTGGTGCTAATTTGTAAATTCTGTTCTTACCACAGAGTTTTTTTTTGAGCCCCAGAGAAGTAAGAAATAGCAAAAACAATAAACTTTGGACAAGTTTGATAAACAGTGTGCTTGTAGGGAAATTCTCTCTCTGAAACAGCTGCTCAACGCTGACCATACCATCAACTGGCATGTGTGACAATCAAGGTAATGGAAACTTGCATTTTATGTATACAATCAGGCACATTGGCAATTTCTGTTGTTCTGTGTCCAGTTCACTAGAATATTTTCCACCCAAAAAAAAATCACATTCTCTGTATAAGTTTGCTAATAACTTAGAAATCCGCAATTCAGCTATCCAACACGGCAGACTTCAGCACAAAATCAGCAATTTTAGCAGATTTTTGGCCAAATTTTGTCCACGTTTGGTTTTGGCGAGGGGCGGAGAAGTATGGTCGGGCACCATCTTAATGGATTTCGCTAACTTATGAAACCACCCAAATCGTCCCAAATCAGCGTTAATTGACACATTCCAGACAGATATTAGCTGGCGAACTGAAATGAAAAGTTAACAAAAATATATTTAAAAAAATTATATAGTGTAAAAATTTTAAATTGACCCCTTCGCGACAATGGACGTGCCTGACACGTCCTGTAGTGAAACTAGCAGTTTTTGCTTTCAACGATCACGAAAACCACTCTGACAGTGATGCTCTATTGCCTCGACAGCGATGATGGGCTCCATATTGCAGGAGCAGCATGCTGTGCCCTCCTGTGGGTAGAGCTTCGGAAGTGAAAGAAATAGAGGCATTCAGCAACATTGCAATGAAAAAAAGACTTAATTAGCTCAAATCTAGGGTTAGGGTTAGAAAGAAAATAAAATTAAAATATATTAAGGGTTAGCGTAAGGGTTAGAGTTGTGGTTAAATTTAGGGTTAAATTTAGGGTTTGGGTAAGGGTCAATATAGGGAAAACCCCCCCACTATTTTTGGTTTTTGCTCCAAACCTCACAAAAAACTGCAAAAAACAAACCCCAGAAATGTAAAAACAGCCCTTGTCACCAAGGGAAAGTCAAGGTCAAAATGTCTTGTAACTAAGTGGTTAAACAAAAATAAAAACAAAAGAACATTAAAATAAATTAATAATAATATAAAAAAACATTAAATTATTTTTTACAAACATTCTTATCAATTTTTCATTGGCATGGTAATAGTTTTAATATGCCATAATAAATTATTATTGTAATTTATTATGCTACTATGGCATAAGTGGTACAATTAACACATCATTGAACACATCATGTAATAAAAAATACACTTATCAGATGCGCCACTTAGTAACCCCATTAAAAGTTAGAGAACAGCCACATATACATACATTATCATATATAATTTTATACCTCGTCATAACAGTTCTAACAATGCAGGTGAGGTCATGCCAGCTATAAGCTGGCATCACATTAGGGTTCACTGTCAACAGCTATTAGGTTATATATCCATTACTGCCATCATGCCAAGTGTATCGTGGTACCATTTCATGTCTACAGTGGACAATGGTGCATTGCTATGCAATGTGGCAGATCATTTGACTGGATGGAATTACCGAAATGAAAATATTGGACAAATTCAGTCCCAAACTAATGCATCTATGGACGAAATTCATTTTCATTCAAAACAGCGAAAAAATAAACTAAAATATCATTGACACCTCGCACGTAGCACTTTTCCTCTATTAACACCTGTTGTGATGGAAAAATGGGGATATTTTATGTTGCTTTTGGAGTATTAACTTGTCACTTGGAGTTTGGATATTGTTCCCTCTGTTTGGTGAAGTATGGTTGTGTTTTTGATTATCCTTTGGTGACGCTAGTGGAGAGCTACTGGGGCTGAAGCCCAGAATCTTCCGACCATAACTCCGAATAGAGACTCTGGGGCTAAAATATGTTTTGGCTCAAGTCTCTGAAGCTGCACATAAACGCCCCCCCCCCCCCCCCCCGCCCCACCCCAGCCCTGCTGCTGTGTTTCCTGATCTGACACCAATAGGGAAGGGAGCACGGGGATATTATAATCCTAACCCTACACATTACCATGTGACAGGCAGGAACATGAGGGATGCTGTCTGTGCTGCTCTTGGAAGGCTGCAGTGTGCTGTCAGATGACCAATTCCAAGATTGCAGGGGTTGAAGAAAAGGCAGCTCAGCTTCCCCTCCACTACCATGACCTGCCGTGCCACTTCCCTCCCACCCAGGAACTGGCTGAACAAGGTAGGACCTCCATGTATTTTGGGTCTGCTCTTTTAAAATATATTTTGTATATATATACCGCTGTGCTTCTGTCTTTTTGTGTGTCCCTGTCTTTCTAATATGTCTCTTTTGTGTATATGTGTCCCTGTCTGTCTAATATGTCTCTTTTGTTTATGTGTGTGTCCCTGTCAGTCTAATATGTATCTTTTGTGTATGTGTGTGTCCCTGTCTGTCTAATATTTCTCTTATTTGTGTATGTATTTCCAGGTCTCTCTAATATGTCTGTTTGTGTGTGCGTGTGTGTGTGACTGACTGAATGTGTGTGTGTGTGTGTAAGTGATTGACTGAATGTGTGTGTATTTGTTTGTGTGACTGACTGACTGAATGTGTGTGTGTGTAAGTGACTGACTGACTGAATGTGTGTGTGTAAGTGACTGACTCTATGTGTGTGTGACTGACTGTATGTGTGTTTGTTTGTGTGTATCACTGACTGACTGAATGTGTGTGTGTGTAAGTGACTGACTGACTGAATGTGTGTGTAAGTGACTGACTGACTGAATGTGTGTGTGTAAGTGACTGACTCTATGTGTGTGTGTGTGTGTGTGTGACTGACTGTATGTGTGTTTGTTTGTGTGCATCACTGACTTACTGTATATGTGTGTGTGACTGACTGTATGTGTGTGTATGTGTGCATGTGTGTGTAAGCTAAGCTAAGAAATGACAAACATCTATTTTTAAGTTACCGTATTTGCTCGATTATAAGACAAGGGCAACCAGAGCAACAAGGGGAGGGAGGGGGGACCAGAGCAACAAGGGCAGGGGGGGGGGGGGCAGAGACAGAGACAAGGGGAGGGAAGGGAAGGGGTGAAGAGAGAGACAAAGGGAGGGAGGATGGCACAGGGGGGAGAGAGAGACAAGGGGAGCGAGGGAGGAGTCAAAGGGAGGGGGAGAGAGACAACACTAAGGGGGGGTAGAGAGACAAAGTTGGGGGAAAGGGAAAGAGAGAGGCAGCATTGGCACATAAAAGGAAATAAAATGTTAATATATACAAGTTGAACTTTTTTCCTATAGGGTAATCTTATATTCAGGCTTTTAGTTTTATTCCTAAAGGAATATCCAAAGTTTGGGGGGTCGTCTTATAATCAGGGTCGTCTTATACTCGAGCAAATACGGTATATATCTGATATAAGCTTTTTAAGTAATTCTGATAAATTCTATAATCTGTTAAACAATTTGAAAAATAACACATTGACACAATGTAATATTTAGATCAGTGTATAACCTAATAAATCCAAATAAATATATATAGTATAAAAAAATGTGTGTGTGACTGACTGTATCTGTGTATGTGTGTGTGTGTGTGTGTGACTGACTGAATGTGTGTGTGTGTGTGTGTAAGTGACTGACTGAATGTGTGTGTAAGTGACTGAATGACTGTATGGGTGTGTGTGTGTGTGTGTGTGTAAGTGACTGACTGAATGACAGAATGGGTGTGTGTGTGTGTGTGTGTGTGTGTGACTGACTGTATCTTTGTGTGTATGTGTGGATGTGTGTGTGACTGACTGACTGAATGTGTGTGTGTGGGTGTGTGTAAGTGACTGACTGAATGTGTGTGTATGTGTAAGTGACTGACTGTATGTGTGTGTGTGTGTGTGTGTGATTGTGTGTGTATGTGACTGTATATGTGTGTGACTGACTGTGTGTGTGACTTACTGTATATGTGTGTGTGACTGACTGTATGTGTGCATGTGTGTTTAAACTAAGCTAAGTAATTACAAACCTCTATTTTTAAGTTATATATCTGATATATGCTTTTTAAGTGAGCGCAGACTCCCCTGCTTCCGCCCGGCACGACCGCCGGGGCTTCTATGATGAAGCCGGGTACTTCCGCTTTCGTCACAGAAGTCCCGGCGAGCGTGCCGGGCGGCAGCAGGAGAGGTCTGCGCTCATCGCGCAGACTTCCTCTGCTGCCCCGCCAGCCACCAAGGTAAATCGGGCAGCTGGGGGATGTCTGCACGATACGTGTAGACATCCTCCATGCTGTCCGACACGGCAGACTATTTTGACGGACCAGCTGTCCGTCATAATAGACTGCCGCGTCGGGCAGCATGGAGGATGTCTGCACGTATAGTGCAGACATCCCCCGGCTGCCTCCACTAGCCACCAGGGATCGAGGTAAGGGGAAGGGAGGGAGGGGTGCAGAGAGACAGGGGGAGGGAGGGAGGGGGGCAGAGAGACAGGGGGAGGGAGGGAGGGAGGGGGCAGAGAGAGAGGGGGGACAGAGCAGGAAGGGGGGGAGAGACAGAGGAAGGGGGGACAGAGCAACAAAGGGAGGGAGGGGGGCAGAGAGAAACATGTGGGGGGGAAGAGACAGGCAAGGGGGGAGTGAGACAAAGCTGGGGGCAAGGGAAAGAGAGAGGCAGCATTGGCACATGAAAGGAAATAAACACAAGAAATTCATTTTTTTAATATAATATTTTATTAAAAAAGCAATTTACATGTGAATATATACAAGTTTAACTTTTTTCCTATAGGCTAGTCTTATATTCAGGCTTTTAGTTTTTTTCCTAAAGAAATATACAAAGTTTGGGGGGTCGTCTTATAATCAGGGTCATCTTATAATCGAGCAAATACGGTAATTCTGATAAATTCTATAATCTGTTAAACAATTTGAAAAATAACACATTGACACAATGTAATATTTAGATCAGTGTATAACCTAATAAATCCAAATAAATATATATAGTATGTGACAAAAGTACTCTTGTCCTTTGGTACCTTGTCCTGGGATTTGGGGGTTACACACAGTCTTTCAGGCTTCAGAGACACTTCACACGCTGGATGAGGTAAAAAGACTTGCTTTATTTTATTGCGGTTTAAAGATGCAAAACAAGGTATAACAGGTTGTTTAAACAAAATATAAAATAAAATCCTTGCTCTTCTGAGCACTAACTAAACAAAAATGTTAAGCTAACTGGGTTGGATGGCTTGTCCATTTCCCAACATAATGTTAAATCAAAACCTTACTTCAGTATTTTCAGCTCCCTGCTTCCATTCACCGAAATCAAAACACAGTCTCTCCCTCGTCTGGCAGGGGAGTATTTAACAGCACCTGTAATCAGCAAGCCTGTTCAGGTGAGGTAAATTGGGATTGGAACACTGGGCTTCTCACCTGTAGGTTCCAATCAACAAATGAAATGTGAAGTGGAGCACTGGCCCACCCTACTCTCCAAGTGCTCCACCCCAGGGCCCACACATAAAGTGCTATATTAAAGTGTAACATAACACATTTCCTTGGGGCTAATTACATAAAGTAGGAGCTGTGCAAAATCTGGGGAGATATATAGACTCCTTCCAGCACAATTCCTTGCTGTCGGTCACAAGTATTAAAAAATGTGTGTGTGACTGACTGTATCTGTGTATGTGTGTGTGTGTGACTGACTTACTGACAAAATGTGTGTGTGTGTGTGTGTGTGACTGACTGAATGTGTGTGTGTGTGTGTGTGTGTGTGTGTGTGTGTGTAAGTGACTGACTGAATGTGTGTGTAAGTGACTGAATGACTGTATGGGTGTGTGTGTGTGTGTGTAAGTGACTGACTGAATGAATGACTGATTGGGTGTGTGTGTGTGTGTGTGTGTGTGTGTGTGTGTGTGTGTGTGTGTGTGACTGACTGTATCTGTGTGTGTGGATGTGTGTGTGACTGACTGACTGAATGTGTGTGTGTGGGTGTGTGTAAGTGACTGACTGAACGTGTGTGTGTGTGTAAGTGACTGACTGAATGTGTGTGTGTGTGTATGTGACTGTATATGTGTGTGACTGACTGTGTGTGTGACTTACTGTATATGTGTGTGTGACTGACTGTATGTGTGCATGTGTGTGTAAGCTAAGCTAAGTAATTACAAACCTCTATTTTTAAGTTATGTATCTGATATATGCTTTTTAAGTAATTCTGATAAATTCTATAATCTGTTAAACAATTTGAAAAATAACAAATTGACACAATGTAATATTTAAATCAGTGTATAACCTAATAAATCCAAATAAATATATATAGTAAAAAAATGTGTGTGTGACTGACTGTATCTGTGTATGTGTGTGTGTGTGTGTGTGTGTGTGTGTTTGTGTGACTGACTGTATGTGTGTGTGACTGACTGACTGAATGTGTGTGTGTGTGTGTAAGTGTGTATAAGTGACTGACTGTATGTGTATGTGTGTGTAAGTGACTGATTGTGTGTGTATGTGTGTGACTTACTGTATATGTGTGTTTGACTGACTGTATGTATGTGTGTATGTGCGCATGTGTGTGTAAGCTAAGCTAAGTAATTATAAACCTCTATTTTTTCAGTTATATATCTGATAAATGCTTTGTAAATATTTCAGATAACTTCTATAATCTGTTAAACAATTTGAAAAATGTGTGTGTGTGTGTGTGTGTGTGACTGACTGTATGTGTGTGTGACTGACTGACTGACTGAATGTGTGTGTGTGTGTGTGTGTGTGTGTGTGTGTAAGTGACTGACTGAAAGTGTGTGTAAGTGACTGAATGACTGTATGGGTGTGTGTGTGTGTGTGTGTGTGTAAGTGGCTGACTGAATGTGTGTGTAAGTGACTGACCCGGGCAACAAGGGGAGGGAGGGGGGACCAGGTCAACAAGGGAAGGGAGGGGGGGGCAGAGACAGAGACAAGGGGAGGGAAGGGGGGAAGACAGAGACGAGGGGATGGAAGGGGGGAAGAGAGAGACAAGGGGAGGGAGGGGGGGAGAGAGAGAGACAAGGGGAGGGAGAGGGGGGCACAGGGGGGAGAGAGAGACAAGGGAAGCGAGGGGGGAGTCAAAGGGAGGGGGAGAGAGAGAGAGAGAACACTAAGGGTGGGGAAGAGAGACAAAGATGGGGCCAAGGGAAAGAGAGAGGCAGCATTGGCACATAAAAGGAAATAAAAACAAGAATTTTTTGATATAATTTTTTTATTAAAAAAAGCAATTTACATGTTAATATATACAAGTTGAACTTTTTTCCTATAGGGTAGTCTTATATTCAGGCTTTTAGTTTTTTTCCTAAAGGAATATCCAAAGTTTGGGGGGTTGTCTTATAATCAGGGTCGTCATATAATCGAGCAAATACGGTATATATCTGATATATGCTTTTTAAATAATTCTGATAAATTCTATAATTTGTTAAACAATTTGAAAAATAACACATTGACACAATGTAATATTTAGATCAGTGTATAACCTAATAAATCCAAATAAATATATTTAGTATAAAAAACTGTGTGTGTGACTGACTGTATCTGTGTATGTGTGTGTGTGTGTGACTGACTGAATGTGTGTGTGTGTGTGTGTGTGTAAGTGACTGAATGACTGTATGGGTGTGTGTGTGTGTGTGTGTGTGTGTGTAAATGACTGACTGAATGACTGAATGTGTGTGTGTGTGTGACTGACTGTATCTGTGTGTGTATGTGTGGATGTGTGTGTGACTGACTGACTGAATGTGTGTGTGTGGGTGTGTGTAAGTGACTGACTGTATGTGTGTGTATGTGACTGTATATGTGTGTGAGTGACTGTGTGTGTAACTTACTGTATATGTGTGTGTGACTGACTGTATGTGTGTGTATGTGTGCATGTGTGTGTAAGCTAAGCTAAGTAATTACAAACCTCTATTTTTAAGTTATATATCTGATATGTGCTTTGTAAATAATTCTGATAAATTCTATAATCTGTTAAACAATTAGAACAATGACACATTGACACAATGTAATATTTAGATCAGTGTATAACCTAGTAAATCCAAATAAATATATTTAGTATAAAAAAAATTGTGTGGCTTACTGTATCTGTGTTTGTATGTGTTTGTGTGTGTGGGACTGACTGTCTGTGTGTGTGTGTGTGTGTGTGTGTGTGTGACTGACTGACTGAATGTGTGTGTGTGTAAGTGACTGACTGAATGTGTGTAAGTGAATGACTGTAACGGACCGTCTACCGGACGTAGTAGACCCTCTGTTCATTGTGTGAAATCACCTCCTTAGCCCCCGATTACAGCTCAGCATTCACCCAGCAAGTCCTTCTGGATCCTTGCTCTTTGTACCCAAATAGACAGGACATATAGCAGTTAGGTACAGCAAGAAGAACAACTACTTTATTTGTGTAACAACACAGACTTATAAAAAGACAGAAACATGACATCACAGACATTAGTATACAATGGGGGGATGGAACTAAACATAGTCTCCAACTAACTGGGGCTAGGAATACATTAGACTTTCAGACTACAAACCAAATAGGAATTAACATAGAGTGAGTAGACACAGAGTAAGACCCATAATGTACACAACATAATCAGTTTACCAGTTAATACAGTTAATACAGAACAATGGAGTAAACTATCAAATATTGTCACTGACACATTATAACCCTTCAGAGTGGTCTACTTACAGAATTAAACGTTATACATAAACCAATATACTCACAGAATATAACTAACTAACAATATTAACGTATATAGTTACGGCACATAAGCCAGGGCCCATAATCTACAGGGAGGTGTTTGGCCCTCAGGCCCCTCCAAGAACCCCAGTCAGGCAGGCTGTCAGAATTCACTTTGTGACAATGACTGTATGGGTGTGTGTGTGACTGACTGTATCTGTGTGTGTTTGTGTGTGTGTGACTGAATACTTGACTGTATGTGTATGTATAAGTGACTGACTGTATGTGTGTGTGTATGTAAATGACTGACTATGTGTGTGTGTATGTAAGTGACTGACTGTATGTGTGTGTGTGTGTGTGTGTGTGTGTGTGTGTAAGTGACTGACTGCATGTGTGTGTCTGTAAGTGACTGACTTTGTGCTTGTGATTGTGTGTATGTGCCATTGCTGGCTCCTAAAACTCAGTTAATTTGTCAAGTCATAAGTATCTACTGTTTGGAATAATATTATGCTGTGCTTGTGCTTTTCTCTACTTTTGGGAAGTGAAATCTACCACGTGAGCTATGCCCACAAACTATGCACTTTCTTTGTATTTAAAAACCTTTTACTTAAATGACTCTTTAACCCCTTTGTGTCGCATGGTGCTTGCATCCCAATTGACGCAAGCACCAAAACATCACGATTTGTTCCAGGCTGCTGATCACAAGGTGATCAGTAGCCAGAAACACTATGGCAGAGACCTGATCAGGGTCTTAATAGACCCTGTGGGTCCCTACCAAAAAATCACGAGACCCACGGACATCACATGTGACGTCACAGAGGCGTGCCGGAACCCGGAAGATTGGGCCCAGCGTGATTTAGGGAAATGTAGCCGGTGCTCGCTTTGACAGTGTCAGACTAAGGTCACTCAAAGTGGCCTCATCTGACAGGTGGGATCCTGCTGCAAGTCCCGCTGCAAGCGGGAGCCGTGATGAGCTGTTTAACACAGGACATACTATGCCGTCCTAATGACTTTTAGGCACTTAAAATCAGGACTGCATAGTACGTTCTAACATCATGAAGTGGTTAAATTGGGGACACCCCTATACACAGATTGTTTTGTATTTTTTATGTTTTATTTTTTAAATGCTTTACTGGAACACATAACATCTAAGCTAAAGCCACTGCTTAGATACGTATAACCCATTTTTCTGCACAACACGTTTTTATTCTTTATTCACTATTTTGTGTTCTTTTCGGGGAGTTACACTAGTGTTTGTTGCACTGTTGAATATTATTTTATTATTTCTTTGTCTGTTTATTTATTTACATATTTATTTACACTTTTAAGCGCCTATCACTTTGTTTAATATCTCAGTTTACTTTTCCTGGTAAAACAAAGTGTTATTATTTTTTTGCTCTATCTAAGGCATACAAATCACTACATGCATTGATCCTACCTATTAAAAAATGTATGACATAAATACAATAATGGAAGTGAAAATGTATTCATAAAATAATAATTATCTTTAAAACAAAACTTTAAAATGATAATGATTAAATATCTTTTTTTTCAGGATGACAGATTAGTTTTAAAGGTAACAAGAAACATTAAACATAATGCATTGTGGACTATCTTTAATGACTTTGTAATGTTTTGCAAAATTCAGAGTTAAATAACAGTAAAAGGGGGCTTTGTTTATGTTGCCTCATTCTCAAGAGTGCACTTGTGTTGTAATTTTCATATTTACACATTTAGGTTATCTCACCAAATTATCTCTGTAATTTTTTTGGAACTTTTTGAAATACCATGCAAATTCTTCATTCATGAATAAAGTCCGTAGAATTAACCAAATCTGTAATATTGGCTATTTTAAGCAAGGTGCCTTAAACTTTTGTTAACTAATTGTGTTACACACAACTTCTTGTAACATCAGGCTGTGTGATTTGTTGTAAAGTACATAGAATTTTTTAAAATTCAGACAGTGATGACAGCAAGATGTGCACCGCACCAGTGTGCAGTTTGAATAGATCTATTTCAGAATTCAAAATATTTGAATTCTTGCATCTTTCCTGAAATAGTTGTGTAAATAACATAAGGTAAGTACTGTGTACAAAACATAAGGAATATCAAATCAATTAATTTCCCACACACACAAACACCACATAAACATTGTCATTTAGCAAGCTTCTGCAGGAAATCACTCATGTCTTTCCATACACATTTTAGGTTTTCGACCGACTTATGTTCCAGAATAAAATTGGATTTAAAGCTTTTTTTTTCAGTAGTTTGAAGAACGGATCATTTCGTTTAACGGATCATTTTCATTCAGTAAGATATATTAAACCCCTGCGACATTCGTGAAACTGTGTAGCGCAAATAACTCACTTTTACGGTGATGTAGATGTGATAAGGGGGCTGGACACTGAATAAACTGTGTGTGCGGAATTTAAACTTGTGGCAAAATTTGAAACATTTTTTGTATAATGGATGATTCTGGATAACCAATTTTTGTATAAGCGATTCTCAACTCTTCCTAATGATCCACAGGTCTATTCACTAAAAAGTAAAAAGCCTTATTTTTGCAGTTCACTTCTCAGCTTACCACAGTTCACTTTTTAGTCAATAACCCCATTGTCTGGAAACCTACAATTAAATGGCAACTGTTATGCCATAAGTGACTTGCACTGTTACATAGTTAGTTTACACAGTAGTTTAAGTTAAAAAAAGATTTGTATTTATTAAGTTCAACCCCCAGTTCATACAAGACTGTGCACATTGCATAGCCTTCATACTGGTTACCGGGCTAAGAAAGATCTTGTATACTAGGAGGTCTCCCTGTAACCCAGTTACTATTATACAAGCTGTGCGATGTGCACAGTCTTTGTAGTAACAGCGATCTCAAGGGGATGACGTGGGGCCAAACAAAATGTGGGGCAGATATACACGGAGCTTGGAGGTGGGACTGCAGGAAGCTTAGGTCAAGAGCCTGTTATCCGACCCGAGCTAGGAGGCAAGATGGCAGCCATTGCATGTGCTGCAGTTGCTGCTAAATGATAAAATAACTGAAAATGTTATATAGGTTGGGTTTTTTTTAAATGGCACATATATTAGGGATTATTCATTTATTTATAACAAAGTCACTTATGGCATGACAGTTGTCAATAGTTACTGTAAGTAACTCTTTATAATGCCTTGGATGCATATCTGACTAGCTTTACTGAGTAAATAAGAGGACAGATTTAGAAGAAGAGATTCCAACTCCTGCTAAATGAATTACAGTAGAATTTGGTGAATGTATACTGTAAATGCACAGATCACTTGGCACCAAAAGCAACAGAGCAAACAGATGAATGAATGCAATATTGATTAAATAAAGGAGCTTTAAATTACAGCTGCAAATGAATATAGCAATTATAATTACTGAAACAGGGATGGATGATACACACAAGTGATGTGTTAATTTGTAAGATTAGGTTAAAAGCAAGAAGAAAAATACAGGAGATTTCGAATAAATGCAATATGCAAAACTTGACTTGTGTCGAAAATATGCCAAAAAGGACAAATTATGATAAAGTCCTTGTTGACTTAAATACAAAGTGGTAGCAAAATTATTAAAAAAGTTATAGGCATGTAATAAAAAAAATTGTCTTAAAAAAATCTAACAAAGACAACATTAACATTGCATTACATTACCATTTATTTATATAACACCAACAATTTATGCAGCACTGGCTACAGAACATAAAAGGGAATAACAGACTACTGCAGTGAAGCAGCACCCCATACACCAGTCTATCAATCTTAGGACAGACACAGTCAACCAACTGTCACTGCAGCAGCTCTCCATGTACCAGTTTAGAAGCCTGCCCTGCAATCATTCACATCCCGATATTCCACCTCTCCTTATGTTTCTATTGCTGTGTTTACTTTACATAGCTCACAGCCAGGGTTGTCCATAGGCTTGCAACTCTTGTGAGGCAGTGTGTAAAAGTGGTGCTTGTAATAATAAATTAAATATTCACCTTGGGTGTGGACAATAAATATTTTAAAGGATTTCAATCTGTGGTATTAACAACATATTGCCACATGTTTAAATACCACAAACAAATGACATTTTCAGAGAGAGAAGGATTAAAAAACCTACAACCACAACTTGATAGGCGCGCATGTACATACAGGAAGAAAATATATACATATTGTAATACAGTATTACACCAATAAAACTCATGTTGCATGAAATTATTCCACTCACTAGAGGTCTGGATAATAAATGCCCATCAATAACTGTACAAATTCTCCTTAAAAGTGAAAGTGCTCAGAATATTAGAAATCCCAGAGGTAGCAGTCCGTTGGTATCACCCCACTTCCATGAACTGGACTGGGAGTCTCAATGCTCTTCAATAATCACCAATTATCTTCCTAGGGGGAGAAATGATAAAGCTCACTTGAACTGCTTTCTTCAAATCGCCATCACTACTTTTTCACTCCATTTAAAGAAGGTTCCCTACAGTGATTGATGAGTCTTGATTAACCAGACCTCAAGTGAGTGTAATAGTTTCACTCAGCACACGTGTTATTGGGGCAATACTGTATTATACTATATATATATTTCCCCTGTATGTATTTGCATTCCCATCAAACTGTGGTTGTGTGTACTCATGCAAAAATGAGTGGGTATTGGGACAGCGGCATACCACAGGGAGGACAATGTTTTATTATAGGTGTATGCCTGTACACGTGGATTGTGTATTTTTGTTTGGTGGAAATCAAAAACCTCACAATTTTTGACAATTTTTTTTACAATTAAGACATTTCCCTACTTATCAGAAAGTTAGAGAAGGTGGAACTTCCCAATTAACAACGCTCTTGCATATATACTCCATTACACAGTTTACCAATATCCACATTATAGAAAAATCTGACCACCTCTAAAAATAAATCAAGATCCCATGGATAAATCAGAATGAGATCTAGTCTCCACTCTAAAATCAGAAGAAGGCAGGCAATATGGGAAGCTACTAAAAAAATATCAATATGTGTTAACCATGAAGAAGAAGCCTTCAAGACTCTTTATAGATAGAACTTAACTCCTGTTATATGTTTTAAAGTGGGTATATGTGATTCTGACCTATGCTGGAATAATTGGGGATATGCTGGAACTTAAATACATATATGGGGGTTATGTCCTAAAGTGAAAAAAATAAGGTTTACACTCAATAATTTATTATGTAAACTTTTGAGTAAACTGGGTAAATTTGCTTAACTGCAATAGTTTATGAAACTTTCAGAACATTTGAATAAATATGGATACGTTGACCTGGTTCAACATAACAGCACTTTAACACATAGTAACCTACAATTTCAATTTAGCAAACACATTTTATTCTCCCTTGGCATGAAGGTAAATATTGCAATTAATATATATTTATGTACATTGCCAAAATATTTTATTTTTTATTTACTAAGAATCTATATAATGTAAATAAGCCTTAAAGCTTTTTCACACCTCCTCCCCTTTTTTTCTTTCCTCCTTTTGTCAACTACAAATTTTCTTAATCTTATTAATTGTGAATTATTATGTTATTATTGTTTATTATCGGTTATTATATACATTTTTTTATTAAAAATGTGCTACTCATAATAGAGTATAAGTTCACAATCTATTACTCTCTCCACATTTTCTTTTGCATTGGAATGTCTATTTCTGTTTTGTGTGTTGTATTTTGTCATGTTCTTTCTCGTACAGTGTTGCATAATTTGTCAAAATTAATAATAATCCCACAGAGACTTATAAATTCCTTTACTATGCTAGCCAGAGGGATCGTTCCAAATAGCATTTAACCTTTCTTGTTTACTGAACTGCGGGAAAGTTACATCAACTGTAAGTGATTCAGAAATTGCCCCATAAAATATCTTCAATCAAAAGTACACTATTCAACAGTTTTTAAGTCGTTTTAATAATTGAATTTACATTTTCTTACATTTGGTTTCTGTTACATTTTTGTTATTTACAAAAAAATGGATTTCTTTTTGTTACAAATACACTTATATACACTGTACTAAAAGAACTTTGAAAATGTTCATTGAAACATTGCTGGATGCAAAATGGAATTAAAAAAGAGATGGAAGTTAGCAGCAGAGTTTACTTGTCTGTGTGAGTGAATTTATCCTTTAATGTTTTCAGGAACAAGGTTTATATAGATGAACTCTGAATGTGACATTCTCAATACATTTTGTTTATTTATTGTCCAGGAATTTTCATTCGCTTTTTTGTCCTCACAGAAAATGGCTACCACATTTAAAAGGAAAAGGATAGTAATCCAGTCCCTCTTGGTTTCTTAAGCATTCCTTTTAGCACAAAGCTGCTTTTCTGTCTTTTTCTCTTGCCCGTGGAGTCTAGTTGTCTTAGTCTGTGCAGAGTTGTCATAAGTCATCCCCAAATCTTTCCAACCTGAGGTCACAGTTGGATTTAAGTCAGTTGGGCCTCACAGTCTTTGGAGATTAAAAATCAGATCATGCCATAGAAGTGAACAGCATTTTTTTTCTTTGCAGCTTTAAGAAATCAGTTATATGCCATCCTCCCCCTGTCTTCTCTAAACCTTAGGAATCCAACAAAGCTTTTTCACAAATCCGTTTCAAATTTTTAACTCATTCTGCAAAGGTTACTGCCCTCATGGTTGATATATTAGATGCCTATAATAGCAAATGATATACTGTTTTTGCTCCAATATAAGTTGTTTTTTATAGCAAAATGCTCTGGAAAATTGAATCGTCTTATTTTCAAGGTCATCTTATAATCACACCTCAAGTAGAGATCTGACTATAAGACTAGGTTCCAGGTTCCCTGCAGAGATACAGGGGACCTGGATCCTCCTCACAGGCAGCCTGTGGATGATTTCTGAGAAAGATTAGCTGGTCTGGGGGGGCATATTGGAAAATCTGCTGACAGATTTGAAAGTCTGAGGATGCATTGGCAAGTCTGTAGGAATATTGGCAAGTCTGAGAGTGCATTGACAAGACTATGGATGCACTGATATGTCTGGGGGGTATATTAGCAAGCCTGGGGGGCAGATTGGCAAGTCTGGGGGCAGATTGGTAAGTCTGGTGATGCATTGCTAAGTCTGGGGACGCACTGACTTGTTTGCGGGTGCACTGACAAATAAAAGGAAGTAAAAATGCATTGTTTCAATCATGTTTTGTTTTTTTACATTTTAAAATTCTGTTCACATATGAATCAATATTTACTAGTAAGACTTTTTTTATTCTACATTAATATCCAAAGTTTGAGGTGTCATCTTATAATCAGCAAGTCTGGGGATCCATTGACATATATATATATATATATATATATATATATATATATATATATATATATATATATATATATATATATATATATATATATATATATATATATATATATATATATATATATATATATATATATATATATATATACAAGCAAATACTGTTCTTTTTTTGGTGTAAATGAAAAATGTTGTGTTCAAGGATATGTGCCTCTATTGTTAATATCTTTAAATAATTATATAATTCATTCTATACGTTCTAAGATACAGAACTTCCTGGTGCTCACTATGTTGACCCAGGTAACGGTATGCAATCTGGAATGTGCATTATATGTAATTGTAGTGATTATCTTACTTTACATGCATCAATTATCAACTTTATATGCTCACAAGCTCTGAGAAAATAATGCTTCCACATTATGCTGCTGATACTGTGTGACCCAGCCACTATCACTACCAATACAGTTTGAAGAGGTATATAAATTAATTTTAGCTAGATGCATGTTCATTTTAATTAATAAAAGTTAAGTCAAAGTCAAAGGGATAAATGGTTGAGGTTTAAGGTAACTAGGATAGAGGTGAGAAGTTCCAAGCATTTTTGTTGCAGTTTGTGCGAGCTATGGACAAGCTTTTGAGATATATTAGAAGTAAAACTAGTAATGTTTAATGAGCATGAGATTAGAGCAATACTTGTTATAAGGGATAATTAATGGATTAGTAACCCCTGTTTTTGCATTGGTTCTTTTTTTTAAAGTATTAAAATGTACACCAATCAGTCATAACATTATGACCACTGACAGGTGGCAAACCAGAGGAGGCAGTGTGATGCTTTGGGTAATGTTCTGCTGGGAAACCATGGGTTTTGCAATTCATGTGGACACATGCCACCGACCTAAGCATTGTTGTAGACCATGTACACCCATTCATGGAAATGTTATTCTCTGATTGAATTGGCCTCTTTCAGCAGGATAATGTGCCCTGCCACAAAGGAAAAAATTGGTTCAGGAATGGTTTGAGAAACTCAACAATGAGTTCAAGGTGTTGGCTGGGCCTCCAAATTTCCCAGACATCAATCCAATAGAGCATCTGTGTGATGTTTTGGACAAACAAGTTCAATTCATGATGCCCCACCTCGAAACTTATAAAACTTAAAGGTTCTGTTACTAACATCTTGGTGCCACAGAATCCAGCATGCCTTCGGAGGTCTAGCATGCCTTGATGGGTCAGGGCTGTTTGGCTGCAAAATGGGACCTAGACTTAACATTGTCAGTGTATATTGACCGTCTGTTGAAGAGGGAACGATATTTATGTAAACATTGGCATGTTACTTTTCTGGTACTTACCAACATCTTACCAATGTTCTATCCTTTTCCACTGGTAGGTTTCACATTTTAAACACAAGTGCCCCGCACCTTCTAATATCGGTAAATAAGTTTACAAAACATTAGAAGTGACAAGTAACTTACATCAGCAAAATATTGGCACTTAAATCCCATTCTACATTTGTATTTACTGATGTAGACAGAGCTCTTTGATTTTCATAATATCAAATCCAATTTTCATTTCATCTTTTTAGCATTACATGACATATTGCTGCAGTGAGTCAACAACACTGAGATGGAGCTACACATTCACTTTGGTGGCAAATAATATTATCATGTAATGTGCGATGTATATTGTATATTTTGTAGACTAGTTTATAAATCTTATTAAGTTACCTAACCAACATATACACATGGGTACAATATTGGGACCAATATTGTTCATGGTGAACAGTTACTGGATTTTGTGATGGACAATTTAATTACGTTCTGTGGACTCACAAACCTTCCCAAAAACACTGGTATCCTTGTATGAACACGTTTCCTTACCTGTAGACACTTTACATATAATAGTTCAACGGACATTGCTGCGTATATGATTCAGAAAGAGGCATAAAGAAAAAAGATAAAATACTCCAAATTTGTAATTAACCAGTTAAGTCCATAAAGTATGTGTGGTAAAGATTATAATGAAATAATCTTGTTACTAGATACCAGATCGCTATAGAGTTCCTTAATATATTAATTCTGGATATTTCTGTAGTGAACGTTTATTTAAATTGATTTTAAATATTTTGCCCTTTGGTTATTTTTTGGGGAGTTGGACATGATGTCCAAACATACCTTGTGTGTGGGAAGATACAGTTATCAACATCCCTATATTAGTGACTAATCTTAAGTTTTTTGTATTTTAATATGACTTTAGGGTATTTTATAATGAGCTCACTTCAGAGACAAAATCTGTGATAAGCTATTTTTTTTCTTCAAATTTAACAGCTTGGGAAAAAAAGGCTGAGATTACTGTCTCTGAAATCCACTGGTTCTTTAAAATACCAGACTAATTTATTGGATTTTATGTAAGGGAAAAAGTACTTGTCATATAGAAATGTACATTTTGGGATTTATAAATCAATGTCAGTCCAGTTGTACTCAGAATCAGACAATCTACTCAAATAGCTCAGATTTTCCCAGGGGATACCGGAGCTCCGACATGTGGCCCAAATCTGATCATTTTGGTGATTTGAATGGCCCTTAATTCGTGATACTCAGGGATCACCCTTGGAGTTTGGACAACCAAAATGGTAGCCTCTATCCTTCCCATAATCTTATGTAGGAGACACTGTGACATGTACTGGGGGACGTAATAAAATTGTGGCATATCCTGGGGAATAAAAAGACACTGTGACATATCCTGAGTGACACTGACATGTACATGTGGACAAAGTGACACTTTGACAAATGCTGGGGAACAGAATAGAGAAAATAGAGAAAATGACACTGGCATATACTGGGGGACAGAGCTACACTGTGGCAAATACTGGGGGAAAGAGAATGACAGTGTGACATAAACTGGGGTTACCATATCCTGGTGACTAAAAAAGAGGACATGTATTCAAATCCCTTGCCATTGAACCCACAGCCCTTGATTGCACCTACTTAACTTGCCCCAGCACCCAGATTACACTTGCATGATTTAAAGCACCCACTGGTCCCCAAGCACCTATTAAACCGAACAGTCTTTCTCCCAGCACCTATTGCACTCACACTGGAAAAGTAGACATCAATGGCTGAAGTGGAAGCGGCAGATTGGTTACATCTGCATCAGACTGGCATTGGCGAGGACATCGGGTTTACATGCATCATGTTAATGGTTATGTTGCATGTTAATATTGACAAAAATCATTACATTAGTAGAAATAGTTTTTTAAAAAACCAAGAGGGAGAAAACGATCCTCTAAAAGAGGATATGTCCGAGGGAAAGAGTACATATGGTAACCCTATAAATGCTGGGGAGCAAAGTGACACAGTGGCATGTTTTGAGGGTCAGTATGACACTAGACAGGTTCTGCAGGGAAATGTGACACTGGTTAGTGTAGTGTGGCTCAGTTTACTGCAATATTTCACTACCTTTAATTCAGTACTCGGGAAGCAGCCAGATATAATTAGATACAGCTCGGTTGAGTGTTGCCATCTATTATTGAACAATACATTATTAAAGAGTAATATATTGGCTATATCTGTTATTTTTAGGGTGAGGCATTTGTATATTTCAAACACACAAGTATATTGTGCTCTTATGAAGAATGTGATTTGTTTTTTTTGGGGGGGGGGGTTATTAGTAATATTTTTATTGTGCAAATTGCATGATTACATGGAACCAATGTTGCAAAAGCAGAATAAAAAATATGTCTATATCACACGTCTATATCATACATATGTTGAAAGGCTTAGATATTAACAGGGTATCCATGTGATCAATATTACAAATATTAAAGTGTGATGCATCTTTTTTATTTTATTCCAGTTAGCTAAATTAATGTAAGAATAACATACAAAAAAAAACAAAAAAACATACAATAAACTGGAAACCTTGGGAGATATGTATAAAAATTACCACACTGCAAATTGTCGGGAGTTTCTTATGAATAATGGAGATTGCGCATTTTTATAACTCCTGACATTTTTGCAGTGAGGGACCTCCGTCAAATCGATCACATGATTTTTTTTACACCTTTCTGTGATGGCAAAATAGGCACTGACACAACCTAAATATGTGCATTCAGTGTAGACTCCTGTGGCTCTGCTTTATACATTGGCACACACGCCAATTGTGGCAGTATTTGGCGCAATGTACATGTGCACCGTGTTTAGACATGCCCCCCATTGTTTTTAATAATGTTGGGGTTTATTTTCACAGTGAACATTTAATTTCACAGTGATCATTTTTGACACTGTGGCAAGTGACATTTGCTAAAAAGGAGAGAAAGGGTGTAGCCAGAAGTGTTATGTTTGTGACGGGGTGTAGTTAGATATCTAACCACTACCACCTACAGGTACCCAGATGTCAGTGATCGTAGGCTGAGATAAAAGTTGCTACAGACTTTCCCTCCTCCCTGTCTTCCTATAAACTTTTATAATTTGTATTAGTGCTATTTATCTTTTTTTGGTTTGTCCTTATAATTGGTGTTTTGTATGATATGTTTTATAAGGTTTCTGATGGTTATATTTGTGTAATGAAAGCACTAAAAAGAAAAAAAATCAGTGTCGATCTGGTTGTGGAACCAAAATGAGACAGAAGTTCCTATATGTAAAACATTTTGTACATGTGAGACCATCACATAATAGACCTTTTTGAATGTGCAAAAAAATAGCCTTGAACAACATTTAAAGCACAGGTTGGGTGCAGACAACTCATAATCACTAAAACAATACCATACATATGTGTTTAGGCTGGTAGCCACGCACAAACTGTAAACAACTAAAGAAAGGATTCTTTTATCATCAGTTCTGCTTGACCAAACATTTGAAATATGTAGAAATAAATGATTCAAATGAAAAGTATTTGAAGGTTAGGATCTGTGATAAAACTGTACATTAAGTATTATCCTCCCAGCAGTCAAAACCTGCCTCCCGGTGTCTTTGTTAATGAACTAATTAAGATGTATGCAAAGTTGCCGATGACACCTAAAAATAAGTATGTCCTGGTATTACAAGAATCACAGCAAGCCAGAGATAACCAACCTTGTTTAATCACAATGACTCTTTTTCAATTTGAAAACATATTTCCAGATATAAATCATTTGAAAGGGATTAGGATTTGTCTATTTATGATGGCTGTAAGAATTAATCCGAGCGGTATCAAGCGGGCACAAATAATTTTACCAAGCATGTGGCATCTATACCAGGGTAGCTGGAGGGTATTAAATGCTGCATCACTCTCTAAGTGCAGTGACATAAAAGTTATTATATATTTAGAAATTTCACCTTGAGGCTCAAAGTCATGAACAGATTCGGTGTTCTTTCTCCCCCTCTTACAGACACAAAATGATACAGGAATGACACATACATTTGTATTCTCTTTTTTCACATAATGCCAAGATTTTGCTTTTCTTGAACCGTAGTAAAAGATAGGCTGGAAGTATAATAAGCCTCTCTTGATTGTAGCTAAATGTTTAAAGAGTGCCTGTTGCTCGTTTTGTTTACCTTTTAATGCATCATTATTATTTTTACAAGTTTAGAAAACTGTTTGCTTTTTTTGGAACATAAAAAAGTTGGATACAATTTTGCCTAAATTATTATTTTGATGATTTAGATTTTTTTAATTGATTACAATACATTAACATATATTTATATAGTGAACAGTTTATACATTACTTAGTACACAATTCCACAGCATGCCAGTGAAATGCATTGGAATAGAGAAGCGTGAAGAATCATTTTTTTCCCCTTCAAACCATCACATCACTTCCAGTTTAAATTGTCCACTCCACCATGCTCTACCATGAAAGATGAGAAGATTAAGTCACAGCCTTTGATGCCATGATTCTCCTTATGCTATTGCTATCTGATTTTGCTTTGGGTGTCCTTTGAGTACCATCGAGGAAGTTTTCTTAGTTAATAAAAAAAATACTATACTGTAGACATGTCTGGTCACCCTATTAGTTCTTACAGCTTAATGTGCATTACAATACAATGTCATTTATAGGAGGCAAAATAAAGGAGTTTAATTCACACTTACTCCATAAACTGATGATTTTCTGAACCAAAATGAATTATCTCCCATGTCTGCCAACTTTGCAGGGTCCCGGGATACAAAGGGGCTGAAGCACATGATTATGTCATACCATGTGACTGCATAAGTCTTTAGTGTTTAGATTGTGTAGTTTTCAATGCAATGATGGCTGTACACAGTGCAATACAATGTGGATAGTCAGCAGGGAAGATGGGACAAACCTGAATTTGACATGACAGACTCCCCAAAACATAGAACAGTCCCAAAAAACCTGGGACTGTTAACGACTATGATCTATAGATCGCCATGCATCAAGGATGTTTTAATAACTGAGTGAAAAAGAAAACAAAAAGGGAAGGATATCTAGTTAATAAAAAGTTAACATTATGAAAAAACTGTTAGAAAAATACCCCTTAGTTGCGAGAGTTCTGTTCCTTTCATACTGCTCTGCAGGGGCGTTGCTAGGTCAACAAATGATCAGGGGCTTGAGCCCAGATGAGCACAGTCACACACAATCTCACCCCGTCTCTCTCTCTCTGTCTCACGCACCCTGTCTCTCGACCTCTCTTTCTAACACACACCGCCTCTCTCTCTCTCACACACTCCGTCTCTCTCTCACACTCTCAGTCTCTCTCTCTCTCTCACACACTCTCCGTCTATCTCACACACCGTCTCTCTCTCTCTCTCCATCTCTCTTTCTCTCACACTCTAAGTCTCTCTATCTCACACTCTCCGTCTCTCTCTCTCTCACACTCTCCTTCTCTCTCTCACACTCTCCGTCTCTCTCTCTCTCTCTCACACTCTCCGTCTATCTCACACACCGTCTCTCTCTCTCTCTCTCCATCTCTCTTTCTCTCACACTCTAAGTCTCTCTATCTCACACTCTCCGTCTCTCTCTCTCTCACACTCTCCGTATTTCTCTCTCTCTCACACACACTCTCCATCTCTCTCTCTCTCTCACACTCTCCGTCTCTCTCTCACACACTCTCCGTCTCTCTCTCTCTCACACTCTCCGTCTCTCTATCTCACACAGCGTCTCTCTCTCTCTCTCACACTCTCCGTCTCTCTATCTCACACAGCGTCTCTCTTTCTCTCTCACACTCTCAGTCTCTCTATCTCACACAGCGTCTCTCTCTCTCTCTCTCACACTCTGTCTCACTCTCTCACACTCTCCGTCTCTCTCTCTCACACTCTCTGTCTCTCTATCTCACACAGCGTCTCTCTCTCTCTCTCTCTCTCACTCTCTCTATCTCACACAGCGTCTCTCTCTCTCTCTCTCTTTCTCACACTCTCAGTCTCTATCTCACACAGCGTCTCTCTCTCTGTGTGTCTCTTTCTCTCACACTCTCCGTCTCCCTCTCGCTCACACTCTCCGTCTCTCTCTCTCACACTCTCTGTCTCTCTCTCCCACAGCGTCTATTTCTCCCACAGTGTCTATATCTCACACAGCATCTATATCTCACACAGCGTCTATATCTTTCTCACACACACTTACACATACACAACCTGACACACACACCCTCATACACTTATTCAAACACCCTGACACACACACATCCTGACACACACACCCTCATACACTTATGCAAACACCCTGACACACACATCCTAACACACACACCCTCATACACTTATTCAAACACCCTGACACACACACACCCTCATACACTTATGCAAACACCCTGACACACACACACCCTCATACACTTATGCAAATACCCTGACACACACATCCTGACACACACACCCTCATACACTTATGCAAATACCCTGACACACACATCCTGACACACACACCCTCATACACTTATGCAAATACCCTGACACACACATCCTGACACACACACCCTCATACACTTATGCAAACACCCCGTCACACACATCCTGACACACACACCCTCATACACTTATGCAAACACCCTGACACACACATCCTGACACACACACCCTCATACACTTATGCAAACACCCTGACACACACACACTTATACACATTGCTTCACCCACACAGTCACACTTACACGCAGACACTAACACACATTTTTAAATATTTAAAAAAAAAAAAGCCTTATAGCGTTGATCCCCTCCCTGCTAAATTACCTTTGTTTGCAGGGAGGAGGACGTCTCCGATGAGACACTTTCTTCTGCCGGATGTCACATCCGGCGCGCAGCCAGACTCACAGTGCAACGGGGGCAGAGCTTGCACCCTTCGAGCTGTCAGTATGGCCAGGAGGTGCGGTCACCGCAGGAGGAGGGGCCAGCAGCAGCGCCTCTCCTCCTCACCCCCCGCACGAGCATAAATCTCCGATTCTGGGACTATGTCCCAGACGGGGGAAAGCTATGCGGTGGAGTTTTTTTTTTTTAACAGTGATAGCCCTGGAGTCTCAAGGCTAAAGTATACTTTAGCCCCAGAGTCTCCATTCGGGGCTATGCACTGGAGATTCGAGGGCTATAGCCCCAGTAGTCCCCCCCCCCCCCCCCCCAGCGACTCCTCTGCTGCTCTGTGACAGTGTGTCTCCTCTCCATGCTATGTTAATAGGTGCTGTGCTTTCTTAAATACATTTATAGCAATAATAATGTAATCCTAAACCTACTCCTGCCACGTGGTCCAGGCACCTGTGGAAGATATAGCAGCCAAAGGCCATCCATAAGGGAAAGCTAAATCTAGTATTTTATCAGCAAGAGCCACACATCCAGTATTTTAAAAAATAATTAAATATCAATAACATTTTAATAGGAGCTGCAGCATGTTTGCTAGCACAAAGAATACATTAAAACATAGAGAGAGAGAGAGAGAGAGAGAGAGAGAGAGAGAGAGAGAGAGAGAGAGAGAGAGAGCATTATATGACAAAGCTAACTTACCTGTCATGCATCTGTATAACATGTAGAAATATTTCAATTAAGAAAGTGAAAAAGTTAAATTGCTGTACTACATGTGGGGTAGAGCTGAAATAATTAATTCTGCATTGACACAGCTGTTTTCCTCTGGGTTTCCTAGCAGGTCCCTGGCTAGAAAATGATTGCACGTTTGAGTAATTTCTGAAACTCTAGTACAGGCAGCTGGTCTAGATATAGAGATCCTTATTCTCCCCAGTAGAATGTGCATCATCAGCAGAAATCAAATGCACAGAAATAGGGTACAAAAGATGGCGAATGACACTGTGATCATATATATGTTTACATTATAGACATTCACCACACTAATGTAATGTAGTGTGGACTGATATTATTATATACATACAATGTCACCCAGATCAATATGTATGAACAGGTGATAATATTTCTCTGTAATTATTATCAAGCATATTCCTAATTAATGTAAATTTTGTTATGCATACACACTCTAGAAGACACACATGAAATAAAATATATATATTTATGCATACATTATATGTATATGTGTTATGTATAACAAATATGCATCAATTACATTACAAATACATTATATAAATAAAACAAAACAGTAATAATGTCCTACAGATTTAGGATATATTACAGAAATAGTAAAGGCTAATGATGCTTCATGTGTAGCAATATGTTCACATTTATGTTGTGAGGTAGATCAACATGTGGGACACTCAGATAAGACAAAATGTTATTGTTTTATAGTCATCACATACTATAGAAGAAACTCAAGCAGAGACAACATACCTATTAAATAAAATCAGAGTTTGGAGGTTGAGAGTGTGCACTGTGACTAAAATAATACTTCATTTAAATGTCCCTTGATCATCCGCGATGCCTATGCTCTCTATCTTCAGTCAAGGGACAAGGGACATCCAAAAATAAAAATGAATCCACTCTGTCGGCCAATCAGAAGCCTCCCTTTTCCAGCCCTTTTACTGGCTGTTTTTCCAAAACCAACCTACTGTTGGCTGGTTTTGTAAACCTGCCAATAGTAGGGCTGAACAGGAAGGCTGGACAGTTGCTGTAGGAGAGAGGTCGACTTTTTTCTTTAGTAAAAATAAAAAATTAACCTACAATTTCAACCTCCTCACGTTATTCACTAAGTCAAATTCAACCACCCAGTCGACCTCTTCTCGATATTCTCAAATCAATAATAGCTCCCTTCATGTCATGTAAAAATGTGAAGCCTTTCAGACCACACAAAATCTTGACTTGTATGTTCAGACTGTGATAGCTCTACTGAGAGTTACATCCTCTTAAATAAACTACATCCTATTTTGTTGCTTTCTTTCTTAAATCAATAGTAATCTCCACAGAGTTTGCAACAGAAATGTATTAAATTACGTGGAGCTCCAGCACCTCCAAGCAATCTATTCTGAGTACCAGCTGATCTGGTAGCTTTTATCATATTAGTAGCAGAGACTGTAATAGAATTTTTTTTTTTTTCAAAACCAGCTTGTGGCTTGAATTCACATTTCCCATTAAATATTTGTTCATTTGAATATCAAGCAACAGCCAATGTCATAAACTACTGGCACCATCAACATATTTAAAACACTTTTGTCTCATAATTGACGCATTTGTTTACAATTCTGCTAACACAAGGCATGTATCATTCTTTAACATTATTTTATTTGCTTTATTCACAGTATATACAGTGTAAATTGAAAAAATGTATATTTTTTTAACGAAACAAATCTTGAAAAGGAAACATTGATCATGTTGGCCAAAAATAACCATTCGACCCATCAAGTATGTTCATATTTCTACCTTCTATGAAATGCTTATGTATTTCTCAGTCCTTGGCCTCCAAGCTATCTTATCTTCAAGATAGCTTTATGATTGTCCCATGCATGGGACAAGCTAACATATGAGAGCTTTTACCATGACAAAGACCCTTCTCAACCTATAAACCTTTAACAAAACACTTGGTCAATGTTATCCAGAGTCTGATCCCTCGATACTGGAAACAAACTCAAGTATTTGAAGAGTAGCTTGACAAGGTGAAAGTGATGCCCTCTATGGAGAAACTGGTATCAATAGTAAATATATACATGGTTTCACTGAATCAAATATTTGAACTCACTCAGAATATAGTCAATCTTGAGCCCTCTTGGGAGGTTTCTATATTATATCTACTAACTAATCTTTGTTTTATTGTTGGAAATGCATTTTTCGTATTCTACCTAGTTAGGACTTTCGAATTTGTTACATTATTCAAAAGAAAAAAAAGAGAAAAACAGATGAGCTCCGATAGACTGAGATATGTATAGTGTATCCCATGCTCAGTATGTATGAGGTCACTCTTTAGTGTAAGAATGTATGATTGCCCAATCCTGTCCAGTCACCTGATACACAGAAAACACATGTTGTATGCACTTTTTGATATAACTTGGGACACTGACACATAGACTTTTTTCCACTTATCACCTTTATTATGCTCAATTTGTTGCATGGCAGTTTGGGACTGTATCTAAAACATTTTATTTGGCATGGTGAGCAGTATCTCTAACAATGGCATAGCACAGCTCTGGACTAGCGTGCACAACTTCCTTTGACATCAGCACTGCTTGCAGATTACCGTGGAGGAAGGCAGTGTGAGCGGATTAATTTTGGTTCTCTGCACTTCATGTTGTAAATCCTACTGTGGCCCACCCATAGTGTGGTGATCCTGGGATGAACTTCTCTTGATGGCTAACCACCATAATAGTAGTAATAAAATTAATCGGTCTTTACTTACCTTCTAAGTGCTTAGTATATTTAGTATATTTTATCATGCACATGGTGCGGCTATATATGTTGCTACATGTTGCCATTCATAACTGCTCACTACTTTACCCAAATGTACTAGTCTGCACATTGCTGTTTATTTACCTGCATGTGCCAGCCTGAACTTTGCTACCTGTGCGTTTTACTTGCACATCATAGGCTCTTTTTTATTTTTATGTGTTATTTTTATTTGCACCTGTTCACCACCAGTCTATTGATCTGCAGCTGTTGTACATTTTGTAGTATTCTTGTAGCTATTAGGCTAGCTATAAGTATAGTGCATATTGTATTGCCAGCCTAATCGCTACAGCTTAATTGATGCTGCAACTGTTTACTATATCGCCATACATGCAGATATATTATAGTGTCGTTATGGAGTTGTGTTTTTGATTAATGATTTTATTATGATTCACTAGTCACACGGGTGCTCATATGTTTTTGGAAGTTATTTACTAATAAATGTATATTTCTTTATATTTGTCATTTTGAAGTCCATTTCTGGTAGCTGTATACTTGAGTGTTGAGTGTTTTTCTCTTATTAATGTTATTATTGCACATGTAATATACCAATATTATATGTACATCACTTGTACCTTTATTAAGATTGCAAGGTGTAGTACTAATGTCATGGCTTTATTTTTCCTCTCTGCTCTGCCATTTTTTTTCTTCTTTTATATTTTCTCTCTCTACCCTTACTTTTCATTCTTTAATTCTTGTCAGTCTTGTTACTGAATAAAAATGTGAAAACGCTAACAAAATGTGATTGGTAAAAAAGAAGTAACATTTTGCGTTAAATGATGATACTAGAGAATTCATTAGTCTAGTCCACAATTAATTACTAAAAATAAGAAGACTGACCCCCACTGAAAGTATGAGGAGAATGAATAAATATTATTCAATGTAAAGAAGAAATTAGAGTCAATGATAAAAATGGCAGATAGCCAATAAATTAAGTTGCAACTCCTTATGTTATTCAAATTAGAGACAGTCCTAAAGTGTATTTGAAGTAGCAACATGATGATGGCTAAACTAGTTCAAGGCCACTGACTGCTCTAATAGGTAGCAGTGACGCTACATAGACACTGAGATTGCCATTTCTAGACTACCTAGGAGGGCAGTGAAAACCATGCACTATTGGCACAATAAGAATTCCTGGGGAAATCACTATGACTGATAATGCAGTAGCAACCTATCTGCACTCTAACCATACATATATATTTTTTAACCTATGAAAGTTAAGTGACACAGTCCAAATGGATGTGTGAATTAAGTTTTGCAGCTTATAAAACATTGACCTAGACAGAAAAAAAAACAAGAACAGAGAAACTAGACGTCAGTTCTTGAGAAGAAAGTGTAGCACTATGAGTGTAATGTACTTTTTGTGGCAGAGCCATCTGAAGTTGAGTCTGGCATAGTAAGCCAATTGTCTGTGTGTTTTTCATAAAACTGTAAGCAAATAAACAGTGTATTTCTATATGATCTCTAAATACTTTTGTTAAGTAATTATTATACTGTAAGGTGGCATTAGCTGAGTCGATCCATGTAAATTTATTTTTACAGACATATCTTAGGGCATGGGACCATATCTACTATTAATGATAAACACAACCTTCACCTTTGATACAAATTTCCTTTATACATCTGAGCACACCAATCATCTCAGGCACTGTCTCCCCTCTGGGCATTTAAGTTTGCTGCTCTCGCAACACTTCCATCAAATAAGCACCCTACTCCTATCACCTGACACCCCACTAACTTTGCATCATATTGCACTACAGGACAGAAAAGAAAAACACAGTGGCTGTTTGGTAAAGCGGCAAATGTTTTAGACATTAAATTCAACATTCACTCTCTATCAAAGATGGTCCTGGGTAAAGATGTGTGAAAATACAAACATAGGGAAAAAATAAATGTACTTCTAAGTGTATGCACTGCCTGGCCAAAAAAAAAGTCACCACAAAAAAAAAGGTCACACACTTTAATATTTCTTTGGACCGCCATTAGTTCTTATTACGGCACACATTCACTGTGGCATTGTTTCAATGAGCTTCTGCATTGTCACAAGATTTATTTCCGTCCAGTGTTGCATTCATTTTTCACCAAGATCTTGTAAAGCTACGCCTTCTCCAGCACATACCAAAGGTTCTCAATGGGGTTAAGATCTGGACTCTGTGGTGGCCAATCCATGTATGAAAATGATGTATCATGCTCCCTGGACCACTCTTTCACAATTTGAGCCTGATAAATCCTGGCATTGTCTTCTTGGAATATGCCCGTGCCATCAGGGAAGAAAAAAAAAATCCATTGATGGAATAACCTGGTCATTCAGTATATTCAGGTAGTCAGCTGACCTCATTCAGTATATTCAGGTAGTCAGCTGACCTCATTCTTTGGTCACATACTGTTGCTGAACCTAGACCTGACCAACTGCAGCAACCCCAGACCTATTTGCTTAGTTAAATCCAGGAGGCAACTTTTTTTTGGGCCAGGCAGTGTATCTATCTATATCTATATATATATCAATATATAGATCTATATATATATATATATATATGTGCGTGTTTTTGTTGTGTAAATTTTGATTCCAGATTATGAGGTGCCTCCGAGCACAATACGAGTGAGGCAGCTGGTAGTCCTTGCCATGTGTGCCAGGAGTACATTTATTTGATTGTTCACTATTTTGTTTGCAATAAAAAGAACTCACATATTTTATACATTGCAGGAGATTTGAAGGTCTCTGGTTGGTGAAGCCTCTCTGAGTTTTGAAGGTGTGTACAACAACTGAGTGGTGCCTGGTGTCCCACAGTTTTTTCTTTGGCTACCTGAATGGAGATTTTATCATATGGGACTATTCACTAAAATTCGCTATTTTTTAGACCAAGTCAAATTCGGCACCTGAGTTTGACTTAGTCTCAAAAATAGCATCAATCATTTTTCCTCCCATTACTTTTAACGGAAAAGATTCAAATCTGGGTTGCTGAATCTCACTTTGTCAACCTCCAAAGTCAAATTTTATTGAATAGCCCCTTATGTAACGGAGAGCGTTTTTTTTCTACATTTGATTAGACAGGGTGACAAAGCATCATTGACTAACAAAGATTTTACATGTTAATACAAGACTTTTCCTAGACTTATATTACAAGTCAGCATCTGTCTTTAGAGCATGATGAAGAAGATCTTTGTCATCAGAGGATATTAATATTCTGTTAATTCAGTTATTGCTTCCAAACCTACCAAACACCACACTTTTGTTAGACTTCAGAAATGTGCTAGACATTCAGCAGATGTCATTCAGTACTCCAAGGACTCTGAAATATATGTTTTAATGACAGGTACACTTTGACAGCATTATGAGTGACTATCCTTCTATTCCATAATTGTTACTATAAATAACTGATTGTATACAGGTATGTGTGTATCCAAAATGTGTGTATCTTTGATGTTGTAAACACAGAACTTGCTAAATATTTACAAATTTGCCACCTACCACAATCAGACAGATACTACCTTGACAATCATAGGAAAAAATGGTTCTAAACTATATCGATTGTGCTCCCAAACTCAACCATTACAAAAATAGTTATCCATATGTTACCACACTATTTTGACACATAAAGTGCTGGACAAACTACCTTGTATCCTAAAACGGGAAGTAGAATTCAGCACGAACATATCAATCAAACAATGGACACAAGCCAGCTTATCTACCAACAAATTCACACATTCCACTAACCACAAAGAGTTATCAAGAAAAATGATGTACAGGTGGCATTTAGTATCAGCAAAACTGGCTTATATGTTCAAATCCACATCTAATTTATGTTGGAGAAATTGCGGATTAAAAGGCACAATGGCACACATATGGTGGGAATGCCCACTACTCACTAATTTCTGGGAAAATATATATAAAAAGATTTTCGATTCTACAAATATTAGTGTTCCATATACCCCACAAGTCGCCCTACTGAATATCATTCCGACCACTATATCAATATTACACAAAATATTAATATTCTATGTCGTAATCACAGCCAAAACACTGATTGCCAGACAATGGAAATCAACTCAAATCTCAACCTCCAAGGAATTATAAAATGTAGTTACTCACAATATCATGATGGAGGAATTACACTATGCTTCTACTGGAAACCTAAACACCCACAGGGCACTTACCATTCTGTAGTCCAAACCAACCTAAGACAGCCATTTTCTCATCAACCAATACCCCTTATCCTCACCACTCCACACCCCATTCTCTATTATACTATTTATAATTTCCTTTTCTTACTTCCTTTCATTACTATACTCTTCACCTCTGCTAGGCTGTTTAAATTCTATATAAAATGTTAAATACCTGTTTTTGTTCTAAATTACGAAATGTTAACAACTGCATTTTACTCTTTTACTCAATATTGTCGACACCTACTTTAGAATTTATTGTATAAAGATGCTTCAAGACAAACAAAAATCTGATTTGCATTGTACCCTCCACCTTCTTTTTTCTGTACCCTTTTCTTTTGAGTCATATATTAAACTAATAAAAACGATATGAAAAAATTTAAATAAAATAAAATGTGTGTATATACACAAAATTGATACACGGTAGAAAAGTCAGAATAAATGACTTTCCTTCTGTATGTCTGGTGTGATTTAGTAACATTAAACTTTCCATTGTACTGCCTCTTTAGTAAGTGTTTTCTAGTTGCCAATGAAAGCCAATGAAAGAACTCACAACTTACCATTGAGTTTCCAACAGGCATCAAAAAATAATGAATTCAGTAACTGGCTCTAGTTTATCATACCAGTGTTGGAGGATAAATTTGCTAGATCACCTTGCATTTCTCAGTAATGGATTGTTTTGTGCAGGTGTGTTCTGGAAAGCTGAAAACAGCCATGCTTAAGAAAGCAAGAGATACGATGTGCCACTGCATTAAATAAGGTAACAGTACATTAAAAACACACGGGAGGCTGGCCAGAGTCTGAATCCAGAATTTATTTAAATTCTTATGTAAATAAAAGTTCTACTTATAATGAAATAAGTATGTGTGTGTGCATGGAGAAAAAGAATTGACCATGTTGACTCACACTCTTCAACTTCGATCTTTTCTTGTAAAGAAAAAAGTAGCAAAAAATGTATTTTCTTTGCTTTGAGATAGGGAAAAGATGCTTGAAGCACAAAAAAATCTGGCAGAAAATTATATATATATACATATACTGTAAATAATTATTGTACAAATACAAGGAGCACCTAATAGTGCCATTATCACAGTGAGCACCAATGTGTAACTCGAGTTTGCTCTACGTGCAGCATGCACAAAATTCCAGGTTGCTCCAGCATTCTGAGTGCTGGCACAAACAATGAATAGTGCTTTCTAACATCTGAAAAGTGCCAGCCAAATGTTCTATTCCTGCTCACAACAGTTTCAGGAAGTATAAAAAAGGTGCAATAGACTTCTATATATAACACTCTCACATGGAGGAATGTTTATATATCCATTGCATACTAGTTCCACACATACATTGTACATTCTTTAACACTATGTAAAAAGCCACTTATTCAGAGATATTTACCCATTAAACCCTAAAACTCCTCAATACTTGTAGCCAACTGACCCAACTTCTGAATACTCTCGCCATCTAACACAACCTTCCCCCTGTATCACATCTACTGTCATAGCTTATTGTAATCTTTGGAAGTGCAGGGCCCTCATAAGTACAAATGGCTACATAGGGGTTAGAGGTAAGTACATATATAAGTATAGGGTGAGTAGGCTCACTTGCTTGTAATCTGGGTCTAATTTAGAGTGCTGCGGAAAATAAAAATAATAATCTTAATAATATATACACACATGAACACTCATTTGTAACTTGTTAATAATTATTAGCAAAGTTCTGGAGTTCTAATAATAATGGCATTTTGATTTAGCTCTTTCTATGGCTTTGCAACTCTCCAACATGAGTAACTGGGTTCTCTTTGACAAATATTATATATGAATGCCATATTTCCTGGACCTGTGGATACATTTGCTCTAGCTTTCATTTTATATTTGCTCATGACTAGTATTATTCTTGGGGAGGGCCCCAGGTGGTTATTTGCAGTCCCTCAAAAAAATGAATAAGACATTTCATTCCCCAAATGATTGCATTAGTGTCATTTGATGCTGGCAGTACGTGCAACTGAGTAGAGGGGGCGTCACCCTGAACTTGTGCTGTGAAAGAAGATTGTCACTTTTTGTTATGTGGAGGATGACGAAAGACACATTATTTTGAGCAGTTTCTTTGTCACAGACAGATTTGAAGTGTTGCTAAATTACACCAAAGATGACAGACGTTAGTAACAAATAAAATGAGGAATATAAATGTGAGAAATAAGAGTATTATTTTCGTCAACTACTAAATGTGTCCAACAGAGCTTTTCATTTCCACAAATGTCCTGCTCCCAATTCAGGAAATAACTTCAAACAGGAGAAACTGATCTTTGGTCTTAGTATATTGTAAGTCAAATTGTTTTGGACCATATAAATAGGTCTGTAGGGCCTAGACCTTAAACATTTTTAGGAACCTAAGACAATTGATTTTTTTTTTTATTCAGAAAACATCTTTATTAAACAGTGGTTATTAGACAATGCGGTATTTACACACAGACATGACCTCAGTACACACTCTAAATGAAATACACTACATTGCCTAAGCATTGTTTATAATGTGATTTAACGAGTAGACCAAAAATGAGCCATATATTGCATTAGCAGATATTCAAGCAAAGGCATACATTTTAAGAGAAAAGGTGTTTTAAATGTGTTCTTGGTGTCTCCTGCTTGTGGTTTGATATGATAAATTACACATTTTCCCTTTAAAAGTAGTTTATTTGCATATCAAGCCACAGGTGATGTCTTACACACACTGGAGACACCGCAGACCAGCGGTGTATCTTGGTTTTGTGCTGCCCTAGGCAGACAAAATTCGGGCACCCCCCTACCCACGCTGCACACGCATGACATGCCCCATAACCCACATCACCCCATTACATGACCCTATCACATACCTCCATCACCCCCATTACATGCCTCCATTACCCCCATTACATGCCCCATCACCCCCATTACAGGCCCCATTCTGCTAAATCGTCTCACTTTTAACCTAAAGTAAGAAGACCCAATTATGTTACTCCACATAGTGTTTAAAGTGTTAAAATAGTATATTTTCAATATTTCAATTTAAAATAAAATCCACAGACATCTGTTTTGCCGACTCATTTAGAGGTACAATTTAACACAGTTATTAGTTAATATGGAGTGCATAACACATATTAGAAGAGAAAGGCACTGAATTAAATGCCCTCTGGAAGTAGATCTTCTCGTCACGCATACAAAGCTGTTGTGACATAAATAACTTAGTATGAAACCCCACTGTGTTCCGTAAACAATGGATAATACCTGAAGTTTATCCAATGAAATAAAGCAGCATGTCGTGTCTAAAAAGAGAACTATAATATTCGTCATAGAAAATGTACAACTCAAATCAAATTGGACTTGTGTCAGAACTGGACCATGAAAAGATATATTGAATACCTGCCAAATGAAAAATACATTGCAGATGTCAAATTCAAAGCTTATCAGAGTATATGCTATCTTAAAAGGGAGCAATGGGGGCTACCCATACCCATCACATGGCTGTATTGCGAAAAATAATGAGTGATATTACCTTTCAATATAGCTTGGTTTACGTAAGGAGAGATTTTTATAATATATTATTGTTAGCTATAGTATGATCTACAGATTTGGTCTAATAGTTGAGTGAAAAAAAAACTATGATTCTGCTTTATTATTTCACTAAGAAAATTGTTACACTTATTTGCAGACCATTTAAATCTGACATGCATATCCCAAACCCCTGATTATTGAGTTAAGAGTCTCTTGTCAACCACATTGTGGAAATATGTTGATGAATGCTTAACGTTTAATGATAATATTTGTGATGACCTTATTTATACAGGTATGAGAGCTATGTTTGCATAGATGAATCATGTCAGGAGAGATGAATTTCACCATCAGCCAGGCCTGTACTGGCTGAACATATTTCCCTAGAATGCAAAGAGTTGTTGTAAAAGGGAAATACTCAAACTGGACAAGGGTATTAAGCGGGTCTGTTTGGGGCCCTCTTCTTTTTAATTTGTTTGTTAATGATCTCCCAAATATTCTTGAGAGCCATGTGTTTGCTGATTACACAAACGTAGGTAAGGTAATACATTCTAACCATGATATTTATTCTTTGCAGTAAGATTTAAACAAAGTGAGGGACTGGGCAAGCAAGTGGGAAATGAGGTACAGTTTAGACAAATGTAAATGTATGCATTATAGTAAAAATAATAACAATGCAACATTTACTTCAGATGGCATCTCACAAAACTCTACAGTGACCAGTTCATTAAAAGAAATGTACAAAGAGCAAGAATTGCTCCCCCCCCCCCCTGAGACTGGAAGAGCAAAGATTTCATAGACAACAAAGGTAGGGATTCTTTATGGTAAGGACAAGATAGAGGTTTTGTTATCAAATTCGATCGATGCTTTCAAAAAGGGTCTCCATATATAAATATATATTTAAAAGCAGGATATACAGCATGGCTATTAATAATCAAATAAACATTAACATTTTAGCGCTTCTTGATCCAAGAAGAAATCTGATTGCCTTTTGGAGTCAAATAGGAATCCCGTACACACCAAGAAGGTTGTCTTCTTTTGGATCAAAGGTAGAAAGGATAGGTAGATAGTTTAAACTTGATGGACTTAGGTCTTTTTTCAATATAACATCCTATGTTGCTATGTTACTATGTAGTTGAATCAGTCATTCAAATAAACCACAACTTGTAAAAGTTGAATATTCACTATATACATTAACCAAACTAATTGTTCTTTTAGGATATTTGTATTTTTGTAATTATAGCACCTTGACTCCAGGGAATATGTTGATTAAAGTATTAATATCTTGTTTTATTATTTGTTATTCTGTTATCATCTACCAAATAAAACCAAAGACTTCATAAAGACAAAACAAACAGAAAAAAACCAAATAGTAACATTTTAAAAATATTGTGAAAATTACTTTACCACTTTGGGTGGGATATTAACTTTCCTGTGAAAATGCTACTCAGAAGGATTAAAGTAACATTATTTTAATAACTTTTTTTGTAACTTTTGATTCTTTCATAAAAGCAAATATTAAAAACATTATGCCAGTTATATACAGATAAATGCCTGGTTTACACTCAGCTATGCCTCTCAGCAGTGTCAGCCTGCACTAGGCCACTCCTTGAATGCTTGTATCTGTAGGGGTCTGACAAGTGCAATCAGTCTCTCAGCAGACAGAGGCCCTGCTTTTTGCATATTATCAATAGAGGAGAGCTAGTTAAGATTCCCTCTATTCATTACCTGAAAAAAAGGTCTCTCACTTTTGCCATCTTTTTTTATAACAGTAGCACAAGTGAAAAAATGTTTAGTGTCCCTTTAATCTTCTTGTCAATTTGGTATATACTAAATAAAACTTGGCATGGCTTAGAACACAGAAATGAGTAGACATTCCTCACTACGCAGGAGAATATTCTCTAAGCACAAACTTTGCAGGCAAAATAGGAGTTGCAGAGCAATTTCTTCATAATGGTTCTTGGCAGAGTAACAAGTCTGCTTTTCCAAATGCTGGGACTTCCCTAGGAAATACATGGAGGCCTGTGTAGCTGCTTGCTCTAAGCTCACTTAATGCTTGTAAATTAGAGTTGGACAAAGTTTGAAAGTCCAGAAATATAAAAGGTTACATAAGGTAGGCCACACAGTCCCAACACAGGTCTGCATAATTCACAAATGTGAGAATATTACAGACACTATATAGAAAACATATAAACATATTGAAAGTCAAATAAAATTAGCCTGTATATAAATATATTGGTAAATAAAAATAAAAGAAACATTGCAATAGCTAAAGTGAGAAAGAAAGTGAACAAAAAGAAGAATGCGGTTTTAAGAAATCGTGAAACAAAATTCAATTTATTTATAAACAATTTCTGTTGTATATGATTTATGTTTCAAAATAGATTCAGAAGTTCATAGGATTACTATCTGTTAATATTTGAAATCTGTTTTGGTCCAGTACAATGCATTTCAACTTTGTAAAACACATTCTGCCATCTCTAAATATTTACTCAAACAAAATAAAAACCCAAATAATGTCTAGTTTTAGAAAGCTAACTCTTTTCATAGCACAAAGTCAACACGGAAAAAGCAACATTGAATATCTGAATAATTTATCTACACTATAAAGAAATGACCAGTTTATTCAAGACCCCAAATAGAACATGACCCAGTTTTTTTTAAATGTTTATTGTAATTATTAATGCATTTTACAATTCATTTCCCGGTACTAAACCTTGAAAAAAAATATTTTTACATTAAGGGGAGATGTACAAAAGAACAGCCATCCAAGAAAAAAATATATTTATAAACATAATGTAAATGAAAATTCATGTAGTACAAAAGAATTGCTACATTTTATTAATACCAATGTGTGTCACTGATGTTTTATTAGTACTATAATAATGTTATTATGTGTTCATTGTACTTATTTTATCCTCTAGTCGTGTTTAGTAATAATCAACGCTGAATAACTGTAATGCCGGGTCGCACTGTTCTCACTCATTGGCACATATAATCATATTTAACTTTTCACAACTCTGTATGAGCAAATCTGTACAAAACATTCATTCGGACATATGCATATACTTGTAGGCGATCCAGTCTCATTTAGTAAGCCCGCTAGGCTAAATTTCAGTCACCCCGGTACATATACTGGGTGTCTGAAGCTCAATTCTCCTCACTTAGGCAGAGTATGTCTATAATATATACTTAGTTTGAAATCAACACGGCCTGTGTACAGTGTATTGGGCTGTATTAATGTCGGAGAGACCTGAATTTGACGGGCCAAGACATCAAAAAACGTGACTGTCCCGGAATATAAAGAACTGTATCCAGATATGTTATTTACCCTCAGCCTCTTCCATATTATGTCAAGACTTGCATAGTACAATATCTGAAGCTACACTTATCCGCTTTTAGTTGTATGCTTTTATGTTTTTTTAAATCCTTTTTTATTAGTATTTTCTGTACTTTGAATTAAAAGTTGTGTTTTTAGTTTGATTTACACCATGTTCCTGAATTTTTCCTAGCCCCCAAACAGTCCTTTTTGCACTCACACTTTTCCACTTTATGTCCTACATTACATGTTAAGGTGCCGAGGAACCATTGAACCGTGTACCGCAGCATTCCCTTACTATTTTACACTCTTGCGAATATTTGTATGTTCTGCTGATTCAGCTATGGCCCAACAAAGTGGTTAGAGTTTTGCATATTTATATTATAGTCCATTCACAGAGGGGACTTTTAACAATGATGGGTTGTACCTTTATTGGCATTAAGTTCTATTGTGTCTCCTGCTGCAGGACAGCTGTTTTGATCTGTAAGACTCTTAGATACATACGTGAGACTAGAGTCCATTAGACTTTCTTTCGTTCTTCCTACAGTAAATTGCCAACACACTTCAAACACTGTCATTTAGATGCAGAAATGTCATTGCATGAGGACTTTAGAGGTTTCTCTTTCACGGGCTACATAGCAATAAATGTTGTTTATATACTGGAACCTTTTTCAATTATACAAGACAAAACTATCTGGATGACCAAGGTTCTGCTAAAATCTAAGGAGTATTATTTTTTTTGCTAAAAGAGCACTCTTTCTACCACAGTTTTTTTTACCACTTGAAATTATGGTATCTTTATTGAGAAAGCAAATTATGAAAATGTTTCAGAAAATCTCAGAATCGTCTCAATATAGAGAGAATTGCATGAAATCGAAATGGGAATTTCAAACTTTAGGCTACAATAGCAGAGTTGGGAAATATTCACCAATGAGAATTTTTCCAGCTCAACTACTTTGGCATTAAAGGGACATTTCAACTTGTTGCTTCCTTCAAGGAAGCAAGGGATCTGAGCAACGTACCCCCTGCTGATCCCATGCAAAATCGAGGAACTCTCTCTGAGCTGGCAGAGAGAGCCGTCGCCGACCCGATGGATGCCTGTTTCCTATGGAAGCATGGCAGATGTCGGTCAGATGATAAATTGGTGTGTACTATCCAAAGTAAAAGCTTTTATATTAGAAGCACAAGTGAAATTCCCTCTTTATTGAGTAGCCGCTATAATGGAAGGTTCAACACTTTATGCAACATGTAAATTTTATTTACAGTGATAGTAACATTATATTTGTTGCTATAAAATATAAAAAAAATTCTACATTGAACTTTTTGCTCAAGAAGTGAATATATAATATATATAAAATATATAAAATATATATATATATATATATATATATATATATATATATATATATATATACATATATATATATATATATCAAGAATTAACGTTGTTTGGACCCAAAGTGTTGAGCATAAACTATTAAATAACGTAAATGGTGTATTTCTTTTATTTATTATCTTTTAGCATAACTTGTCAGTCACTCTAGGGCATATGCAGCTAAGTTATTAGAAGTATGATATGTATTTCATAGTTGCCAACAGAACCAGATTTGATGAGACAGTCCTATTTTATGTAATCCTGTCCTGTCTAGGAAATGCTGTGCTTGGAAGGAAAATGGTGTACAAATAGCTGTGAAGTGGAATATTATCTACTAATAAAAAAGAACAAACCTGAGTATTTGTAAACAACTGTATTATTTTGGAAGAATAATGAGCTTTCACAAACACGGGTGAAATTGTATTTGTTTTTGTGACATAGAAATTAGATACAGGGAGCATTACAGGTTTCATTTAACACAAACTAAACCGTTCTTAATTTACCATAAAGTCACTTAAATTCCAATTCTAGGTTCTTCCTTACTAGTCGCTGCACCTGCACAAATCATCTTCTGCTTTCCTCTCATGGGACTAGAAATAGAATTATATAATAGGTATTGTACTGTAGTGTTCCTATTATTCACACTTTAGCATTCAATGTAAACAGATTAGTTCCACCAGAGGTGGCCAGTGTATTTCAAACAACTGTTCACCAATTGAGAAGGAATCAGACACTGGATTAAAGAAAAGTCTTGTCTTACCCACATTTTTGACCTTGGAAGTCTTTAGGAAAAGAAATGCAGACACTTTAATAGATCATTTTATTTTAATAATTACTTTAATTTCAATATTTATTGTTATACGTGACAGAATCCTTTTGGAGCTGTTTTTTTTTTAACTCTACACAGTTCTTCCTTTTTTTTCTAAACTTTTTCTCATCTTTCCCCCTTTGGAGTTGAAAAAAAGGGCTGTGCACTAAAACTGAACTGACAAGTGAAGTGCAAAAATCAGACATTATTAACTAAGTTGGAAAGACAGGCAAGATGGAGAATGTATAATTCAGTAGATTGTTCCGTTTTAGTGAATAGCTCTTGCATTGCATTTTTCTCAATAATCATATTTTTGTATGATTAGCTCTTTTGCGCTTATAGGATGTTTAATGCCGTCCGTTCTGAATGACAGGTGCCTAGACACCTATAAAAAGGCCTCTTGGGATGAGCTGTGATGCAGATCCTGTTGCAGGAATCTGCAGCAAGATCTCCTCTGTCAGATAAGGTCACTTTGAGTGGCCTCAGTCTGACACAGAAAATGTAACCGCTGCTCAAAGTGAGCACCAGCTACATTTCACTAAAATGCTCCATGTCTGAAATCTGGGTTCGGGCACACCTCCATCTTGTCATGTCAAGGTCTCACGCTATATCACCAGGGACCCATAGTAAATACTCTGATTGGGTCTTGGCCTATGTGTCCCTATGAGCCGGGAGCCAAAATAAGCTGTTTCGGTGCATTGGTCCTTCATGAACAAAGCATCAGGTTTGAAGGGGTTACGGTGCATGCCAACTTGGCTATTTCTTTATTATTCTTATTCATAACATTAAAAAATAAATATTTATACACTATTTTTTGATGTTCTGAATATGCTTTGACACACTCTCATCGTATATCAGCAGCCAGCGTGCCTGACACACATAGCTTTTTTAAAGCAATCAATGCCGCGCACAGACAGTGCCGCGCTCACACAGTGCCGCTCACACAGTGCCGCTCACACAGTGCCGCTCACACAGTGCCGCTCACACACATACCTAATAAGCACGGAGAAAATAACATGAATGTTAGTAATCTTATTGATAGTGAGGAAAATAAGCACAGGACCGATCAATATCATATCCTGTTTTCCTCATCTCCAACTATAACTACGAACACGAGCAGACCATTTTGTTTAGCGCTGAATAAAACATCACCTGCATTCCCCCCCCCCCCCCTTCTTAACGCTACAGTGGTTGATTGGTGATCACGCGTGTATAATAGCAGGTTCTGCTAAGCCCTGGTCTGTGGGAATCCAATCAGTTAACCAAACAAAACCACAAGCCAAGAGCTCCTCTTTTGACAACATTGATTAGATTCAATCTTCTGCTCTTAGTACAAAAAAACATTGAAATTGTAATGAAAAGAGAGGGCCACCATGCAATCGTGGAATCACCTGCCTGGCTGCGCCGCTGCTGCCCACTTAGTACAGTTAGTTGTACAAGTAAACAAAAATGTCCCTAAAATACTAACATTCAGGAAGTAAGGGTTAATTCAATGAGAGGATGTAATGGCCGACTAGCTTTAGATCTGTGTCACTTCTTTCTTTCTTATTTATTTGAATGTCACTCGTGTTTGTAATTATTTATACTACAGATGCATGGGATATGTGTCATTCCATAACATAATTAAATAATACAATTTAAAAAGACATAAAATGAAAATAAGATATATATACTCCAAAACAAAAATGTATTTAAACAATAAAGTGTTGGGCAGAGAACAGATGTTCAGGGTTAATAGATTGCGTGGAAACTTGTTTTTGTTTCCATTGAGAAATGTATACCATAGATATATATTTTACTAGTTTATAGGAGAGGTCTTATTTACAAAGACAATTGACCATAAATGTCTTTGCAGACTGAAGAGCAATATTACCCATAAATGTTACAGTTGTGTACATTTCTGCATGTTCACATATTGGGTTACTTGTTTTACCATCATCCTCTCAAAGCAAAGTAAACACCATTGTTTACAATGGACTTAATGTCTTGACATTTGTATGCATAACTGGTTTATTTTCTAAATGGCAGCCTTCAAATAAGGATAAACTGTTCTCTGTTAGAGAACAGATGACTAGCCCTGAGATTCAAGGGTAACTCTAGATGTGGCAATTCCATTATCCTTTTCATTTATCAGTGTAAAGGTGAGATATGCATCTGACCCAGCGATCTTATGATCTTAAGGTGGAGACTTGCAGGGAGATCAGAATGTATATCTTTATCAGCACTGTTCAGTTTTAAAAATGATGGTTCAAATTTTAAAATGATGAGATAGACTGTGTTAAAATATTATGTAATATAGGAAAGCTTACGCTATTTTTAAGACACTGGAAGAAAGAATTAGCATTATTAATATATAAATATATACATATAAATATACTCCATGATATATATATATGTATATCTCGTTATCTCTCACTCTCTCTCTCTCTCTCTCTCTCTCTCTCTCTCTCTCTCTCTATATATATATATATATATATAAATATATATATAAATATATATATATATACATATCTATATATAAATAGATATATTTAATGCTTTTTCTTAAACGTAGTTCCCTGTAGAACGTGGCACCCATAGGGCCATCATGGCAATGGATATCATGTTAATTGTGGAAGTTTAGTTGGATCTCAGAAAGCCCATCATGATCCCACTTAGATTCTTTGGATCTGTGGTTGTTGTGTTGCTCGTGTAAAGGAGACCTGCCAAGCAATTTGGATCTGGACTGCCCTTACTGGTGTGACTAGTCTGATAGGCTAATGGAGAGGTTTACTTGGAATAGGGCCAGCTATTTCTTCTTTTGTCCGTTCTCTCTGAGAGGAATCCCACTTCTTTCACACTCGCAATGTGTGTCTTGAGATCTTGCTAAACCTCTGCTTTAATGCTTATGCAGCAATGCCCAGGGCCCACTATGGTCTTAAAGCAGCCCTGAGCACCGCAAAGTCAGGGCAGAAGCCATGCTGTGTAAGATAAGCGTGGCAGTCTCCCTTGACGTGCAGGGTGGAGCACTGCAGAGAGAGAACCAGGCCAGCTGCCTGCAGAATACTTGTAAGAAACGTGAATGAATGACATTAATGGTCACATGGGGCATAAAATGTAATGAATTGTGAAATGACATGAAGGATAGATAATGGACATGGAGGCAGATTGCAAAAATAAAATAAAACGGGACAACATGGTGACAAGAGGATGGGGCAGAAAAGATAATGGAGGATGAAATGAATGATATAGATGGATCATGGAGGCAGATTGCAAACAAAATGGGACAACATGGTGACAAGTAGATGGGGCAGAAACAGGGGCGGGCTGGGCCGGGGGGCAGGGTGGCAATTGCCCCCCAGGCCGCCCTAAACTATGTAAAACACGGCCGCTGGGCCAGTGTTTTAAAAAAAAAAAAAAAAAAAACGCGCTTGCAGGCAGAGACTGAGGTGAGAAGGGATCGGAAGATCCCCTCTCACCTCCGCTCTGCCTGCAAAGCTGCACGGGGAGCCGAACAGGCAGCACAGAGAAACCTCCGTGCTGCCTGTTCGGCTCCCCATGCAGTGTGACACGGAAGTGCCGACAGTCACGTGATCGGCGCTCTGACGTCAGACGGGCGCCGATCACGTGACCTGTCGGTACAACCGCCGGGAGGCCGAACAGGCAGCATGGAGGGACCATGCTGCCTGCCACCAGGTAAGTCCTCCAGCCACTGGCCACCAGGGAAGTCCTGCCTCTAGCCACCAGGGAAGTCCTGCCACTAGCCACCAGGGAAAAAGGTAAGGGGGGGGGGGCAAAAAACACTGGCATATTTTTGGGCAAATTGGCTGGGGCATATTACATGGCAAATAAGACTGGCATATTATTGGGCAAATTGGCTGGGGCATATTACATGGCAAATAAGACTGGCATATTTTTGGGCAAATTGGCTGGGGAATATTACATGGCAAATAAGACTGGCATATTATTGGGCAAATTGGCTGGGGCATATTACATGGCAAATAAGACTGGCATATTATTGGGCAAATTGGCTGGGGCATATTACATGGCAAATAAGACTGGCATATTATTGGGCAAATTGGCTGGGGCATATTACATGGCAAATAAGACTGGCATATTATTGGGCAAATTGGCTGGGGCATATTACATGGCAAATAAGACTGGCATATTATTGGGCAAATTGGCTGGGGCATATTACATGGCAAATAAGACTGGCATATTATTGGGCAAATTGGCTGGGGCATATTACATGGCAAATAAGACTGGCATATTATTGGGCAAATTGGCTGGGGCATATTACATGGCAAATAAGACTGGCATATTATTAGGCAAATTCGCTGGGGCATATTACATGGCAAATAAGACTGGCATATTATTGGGCAAATTGGCTGGGGCATATTACATGGCAAATAAGACTAGAATATTATTGGGCAAATTGGCTGGGGCATATTACATGGAAAATAAGACTGGCATATTATTGGGCAAATTGGCTGGGGAATATTACATGGCAAATAAGACTGGCATATTATTGGGCAAATTGGCTGGGGAATATTAAATGGCAGAATAACACTGGCATATTATTGGACAAATCATCTGGGGAATATTAAATGGCAGAATAAGACTGGCATATTATTGGGCAAAATGGCTGGGGAATATTAAATGGCAATTAACACTGGCATATTGGGCAAATTAGCAGGGGCATATTAAATTGCAGATAACCTTGGAATATTATTGGGCAAATTTACTGAGTTATATTAAATTGCAGAATAACACTGGCATATTATGGGACAAATTGGCTGGGGAATATTAATGGCAAATAATATTGGAAATGTGTATGTAATGGGGTGATGGAGGCATGTAAATGTGGTGATGGGGCATGTCCTGGTGTGCAACGTGGGTTATGGGTCATGTCGTAGGTGTGCAACGTGGGTAGGGGGGGGGGGGGGTGCCCAAATTTTGGGATATTGCGTGTCTAAATCCTGGCATGTTGAGGGGCATAATCCTGGCATATTGAGGGGAAAATCCTGGCATATTGAGGGGGCATCATCTTGGCATATTGAAGGGAAAATCCTGGCATATTGGGTGTCTAAATCCTGGCATATTGAGGGGCATAATCCTGGCATATTGAGGGGCATAATCCTGGCATATTGAGGGGCATAATCCTGGCATTTTGAGGGGCATAATCCTGGCATATTTAGGGGAAAATCCTGGCATATTGAGGGGGCATCATCTTGGCATATTGAGGAGAAAATCCTGGCATATTGGGTGTCTAAATCCTGGCATATTGAGGGGCATAATCCTGGCATACTGAGGGGCATAATCCTGGCATTTTGTAAGGGAAAATTCTAGCATATTAAATGGAAAATCCTGGCATATTGTGGGGGAAAATCCTGGCAATATTCGTTATAAAACAAGGAAAAGATGGCCGTGGATGGGGAGGCGATTCGATGGTGCAATGGGCCACTTGACTGGATTTGCCCCCCAGGCCTAAGGCTGCCAGCCCTCCCCTGGGCAGAAAAGATAATGGAGGATGAAATGATGTGATAGATGGAGGCAGATTGCAAACAAAATGTGACGACATGGGGCAGAAAAGGTAATGGAGGATGAAAAGAGGTGATTGATTGGAGCAGAATGTAGACAAAATGGTGACATGGGGCGGAAAAGATATAATGGAGGAGAAAAAGAGGTGACAGGCATGGAGGAATAAAACACATAAAATGATAGGGAAGGAGATGGCAAACATGTAGGAATAAAGCAAATAAAAAAGGGGAAAAGAGATAAATAAATGTCATTGGTTTAGGAATTTGGATGTTATCTGTTGCCGTGTGCTTATATTGTGTGCTATAGCGTTGTATCTGGTGCTGTGCGGTTATATCTTTACTATGTTGTTGTATCTGTTGCTGTGGAATTTCAGCTAGAGCTCTGGATATTTATCTGGTGTCAGGGGTTTATAGCTGATGCCATGGGTTGGCTAATGTTGTGGATCTATATCTGGCACAGTGGATCTATATTTGGTGGAGTTATATCTGGTGTGGCTGGTTTATATCTGGCGCTGTAGTATTATGTCCAGTGCTGCGGGTCTGTATCTGTTGCAGTGGGTTTATATCTTGTGCCATTGGATTATATCTATAGCTGGTGCTCTGGCAAAGGTTTTTGGTGCAATCTAGTGTGGTGGCACCTGCTGTGAGTGTATCTGGTGCTGTGGCAAGGGAAATATGGCGTTGAGGGTGCAATTTGGTACTGGAGCTAGTGCTGTGAATGCCACCTAATGCTGTGGGTGGTATCAAGTGCTGTGGCAACTGCTGTGAGTGTAATCTGGTGCTGTAGCTGGTGCCATGCGTGCAATCTAGTGTTGGGGCAACAGCATTGCGGGGAGTCAAATGCTGTGGCAAGTGACTTGAGCATGTCTGTATGAATAATGTGGGGCATAGTGTTTACATAAAAACAGATTAGAAATTGCTAATCAGACAATGGCAGCGTGATCCTTCTATTAAGCTTTTGCATCAAGTTTATCAGCCCTTTGCATGCCTGCACTGATAATGACTAAGCTCCTCCACTTCATGACATTGTCAAAAAGAGGCACAGCACAGCAAGGATGAAGGTAAAATGATGCCCCCCTGAAAACATTTCTGCAGATACCCATGTATAGTTGAATCAATGAGATGAAATGTTAAGCTCACCTCACTTGCAAATCAGCTTTTAGTGAATAGCCTCAACATTGTTTTGCCTCCCGGTTGCACCTTAAGGGTATATTTTCTTAAAGGACTTAAATAATGAATTACATGTACTAGACTAAATTAAAAGAAAATTACTAAAGATTAATTCAAGGGAATGTGAGCAAAGAATCACTAATATTATAATAATTCAGCATTTAATATAGGAGTTAATATGCTCTTAATTAATAGTAATAACAGCAATAATAAATAGAACAGTAAGAAGAAACACCGATCCTTACAGAATTTAAGAAAAAAAATCCATTCTCACTAGTTGGTTTGCAAATTTACATTTAATGTTATTATTTTAGCCTGCAATCAATAGCAAATCTCCATTACTTGGGACTTTAATTTTAGAAGTGCTTTTTATCATCGTTTCTAGTGATCAGAATTGAGTTAACTCTTTCTTGGTTTAATTTGCCATAATGTAAGATATACAAAATTGTTTTTGCAGTTTCTCAGCAGGCATGGGAATCAATGTATGGTCAAAAGAAGGAGACTGATGTAAAACATAGCACTGAGTATAGAGGACAATCAAATGTGCTCTAGTTTCCCTCAACTGGTTGGCAAATATGTCATTCAGCTGCAGTTTCCTATTAATATTATTTGCAGTTAGCGTGAATCGATTTTTGCCAGAATAACAAATGTCTAAAGTTTGTTAGTTTTAATTTTTTTTACTTCTGGAAAATAAGTGTACTTTATCTTTGCAAAGTAGCCAAAGTCGCATCTTAGAGACATCTAAATCAGAACATCTGGTCAGAACACACTGCTTCTGGGAATGGAGAGGCCAATAGGTTTGTTTGTATGTTCCTCTGTCCACAGATCTCATCAGCTGCTCTTGGCCACCTCTTGAAAACTTATGAGACCTTAAAACTGAGTGAAGGAGGCCTTGCGACCCTGAAATATTGTCCCTGAATGACTCTGCTGATGTAGTGCTTATCTTTATTTTTTATGGTTAGATAGCTTTTCCTAAGATTTGTTTCTCTGATCAACCAAGGAAATGTGCTACACTGCTGGTGATCCCTCCAGATGTTTGAATAGTATAGACCAGGGTTGGAAAAATTCTCCTGGAGAGAGCTCTTTTCCCTGTGAAAAACAGAACCAATTATTTAGTTTGTAGCCCCTAACCTTTCTGTGAGCACAAAACTAAACTATACAGTGTTTATATTTGCAGTGTTTTTTGAAAAGATTCCAAAATAATTACCATTTCCTTGTTGCTACAATATTCCAATGAACAAATAGACTGTATTAACATTTTTATTGTAATATTAAAATTTAGAAAAAACTCTCACAGTAAAAGATGAAAAATAAAATGATTATTGCTTGTAATTATAAAAGTAATTAAAAATTCATTGAACTGACCAATGGTCAGACACTGTAAGGGTTTAACCACTAAGTGACCAAGGTTGTTTTTACACTTCTGTGGTGTTTGTGTTTGACTTTCATTTTGTCCTATCTCATTTAATGTACTCACTTACTGTATTTTTCCCTGTATTAGACGATAGTTTTAAAATTGGGGGTTGTCTCATAAACGGAATGTTGCAATTAAATATATAAATAAATACATGCTGCCATCCACATTCTTTCCCCCCCAGCCTCCCCTCTATTTGCCTCACAACAAACCCATGTCTGGTACTCCCCCCAAGCCATGGCCAGCACAAGCATTCACCACTCCGGTTGCCACAGAGCCGGCCCTACAATGGGGCAGAGTGGGGCAATTGCCCCAGGCGGCAGTATTTTAATGCAATTGTTGCCAGCAAGTGTAAATCGCTTGATGGCACCGACACTTTAATCATACCTGCCACTTGTAGTGAGTTCAGCTCAAGGGGTGCATGCTCCTCCATCTCGTTCTGTGAAACAGTTGGAGTGCTGGATGTCATGTGACTTCCGGCGCTCAGAATAAGTGGAGTTCCAGTGTTCTGCCTCTTCAAAGCTAAGAGGCGGACACCTTCTGAACAATATTCCTCCCTGCAAAAAAAAAGTAGAAGAGCAGAGAGGAGAACTAACAGCTTAGTTTTTTTTTTTGGTGTGTGACCACATCATCTTGTTGTGGTAGTTTTTCTCTTTTAAATGTACTCTCCTCCTTTATTGTGTTGATTCCCTTTATCTATTTAAATGTTTCTATCATATCCCCCATCTCGGCTTTATTCCATGCTACATTTTAAGGTTTTTTTTAACCTTTCTTGGTCCGTTTTATCCTTCAACTCATGAACCAGTTTAGTAGCCTTTCTCTGCACACTCTCTAAAGTATCAATATCCTTATGGACATACGGCCTCCAGTACTGCGTACAATACTCCAAGTGAGGAGTCTTTCTACTTCTAATATCTCTTCCTAAACCATACAGTCAAACGTATGCTATGTTTCATTTAGGCACTTAAACTGCCAGGTTACTTGGATCAATACACTACATTTCCTCCTAGGCGAAATTGTGAACAATATTGGCATTGCATAAACATAAATGAATACTGCTTGTTAAGAAGCAGATTAACAGAGTGCACAAATTAAGAAAGCTGCATGATTAGTTGAGCTGCATTTATAGGATTGCAATGTTTTCATTTTGTTTAGCGTTCTTGGCAAGAAACAAACAGTTATATGACAGTCCAGAAAAGAATAAAGTAATTTAACAGAAGTAATAGCTCATTGACTGGATGCATCAATTACTTACTGTGTATATCTTCATTACTAGGAGAATACATTTACATTTACACCTGAGCAGTATGCACCAGAGCAATTAACCTTCAAGGAACACATTTCAGCTAGCACAACACGATGGGATCATGAAAATGTGCACATAGTCCAGCAAATGACATCACCTTGACAGTGTTCACCCACTCATTAGGGAAAATACAAGTAACAAATATTATATATTTCCTTATTATGTTACCCTTTTGAAAATGTTTTTAAAAAGTCTTTGCCAGTGCAATATCTGTCCCCAAACAGCTCACCAGTGCCTTTTTTCTCCCCAAACTTGTTAGAATAATTTTTGTCCCAATAAAGCTTATCAGTGCCACATTTGTTCCCAAAAAGCTTATCAGTGCTATCTTTATTGCCCACAGCTTGTCAGTGAAATAATTGCCCCCATTCTTCGGTTTATAGAATAGCAATAGGATTACATGTATTCCATAAGCCGACAGCCTATAAACCGAACGTTCGGTTTATAGGCTGTCGGCTTTTAACTATACGGAGACAAAGTCTCCATTCATATGAATGGAGACTTTGTCTCCGTATAGTTAAATGCCCACAGCCTATAAACCGAACGTCCGGTTTATAGGCTGTGGGCATTTAACTATACGGAGACAGGGTCTCCATTCATAAAATTATATATATTATAATCGAGCATATAGTTAAAAGCCGACAGCCTATAAACCGAACGTTCGGTTTATAGACGTTCGGCTTATGGAATACATATAATCCTATTGCTATTCTATAAACCGAACGTTCGGTTTATAGAATAGCAATAGGAATACATGTATTCCATAAGCCGACAGCCTATAAACCGAACATTCGGTTTATAGGCTGTCGGCATTTTACTACACGGAGACAAAGTCTCCATTCATAATTTTATGAATGGAGACTCTGTCTCCGTATAGTTAAAAGCCGACAGCCTATAAACCGAACGTTCGGTTTATAGGCTGTCGGCTTATGGAATACATGTATTCCTATTGCTATTCTATAAACCGAACGTTCGGTTTATAGGCTGTCGGCTTTTAACTATATGCTCGATTATAAGACGACCCTTATTATAAGACGACCCACCAAACTTTGGATATTCCATTAGGAAAAAAAATAAAAGCCTAAATATAAGACTACTCTATAGGAAAAAAGTTCAACTTGTATGTATATATTCACATGTAAATTGCTTTTTTAATAAAAAATGATGATATAAAAAAATTAATTTCTTGTTTTTATTTCTCTTTATGTGACAATGCTGCCTCTCTCTTTACCTTGCCCGCAGATTTGTCGCTCTCCCCCCCTTAGTGTTGTCTCTCTCTCACCCTCCCTTTGTCTCCCCCCTCGCTCCCCTTGTGTCTGTCTCTTCCCCCCTTCCCTCCCCTTGTTTCTCTCTGCCCCCCTCCCCTTGTTTCTGTCTCTTCCCCCCTCCCTCCCCTTGTTTCTCTCCCCCCCCTCGTTACTCTGCCCCCCCCTTGTTATTCTGTCCCCCCCTCACCTGTTTCTTGCTCCCTGGTGGCTAGTGGGGGCAGCCGGGGGATGTATGCACTATACATAATAGACGGAAGTGTCGGGCAGCATGGAGGATGTCTGCACGATTCGTGCAGACATCCCCCAGCTGCCCAATTCTCCCTGGTGGCTAGCGGGGCAGCGGAGGATGTCTGTACGATGAGCGATGTATGTTCCTCTGTCCACAGATCTCATCAGCTGCTCTTGGCCACCTCTTGAAAACTTATGAGACCTTAAAACTGAGTGAAGGAGGCCTTGCGACCCTGAAATATTGTCCCTGAATGACTCTGCTGATGTAGTGCTTATCTTTATTTTTTATGGTTAGATAGCTTTTCCTAAGATTTGTTTCTCTGATCAACCAAGGAAATGTGCTACACTGCTGGTGATCCCTCCAGATGTTTGAATAGTATAGACCAGGGTTGGAAAAATTCTCCTGGAGAGAGCTCTTTTCCCTGTGAAAAACAGAACCAATTATTTAGTTTGTAGCCCCTAACCTTTCTGTGAGCACAAAACTAAACTATACAGTGTTTATATTTGCAGTGTTTTTTGAAAAGATTCCAAAATAATTACCATTTCCTTGTTGCTACAATATTCCAATGAACAAATAGACTGTATTAACATTTTTATTGTAATATTAAAATTTAGAAAAAACTCTCACAGTAAAAGATGAAAAATAAAATGATTATTGCTTGTAATTATAAAAGTAATTAAAAATTCATTGAACTGACCAATGGTCAGACACTGTAAGGGTTTAACCACTAAGTGACCAAGGTTGTTTTTACACTTCTGTGGTGTTTGTGTTTGACTTTCATTTTGTCCTATCTCATTTAATGTACTCACTTACTGTATTTTTCCCTGTATTAGACGATAGTTTTAAAATTGGGGGTTGTCTCATAAACGGAATGTTGCAATTAAATATATAAATAAATACATGCTGCCATCCACATTCTTTCCCCCCCAGCCTCCCCTCTATTTGCCTCACAACAAACCCATGTCTGGTACTCCCCCCAAGCCATGGCCAGCACAAGCATTCACCACTCCGGTTGCCACAGAGCCGGCCCTACAATGGGGCAGAGTGGGGCAATTGCCCCAGGCGGCAGTATTTTAATGCAATTGTTGCCAGCAAGTGTAAATCGCTTGATGGCACCGACACTTTAATCATACCTGCCACTTGTAGTGAGTTCAGCTCAAGGGGTGCATGCTCCTCCATCTCGTTCTGTGAAACAGTTGGAGTGCTGGATGTCATGTGACTTCCGGCGCTCAGAATAAGTGGAGTTCCAGTGTTCTGCCTCTTCAAAGCTAAGAGGCGGACACCTTCTGAACAATATTCCTCCCTGCAAAAAAAAAGTAGAAGAGCAGAGAGGAGAACTAACAGCTTAGTTTTTTTTTTTGGTGTGTGACCACATCATCTTGTTGTGGTAGTTTTTCTCTTTTAAATGTACTCTCCTCCTTTATTGTGTTGATTCCCTTTATCTATTTAAATGTTTCTATCATATCCCCCATCTCGGCTTTATTCCATGCTACATTTTAAGGTTTTTTTTAACCTTTCTTGGTCCGTTTTATCCTTCAACTCATGAACCAGTTTAGTAGCCTTTCTCTGCACACTCTCTAAAGTATCAATATCCTTATGGACATACGGCCTCCAGTACTGCGTACAATACTCCAAGTGAGGAGTCTTTCTACTTCTAATATCTCTTCCTAAACCATACAGTCAAACGTATGCTATGTTTCATTTAGGCACTTAAACTGCCAGGTTACTTGGATCAATACACTACATTTCCTCCTAGGCGAAATTGTGAACAATATTGGCATTGCATAAACATAAATGAATACTGCTTGTTAAGAAGCAGATTAACAGAGTGCACAAATTAAGAAAGCTGCATGATTAGTTGAGCTGCATTTATAGGATTGCAATGTTTTCATTTTGTTTAGCGTTCTTGGCAAGAAACAAACAGTTATATGACAGTCCAGAAAAGAATAAAGTAATTTAACAGAAGTAATAGCTCATTGACTGGATGCATCAATTACTTACTGTGTATATCTTCATTACTAGGAGAATACATTTACATTTACACCTGAGCAGTATGCACCAGAGCAATTAACCTTCAAGGAACACATTTCAGCTAGCACAACACGATGGGATCATGAAAATGTGCACATAGTCCAGCAAATGACATCACCTTGACAGTGTTCACCCACTCATTAGGGAAAATACAAGTAACAAATATTATATATTTCCTTATTATGTTACCCTTTTGAAAATGTTTTTAAAAAGTCTTTGCCAGTGCAATATCTGTCCCCAAACAGCTCACCAGTGCCTTTTTTCTCCCCAAACTTGTTAGAATAATTTTTGTCCCAATAAAGCTTATCAGTGCCACATTTGTTCCCAAAAAGCTTATCAGTGCTATCTTTATTGCCCACAGCTTGTCAGTGAAATAATTGCCCCCATTCTTCGGTTTATAGAATAGCAATAGGATTACATGTATTCCATAAGCCGACAGCCTATAAACCGAACGTTCGGTTTATAGGCTGTCGGCTTTTAACTATACGGAGACAAAGTCTCCATTCATATGAATGGAGACTTTGTCTCCGTATAGTTAAATGCCCACAGCCTATAAACCGAACGTCCGGTTTATAGGCTGTGGGCATTTAACTATACGGAGACAGGGTCTCCATTCATAAAATTATATATATTATAATCGAGCATATAGTTAAAAGCCGACAGCCTATAAACCGAACGTTCGGTTTATAGACTTTCGGCTTATGGAATACATATAATCCTATTGCTATTCTATAAACCGAACGTTCGGTTTATAGAATAGCAATAGGAATACATGTATTCCATAAGCCGACAGCCTATAAACCGAACATTCGGTTTATAGGCTGTCGGCATTTTACTACACGGAGACAAAGTCTCCATTCATAATTTTATGAATGGAGACTCTGTCTCCGTATAGTTAAAAGCCGACAGCCTATAAACCGAACGTTCGGTTTATAGGCTGTCGGCTTATGGAATACATGTATTCCTATTGCTATTCTATAAACCGAACGTTCGGTTTATAGGCTGTCGGCTTTTAACTATATGCTCGATTATAAGACGACCCTTATTATAAGACGACCCACCAAACTTTGGATATTCCATTAGGAAAAAAAATAAAAGCCTAAATATAAGACTACTCTATAGGAAAAAAGTTCAACTTGTATGTATATATTCACATGTAAATTGCTTTTTTAATAAAAAATGATGATATAAAAAAATTAATTTCTTGTTTTTATTTCTCTTTATGTGACAATGCTGCCTCTCTCTTTACCTTGCCCCCAGATTTGTCGCTCTCCCCCCCTTAGTGTTGTCTCTCTCTCACCCTCCCTTTGTCTCCCCCCTCGCTCCCCTTGTGTCTGTCTCTTCCCCCCTTCCCTCCCCTTGTTTCTCTCTGCCCCCCTCCCCTTGTTTCTGTCTCTTCCCCCCTCCCTCCCCTTGTTTCTCTCCCCCCCCTCGTTACTCTGCCCCCCCCTTGTTATTCTGTCCCCCCCTCACCTGTTTCTTGCTCCCTGGTGGCTAGTGGGGGCAGCCGGGGGATGTATGCACTATACATAATAGACGGAAGTGTCGGGCAGCATGGAGGATGTCTGCACGATTCGTGCAGACATCCCCCAGCTGCCCAATTCTCCCTGGTGGCTAGCGGGGCAGCGGAGGATGTCTGCACGATGAGCGCAGACCTCCCCTGCTGCCGCCCAGAACGACCGCCAGGACTTTTATGAGGAAGCCGGAAGTACCCAGCTTCATCATAGAAGTCCCGGCGGTCATGCCGGGCATCAGCAGGGGAGATCTGCGCTCATCGCGCAGACATCCCCTGCTGTTAGAGAGGGGGATCCAGGTCCCCTGCAGCTCTGCTGGGGACCTGGATCCCAGTCTTATAGTCTGACCTCAATTTGAGGTCAGATTATAAGACGACCTCGATTATAAAAGGGGTATTAACACTTCCCTTGCTGATCACAGTTTCTTTTTACTGTGATCCGTTTCCTTCCAAGTTTATGGACCTCATTTAGTTTTTTCAAAATAAATTTTATTTTGTACATTTTTACTATATGACTTATATTCTTTTCATGTATTCATGTAATTACAGTTAACTCCTACAAGCCTGTGCTGTGATTGTGACCAGAGCAAACGTTAACCCATTCGTGACGTTGGGACGTTCTATGCCGTCCTGATTTTAAGTCCCTTAAAGTCGTTAGGACGGCATAGTATGTCCTGTGTTAAACAGCTCATATCGCGGCTCGGATCATGCTGCAGGCACTTGCAGCGGAATCCCACCTGTCAGATGAGGCCACTTTAAGTGGCCTCAGTCTGACAGGGGAAATTTAGCTGGTGCTCAAATCGAGCACCAGCTACATTTCTCTAAATCGTGCGTGACGTCCGAAGGGCTTGCAATTTTTGGGCAGGGACCCACAGGGTCTATTAAGACCCTGATTGGGTCTCTGCCATAGTGTTCCTGGCTAACGATCACCTTGTGATCAGTGGCCAGGAACAAATCGTGACGTTTTGGTGCTTACGTAATTTGGGACGCAAGCACCATGCGTCACAAAGGGGTTAAACCTCTCCACTTTTTTCAATGTATTTTTTAATACTAAATTCAAATCATTTCATGCTATTGGCAATGCATTCTATAAACCGAAATAGAGTCGGTTTATGGAATACCAATAGCAAAATAGCCAATACACATACATTACATAAACCGACATAATGAACGAATTTCGGTTTATGGAATGTAATGCTATTGGCAATGGCATTCTATAAACCGACTCTATTTCGGTTTATAGTAATGCCATTGCACATAGCATTACATTATACATTCCATAAACCGAAAGTCTATAAACCGAACGTCGTTCGGTTTATAGACTTTCGGCTTATAGAAAAGCAATAGCATTACATGTATTCTATAATCCGAACGACGTTCGGTTTATAGACTTTCGGCTTATAGAACAGCAATAGCATTACATGTATTCTATAAACTGAACGTCGTTCGGTTTAAAGACTTTCGGCTTATAGAATACATTCTACAATTGACCTATTGGTATGAATGGGAACTCAATTTCGGTTTAAAGAAAGCCAATAGCATTACATGCATTCCATAAACCGAAAGTCTTTCATGTCGGTTTATGGAATGTAATGTAATGCTATTGGTATTCTATAAACCGACTCTATTTCGGTTTAGAATGCCAATAGCACGAATGGACGAATGGACGAATGAACGAATGATTTTCGTTTATTAACCATTCGTTCATTCGGCTTTTGTTAGTTAACATTTTCGTTATTCGTTTTTCGGACGAATGGCGCTATTTTCTTCCGAAAATGCTATTTTCGTCCGAAAATGCATTCGTCCGAAAATGAATGCACATGTCTAGTTTATAGACTTTCGGCTTATGGAATACATGTAATACTATGGGCTTTCTAAAAAACTGAACTAGAGTTCCCATTCATAAAAATTTATGAATGGGGACTCTGTTTCGGTTTATAGAAAGCTAAGATGTTGAACGAATGAACGAATGGTTTAATATAAACGAAAATCATTCGTGCTATAGTATTGGCATTACTATAAACCGAAATAGAGTCGGTTTATAGAATGCCAATAGACTTACATGCATTCCATAAACTGAAAGTCGTTCATTATGTCAGTTTATGGAATGTAGTGTACTATTGTATTCTATAAACTCTATTTCGGCTAATAGAATGCCAATAGTACTACGAATGGACGAATGAACGAATGATTTTCGTTTATTAACCATTCGTTCATTCGGCTTTCGTTAGCTTAGCATTTTCGTTATTCGTTTTTCAAACAAATGAACGAAAATGCTATTTTCGGACGAAAATGCATTCGTCCGAAAACGAATGCACATGTCTACCTGACATCCTATGCTCTGATTTTAATTAAGGCTTCAAGTTCAGTGAGACACAACATGCAGTATGCACCAATTCAGCTGGCACAGACTTCGCCTCTCTGGGGTCCATCGCAAAGTTGGCCCTAATTTACCAGTGCATAGAAATATCAACGCATAGCCTTTAAGCTACTTTAAAAGCACCTATCCGCGACTAAATCTCCAATTTTTTCATGTAGGATAGAATTTATGAATAGGAATAACTCCAAAACCAACACATAAAAATAATGCAAAACAGCTTTTCAGCAGTATCTGAATGTGGGGTTGTTATTTTTGCAGTGGTCCCCTTCCCACCAGAATATAAGCAATATTATTTTCCTAGCCACAACCAGCACTATATTTTAATTATTTCCTCAATGGTGTCTTCACAGATCCAGCTAGCACTCTTTCTATGTCTGGATCTGCAAGTCACTGCTCTGTGGGGATAGTGTAGGCCACAGCCTGGCATTTTCCATTTTACAGTCAGTTGTAGGTGTCCTATAACTATTTTACTTGGCCATTGGCAAAACAATAAAGCTCTGCCAAGACACAGGGATTATAACTGCCTGCTTCCAGCCGCCAGTTAGCTATTGGAGTGTGAATTATGATATCAGAGTGGTTCTGTACACTTAGACAGGTTAAGGTGTAAGCCAAGCAACTCATCACATTAAAATTCTTTTCAACAAACTGGAATCCTAAATATTGCTAAATATAATACCTTCTTTTCTTTCACTGTGTTAAATGTCTTGACAAATAGCTAACAGGGGTTTGTGTGATGTGTTGCACCATAAAACAGTATGCTATTCTGATAAAATCAGTGTCTACACATATGTATATTTAATAGCCACATGGAAAAAAACACCAGTAAATATACAAAAGCCCTACAATTATTCAGGAATTTTGTTATAGATGATTCAAAAAATTGTTACACATGTGAAATATTTTTAAATTACTTTATTATTGGATTTTTAGCCAAAACATTTGCATAAAGACTATTTAGACATCATTGCCCATACAAGACAGATGTAAAATCAAACTAAGACAAATACAATTCAATACCTTATATTAAACATCTTTCACATAATATCACGCTATTCTGCTGGGTAGCATTATGGTCACAATTAAATAAAATAATGTCATCTAGGAACTATAATATATTGTGTATTTCCAACAATCACTGGAACAAATCCATCTCAGTAAACTCAACATTTTCTCTATGCTATATTCTCCATGGAGTGGTTTGAGTAGAAGAAGAATACTAAACTGACTGATGCCTGATTGACCCTCAAGTGTGGATTAAACTTCCAGACACCAAATAGTCTAGTCTAAAATCCTTGAATCCACTGCAAATAAAATCAGTTTATCAAGGTCGCTAGCTCCGAGAAATCCTTTGCTTTTCAAGTTGTAGGCAACAAGTATAGTTAAAATGGAACCATGTATTGGCTAGCAGAGTTTGATTGCAAGCTTTCAAGACCAAGGTTCATGCACAGTTTGCATCTTCAAAAAAATAAACACAGGGATATTGAAGAATTTTCTCAGTAGTAATTTAGCCAGTCTTACATAGATCTAAAAGATAAATTCAGTTCAGTTAGAGCATCTTTGATCAGTCCACTCCCTAGATAAGGAGGCCATCAATCCATTTGACACATGCAAGATCCAGGGTGTCAGATGTTTGCAGTTTGAAAAGTCCATTGCAGTAAAAATGCAGTACGTAAAAAGATTATTAAATTGTAATATTATACCAGGAAATTAATTCCCTCTCTCTATTAAGACCAATGATTAAACAGGCATATAACTTTAATATCCCAGATTTTTTATTCCCTCTGGGTGCAAAACAAATCCCATCAGTACCAAAAGCTTCACATCCTCGATATTGTGTCCAGATTGACAGAAATGCTCTCCAACAGGAGTATGTTCAAGTTCTATTTAGAGAGATTTGCATTTTATCCCATGACTTCTCTTACTCTCCTTCCAACAGTTTAATCACAGCCCTGTTCCAGTTTAAAACATTTTCTACACGGGTTAACTAGATATACTGTAAAGTCTAGTCTCTAAAATATTATGGAAAGCAAATGTTTCTAAGGCCACAGTATCTTTAAAAAAACAAACAAAAAGCAGCTGCTCTAATAAACAGAAATGACAATAGCCCTGAGGAGGTGTACGTTGACTTTTTAAAATATTAATATTTTTATTTACTCAAAAGTTATCAACTATTGTACTATTTCATGGTGCAGGAAGCAGTAAATATCTTCTAACATTTTGGAAACTTTTACCAGTTAGAAATCAAGTAATGCAGGTTTGTATCTGGGATACTTTTTAATTTGTTTTACACTAGTTTTTATTACATTTGTAAGCTGAGATGCAGAAAGATTCCTCGTTCATATGAGACTCTCTGAGGTTATATGACTTATCCAGCAATTACCTTTCAAACAATACAGTGAAATGGTCTGAACTTGAAAAAGAATTGCAGAGGATGTTAGGTCCATCAGCTTTTTCCAGAAACCTATTTAAAAGGAGACCAGCAGGAGAGAGACAGCAGGTAATATTAGACGGCAATAACGTTGAAGAAGAGAATAGCAAAATTACAGAAAAATCTTGCTAATTGTTTGTGAAGGAGACCTTTTCATTAGCTGACGGTAGTGTAGCCAAAGCAATAGATGGGCAAAGCGGACAGCATTTATTTTTTTCCCCTTCTAAATGTCAACCTTAAAAAGTCGCTAACTGACTGCATCTGTAATTATAGTGACGTTGAAAACCTTGGCAGCCCTTAGAGAAACCGAGGCCAACATCTGCCATTTATTTGACCTAAATTATATTTTTGAAATGAAATTGAAATGTATCTTTGGGCACATATGGAGGTTTTGAATACTCAATGCATGTATATCGTTACATGGTTCTCAGACGACTTAAATCATGCCGTGTAATGAATGCCCCCTGACCTGCATTGGCAATGCCATTTAGTTGATCCGTGAAAAGTTAAAGTCCTGAATATAATAAAAGTGTCTGATATTTAACCCTATTATGTCTCACTTTATAGTTTAGGATTATATTATTACTACCTGCTATAAATTCTATTAGGAGCGATTACAGCGTTGAACTGTAATATTATCGACTGCTATGATAGCTCTACATCACCATTTGTCACCTAATCTGTACCCAAAGCTATTAATTGATTGTATCTTATTTAAGATAATTTTGCAACTTGTTTTTTTTTTCTTTTAATATTTCTTTAATTTGATTTTCAAGTTAATTATATAGAACATACACATGTGCACAAACAGACATACATAGACTACTGACATTTGCGTTAAGTTCCGTTTAGGGATAAGTTAGTACAAAAATATGAAGAGATTCAATCTTAATTCAACAGCAAATCCCAATCGTTATCCCTCATTTGCTGGGGGAGAAAAAGAGAGAAAAAAAAAAAAACAAGAACACAGTAAAAGAAAGAAGAGAAAAGGATAAAGAAAAGGAAGAAGGGGGGAAAAAGAAGAAAAAAATATATATATCTTTCCCCTTTTTCTCTTTCCCCCTTCCCCCCCTAATTGCAACTTGTTTTTGTTGTTTTATTTTGGAAAATTATCTCAAATGTACTTGGTAGATAAGTTTTTTTTAGACCCCCTTAGCCTGAGACCATGCCTAGTTGATTTGCACATACATCTTGCACAAAAGTGTTAATTTCGTCAACTAAATATTTTTGACATAGTTTTAGTCAACTGTATGTTTTCAGTGAATAAAACTAAACAGTAACTAAATAAAATGTAAGTTTATAGGACTAAAACTATGACTAAAATGTGACAAAAATGTTAGGGAGGGACTATTGCATTTCCATATTTGGACTTCTGGTTCCCAAGGATCTCTGCCAAAGGATACTACTCCATCTGATTCGCCTAGTACTGTCACGTGTTTCTCCTAGTATCTCCCTAGCAAGTTAACGTAACACTGTGTAACAACCTTTTCTGACCTATTCCCTCTGTCACTACTGGAGATTTAGTCGACTAAAACTAGACTAAAACTAAAACAATTCAGATGACTAAAATCCGACTAAACTAAAATGGTATTGTAGTCAAAAGACTATGACTAACACTAAATCAAAATTTGACATCAAAGTGAAAACTGCTGAACGTGGGTGAAAACTGCTGCTGACCTGAGAATGCCAATTTTAAAACTTTCAGTGGGGGAATATATCTCATGGCACTTTGAACTGCTGCTGAATAGACTATTGTCCTATTGGAAACTATTGTTTGCAGTGTACATGAGGTAGAATGTGTCAGAAATGCATTCAATGAGCACAAGTGACTATAAAAGCACAGGTGAACTTGGCATTGACCAAAGCTTTGTTGATGTACATATTAAATATAACTAGGTATATATAATTATCAGCTGCTGAACTAGACTGTTATCTCCAATGAGTGAGCATGAAATTTAAGAGTCTATTCAATATACACAGATCTGTCCATAAATTAAACTAAGCATATTTTAAACACAAAAATATTCATATACAAATTCTAATATATTATGGTATATATTATCATAGTATGTGTACATTAATATATTAATTGTAACATTTTAATTAAAAAAGTATTATTTTAATAATTTAACAAAAAAACATTATTGATTGTAATTTGTATTAAACTTTGTCCTATTTCAGGACGACTGTTTCTGTTATAGCCATAGTCCTACCACTGTCTTCTGTGGGAGGACTTTGGCTATTTCTCTATCCGCTTGAAATAGCCCTGAAATAAGCCGTGGAAGGGGGGACTGAGGCTACCATTTAGATCTGCCGAGTGATTGTTTCGATTCTGAGTAACCTGAACTAAGAGAGAGAGATTTGGATCGCCAAAGCTACCTGAGTAGATAATTTAGGGTCTTGGGACATCTGCAATCTGCAGGAAGTAATGACTCCCACAAGGGAGTGTCCAAAAAATTCACATCACTACAAATAAGAACATATAGAGAAGAGAAGAACGATATATCATAGAGAGCCTAATCATGTTTGGTCAGAGCAGAAAGAGCAAAGGCTTAGCATATTTACAAGCAATAAGCACAATCATAAAATAAAGATTAAGAACCATTCCATCCAGTCCATCTAGTCTGCCCTATTTTTTACACAAAAAAAGTATGAATACTTTCAGTAGCCTAGTATAGCCTTATGCATGCTTAAGCTTCTTCACTTCTTCTTCTTTACTAACCTCTATTACTTCTGCTGAAAGGCTATTCCCTGCATCCACTTAACCTCTCAGTAAAGTAATACTTCCTGATTGTTGTGATAATTTTTCCTTCTTTTAACCAATTAGTGACAAGATATTTTTACCTTGACTTTCCCTTGGTGACAATGGCTGTTTTGACATTTCTGGGGTGTTTGTGTTTAGCTGTAATTTTTTTCTTTTTTCACATACTGTACCCACACAAATTATATGTTGTTTTTATCATTTTAAGAAGGGCTTTCATTAGATGCCATTATTATTATTATTATTATTATTATTATTATTATTATTATTATTATACCATCATATCTTATAATGTACTACAAAGAAAAAATGATAAAATGTGATGAAAAAAAAACAAACACTTTTTCTAACTTTGACCTAAAATATAATTTACACAATTACAATCATTAAAAAGACCCCATCTAAATAGTTACTAAATGTTCTTCCGAGTTCAGAAATATGCATGTTTCCATATTTTGCTGTATTTTTTTGCGAGTTATGGGGCAAAAACCAAAAATAGTGTTTTTTGTTTTTTTCCGACATATACCTTTTGACCACAATCCGAACCCTAAATTTAACCCTAACATGCTCCTCCATTAATATGGCGTCCATGATCACTCCGTGGGGCGATCGTGGGTGCTCCAGAGAGGAAATTTTGGTGCTGGCTGTTGCCTCGACATTGAGGCAATAGACCATCACTGTTAGAGCAGTTTTCACGATCGTTGATCGCAAAAACTGCTGGTGCTCGACCCGTCCATTGTCGCAAAGGGATTAAATATACTCTCCTCGTTTACTGTGTTGATTTCCATCATGTATTTAAATATTTCTATCATATACCCTTCCTACAAGCTATATAGGCCAGGAGGCCGGATAAGGTGTCTCATTCATTCAGTTTTAGTCTAAAGCTAAAAAAAAAAGCAACACCCAAAAATTTAGAAAATTTTCGTTCCACAAGTAAAACTGCTAGTATTTACCACCTCATGTGATTAGACATTTCTGAGCATTTATAGGTGTTAATGACACTTGGAATACAAAAGTGCATGTGATTGGTGCGTGAGAAATGCAATCTTTTTACATGCAATAATTTTTTTTTTTTAAAAACAGATTGCCTATTTTCAAAAGATGGTGTTACAAAAAAAGTAAATCATAGCAAATAAATAGCGAGCAAACATGGCTGAGTAAGAAAAGCACCTTAGGGCCATAGTATGAGGTCTATGTTAAAAATATATATTTTAAAGTCACATAATTTGAATAATATAATTTGAACAATCCATCAATGAAACAGTCCAAATGGAACATTCTGCAGAGTTTTAAGCAACCTGGGTAATGTTTGTTTAATGAGCATTTACTGTGACTTTTCCATTTTAATAGAGTATTAGCCAAGAAACCGGCTTATTTATTCTATGTAACATTTTTGATTTCAGATGTTTATTCTCATTGGGGTCTATTCAAAGACCTGAGTTAATATATATCATGTTATTGAATCCCATAGAATGCAGTAGAAAAAAATGAGTTAAAAAACAGTAATTAGTGTTGTTTTGCGTCATTGAATCTGGCTTATTGAGTTGGATTTTCTGCATGCTGATAAATTCTACAAGTTTTATTCTAGTCAAACTCATTTCCTTCCCTACTCACTATAATCCAGTTTGCAGGGAAGCTCAGCATGCACCATTACCAATATGATTTATTGTGCACACTGTCATTTATCATCTCTCAGTTGTAAAAACGATAATTACATTCATTCTGCTACATTAACTATTTTAATGCTATCACATTCTGCAGCACATTGCCCTGCAAAACAGTTTGGGACCTCAAGCCATGAATGGCTCATAAGATATACAAATTGTAATAATGGCAAAAGAATGACATCTTGTCTTGACTATTGCAGCTTTTTATTCTTGTTTCCCACCAGTGTTGCCTGCTTGTCTCCTGTGTATGACATCATATAGGGACTAGACATGCAAATTACACACTTAGCATTGAAAGTAGTAATTTGCATATAAAGGCACAGGTGATGTCATAAACAGGCAACAGATTTAAAACATTTTTCTCACTTAATATATGCACTAGGTCCTCTAGTCCTTTTAATTTTCTGCCTTTTAAATAAACTCCCATCTATTATAGCTAATTCTCTTTGTGTATTTGATTTATATCATATCCCATCTCCAAGCTATACATGTTAAGATCATTTATCCTTCTCTGATAACTGTTATCTTGTAATCCATGAACCATTTGAGTAGCTGTTCTTTGATCTCTCTAACATCTGGTTTCCAGTACGATGTACAATTCTCCAAGTGAGGTCTCACCATTGCTCAATACAAGCAGCATGCTTCCCACTTTTTTCCCCTATAATACTTCTCCATTTACAACCAAGTATCTGGCTAGCATTTCCTGCTGCTCTGCTACCTTGCATACCTACCTTGAAGTCATCAGAAATAATTCCTGCTAAATCACTTTCTCAAATGTTATTATAGTTAATACTGTATCCAGTATGCTATATTCTCTGTTTGGATTTTTAACCTGCAAGTGCAATATCTTTATATTTCTCAACATTAAACCTGAGTTGCCACAACTTTGATTTTTTTTTGTAATTTTTTTTGTTAATTAACTATTTAAATAAAAATATGAAAGAGAACAGGTCCAAGTACAGATCCCTCCATTGATTACCAACCCTCTATTGTCTTAATTCAGCTATTGCATAATCCATTCAACACTTTTAGAATCCAAACCAAACCCAAAGACTTTTATGGTGGACAGTGTCAAAGGTCATACTGAAATCTGGACAAGCTAGATCTACTGCAGTGAAAGTTTTCCAACGCTTATTATATTTTACTGACAAACTTTATATGTATTGTTTGATGATTGGCCAGTTTAAATGATTAAAAAGCACCCTATTAGTAACAAGAAATCATTTCTTCTTGTAGGAACATAAAAAGTGGAAGTATTTCAATTCATCACAAAATGAAAATAGAAGATGTTCTGACAGCTTGAAATGAAAATAGACTGAAACATTCCAAGTATGTTTGTATAATCAATAACTGTATCATTGTGCAAAAACTCATCTGGTTCAATCAGATCATAAATGCACAAGATTGGGACAGAGCTTAATATCTGCCTGTCTGTGTTTTTATCGTACATTTGGGAGGAAGACTAGGAAATGAAACTTATGGCAAAAGTATTGTGATGCGGACAAAAGGAGTAGAATTTGGAAATGAAGCTTTTTAATTAGCCAGATGTTTCAGAGCTCTGCACACTGTATTCTGGTGCTCGTCCTGTATACAATCCTTGTCACTCGCCCACAGCACATTCACTTTTATTGATTGGGTTTTAGAGCACCTACAATGAATCTTGGGAACAATGCTCTGGTGACTGTATATAATGATTAGACATAGTGCAAAGATGAGTAGAAACAGCACAAGACTCAGGAAGGACTGAAGAAATCCAGCATATGTAGCTTGGATGATGGATTCGCGATTTGGATGAAGTCAAGAACAGCAGCTGTAATATGAAATAATTCAAAAGGCAATTCTGAGACTTCACTAAAGTTTAGTGACTTTCTTTGGGTTTGAGTATTGTAGCTATAATTAATCAGAATTACACAAAAAATCTCAAGTAATATTACTGAACAACTAAACTCTAACTCCATAGCATGTGGAAAGTGGGGTTAGCTTTGCGCAACAACTTTAATCAACAAATAAAGAAGAAAAATGAATATATCATTTGCAGTAATATAAAATAAACCATTGCAATGCACCTCATAAACGGAAACATAAGTATGATCAAGGGAGTACTGGCCTACCGGGATTCTGGGAAATTTCCAGTTGGTCGCCTGCCCTGGGACTGGCTGATTCCTGCTGATTGCTCCACTATTAAACACCATTCACCAGAATTTGCTCTTTACCTATAACCTCTATATCCTTTTATATGTCTCGTATTTATACACAGTGTATTTTTTAAATGTGCTTTAAAATGTATGTTTTTCTCTTTTTTGAACAATAACACAATGGTATAATGCTATGGGAATGGTATAATGGTGCAATGCTATGGGTTGGTACAGTGATGCTATGGGACTGGTGTAATGAATGATACATTGCTATGGGGCTGATATACAATAGTTTACAAGTCTGTTTTTTATTCCCAGTCAGACATTAAGAATGAGCACATATTTTATACCTAGTTTTCCACATTAGCTACTAGCGTAGAAAGAAACCACACTTGGTTTTAATGCTTACAATAACATCATGTCCAAATGGCTCCTATACTATGAAATACTTTAAAATGCAATCAAAATTTTGCAACTTCAACAATCTTTCCTGCTTTTTTGTCACATTTGTTTAGGGTAATTATACTGTTCAGGAAAATGGTTGGGGCAAGAGAATTCCCATAGACTTGCCATTTTTCTCATGAGTATAGGGAGGTGGCACCCAAATAATGGCACACTGTCTATTTGAAGGGGCTGCTGAATGGCTAAGTATTCAGTTGCAGCAAAAGCTGTAATAGTTAGCTCAAAGACCCTAATGTTCTGGATTATGTTTTATACTTTGGAAACATGATAAATTAGTTAGCTACTAATTTGGCCTTTAGCAATAAACAACATACAAACAAAAACTGCACATTTTTTTGCACCGATCATATCTTGCTACTTGTTATATTATTCTAAAATCCATGGGCCAAGGTAATTCTAAACCTTAACATTGCAGTTGCTGAGGACTATATTTCACATAACAGCCTGCAGATTGTGGGAAATGTAGTTCACAACAGCGGCAGTGGCAAAAGTTTCCCATTCCTTCAAGTATTCCCCAAATCCATAGTTATTTTCTTCACCAACTTGTGAATTACCCAGTATTGAAATCTGTATTTTTTCACATGGTCGCATTTGCGAAATAACTCTTATATCCACGCTTGACTTCTATTTAATAATACTCCCAGGCTTGTTCAATGGTGAAATATGCAAACAATAATTGAATTCTTTCTCAAGACAATCATTTTTTCATTTTTTTATTGCTCAACATACAAAATGTAGGTAATGTAACCACAACATTTCAGAATGGACCAGGGAATTATTTATATCTTTGGCACAGCAACAGGCTTCATTTGAAGCTATATATCTGTGTAACACATAATGGTGACCTACCCTGAGGGGGAGTAGAGTTTACGAGGTAGGGACCACCTAGGCCTCAAGAGCCATGGTTTTTCACATGCTCCACTAGGTTTCTTAAGTGGTTTCTGTGCATGTTTGAGGTTTGCAAGCCATTTTGGAAAGTATGTGTCTCAGTTCCCTTCTATTTTATTTTTTGTGCCAGCCAAAAACCAAGGTTCGATATTTACGGATGAGGTTTGAATTGTGAAGTTGATTTCCATCTGTAAGTTCTTTAACAATGCACTCTTACATTGTACCTTTTCTTGCTTGTGTTTATGGACATTCATGTGAACTATTCTTCTCTGGAATCATGCAGAACCTTTTGTCCAAACTCTGTGAAGCAATATGTATTGCCTCAAAACCAACTATTTCTCAATCATACCTATGCATGTTTTTTAGTTTTTTTCGAGGGTGAATAGATGGTACAATGTATATCTGCTGTAGGAAATAGGCATAAAGTATGTAAAGTATGCTCGATTAAGAATTGTTCCTGCTACCTCTTACGTCACTCTGCCCTATAATAGTATATCATTGATGTCATATTAATTATCATATCCTGTAACTTTATACAATTTTGCCCATTTTAAAGAAAAGGGTGTTTTACATTAGTAAATTGGCACCAACTGCACCCTAAATAATTAAGTACATTAATTGTTTGTCTTTTGTCTTGTGCAGTGGAAACAAATTGAAATAACAATGCATGGCATAGAAATAAAGTCATTTATTAATTATAGATTTCCCAAACAGTATATGGGTTTTGTGAGCCATGCTAATGGAGGTTGACCCATCTCTCCACATCCATTGCTGAATTGCCTTATTAGAATATGACAGCCTACTATTTACTTGTGGCTAAAAAGTTTCCCAGAAACTCTCTGGCTGAGTCCATATCATTCCCTGTGTCCTACAGAGCTTGATTTAGCAATGATGTCTATTAATATCGCAAAAGCTGTCAGTGATACCCTGAAACTCCTTCTTTTCCATTCAGTAGCTTCAGACAGGGAGTCATTGTTATGTCCAGTCTGATTTATAGAGATCAGAGTCACTGAGCTCCGCAGGTGGGTGAAGCAGTATATGGCGGAGAAGTGGATGCTGAAAGAGAGTTGATGTCTGTCTAGAGGTGTCACCGATTTCATATTCCTCATAAATAATAGTTTTACACCATTGTGCATATTATCAAATTCTTTTCGCAACATGATTTAATGATGGGAGACATGTAGAGTATTACAGCCAGTAATTGAGATGATGCCAATATGTCTGATATAAACCCATGTACAATATGAATAACCAGTTTGTACATACTGTAATGTAAATACACATACATGTGTATAGGAGGACTTTAATCTATATTTATATATGCATTTTATTTTCATTTAGAATTTTATATTAATTATTCAACTAATACAGAGCCATCAATATTTGACCCCTATAAGGAGAACCGGCTGGGGGGTTTCTACTTATTTTGGAGATCAAAGAAGCTGTTGGAAGATGAAAATAATAGCAGGCTTGACATAACTGTCAGAACATATGAAAAAATGATTTCACGCCTGCAGCTGACATCAATGCAATGAGTTTTTCCCCTCAGCTGGTAACGTTTGGATCTGTTCCATTCTAACGTGGAACATGTAGGATTCTGGGACGAGACAGACTGACAAATATAAATTAACAAGATGATTGTAGGTGAAGGGGTGACCAGTGGCGATCTGGATGAAAATATTTTTAATTAGAGTTTCAGAAACCTAAACATTTCTAGACCACAAACAGTTGTATGCTTTATACAGTTGGATGTCAGGTACAAGTCAGTTCACATATTAAACGTGACACTTGGAATCTGGTCAATCAAAATATGTTCAGGGCTGAACAATTAATACTCCATTTATTTAGTCTTACAAATGTCTGTGTAGCTAATCTCCAAATACACATGTTAAGCTTGATACATTTCTACCAAGTAATTTAATTTCCTGGCAAGTATATCTAAAGTTGACGTAGAAATAACTGCAGTAGAAGAGGGCCCCTAAAAAAGCGAAGCGAACAGGTTAATATTAATCTAAAGAGTAACTGTAGCATATGAGCCCTGGGTTTCATCCAGCTTTTAATCTATTCAATTACCGTGAGAAACAAAATCTATTGTGTTTTTGTTAACAGAATTGAAAATTTGCATGACACTACTTTAATTAAAGCAGTCTATTACACATGCCACTCAAAGTATCACTACATATTCCCTGAGGGAGTAGCAGGAGCATACTGTGGTAATACACAATGAAAATCATTTATATGGCAAGCATTGCCATAAATCAGCCCTGAGCCTAATTAACCTATATTGCTAGAGCCAATGAATTTCTGTAGGTAATTGGTAGCTACATTTACTTCCTCCTGAAAAAAAGGCAAATGGGTATTAGAGTCATAAGGGGGTAAAATACAGCTCAGTTAAAAATCCATGATTATTGAACATACACAGTGTTGGAGTTTTGTCTTACCTCATTAATCGTGGTATAGTGCATTTATTTATACATAATTGCTTCCCCTCCTTTACGTGTGACTACAGAATCAGAATTTTAAATGAAACCAATAATGATAAAATTATTTTTTATTTCTTCTTTGTCCCATCTGGTTTACTACTACTAGACAGGGCTCAACAAATGGTGCCAGGTCAACTGCCAACCAGGAAATTATACCTGGTGCCTGGGTATTGTTATCACTGCACAGTGCCCTAACTGGGCCAATTTTCGGTTTGTTTCATCCAGCAGAGCATGAGGGAGCAGAGTTTTTACTGCACAGACTTCTTGCCCAGCTCCCTCGCACACACCGCTAAAGTGTCTGAGCACTGAGTGTCATGTGACATCAAGTGAAGAAGGCATATGCCTGTGTCACAGGCACAGACCAGGTGGGAACAGAAATGCAACCTATCCCAGCAATGAGGTAAAAGCAGCAGGGAATACAAATTGATAGATGACCTTTTTTCCCACTTAATAGAAAATAAACTACTGACTGTATGTGCGTGTGGGTGTGTATGTGACTGATTGTCTGTCTATATGTGACTGACTGTGTATGTCTGTTACTGACTGTATGTGTGTGTATGTGTCCGACTGTGTATGTGACTGACTGAGTGTTTGTGTGTGACCGTGTGTGGGTCAGTCACAGTTCACAGAACATTTTTAATATTGAAAATCCCTGTATGCTGCAGAAAGTGAAGATGAAGCTGCAGAAAGCCAAGAAAAAATGAAGCTTTTAAAGTGCTCCCTCATTTTAGCCATTTTTCTGTCTATTAATAATATCCACCCTGCTAATTCTTGATCTCCTTTCCTTCCTATAATTTCTCTTGCACCAATAAATTCAAGTAAAACTGTGCAGTACAGTGCCTACTATCCACAAAAGTCAGTATTGGATCATAAAATTAACTGGGTCCTCCATAATTGAAAGTGGTACTGTAGGCACATGCTGAGTGCCATCTCAGAGGTCCAAGTGCCACTTGTGGCACCTGTGCCATAAATTCACCATCACTGGCATAGAGCCTGGAAGGCCAAGACTGAATCCCCATTTGCAACACTCATAAAGCAATATTCACATTCCATGACATTATATGGTACAGATACATTGAGAAAACTGTTTTATTTCCATGGACAACTGATTTAAAGAGAGGGATGCACTGGGATCCACCTGATAGGATTGGGGGATGAAGAGATATACATGATCATATGAGTAGAGAGAGAGATATACATTAGAGTATGAGTGGAGAGAGAGAGATATACATGATCATATGAGTAGAAAAGGGGATAAATTCTAGCACTAAAATCTATAACAGAGCTGCACCAGCCTGTGTGAATCTCTGCGTGCACACAAAAAACAAACAAGACAAAATACAGAAAAGGGGGTGGTAGGTGCGCTCTGTAAACCTCACCAAAAGAAAAAGCAAAAAGCCAAAAAAAGGGAATATTGATAATTGCCTGAAAGGATGTTCTTAAGCAGATATCATGGTATTCATTCAATTACATATGTAAAAAAAGAGAACAAGAAAACATAGCACAATACTGCTACAAATAGAATAGTGATGTGTACAGGATATATCTTTACACTCACAAAACTTTCAGATAGACAGGCTCATCTGTTGTAGGTAGTCACACCTTCTCCCTCTTCCTCCAGTGTATGACGTTGATCAGTTGGAAAAAGATACAGACGGGAGGTATGAATAGTAAATGTAAACAGTTTTAATATAAAAGAAACAGTAGTGCCTTACATGTACTATACTGGAACAACAGCTCCACGATGTCTTCCAGGATGTAAAATAGCATATAAAATAAGTAAAATAAATAAAAAAAAGTCCAAAGTTAGCCAGAGGTGGCTAGTCCTAATAAGTACAGCACACGAACGCGTTTCGCCTGAATCAAAGGCTTCCTCCAGGCGTGTATCAGCTGTACTTTGTTGAGTCTTTAAATACTTTTTGTCTGAAGACTTCCGGGTTTCCTAATTGCTGACGTCATCGCGACATAGTCGCATTGCGAGATTGTTGTTGGAAATCTCGCGGGAGTCAGCCATGTGGTTGGCATGGTTGGCTCAGTGATAATATGTGAACACATAAACGCAAAAGAGAAGGGAAAAGCAGAAAACGGGGATTTACTATCCATTTGAGCCTCATATTTTTCAGCAATTGTAGATTCATGCGTGGACTATATATAAGTGACTCCAGCACCCCATATTAGGTGCAGTAATAAAGATATCTTTTTACAAAAACATTTTTCATATCCAAAATGAAAAATTATATGGAATATATATTATAATTAAAATTATATAAATTGTATAAAAATAGTTTTTTTTTACATATATATGTTAAAATATTCCACATATTATGTTCAACGCATGTATATTAATACTTGCTGGGACATATATCTTAAGAGAAAAATATCCTGTGGTATATAGAGAGGGGACATTCTTTCAATAAAGGGATGTTCACTCACAAAAACTTTTTCTACAAAAAATTAAATAGGTCAAAGTCTGCGTTCAAGCCTCGAGGCTGCAAGGTGTCTGCATCAAACACCCACTTCATTTCAACCTTGCCCATTTCTTTTATATTATTCCCTCCTCTCCAATGTTTTTTTACTTTATCAATTGCCCAGAATTTTATACCTTTTGGGTTTTTATTGTGTTTTTCTAAAAAATGTTTGGAGAGTGAGTGTTGTGTAATTCTAATGTTCCTGACATGCTCCCCTATTCTTTTTTTCAAAGTTCTTGATGTTCGTCCTATATATTGTAGGCCACACGGGCACTCTATAAGATAGATGATATTAGTAGAAGAGCATGTCAGGAACTGTTTAACTGAAAATTCTCTTTTTTTGAAGAATGAGCAGTATTTGGTGATGGGGTATTTTTGAGGTGCAGACACCTTGCATCCTTCACATCCCTTGCATCCATAGAAACCCACCCTTTGTGTTAGAAAATGTTGGGGGGTATTCTTTTTTTGATGGTGCTTTTCAAAAAAACTCTTTGTGAGCTTATTTTTGAGATTAGGGGCTCCTCTAAATACTATTTTTGGAATGTCAGGGATAAGGTTTTTTAACCCCTTAAGGACAGAGCCTTTGGAACATTTTTGTCCTTTCTGGACAATGCCTATTTTAACATTTCTGTGCTGTTTGTGTTTAGCAGTAATTTTCTTCTTTGTCATTTGCTGTACCCACACATATTATATATTGTTTTTATCGGGACAAGAAGGGATTTCTATGGACGCCATCTTTTTGATCATATCTTATCATATTATTAAAAAAAATAATAAAATATGGTAAAAAAAAAAAAAATACACAAATTTCTTTGTTTTTATTTGAAACAACTTCTCCTCATCGACAATAGCGAACGAAAAAACATGCTAAATAGGTTCTACTATTTCTCCTGAGTACAGGGATACCACCCATGCATAGGTTTGTTGGGTTGTTTGGGGGCTAAAATGCCAAATTTGTGAGGTGCAGTTTTTTGTTTTCCAACTTGAAATTTTTACATGCAGACAGCCTGCACCCATGTCCCATTTGGGACATATTTGAAGCCAGCTAGTGTATTTTACCCCATCAACCCATATATTTTTTAAAAGAAGACACCTTAGGCTATCTCAAATGGTGGTATTTTTACACTTTCCATGCACTAATTCTACCACCAGCCTTTGTCAAACTTTGTGGTAGTAATTTTTTTGTGTTTTTTTTTCACAAACCTTGTACTTCAGACATGAATTCACAGATTTTGGTATGTGTCACTGCCAAATAACACCCTAATAAGTGTTCAGCAGCATCTCTTGAGTACAGGGATACCACCCATGCATAGGTTTGTTGGGTTGTTTGGGGGGTAAAAGGCCAAATTTGGTAGGTGCAGTTTTTGGTTTTCCAAATTAAAATTTTGACATGCAGACCGCCTGCACTCATGTCCCATTTGGGACATATTTGAAACCAGCCAGTGTATTTTACCCCATCAACCCATATATTTTTTAAAAGAAGACACCTTAGGCTATCTCAAATGGTGGTATTTTTACACTTTCCATGCAGTAATTCTACCACTAGCCTTTGTCAAACTTTGTGGTAGTAATTTTTTTGTGGTTTTTTTTCACAAACCTTGTACTTCAGACATGAATTCACAGATTTTGGTATGTGTCACTGCCAAATAACACCCCAATAAGTGTTCAGCAACATCTCTTGAGTACAGGGATACCACCCATGCATAGGTTTGTTGGGTTGTTTGGGGAGTAAAAGGCCAAATTTGGTAGGTGCAGTTTTTGGTTTTCCAAATTAAAATTTTGACATGCAGACCGCCTGCACCCATGTCCCATTTGGGACATATTTGAAACCAGCCAGTGTATTTTACCCCATCAACCCATATATTTTTAAAAAGTAGACACCCTACGCTATTTCAAATGGTGGTATTTTAACACTTTCCATGCACTAATTCTACCACCAGCCTTTGTCAAAGTTTGTGGTAGTAATTTTTGTGTGGTTTTTTTTCACAAATATTGTATTTTAGACATAAATTCACAGATTTTGGTATGTGTCACTGCCAAACAATAACCCAATATGTGTTCAACAACATATCCTGAGTACAGGGATACCACCCATGCATAGGTTTGTTGGGTTGTTTGGGGGCTAAAGGGCCACATTGTGAAGGTGCGCATTTTCAACTTGGAATATTGACGTGTAGTCAGCCTGAGCCCATCTTTCATTTGGGACTTTTTTTTTAAGTAGGACAGTGTATTTTACCCCAAAAAGTATATATTTTGTAAAAGTAGACACCCTAGGCTATTTTAAATGGTGTTATTTTAACACTTTCCATGCACCAATTCTACCACCAGCCTTTGTCAAAGTTTGTGGTAGTCATTTTATTGTGTATTTTTTCCCACATACATTGCACTTTAGACACAAATTCACATATTTCGGTATGTGTCACTGACAAACAATACCACAATATATGTTCAGCAACATCTCCCGAGCACAGGGATACCACCCATGCATAGCTTTGTCAGCTTTGTTAGGGGTTGAAAGGCTACATTTGAGAGGTGCGCTTTTTGATTTTCAAACTTGGAATTTGAACATGTAGAGCAAGGAAGGGGTTAATAGCTCTTATAAGAGCCTTTGTAGTACTGTACAAAAAAATTAACCCCTAAAAATGCACAGACAAGAAAAAAATTCCTGCTGTGCAGTGATCAGTGGCAGGGAAGGAGTTAATACACTACACTATACAAAAGGTATGGCTTTTATAAAAGCCTTGGGACTCACAATTTATTAACATTTTATTTAATTTATTACAATTTAAAAATTATGTTATACAGATCTGTCTCTTTCCCTCACTAAAACTCAAGTGAGGAGAGGGAGGCAGATCCATATGGGTCAGAACAATATTTACGAACCAGACGAATGGTGATGCTCATCTGAGAAATCACCAAACCACCTTTGCCACTGATTGGCTGTTACTGATCGCTATACACGCGTTCAGACAGCTTCAAAAGGAATACACGTAATCCCCTAGTGGGTATAATTAACCCCTAGTGAGTCTGACAAAAAAAATTCTGATAGCAAAAAAAAAATCCTTTGGCGACTAGATTGCTCCATATGCGCTGCTTAGGCAGTGACCATATGCACTGCTTAGGCAGTGACCATATGTGCTGCTTAGGAAGTGATATACGGCAAGGAAGGGGTTAATAGCTCTTAAAAGAGCCTTTGATATACTGTAATAAATCAAAGTAAAAAAAAATAACCCCTAAAAAATGCACAGACAGCAAAAAATGTGCTGCTGTGTATGATCACTGCGTACACAGCGATCAATGGCAGGGAAGGGGTTAAATGGCTTTTATAAAAGCCCTTGGTGTTTAAAATTTTATTACGTGGAGTGATCGTAGCGCGCCCCTGCACATTTGGGGGGTGTTGCACAATGCCTCTACCTAGAGGCATTGTAGCAACACCGTTAGAGTAAAGAAAGCGACCGCTGGTCGCTTTCTTTACTCCATTTAGTGCATGACGTGCCAGGCACGTCACCTGTCGGCAAGTCCTCGATTTGCCGTGACGTGCCTGGCACGTCACCTGTCGTTAAGGGGTTAAAACCTCATCCTTTTGGAGAATATTCCAGTGTTTTTTTATAATTTTCTTGATGTATGATGATTTATTGTTGAAATCAAAAACCAAAGGCATATTAGGTCTTTCTTCCAACAATTTTGTTTTTTTGTTTGTGTTCGGATAAAGTAATGTGTTCCTATTTGTGATTCCTATATCTGCTATTGTTTTTTCTATATTGAGTGAATTGTAGACCCTTTCTTTTTGGTTTTTGATCGAACCTCAAACTTATAGTCTTAAAGCTACTTGACAGTTTGAACATTAAATTAAATGTCCTTCTTCCCGAAAACTTTCTCTTTCACTTTAACCTACCTAAAACTTCAAAATCACAGCACATCTTAATAATACATATATTAATGGCCACTAAGATCAGCATGTCACGCCATTGGAAAAAATCTACGATCCCAACTCAAAATGATATAACACTTCAAATAAATTACCAAGCCACTATGGAAAAATCTGTGTCATATAACAACTCCACTAGTGTCCTCTATAGCGATATATGGAGCAATTGGAATGAAATCTATAATGTTTAATTTCAACTTGTACCTGGGCAGAGACGCATCAGAATCTTTGGACCTCTCCCCCCCTTGCCCCCCCTCGCCCTTATTACTATCTCAGTCTCCTTTTCTTCCTGCGACCTCCACTGCCCCCCGGCACCGCATCCCCTATACTTATGGTTAGTGTGTTATTAGTGTGTTATTTATGTTCTTACTGCTTCATTGATACTATAAAATTTAAGAGAACCTAGCTCTACTACATTATGACCCTTGGTGTCCTCTACGTACGGTCATACTAGCATATTTATGTTAGTGTCAATACATGTACATATCACTGTAGAATATTTATATTTATGTATAGATTGGCTCGTTGATATTACTACTCTTAGACAAACCAGTCACATTATACTGTTTATTTTGTATTGTCTAATGAACCTTTGTATCAATTTGTTCTTCAAATACTTGTATTTTTATATGCAGTAATAAAAAAATAAAAAATAAAAATACAAAGTACAGCTGATACACGCCAGGAGGAAGCCTTTGATTCAGGCGAAACGCGTTTGTGTGCTGTACTTATTAGGACTAGCCACCTCTGGCTAACTTTGGACTTTTTTTTATTTATTTTACTTATTTTATATGCTATTTTACATCCTGGAAGACATCGTGGAGCTGTTGTTCCAGTATAGTACATGTAAGGTACTACTGTTTCTTTTATATTAAAACTGTTTACATTAACTATTCATACCTCCCGTTTATATCTTTTTCCTACTGATCAACGTCATACACTGGAGGAAGAGGGAGAAGGTGCAACTACCTACAACAGATGAGCCTGTCTATCTGAAAGTTTTGTGAGTGTAATGATATATCCTGTACACATCACTATTCTATTTGTAGCAGTATTGTGCTATGTTTTCTTGTTCTCTTTTTTTACATATGTAATTGGATGAATACCATGATATCTGCTTAAGAACATCCTTTCAGGCAATTATCAATATTCCCTTTTTTTGGCTTTTTGCTTTTTCTTTTGGTGAGGTTTACAGAGCGCACCTACCACCCCCTTTTCTGTACATGATCATATGAGTAGAGAGAGAGATATACATGAGAGTATGAGTGGAGAGAGAGATATATACATGATCATATGAGTAGAGAGAGAGCTATACATGATCATATAAGTAGAGAGAGAGCTATACATGATCGTATGAGTAGAGAGAGATGTATACATGATCGTATGAGTAGATAGAGAGAGAGATACATGATCATATGAGTAGAGAGAGATATATACATGATTATATGAGTAGAAAGAGAGCTATACATGATCATATGAGTAGAGAGAGAGCTATACATGATCGTATGAGTAGAGATAGAGATATACATGATCATATGAGTAGAGAGAGAGATATACATGATCATATGAGAAGAGAGAGAGATATACATGATCATATGAGTGGAGAGAGAGATATACATGATCGTATGAGTGGAGAGAGAGATATACATGAGAGTATGAGTGGAGAGAGAGAGATATACATGAGGGTATGAGTGGAGAGAGAGATATACATGAGAACACGAGTGGTGAGAGAGATATACATGAGGGTATGAGTGGAGAGCGATCTACATGAGGGTATGAGTGGAGAGTGAGATATACATGCGGGAATGAGTGGAGAGAGAGATATACAATGGGGTATGAGTGGAGAGAGAGAAAGACATGAGGGTATGGGTAGAGAGAGAGAGAAAGACATGAGGGTATGGGTAGAGAGAGATATGTGAGTGACTGACATGGTGAAAAATTATATCCTTGTGTACTTCTTTTTCAATGATGTTCAGCCTGACTAATGGGAGACTTTGGCTGGTTGGTCTCTCATGTTGCTAGCTGAGTATCATAGACATAAATAACACTGTATTACTACACCGTATTATGGCCAAATAAATATCTTTATTTAAAATAAAAGTTTGTGTTGGTCATTCACTTCAAAATCAAGTTTGTGCTCTCCCCCTAGTAATTAAAAATTGGCATGTCTGGAACAGACATGTGTAAAGGGGAGGGGTTTATAATATAACCATGCCCACCTGGGGGCGCCAAAAAAAAACCTGAACCCAAGCGTCCATGACCCTAGGATCAGCCATGACTAATGTATAGCAGAAGATCCCATTTTGATCACATATGGAAGGAATGCAAAGTGCAGCTCTGTCAGATAGCTGCAGAATCTGTGGCATAATTTATTATGAACTTGCTGGGAGGGCAGAACTCCTCCTATAAATCACAGCATCATCTTAAAATTGTCATAGTTTTAGATAAACTAAAGCAATGTATAACAGCTTTTATGGTCCTGTCTGCACTGCTGGCCTGTTTGAACATCAGTTTATGAGTGGATTAGCACAGACACTAACACAGTCATTCTTAACATATGTAGTAATGGCAGATAAGGATCACTTGTCATTACAAGCCTGGAACTTTTCACTATAATATTACTCATTAAAAATCCATTTTAATTTTGTGTTTACGTCTTTTCATTTACAGATTTTTTTGCTTGACTTTACCACAGACAGGGCAGGACAATGGTGAAGTCGAGAAATCTATGTGTGAGTTGCAGTGAACTGACAAAATGTAGGCCAAAATTTTAAAAAAGTTGAAAATATAGCTGTACTGGGGAATTTTTCTGAGGTGGAAAATGTTGGTGAATGCTGAATATCAGTGGTCAATTAATCACAAGTCAGCACTGTTTGCATGTAAAATATTACTGACTCCCTTTCATCCTTTTACCTGCTCATCCCTTTGCATGGTCGATATCATGAGTACCACTAAATTAGTTAGTATTGTATCTATTTTCAGCTGCTGGTTCGGTTTTGAGTGTGCGCTGTGTGCACTAAGGTTCTTTGAGTTCCTTGGGGAGTAAAGAGCAGTACAAGAGCTAGTTATTATATAAATCTAACAAACCATACATTTAAAAAAATCCAAGCAATTTAAGCACTCTGCAGGAGTGGACACATACTGCACTGTCTTTTATGAACAAATCTAACACAACATTGGTTTTCTCTTAAATGTGCCTGCTTTATTAAGTGTAGTTATATTTGAGTGTCATTGACTTTTTTTTTTTATACAAGTTCAATAATGGGCAGTTGTTTCTTGCTTGCATGCCTAGAAGGGTGGGAACTCTAGCTATGGCAACAGGTATGTGAGACACATGTTTTACTTCCATTTTGTTCAGGTTTTCAGTCAGACCTGTGTAATATTTAATTGGGTATTTGGAAGGTTTTGAGGGCGCAGGATGTCACATAGGGAACATAAAATAAGATAAAAATAGAAAACACATATAGTGCAATAAAGTTTAAAACAACAGTGTATTGAGTGGTGTATATGGGAAGCGAACTCACAAACCTCCGGAATAATAAGCCTTTAAGAGCAGAAGGGTTCCAAAAAATATTCGTATTTAATTCTGCACAGTGGGAATAAAACCATAAACAAACAAAGAGTTGTAAAATAGTGGAGAGAGTGACCTGCACGTGAAAGTTACACTTACAGACTCCACATTTGGATGGGCATGTAAAAAGGTCCACAACAAGGAGTTACTTCAGATCTGGCTTGCTGTAACATGATAACTGACTCTTGATAAAGCTTGATAAAAGACCATATTTAAGATTAACACATCTATATTGCACATAGAAATATTTTATTGTCAGCTATTTAAGATAAATGACTCTACTTCTGCAGATATATTTATTGTCTGGTACAAGTAGTACCTTGGCAGTAAGGATTATATATCCTTTTTTTGTCTCAAGACAGAATGTAGGATTTGTGTACTTTTATCTATAAATATTTATATTTGCATATACCAGATATCTGTACTGTTGTGATTTACTCACACACAAATATGCATATTATTGTAACTACTATTATCTAACTACCGTAGACACATTTTATAGTGATATTATTGGACTATAGAAGAAGTGATAACGAATTGTTTCAAAAGTTAATATTCATTATACATGAGATGTTTTCAGATGCTATTCCAGTTTAAAATGCAGTATGCCTGAGCTTCATGTGGGGTCACAAATCTTTTCATTTGAAGTTGGCATTGAAAACAAAATGACTGCATTTTCACGTGGCACTGCTGCTGTGTAGAGTTGGATAATCAGAACAAGATGAGTCTGATTTTTTTCTTCACAAAATAATTTGGTTGTACCAGGGAAAAGAGCATTCTAATGAAATTTGGTCATCAAAATTAGCTGTGCTTATTATGAATTTAACTTCTGAATCTGTATCTCTTTGATGTCATTCATGTTTGAAATATGAATAGTTTTCCTATTCTTAGGACTTATTTGTTCTCTTCAATAGGGATAATCACATCTTGAATTCCTTTATCTTGTTACTGGAAGGCTTTTTAATGTGTCCTTTTTACATGGTTTTCCTGTTTTTTTTTTCTGTATTGTCTGGTTCTTGGGCACTTTATCTTCTGGGCATGGCAGACCTATGAATGAAGGCATTGGATGCAACAGGTGGTGGACGTTTGGGACAAAAATGTATCTGAGACTTTTGTAAAGACCTTCTGGTTTCCAGAATGCTGTCTTAGGGACACACAATACAGTAGGCGCAATCTGGAATAAAAGACAAAATATTATAATTTGTTATTGAGAGCAATTTTTTTTTTTATAAAAAAAAAAAGAAAATGTAAAAAGTAAAATTGCTAGATAGCCTCCTTAGTAGAACATACCACAAGATGTAATTTTTCAACCACACTTGATTTAAAAAATGCATGATGTTCCAGAGAAGCCAAAATGTCATTTAGATTAGTGATTGTTGTCTATACACTAGAGTATATTGTAATAGCTTTTTTTCTCAGGAACAAGAAAATGGGGCTATGTCATTTCTTCTGCGTTCTTGTTCAGTCACTGGCTCAAATAATTAGAGGAAATGATGGAGTTGTGTCATAGGCACAAACAATCAGACAAGTAGTGGTGGAAAGTGGTCTGAAGCATTCAGTCACTGGTAAGGGAAATACTATTAGGGACATCTAGGACAAATTGTTACCGAAGTTTAAGCCATGATGCTACAGCAAGATTTTGAAGAGTTTATAAGCTATCTTTAGTCATGTACATGTTCATATGGTATCGGTTCTCATTCTGGTACTAATAAATCACTCTGTCAGAGTTGCTGTCCCTTCTTTATGTTCATGAAGGAATAGGGACTCTCAGAAGACTTATCCCCACTGGACAAACCCATGGCAACTTAATTTGTCTTATTTTTCCTATGGAGAATATTCTCATCAGCACAGAAGTGGTAAGCTTTTGTAGATATCACATACAATGTTGTCTACCTTGGAACAAACCATCTATGAATGATGGAAAAAATTTTAAACTCACCTCATCTCACCTGCAACTCACCTTTTTGTGAATGGGCTATTCACAATACTGTTAAAAAAGATAGCATAGAAAAATGATAACATAAGGTTCTTTGAATGGCTGTACATATAGCTAGGATACATAAAGTCTTGTGGTGCATTGTAGCTGAATCAGTAGTAGGCTTTTTGAAGAGAAGCATTTTGAGGGACTATTTGTGTAAAGGGGTGACTGAAGAGTCTGTGATGGGGACTCCCAAAACTCCATAGATAGTACAGTGTTCTATAAACATCAGTTAAAGCAGAGAAATGATTCAATTAATTCCCTATATACAAATGTACCAATTCTTATAGTGTACATATTTTTTGTCCTTGATTTTTGTGCCTGCTGTTCAACCATAAACTATTTTAACTAAGATTTTCCTCTAGCCTTCAGTGTAATAATACCTGTGAGCAGCTGGCAGTATGAGGTGACTTGATCAAGCCAGTAACCTTTAGAAATGACTTTTGCCCAGAAACAAAAACAATAATAAAGTGGGCACAACCTTTAACAGTGGCTGTAACATTCATAAAAGACCACAAAATGTCTGCTTTCAGATATTTCCCTTCACAGCACCCAATATGGTTTCTTTAGCACAACTGACCCTACCTTTCTAGTACTACTTGCACTTAACGATGAAATAGGATGGATAATCCACACAAAGTGATATTTTTTTCCCTGTGGTCCATATTGGAAACTTCACAAAACAAACACGACTTGAGTAAGTTCAATATATGCTGAAATGAGCAGCCATTTGGGGCTTGGATCTGTTTGAAGTAGTTAGACAAATTGAATCCAGGATAAGGAGAAGTGGCCATAAAACTGATGAATGCCTCCAATTTGTGACTGTTTAGTCTGAGCTGCTCAAGGATTCCATGGAGAGAGGCTCCCACTGTGGTGAGGACTGCAGGGAATTAGTATGGTGTGTTTGGAATTGTTTGACATGAAAATATTTTGCAGTCATTCCTTTGTACAATAGAAGAAGAGGCTCAGTAGACCATCACTCACATGAAAATCATTAGCAAACAAAGAAGGATGGATGTCAAGGTTGACGTATCTGGTAGTATAAGCTGGATTCCAGTGAAACGGAAACAATAAAGATTTGCAGGAAAGTAATCTTGGTCCAAATATACAACCTGAACAACATTTAAAATATATTAAAAAAAATCTAAGCTCTCATCATATTACAGTGTGGCCATACATCTCACATGTTGTAGCCATCAACACTTCTTGATGGGAAACGCACATGGTAAATGACAAAAGTCCTTAAAACTTTAGAAAAGAAATCAATTCTTTACAATTTCCCCTCCTAGTGGTCATTGGTGATCAATCATCAATCTTGAAAATAAAAATACACTATGGGGATGTTTTACTCTCTCCATCATGTGACGTTAATTTCCCTTAAATGTTTGTGTTATATGCACTTGCGAACTCAAGAATGGGCAATGTCTAGCACTTCAGTTCTTTTGGTATACAAGTCCCATCATGCTTAGCAAACTCTATATCAACAGGATTACCAGATTTTCTTGGCTGTAAGTTTGTGACTGATTGACAAAAAAGGAAAGTGATACACATTTAGCCTGATAATCCCATGTAAAATATAAATGCTGTCCATCTTTTATTAATTCCTGTTTTGTAATTTATAGTGATATACCATTTCAATTAAGACTATCAGCTTCAGTCTACCATTCAGAAAACGAGCGTCCCCCTCTTTTTAATTTTTGTATATATATTTTTGTTGGTGAAGGGAACGCTTCAACTAAGAGCTGTGTATTTATTATAATACCATATAAAATGTCCTATAAATCAAAAGTGTAACGTTAGAATTTTTTCACTACAAGCAACAAATCAAAAAGGCCTCAAATACTATGCATGTATTACATAATGCTTTATATGTTCACTAGATACTAGATCAATACTATGGAAATGTACATTGCTGTGTTGTGATCAACCCATATAAACAAAACATCTAATTTTCATTACATCTCCATAAGCTCTAGAAACATGTTATTTTTCTTTTGTGTTTTAAAGGCCCAAAGTTTGATTATGCAACATTATAGCTTTTCGACTAATAACATAGAAACATAGAATGTGTCGGCAGATAAGAACAATGAGGTCCATCTAGTCTGCCTTATTTTCTAAATACTTTTATTAGTCCCCAGTTCCCTATCTTATAGATAGGATAGCCTTGTGCCTATCCCAAGCATGCTTAAACTCCTTCACTGTGTTTACCTCTACCACTTCCGCTGGAAGGCTATTCCATACATCCCCTACCCTCTAAGTAAAGTAATACTTCCTGATATTACTTTTAAATCGTTGCCCCTCTAATTTAAGATTATGTCCTCTAGTTGTGGTAGTTGTTCTTCTTTTAAATATACTCTCTTCCTTTACTGTGTTGATTCCCTTTATGTATTTAAATGTTTCTATCATATCCCCCCTGTTATGTCTTTCCTCCAAGCTATACATGTTAAGATGCTTTAACCTTTCCTGGTAAGTTTTATCCTTCAACCCATGAACCAGTTTAGTAGCCCTTTTCTGAACTTTCTATAAAGTATCAATATCCTTCTGGAGATACGGTCTCCAGTACTGCGTACAATACTCCAAGTGAGGTCTCACCAGTGCTCTGTACAATAGCATGAGCACTTCCCTCTTTCTACTGCTAATACCTCTCCCTATGCAACCAAGCATTCTGCTAGCATTTCCTGCTGCTCTATTACATTGCCAACCTTCCTTTAAGTCCTCTGAAATAACTGAGCTTGGAGATACATGCTACTTGCTTAGCAGTAGAAAATAGTCCTAAATAGTGAGCCTCAGTCAGTATGATGGATAGCACTTTAGTCTTTGATTTGAAATCTAATTTATCTGCTTTTTTTTTAGTTTCCCACATGCTTTGATAAGACTGGACGTGGAATTTGCTTTTCTTATTCCATGATTGCTGCAACAACAGTTAGCTGATGTATAACTTGTCTCCTTTTTAAGCTCATAAATAACTTAAAAGTAACAAAGCTAACATACAATACTGATTTATACTGTCTCAATAATTTGATATTACAAGACTGCAAAAAAATTACTCAGAATAACAATTATAGTTTTTCAATGGATAAATATGTACATAGAAATGTTTATTTTAACCTACATTTTTTTATATTTACTATTAAAATACCATTTATGTAGTATTAATTTTAAAAGGACACTGAACATTTTTTCTAAACATTGCATCCCTAACAGAATTTAAAAAAAAAAATAGTGTCCCTTCTCCAGAACAAGCCTGACACAAATCTTTAGTTGTTCATGGAGCTTTACTTTTGGATCTATTTACTATTACAATGCTACAATTCTTTTTAAAGTTACACTAAACATTTTATAACCCTTGCTTCCTTAGAGGTAATCCAATTGTGTATGGCTATAGATACACAAGGGTTTAAACTCAGCTCTGCTTCTGAGTTGAAGCAGAGCTGATTGGTGGCGGGTGTTTGCCAATCAGAGTGGGCGCTCTCCCCGCGAATCTTATCAGGAACTGTCGAGTTGCGATGGTCTCTCTCGTAGTGCAGAAAGAAACCCTTATCTCTGCATGGGAGTTCACTAATTTTTACATAGGGAACCTATATTAGAAGCCTACGTGAAAAAAGTTTAAATGTGATCAGCCTTAAAAAAACAAAAAAACAAACAAACTTGAAAATGTGAGATTTCAGGAAACTGCAAGGCAAAAATACTTTTTTTTTATCAGGTAGACAGCGTGAAGATTTTATCTGTTACAATAATAATAAACAGCTCAGGGAACTATCAATAGCTGACATTTATTTACTTGTACCCTGGAAATCTTTACTCCTAATCATCCTCTTTACTACAGGGGTCTGGAGTTGTTGCCTCCCTTGTCAGTAAAAGTGACACATGGGGCACCATCTATCATTAAACACACAGAGGAGCCCTGGGAAATCTCGTTTGCTCCAATAATAATTCACACTCACAGTAATGTGTCATCAGGGGTACAGTAAACACTTGTGGCATTTTTCCTCTCTGTTCATAAGGGTGTTGGAGCTGTGTTTTTAAAGAACTAGTCTTGTGAGATGATTTGTTCCAGGGTGACATGTACTGATCATGGGAAAAAAATACAAATATTATTTGATGCGCTTAGAACAGCGCATGTATCCAGGATCATATCTGTGAATCAGTATTTATTCCCGTTAATATTTCCTATTCATTCTAAGGGTCTGTTCTTATGCTTTATAGATGTACCTAATGTAAGAAGAAAATACAAAGAAAAAAAAATGGTGCATTGAAACTTAAGTAGATTTATTTTTTAGTTTATGTAGGAGAATACACAACAGCCACACCAGTCTTCCCTCCCCCTCCCCTGTTCTCCCTCCCCCTCCCATTCTTACGTATGATGAGAGGGCGGGTGATAAGTGTAGCTCTGCCCCCACCCTGTGAAGCAGAGTGGCGTCTGCTTCATGGAGAGCCACGGGCAGCATGAGTAAGTGCTGCTCGCGCTCTCCATGCTTAGTGATCACGAGATGCATCATAAAATTGACAGAATGTGCTCCATTCTCCCTATAACAAGTACAGGGTGTATGGAGCACAATTATTTTAGTGTTAGGCTCCGTATGTCTAATAGCAAGGTTTTATACCAATAGAAATATGTTTATCATGCCAATGAGTAGTAAATACATAAATTTAGTATTTCATGCTATCACCTGTCCTTCTATGCCTGCCGCCATGAGCACCGCCAGGCACCCCTCGGGGTTCCACAACAGGCAGCACACTCCATGCTGTCCAAAGCTGGTACTATGCCCTGCAAGTGCATTATGCTCCTTTTGCAGCCTTGTTATGCAGTGGACATGTGCCACCAACAGTCTAATTAAAACTGTGCAGAAGCTTAGGCATTCAAAGCCTCCTTTCCATTCCAGAGGTGGGGAATGGAATTTGATGGCTACCTAAACTCTCAAGATTCATAATTTCATTGCCTTTGATAGTGCCTGGTGCTTGTTATCTAGCAATCTCTCTGAGTTTCTTGGTTTCATTTGAACCTGACTGGCTTGTTTTTGGATTTTCCTGTTATCTATGTTATCTGACCCGGCTAGCCTGACCTTGTTTTTCCTACTGTATTTCTGGATTTTGACCTCAGACTGTGTCCTAATTATCCTGATCTCTCTGTCCCTCTGACCCAGCTTATCTGATCCCATTTATGTTTTAATATCTGGACTCTGACTTCGGCTTGGTAACTGGTTATTCCCCCTGGTCCTGCTGACTCTCCATTCACTGAATAGCTACTTTCCTCTATAGATTCTATGGAGGAGGGAATCATTGGGACAGTTCCAGGTGTTGCACCAGACTTTGGCCATAAACATCTGAGGCTCAACCACAAGATGTTTAGTTGTCGAAGTGAATACCACCTGGACCATGGGGCTGGCTCTCAAGTCTACCCCAAATCAGGTTCCTTTATTGCTGATCCTTCCAGTGTGACAGATGCCAATGAGCAGTGCATACATAAGCTTTTATTTATGATGCTAATTGGCAGTAACTACAGAAACTTTGTATATGATGCAATGAGCAGTGAATGCATAAACTTTGTACATGATGCCAGTGACTAGTAAAGGCCTAAACATTGTATATGATGCCAATTAGCAGTAATTGCATGCACTTTGAATATGATGCAAAGTATAATAAATGCATCAACTTTGTATGTCATGGCAATGAGCAGTAAATACAAACATTATGTATATGATGCCTAAATACCATCAGCTTACCAGTGCCATGTTTGTACCCCAAAAAGCTTACCCTTGCCACTTTTTGTCCAAAAACCTTGCCATTGCAGTCTTAAACTGCGGTCTTGAGATTTCACGTGGTGCTTTAGGTCATTTTAACATCAAAAATAAATAATTGGAATAGGCAACAGGTGGATAGAATCCAATGGCTCACAGACTTAGAGGGATTTGGAAGAAATGGTTGAAACTCCAACTGGGAGTGTAGTGGTATTTATTGCATGTCAGAATTTACCATATCCTTGAGCATTGAAGAGTAGCATCTCACTGCTGAGGAAAACAGGAAAGCAGGGGTCCCAAAGTACAAATAAACTATGGCTGTAGAGCACAAGGGTATTTGAAAGAGAAAAAAAGAGAGACACTGTCTATACATTGTCAACAAAGACAAAATGGGATCATATCTAATTGGAACAAGTCAATTTAAAGCCCAACCATACAATAAATACCACTACACTCCCAGTTGGAGGTTCAACCATTTCTTCCAAATCCCTCTAAGTCTGTGAGCCAATGGATTCTATCCACCTGTTGTCTATTCCAATTATTTATTTTTGATGTTAAAATGACCTAAAGCACCATATGAAATCTCAAGACCGAAGTTTAAGTTTTACCTCTTTTGCAAAAATAGTTGTGCAAAATTGTATATATTAAGCTCCAGAAACCTACTGATAGAACTCTTTGTCATCAGGTTACTATACTGAATAGTTTGAACAATTGTTGGGAAAAGCAGCTCTTGGAGTTCAGTTGTCAGCCGGCTTCTTTACCCTGCTTCAGTAGTTTTTACATTCACCTCCATTTAATTTTTTCAGACTTCAGATTCCAGCTCTTGAGAACAGAATGGAAAATAATGATCACAAGCAGAGGTGAATATCAGCCAAGCAACATTCAACTGATACCCTCTAGGGAATCCACACATATATGTCATTCACAAATGCACTAACATTTTGTTATGCTCGATTTTAATTGTTTATATCTACAAAGGAGGCTTACTCGTGTCAGCTTCTCATTCAATCACCACAGGCAACAGTAGAGGTTAGTCTAAAGATGGCTGACTGAGATATACGCATAGGATTTCTCAACATGAAAGATGTTTTAAATTAATACAACAAACAGAAGGATTTGATGTCATATTGTTTTGCACAATCATGAACAACAATCTTCGGAAACCTCCTTAAAAGCAAGCATGTTTAATAAAATTATGCGACCCAACGCAGGCTGTGGTCCTAGCCACATATATTCTTTGAACTTTGAAATAGACATACACTGATAACAAATCCCCTAATTGTAGTATAGTCAGTGTAACTAGACTCAGACAGGAATTGCATATGATAATTAAAATGCCGGTCTGGAATGTGCAACTGCTTGTCAATTTAAGACTCTGAAAGCTGCCCTTCTATATAACCAACATAATTTTGTAAGCCCTTATTATATAATTTAAACAATAATTTGCCTTGTCTCGTTTTCCTTCTATAAAGGCTATGAATATCTGTAATTAATTGTAAATTAATAGACAAATAAGTCACAGTATATTTTGTGGGAGGTTTATTCTGTATACTTCCCCTCTCTCTTGTACACTTCGCAGTGTGTGTGCGGCACATTCATACACAACAAGATAGGAAGTATAAAGAGCAAGTTTAACAGGTAGATACAATTGAGTATTACACCAAAAATCAGAGCATAATGATTATTGGCGACTTTTGGTAGCAAGTAGTTGCATCCAGAGCTGAGGGGCCCTGTGCTTTCATAGTGGGTCCTTCCTTTCTAATCCCAGCTGTGTTTACAAAACTGTCAAAGCCGCACACAAAGTAAACAAACTAATTAAGCAATTGATATGTTGATATGTATTACTGCTAAGAAAACCTAAAATATGTGTTTAGTAACATGCCTTGGGTAAAGCAATGTTCCCAGTGGTTTACCAACCATGTCTGCCCCCAACAATGATGGCTACCACTTGGCAGTTCAATCACTGCAGACTAGACTACTTATTATTCTGAACCAGCCAAGAGCTTTATAGGAATTGTAGTCCACACTAGTACGAGATCGTTGATCTCTCACAATGTAACTAGGGTGACCACATTTCCAAACTGCCATTTAGGGGCACTTATTTTCTTACTGACGAGCACAAGTGGATTGCATCAAAATTATGCTTGAGACTGGCAAAAACATATCTGCCAGTGTATTTTCAGTATCTGTGTAATTTGCCCAATAATATGCTAGTGTTATTTTGCCATCATTAAGCCACAGACAATTTGCCCAACATTATGCCAGTGTTATTTGCCATTAATAAGCCATAGCAAATTTCACCAATAATATGCTAGTGTTATTTTGCCAATTAACATGCCACAGCCAATTTGCCCAATAATATGCCAGATCCAATTTTCCCAATAATATGCCAGTGTTATTTTGCCATTATTAAGAATCCAAGCCATTTTGCCCAATAATATGCCAGTATTATTTTCACATAAATAAGCCACAACCAATTTGCCCAATAAAATGCCAGTGTTATTTTGCCATTTAGCATACCACAGCCAATTTGCCCAATATTATGCCAGAATTATTTTGCCGTTAATAAGCCACAGCCAATTCTCTTCGGGGATGCCGGCACCATGGGTGTGACCCTCGCTGAGTGACACCCATGGCCAACGGGCCCCCCCTTAACCAGTGGGCCCTGGGCAAGTGGCCATTTTGCCCATTGGTTAAAGCTCTCCTGACTGAGATGCAGCTCGTTGTTCTGGAATGTGGGTGCCTGGGACAGAGCCTTTCTGTCTTCAAGACTGTCTCAGGCATTCCGTGACATGTAGTTACCCTAAACTCAAGCATATGTTAGGACATGTGATGTTTATATGGGTAAAATTCAAACAGTGTTGGAGCTTCATAATGAATGGACTACCCAGTATGCACATGGACTTTAAATGCAGTGAAAATGCTACTGTTCTAAATTCTACTGTATATAAATAATCTATTTATCATTATTCAAAAGGCTCTCTGTGAAATCTCCTCAAGAAGAAGTGAGTAAGAAGCAGAGTGTGCCTGTTATGGTATATTGTAAGAGGGGTTACACACTAGGTACAGTTCTATTTTCAGTCTGTGGGGGCCATGTTACCAACAAACCAGGAATTAAAATGAAGAGTTATCTTTATCTGTAGGGACATGTAAATATATATCAGCATGTATAATTATAGGAGAAGACAGGATAGATGCATACAAAACAAAGCATAAATACTTGTATGGAAGATGCATCCAATTGTATTTTGGCCCCATCAGAATTGTGGGTCTCCACACATCATTAAAATGCTTCCACTACTTCTTAAGATGCTGAACCAGACTACTGACAGTAGAGCACACATTCCTGGGATATATTACATTTAGATTCTATTATGATTCTTCTGCATCCAAAACTAATAAAGAGTCAGTAACAAGGGACATGTGTTTTAGATTTTTGTGAAAGATGTGCTAATTTCCTTCGAGATTCTCCAATAAAGATTGACAGACAGTGAACAGATGAGGCATATTTAACTCCAACCACTGGAAAACAATATTCACAGTTAAAACTCCATAGACCGAATGAATTTACAAGGGATCAAAGAGTTTTAATCTCATCAACTGCATGTAAATTGAAAATATGCAATACGTAACCATTATTATATTATGAATATTTTTCTTTTTTTTTTTTCATTTGTTGTTGCTTTTTTAATATTATTGTGCTAAAAAATACATATTGCGGGACATGGATAAAAACTCCAATGTTATAAAAACTCTTGCAATGCAAAAGTGCCGGGAGTTTTATAATAAAAAAAAAGCACAATAATGTTTGTATAATGACTATTGCACTTTTGAAATATTTTCAGCTCCTGATTTTTTTATGCATAGGCCGACACAACGAACACCAGCACAACCTACTCTACACATTGGGCATGTGAGTCCGCTTTATACATTGGTGCACACGCCGATTGTACAAGTATTTTGCGCAATCTGGGTGTGCGCCATGTTTATACATGCCCCCATTGCCTCTTTGTGTAGTCACCATCTTTCTCTGCTCAACAAAGGGAGTATTTTTTTGAAAGATAAAGGTTGTTTTCTCAGACTAGATACACATTCTGCTGCTACTAATTCAAGAAAGAGCAATAACAATTACATCATTAACAACTAACCGTCCCACTAAAGGTTTTTGAGTTATCTGCCACCTATAGAGAAGACCAGAAAACATTTTTGGCTAAATAGCTATGTATGGTATAGTTCTACAACTATTGGTTCTATGTTACAATATTGAATTCTAGAATACTGAATATTTTATAGTAAAGGTACACAGGGTCTGAGAGGCATTATGACCAAATTTCCTGTCATTAAGGGTCACTTTTATTTAACGCAAGTAAGAGGAATAAAATTACCTGAAGCACCAGTCATAAGTATATTTTTGAACTTTCACTTTTAATACAGTTAAATATCATGTATTGTTCGGCACCTTATGCTATAGATCATTTATTTGTATTCTTTTTGTGAATGACATTGTAATTGTGTTGGTGGAATCATGTCCTTTACTGTAATTTGATGACATCACTGAAGAAATGTTGTCGGTAACACAAAACCAGAGCTCATTTTAAACACTTTCACTTTTCTCGCACCCGTAGGTGAGAGGGAATTAGTTTTCTGTCTAGACTGAGGGGAGCTAGAGTGAGAGAGAAGATACCTTTTGAGAGAAGGTAGACAAAGAAATAACAAGATGGAAAGAGAAAAGTTGGTAAAAGATTTAGACAGAGAGGTGGTAGGGAGAGAAGGTGAATTGAAAAAAAAGGGATAGTCAAAAAGTGAGAGAGAGACCATTAAAGGGACTGTCTGGTGCCCAACATGTTAATGCATATTAATGTGCTTTCAAAGTGTTTTAAAATGCATGTTGGACATTTTGCATTGCTTAAAATATAAAATTCTTACAGCTAGATGAAATTGTGAAATCACAGCAGTTTAAAGGAAACCAGGACTGCTCACACTAGCTGAGTAAAAGTCAATTTCCTTATTTATTTTTTTGCTGCAGGAATCAATGAGAATAATTCAGTTAAATGAATGGAATTTACTGTCTCTTTAGTCATGTCATCAGACAATGTGTTGCACTGTTAAGAGATCCTACTGTATACAAGAGCAAGTCTATTACAGTCCACACAATGTATTCTATTCCGGCAGCACAGGAAGTGACTAAATGAAACAAAACTTTATATGTCCAGTGTCTATATAATCAGTGCTGCCGCACATATGGTATACATGCAGAGTAATCACAGGGAGGGGGAGCTTGAGTCAAATATAAAAAATGCGATTTATGCAGGAAGCCTGCATCAAATCAAACTGGAAAAAAGCCTGTGCACTATACAAGCATCAATCTTCATCTTGCACAAAAGTAAGTTTGGAGACTAGACTGTGACTTTAAGGTGAGACAAGGATAGAGAGAAAGAAACTTTGATAGAGTGATTGAGAACGTGTTAGAATGAAAAAAAACATGCAAATAAGTAAAAACTTTGGGGATTACTTACATAGTGAGGAAACATTCTCCAACTTGCCTGTTATTCAAATTCAGCAATTCTGGCCTCGGTTTTCAATTCGCCTGTCAATTCAACAGTTCACTGCTTAATGAATAGACCACAGTGAGTTTCAGCTGCCATTTCAGAATCCTATATAGGACATGCCAATCTAAAACACGAGAAAATGCTTCAGGCATGTCATCAATGTAAACACTAAATAAATAAGCTCATATTCTACATTGAACAGGATTGCCTTTATGAATTTCAACTTTGCTCAATTGGTTTCATTATTTACACTCAAATGGATTTACACATGGCAGCATCTGATGGAACTATTTTAATCAAATATAAGGCAATACATTTCAGCTGTAGCAGATGATTTTAAAATAATATACTGCTTATTTTGCACACTACTGAGGCTGCTCCAGAGTAATAAATGTTGTACAGAGATGCTCTAGCCATTTGTCTCCTGATTGGCACATTCCCTGATTGGTTTGGCACACATGTACACTCAGTTATGTGTGTGTGTATATGGATAAGAGGACACTGACAATCTCATGCATGTAACGTCAATGAGACCAAACTAAATGTTTAACATGAAACGTTCAGGAAATGTGAAAAACTAGTTTCTCTCCAAATAAGATATTCTGGGCTCCACTACTGCAGGTAATTATAATCCATCCGGAAGGTGTGGTCACTTGCATGCCAAGAACTCAGGTGCTGCAGCTACTCACTGACGAAGTGTTCAGTCTGGCAAATTATACATGCTGGCACTCCATGATAGGATGCAAAAATAGTGAAATGGTTTAATGATGGCATAATATATAAATCACAGCAAACAATGGGAAAAGAGATGCACTTGATACATTTTGTGTGTTTCCATATTTAATCATAAGTAAATTATGTAATCACTTACGATTAATCGTGGATACTTGTGAAATGCGTCAGGTGCAACTCTTTTCCCATTGTTTGCTGTGACTTATTTTATTATGCCATCATTAAACCATTTCACTATTTTTGCATCGTAACTTGGAGTGCCAGTATCTTTGTATACGTGTCCAGGAAACATAGGTTGAATTCATGGAGTGCAACATGGATAAGATATATATGGTGTTGTTAGATGGGTGGCTGTGGATTAGAGGAAATTCACTGCATGACAGTTGATGTACCAAATGTTAGCCGCTGGTGATCCATAAAGGGGTTAGATTTTGGTCACTTATGCTTATTTGTTTGTCTACACGAATGTATAAAATCATTGTCAAAAAAAGAAATAGAAATAAAAAATGTAATTTAAAAGGGTGATTTCCTTAAAATAATGTAACAGATAATCTAAATGTTTAACAAATTTTATATCAAGTAATTGGGCTTAATTTTTCCTTTACATAATGAATTTCACTCTGTGCTCTGAGATTGTAAAGTACATAAATACATTGAGAATAATTATCTTCACGTATATGAATGGACCTCTGTTGTATTCAGCTTCTTTTACAGTTGCTGGTAAAAAATGAGTCAGCCATGTCACTTTACTTATCAGCATAATCAGTACCAGGGACTAAATGTATAGAACACATCCTTTGGTGACACAAACCATAGACAATCCACAAAACAGTTATATAGAAACGTCATTAGTATTACAAAAATTTTAAAATATCAAGATATATTTGCACATTGCCAATGCTTCACAAATGAACAATTTTCTTTTGACATAGGACTTTTTATCTTTCCTAAAATATTTTTTTACATCTGTGGATTTAAATTGTAGAAGAAGAAAAAATGTAATATTATATGGCTTAAATCTCAGTTCACTGCCCTCTATCACTAAACCAGTGGAATCATACAATATATTGACACATGCTAATGTGGATATAACGTAGTAAAGTGCTACTGCTGCTTTAAAGACAGAGCAAATCTGTAGCTTACATTTTATGGACTGTAGTTTAAACTCTGGTTTACCATCCGATGGGAGTTCATATAACCATTTTTGAAACCATTTTCTTTATGTCAGATGTGAATTCAATGTTCCATTAGGGACTTGGCATTTATGGACATAATTTATAATGCTCTCGTAAAAATGTTTCTATTTTTCTGTGTTTTGGTGTAAGATCTTTGGCACATGTTCAATATCTCCCTTCATGACTTCAGTGTATTAGAATGGCAGATTATGGTCAGGTTGCAAGTTTCAAATCCATTATTTCATGTGGTTGCTGAAATGTGAAAGAGGGAGCAAGCAATCTACTCCCAACACAGTTCCAGTTCTTCTGGCATCAAACAGGGATTTTTAGAACACTACTAATCTTCAAGGCTCAGTATCCAACTATGATCTGCTTTTTTCTCTGATGTCACACTGACTTCATCCCAAAATGCATGATACAAATCTGCCCATAGATAGGAAGAGTCCTGCAACATAACAGTGGCAAGAGAAGATGTGCAAAACTATATTTGGGATATCCTGCTGCTGTTAGTGCCAATCTAATACATAAGTTCATGGCTTGGACAATCAAATCTAGTATGAGGGATTAGAGTACTGTCACAACTAGAGGATGTCCTCTATTAGAGTGTCCTGAAGAATGAGCACCAAGAGGAAATGGCATAATAGAATGAAGAAGTTAAGGTACCTTGGTAATTTTAGCTCAGTGGCCACTGTACTCTCTCTATCACTCCTGGAACGATCGCACTGGACATCTTTTTAGAACAAATTAGAAAGCGTGAATGACCTATAATTTAATTTCAATGATCTGCTGAGATTCCAGTTTGTGGTTCTTAGCATGTGGGTCTGGAAACTTAGCTATTACACCAAAGCTTACCTGACCTTCCATGACAAAGCCTATGCTTTAAAAAGGAAAGCAAAACCAGTATTCATAGGTCCAAACCCAAATCTTCAATATAAAATGTATCAGGAGGCCATACTTATGTGCAGTATAGGATGGAGGGAGGTAAAGGGGACCATAATAGAAAGGTAAGATGAATTGAGAGTTAAAACTGAAAGACAACAGGAAGAAGTATAACTAAAATGAAGGCAGTATACATCAGACTTCAAGTGGACAAAAAGAAACTCAATGGTAAATGCAGGACCTGGGTTTAACAGTGAATAAATGGAGGGAAATATACAGTTGTATACTGACAAAGAGTAGAATTTGTCATGGGCCTACAATATTTTGATGGCTGAAATAAAAGTTATTTCAATATGCACAAACCAACATTTTTCAGTAAAAAAACATACTATAGTATTTCAATTAATGTACTAGAAAAAAATTATATTACTGATTTTAAAGCATTTCTGTAGAATTTATATTCAAGCTTAGTGGGAGCATGTTTTTTTTTTGTAGGAAGTGGTATACCTTTCAAGACCATACCTTTTGTTCGTAAAAGAGGACACGACGGATCGTTTTCTCAGTAAATTGCACCCACTGGCATTTTTATAGGCCTGAGCAGATTTTATAAGTCTACTGCTTTCATTTCTTCCACACATCAAGCCGGGACTTTCATTTAAAGATTTCCCAAACTGCCTTTATGAGGTGATGCTGGACCAATGTTTTCATCTTACTTTTGTGAAACTTTTTACTGCAAAACCAGAAGAAAAATATTTTCCAGTTCAGACATCTTCAAGTATAATGTTAACATTCTTTATTGTAAACCCTTCTTTTTTTTATATGAAACCATATTTACTTACAGTAGTAAAGATAAGCTAGTAACAACTGCTGATTATGTAGGTAAAATCTTTCTGAAGCCGTGTTCTTTTGTAACCATAGAAACTGTGATGTATTAATCACTGCAAAATTAAAAGAAACTACATAAGGAAAAATATAATAAATGCATATTATAAATGCATTTATATAAGATATAGATCCTTACTGTGAGAAATGAGTTCAGTTATAAAAGTCTTCAGTGGCTATTGAAAATTATGCTGTGCTTTAGATAATGTAATAGTTATCTTTGTGTGGACTGATAAACTAGGCCAGGCACTTTCCCTGCTTGTCAAAACTGCTCTCAAACAGTGATATTATTTCTTCTAGGAGGACTGTAAAATAAACTAGTTGCAAAAGCTGGAGGTGGGGTGCAGGGTATAGATGACATCTGACTATTGATGTTGCTGATATTCTAGTGGAAGACATCAAGTTGATGCCTTAGTGTACAGGAGTTAGGAACCCAACTCATTAATATGTACCACGTTTCTGAGTAATATGCAATGTTATTTATATGATTGTATATTTAGTTAAAAAATTCTAAATAAAATGTCAGCTCCCACTTGGTGATCCCAGTGTACAGCCTCACTGCACACATGACTGCTTGACACCTGTATGCAATGGAGCAGATGAAGAAATTCTGTATTCACCCAAGCTTGTCTGTCTGACTTCAGTGAGGGACTTGAAGATGCAGTTCGAGGAAGATAAAAAATGATGCACATTATATAGTCTATGCACTGTTTATGAAGAACTTTACATTTTGAAAGTAAGTTTACTAGTATAATCATGGAAATCCATTGCTTAACCAATATGGTAGTCTACCTGCTTATGTGAAGCTGACCTTAAGTGTATACCAGTTTCAAAATAGGAATACCATTACCAATACTGTATGCTGAAACCAGTGAGGAATGTCCATTGTGCTATTGCTATGGGGTTCTCATTATAGCTGGTTGCATGTTCTTTATCGCTGGGATTGATAAATAAATTGTTAGCATTTTGTGTAACATATTTTTTTTCTTCTGAATCATGTAAGTTGGGAAAAGATGAATGCTACAATATTTCAGTAACAAGAATATTATTATTGATCAACTCTGCTATGTATAATGCTAGAAGTGGGCACACTTATATTTATAGACCCAGGTTTGCAGCAAATTACATAATAACAATGAGCGTTCCTCTAATTTAAACATTTAAAAAAAAAAATTCTTATAAATAATGCAGTTATTTTAGTTACTGGATCTTTTCTGTAACCAATTTATTCACTTTTGATGCAGACCCTTCCAATTATTATTGGTGCAGGATATATTATATATTATATAGTATATTGAAATACTTAAACCGAGTGGGATGTCCCTCCCCTCGGATCGACTAATACACATGTACAATAATTTTGTATACAATCAATCAAATAAAGTTGGTTGTCCTACAAGTGCATAACTTAGCAGTTGCATCATATTTTAAAAGATGTCTGACTTCCTAAGGAGCACCTCTGACTTTGAGATCTGTGGGGTTCCCAAATGTTGCATATTTGTGGTTATAGAAGCCTAGAGTGGAAATGTATAAACTCCCCATTAACACCTTTCTCTAAACTCAAACTGTGTTTTTATGATTACATTTCATATAACACTACTTTTAATGTTAGTTTTCACTTAGAAGTTAATCCTCTCAAAAACAACCAGGAAGTCACAGCTACCTCACAGCTGGTCGGAAACCTGCTTTTGGTTTATTTTTAACTTACAAATTAAGTCTAGTCATACAGCCAAAGTAATTCATTTCGGGAAACATTATTTTTTTATACACCAAACTATCGTAGTCTAGCACAGGTGTTGCTACAGTAAACACCCTTGGATACAGCTGTAAAAGAATTACTATCTATGCTGGCCATAGTACAGAAATTAAGATATAATGTAACCGAGTGCTTTGAATAAATATTAGGTTTAATGATTAGAAGGCTATGGCATTCAAGACAAAGCTTTATTACTTTCCTTAAGTTTATTTCCCTCTGTGAGATTGTTACCAACCCTAGATCCCATGTCTTTCTGGATTTTCTAGTTTGTTTTGCCATTTCTCCCCTTTCTTTGTCATGCTTGGAAAAAAGTTTTTTCATGGCTTGAGACTTTAATATGTTATAGTTCTTCATTGAGCCATGGTCAATCTTACAGTTTAAAGGAATCTGGTGATGGTAACTTCACAGACCTGGATTTTCACTACAAACAAAAGAGATGGAGAAGAAAAGCATGAACTTTAAAGAGAAGAAGGAAGGGAAAGGGCTACTGCTCTGGTGAATTCCCAGTTAAGTATAATTTCTACTCCATGAAATTAGAATAATTTCTTCTTTTGAGAAAAGGAGCATTCCAGCACATGGGCATCTGCATTATTTTTTCCCACGCAAGTGCCTCCTTATCTACTCCGTATTGTCTACCTTTGTTGTCTCTGGAGATGGGTTTCCTAGTGGGAGGCAAATATTAGTTACCAGTCAATAAGAAAATTTATATAAGCGCATGCAGCACTTTTTTTTTTTTTTTTTACTGTGCCAGGGGAGCTTGATTGAAGGAGGTCTCAGCCAATCAGGTTAGACTTCTCAACTCTCCTGATTGTCTGAGAGTTCAGAAGCCTCCTGTCATTGGCTCAGTTCCTCCTTCACACAGAGCTCAAAGCACAGAGATGCCTGCAGCAGGTAAGTTAAAAAGTGAGTGAGTGTGTGTGTATGCAGGGCCGGCGCCACCAGTAAGGCGACCTAGGCAGCTGCCTAGGGCGCATTTTGGCTGGGGACGCCGGAACCCTGTGTCAAAAAAAAAAAAAAATCCTCCTCCTTACTTACCTCGTCGGCGTTGCTGCGTCTCCGGTGCTGGGCCGCCTGTGGCTGAGAGGGAAGCGTTGTGCGCTCCCCTCCAGCCAATGCGCTTTCAGTAAAGTTTTTTTTTTTTTAAACAAACTTTATTGTAAGCGCATTGGCTGGAGGGGAGCGCACAACGCTTCCCTCTCAGCCACAGGCGCCCCAGCACCGGAGACAGAGCAGCAGCAGCGACGAGGTAAGTAAGGGAAGGAAGGGGGAAAGTCCAGGCATATTGTGGGGGCAAAGTCCTGGCATATGGTGGGGGCAAAGTCCTGGCATATCGTGGGGGCAAAGTCCTGGCATATGGTGGGGGCAAAGTCCTGGCATATGGTGGGGGCAAAGTCCTGGCATATGGTGGGGCAAAGTCCTGGCATATTGTGGGGGCAAAGTCCTGGCATATTGTGGGGGCAAAGTCCTGGCATATTATGGGGGCAAAGTCCTGGCATATGGCGGGGGCAAAGTCCTGGCATATGGTGGGGGCAAAGTCCTGGCATATTGGGGGACAAAGTCCAGGCATATTGTGGGGGCAAAGTCCTGGCATATGGTGGGGGCAAAGTCCTGGCATATGGTGGGGGCAAAGTCCTGGCATATGGTGGGGGCAAAGTCCTGGCATATGGTGGGGACAAAGTCCTGGCATATTGTGGGGGCAAAGTCCTGGCATATTATGGGGGCAAAGTCCTGGCATATGGCGGGGGCAAAATCCTGGCATATGGTGGGGCCAAAGTCCTGGCATATGGTGGGGGCAAAGTCCAGGCATATGGTGGGGGCAAAGTCCTGGCATATGGTGGGGGCAAAGTCCTGGCATATGGTGGGGGCAAATTCCTGGCATATTGGGGGTCAAAGTCCATGCATATTGTGGGGGCAAAGTCCTGGCATATTGTGGGGGCAAAGTCCTGGCATATGGTGGGGGCAAAGTCCTGGCATATGGTGGGGGCAAAGTCCTGGTATATGGTGGGGGCAAAGTCCTGGTATATGGTGGGGGCAAAGTCCTGGCATATGGTGGGGGCAAAGTCCTGGCATATGGTGGGGGCAAAGTCCTGGCATATGGTGGGGGAAAAGTCCTGGGATATTGAGGGGCATAATCCTGGCATATTGAGGGGGGGCAAAGTCCTGGCATATGGTGGGGGCAAAGTCCAGGCATATTGTGGGGGCAAAGTCCTGGCATATGGTGGGGGCAAAGTCCTGGCATATGGTGGGGGCAAAGTCCTGGCATATGGTGGGGGCATAATCCTGGCATATTGAGGGGCATAATCCTGGGACATTGAGGGGAATAATCCTGGCATATTGAGGGGCATAATCCTGGGATATTGCGGGGCATAATCCTGGGATATTGTGGGGCATAATCCTGGGATATTGGGTGGCTAAATCCTGGCATATTGCGTGGCATAATCCTGGGGTATTGAGGTGAATGATCCTGGCATATTGAGGCTTAAATTATGGTACTTATTCTCCACCATTCTTAATAGGGGGCTTTATTGCAACATGTAACTCTGTTAACTCTCTTTTAATTTAAATGCTGAGAAAGGGGTGGAACATGTGATGTCATGATATGGGAAAATAATATGATAATGGGGGGGGGGGGGCGGCAAATTTTATTTTGCCTAGGGAGGCAAAAATCCTTGCACCGGCCCTGTGTGTATGTCAGTGTGAGTGTGTGTGTATGTCAGTGTGAGTGAGAGTGAGTGTGTGTATGTCAGTGTGAGTGAGTGTGTGTATGTCAGTGTGAGTGAGAGTGTGTGAAAATTGTTGGCACTATGTAAATAAATGTTAATGTACCAATAAAAAAATAAAAAAAAAGTTGAAAAATGGAACAAATGCATAGAAATACTAGACCTGTGATGAGGAATCCAAACTTTCAAACCCAGGCGCTGGAACTGTAAATAACAAATCAGTGATGAACAGTGATATTTTCTTGACATTCTTTATTAGATGGCGCTCTCTGGGTCTCTCCTTTGCTTCTGCGGACGTAAGTTGTTGTTGTTTTTGTTTTTTCTCTTTTGTTGTTGCTGTTTATTATGTAATGGTATTGTGTTTTTATGTATAGAGATGTGGATCCTCTGAAGAGCCTGAATTTGAAAAATAGATAATAGCACCTTAAACGTGGATCTTCATGTCTAATGAGCACCTTATCCCTGTGCTTTTTTTCCACAGGGGATAATTGTTTGTATTGTATTAATTGTTTGTATTGTATCGATAGAAAACTTTGTATAAATAAAATATATATAAAATAAAAAAAATGTAAAAATGTTAATGTAATGTAAAGTTATGTCCTTAATCATGAAAGAGAGAATTGCAGGAAATTGAGATAGGGATTTTAAACTTTAGGGTAACGTAGCAGAGTTAGAAAAAAATCTCCAATTCCAGCTGAATGAGAGATGTTTCTAAATTTGGCATTAAGTTTTAAATTCCCATCTCAATTCCCTGTATGTTTCTCTTTCATGAATAAAGCCCTTAGTGTTTTTACTGTAGACTTTCCCCACCAATAGTTAGTACTATAATAATCTGCTAGCAATGTTGTATGCGCCACATCATGGGAAATGCAGTGAAGAAAAGTTCATGTTGTGTAGTGTAGTGTAGTTTGGTGTGGCTCTGGGATTCATTATTACATGACAAAGAAAGAGGGTAGTTTGAGGGTAGTATAAAAAAAGGACAAAAATGTTTGGATGCAAAATAGGAACCTTGGTAGTTATGTAGCAGTGCTGACTAACCTTTAGCACTCCAGGTGCTGTGATAACATTTCTCATGATGTTCAGCCAACCAAATGGATGGCTGAGAATCCTGAGATGTGCACTCCAATTGTTGGGTATTCACCATCTCATGATGTTTAACATACCAGAATGGTTGAGAATCATGGGAAATGTAGTCTTAAGCTGCATTTGCTTGCCAGCCAGGTGTTTTTCTGCTAAGTCTATTTAACTTAACCTAAACAAACTACTGCGTCTCCCCTCCCTTGCTGCTGCTCCAGTGGGTCCATTTGAATTTCTTGGGGGGGTTTGGGGAGTGGGTGCCCTCTCTGGGCCCCCCACCTCCAGACACTCATGTTCCAGCACAGCATACTTCACCATAATTAGAGGTATTTATCTGTGAAGGCCAACAGGTTTATAGATGCTTCCGAGAGATATCTCCAGGTGCTAAAAGTAGAACAATAACACAACATAGAGTAGAGCAAAGTGAGATTAAACTAAAAAAAAAGTGAATTGAAAGAAAGAAAAAATGGAAGTAGTAATGCTGCAGTATGCATATTGTGTGTTGAGAGTAATCAGAAGGGGAGAAGCCTTTATCTTCTACCTCATTCCTGTTTAGTGTGTTTAAAAGATGAAAAAATCACCTTGATCAATGGCTTCCTCACGGATTCAAATACTGGAAATTCAAATACTGCAAATAGCAGATTCATCAACAGTATGTGAGAATAACTATAAGCTGGTGGGTGCTTCATGAGTAACTTTATAATAATAATGATAATAATAAAATAAACTGATTTATCAGTGTGTTCCCGTAAGGCATATCAGGCCTGCTAGATAGCGCATCATAGCAGCACAGAGATCTTGTAATCACTTTAATAGTGATTGGACCCTGGGCAAGCATTTGCTTGGGCCCCCTGGACCCTGCCCCCTCCCCTGCATGCAATCCCGCCATCAATCGCGATGTTACCCCCCCCCACACACACACATATGCCATAATTGTTGTGCCATTCAGATGCCAGTAATATTGTGCCTTTCAGATGCCAGTAATATTGTGCCATTCAGAGCGCAGTATTATTGTGCCAGTTAGAGCCCAGTAATATTGTGCCATTCAGAGCCCAGTAATATTGTGCCAGTCAGAGCCCAGGAATATTGTGCCAGTCAGATACCAGGAATATTGTGCCAGTCAGAGCTAAGGAATATTGTGCCAGTCAGATGCCTGTAATATTGTGCCAGTCAGATGCCTGTAATATTATGCCAGTCAGATGCCTGTAATATTATGCCAGTTAGATGCCTGTAATATTATGCCAGTTAGATGCCTGTAATAGTGTGCCAGTCAGATGCCTGTAATATTATGCCAGTCAGAGCCCAGGAATATTGTGCCAGTCAGATGCCTGTAATATTATGCCAGTCAGATGCCTGTAATATTGTGCCAGTCAGATGCCTGTAATATTGTGCCAGTCAGAGTCCAGGAATATTGTGCCAGTCAGATGCCTGTAATATTATGCCAGTCAGATGCCTGTAATATTGTGCCAGTCATATGCCTGTAATATTATGCCAGTCAGATGCCTATAATATTGTGCCAGTCAGATGCCTGTAATATTATGCCAGTCAGATGCCTGTAATATTGTGCCAGTCAGATGCCTGTAATATTGTGCCAGTCAGAGCCCAGGAATATTGTGCCAGTCAGATGCCTGTAATATTATGCCAGTCAGATGCCTGTAATATTGTGCCAGTCATATGCCTGTAATATTATGCCAGTCAGATGCCTATAATATTGTGCCAGTCAGATGCCTGTAATATTGTGCCAGTCAGATGCCTGTAATATTATGCCAGTCAGATGCCTGTAATATTGTGCCAGTCAGATGCCTGTAATATAATGCCAGTCAGATGCCTGTAATATTGTGCCAGTCAGAGCCCAGGAATATTGTGCCAGTCAGAGCACAGGAATATTGTGCCAGTCAGATGCCTGTAATATTGTGCCAGTCAGATGCCTGTAATATTGTGCCAGTCAGAGCCCAGTAATAGTGTGCCAGTCAGATGCCTGTAATACTGTGCCAGTCAGCCCCCCGCCAAGCCACCCCCCCCCTCCCAAGTACTTACATGAACCTGCTCCGTGTCCCCAGCCGGATGTCTCCTCCGTGCAGTCTTCCCTCTTGCAGGGAGGAGGGAAACAGTGACCGGATGTGACGCTACGTCACATCCGCCGTCAGTTTTTTTTTCCGAACATCGCATCCATTGTATTCGGCTTGCCGGAAAAAAGCGTTCACAAGCGCAATGCTCTGTGAACACGGCAAGCAGGGGCTGGGGGCCCACGGGACAGCTGCCTTGGGGCCCCCCCAGGAGTAATTGGGCCCAGGGCAGCTGCCCCATTTGCCCCGCGTTAAAGACGGCCCTGGGGGGCAGAAAGGGAAATAAAAATAGAAAAGCAAAAAAAATGGGAAAAAAAAATGCTAGCATCTGGTGTGTGTGTATAATAAAATTAATATTTACAGCTGGCTGCACATAAAGAATTATTTTATGGCTTTTTATTTATAGATGGTATCACAGAATGCCTCGTATTTAATTTCTGATTTTCATTTTGACCCTGGAGTAGTATTAAAACATTAGATCTACATCCATAAAACAGAGAGTATTGTTGAATTTTCTGAGAAGACTGCAGTAGGTACAAAAAGAAGAAAAAAAAATCACACATGAAAAAAAAAAATCATTCCTTTGGTTCACATTTCATTTGTTGCATAGCAAACAACTGCTCCGTGTACAAACTGACTCAGTCCCTTAACGTGGGGTGTTTTCACGGTACTAGGGACAGCACAGGGCATGCTTGCTGGTTTCCACGGCACGCACTAGGAACTTGTCTTACTAAAGCCAAGTCTGGAACTGACAAGCGTCCGGCAGTAAATCTAGGAACCCCAGAGTGTTGTCTAATTCCTCGCAGCGACCAGCCAGCCTTGCCACGCGTTGAAAAGATTTATTGAGGGAAAAGTCAGCCATGAATACATTTGCTAAGAGCCCGTAGCTGACTTTATTTTCTGCCAGATGAAACAAATGACTGGGGTTTTTTTTTTTTTTATAAAAATAAAATTCCATTTTAATCTCATGCTTATTTCAAAACAGCATTTTTTTTTAACACAATAGTGCCACATGCCACACAGCACTAACACAAGTGAACAACGACCTTAATGCACACTGAGCTATAGATAAAATTCCAACACCCATTAAGAGCTTGAATTAATAAACCCATTATGGGTTTGAGCTACAGGATTTGATCTGGAAGAAGTGACACCTTATTCATTTTACTAATGTCATGGAACAGACTCAAGAAGCCTCCTGCTGGTAGACTAACTGAAGGGATGAGAGCTCAGCTTTAATGAAAAATAAACATCATTCACCCCTACGCAGATGCACATTCCTTTACTGCAACTGGTGCTTTGCATGGGATTGAGAACAGTATGTCATTTATACAAATAAATGAACTTAGACCCAAGAGACTGGTGGCAAAGGACAGAATATTTAATGCATTTAAGCAAATACGCTGACAACCATAAACTTACTACATGATATAAATTCCTAACCATAAAGTCTAAATGTAACACACTATAACCAATATTAAAGATCAATAAAGTACGAACCTTTAATAAATGAAATACAATTGTTTTTTTAGATTTGATCTAGGAGTTATAAAAAGACAAACTGCACTTTTTTAATTGCTGTGCATCAAAATAGAAAAGTAACTATTACACTTTTTCATTGGTATTTCTCAAACAGGCCATAAAGAATTAAAAACGAGGGCCAAAACGTATGTCTGTGGTTGCTGTGTTCCTCGTGCAGAGTAGACCTGTTAAGCATTTTGGATCAGCCCTTACGGGTGGGACCATTCTAATATGCTTATCGTAAGGTTTCTTCTGTAATGGTGCAAACGACAAAAAAACTGTGATGCACCTCATGTGTAGGTTACATCCTACTGGGCCGGCTATTTGAGCTTTTGTCCATTCTCGGTGGAGCTTCCAATTATTTGTTTGTCTCCCTGGGACACACCAGAAGCAAACGAAACATAAAACCTAAAAAAGTAAAAGTAGCACAAATAGACAATACTATTGCCATCATGTTCAGTAAATCCTGTGCTCATGAAACAGCAGCTTTCTGCAGTTATTGTCCTTTTGTATTTCACATGGCACTGATGCCTATTTTCACTTTATTAATGAAATGGTATGAGCATTAGGTTCAGGAACTGACATTAGGTTAGACCCAAATCCTTTTATTAAATAAGACTGAAAAGCACAGCTCAGCAGTCACTGCTCATTTCAATTCAAATCACAACCCAATTCTACACCAAGTGGTAATGGATGATATGGGACAAAAGCTAAGAACATCCTTAAAAAATGTCTGGTGCGTTGCTCTCTAACTTGTATAATTTAGGATGTCGTGAGTAAACCAACTGTTATGACATTCAGTTTTATGGTTCTTCAAACAAGGATTAGGACAAGTAAATTTTAATTATGTTGTCTGTGGGACTATTATAGTAAACCAAACAGAAAACCAATGTGGCCTGAGGATTATAGTGGTAGTCATTAAAATGAAGAGTGAAGAGTGGAATGCCAATATATGCCTGGTTTTACTCCTTTATACTGCTGTTGTTCTGAAAGTTTAATTAGTCTGGATTTATCATCCTCTAACTCTGAAGATGGTTTGCTTGGAGTGGTGTTTTGGGAAAATGACTAACTCCCAGCATTCCTAGAAGATCAATTCAAGTATGGAGGAGTTGAAACTTAGAGCTAAACATTCCACTCTAGTCTGCCAAATACCATCACGATGTAGGAAGATATTCTGTTTCCCCTTTCTTCTCAAATAATGTTCCAATCAGATATTAATGACAATATATTAAAAAAGTAAATCTCATAATTGCTCTGGTATGTAATAAACAAAAGGGGTAGTACCATGTTAGTCATGGAAAAACAGAAAAACAAATAGAGTTAAAATGATCTTTGTAGATCTGGCTGAAATTAATTTATCTATTAGATCTCTACTACACTGGCTAATTTACTGCTTTAACTATCTCTGTATTTATATTATCCTTTTTTTTTGCTGTGAGTTGTGCTTTTTTATTTAGGATATCTTATTTTAGCTGTCATTAATGTCAGAAGAAGAGATCCAACTTGATCTTGGAAGCTTGCAATCAAGCTCTCAGTTAGCCAATAAATGGTATCATTTTAACTCTACTTGCTTCCTGTGTGTAATAAGCCACTCTCTACACAGAATAATTTCCTTTCTGAATGCATCAGATTATTTTTAACTAGAGTTTCGATTTTTCAGTTTATTTAAATATGAGGTTGGGGTTCCTATTTATGTCCAAAACTTAAGATCAGATTTCTGAAATGTAAACTTAATATCTTCCCAGTAAAATGTATAAATTATTTCCATTCAGAGTTCAATGGATTAATTCCTTTAGTCTTTCCCAGCTGAAAAAACAGGTTTTATATATTTCTACAACTTCTTCTTCCAGCCTAATGGTTTTGTAAATAATTCTGCCATTACTTTTATTTGCCCACTTTAAAAAGACTGTTTGGTGGCCAAAATGCATCTTCTAAATTTTAATGCATGTTAATGTACTAGTTAAGTACTTTAATAAACATGTTTTACATTTTGCACTGCTTAAAATATAAAATACTTACAGCTAGAGAAAATTGTGAAATTACAGCAGTTTGCAAGAAACAGGACTACCCATACTAGATGAGTAAAAGTAAATTTCCTTCTTTTATTTGCTGCAGGAACTGCAATGAATGGATTTTCCTGTCTCTTTAGTGATGTCATCAGACACCGTTTTGCACTCTTAAGAGATCCCACACAATGTATTATAGGAGCACAGTAAGTGACTAAATGAACCAAAACTTTATATGTTCAGTGTCTATATAATCAGTGTTACTGCACCTGCAGTAAATATGCAGAGTAATCACTGGGGGAGGGCTTGAGTCAAATATTAAAAATGTGATTTTTGCAGAATACCTACATTAAATCACACTGGAAAAAAGCCTGTGCACTATACAAACAGTAGGTCTTCATCTTCCACCAAAGTGAGTTTGTCCCTATAAGATACATTTGAATAGTATAGTTGCTACATCATACTGGATTTGTGTCCCTTTAAATTCTTACTCATACCTCCTAACATACATGGCAGGTGCATGGCTTGGGAGAGGAGACACACAAAGGTCTGTGCTTGTAGAGTATTCATACTGTTGTGTTCCAGAGAATGAAATTGGGGCTGCAGGCTAGCAGTCATAAGGTGTGACTTGGCTTTTGTTTATGTGCTAGGACAAGCCATCTATGTTTTTAATATTGTAACAATCTTACCTGTTCCTCATTGTGTTGCTCCCCACGTTCTTCGTAAACAAACTCACCTATCTCCGTGCAGCTCTCATCTATGTCTCATGATGCCATCTTTCAGGAGTCTGGTAACCAACAAAATGGCCACGTGGCACCCAATTCAAATGCACGAAAGGCGAAACTGACACATCACAGGTTCAACACTGCTCAGTGATTGGTTACATTCCCCCTGGCTGGAGATTGGTGCCAGTTTTGTATTTAAACCCCTCACTAAAATTCTAGCATTGCTTGTAATGGGTCCTTCGGTGCCTATTATTAGTTCCCTGCCTATTCTTGTGATTCTGATTCCTGTATTCCTGACCTGGCTTTCCTGACTATTCTTGATCCTTGCTCCACTGTACCAGATCCTTGGTATGCCCTCTATTATCCTGATTTCTGTACCTGACCTTGGCTTCCACTCTGATTCCTGCTTATTAGTGTCTCAGTTCCAGTGGCTGTGTGTTCAGTTGTCCTATCCTCAGAACCAGTAGCTGTATGTATCCAATGTTCCAGAACCAGTACAGTTATATGTTTTACCATCCTGAACCTCAACACCAGGGATAGTTGATAATCCTGTGTCTCAGAACCAGTGGCTGTGGGATATCCAAATCTTCAATTAGCTGTATACTATCCTGGGTCTCAGAGCCAGTACAGCTGCATACTCCAAGGTCCTATTTCTCAGTACCAGTGTTATTTCGTATCTCAGAACTAGTACTTCGGTGGGTACAGCTGTCTAAAGATGATTACTCAAGAAACTTCTATCACTATTACTTCCTTAACCAGTGTTTGGAGAGAGGTAGTGGTGCAGCTATTTACCTTTTCAGCAGTGTCCACGGCTCAACCAAATATATCTCTGATTTGGAACGAAGACCTCCTACTACCCCTCAAAGACCTGGTGACTGGATGTACAAGAAGATCTAAAGCATTTAAATCAGGCCTTGCATCGTGGATCATAAACTGTGACCCCACCACCATTACAAATATTCTGTCAAACAAGGATCAACCAACAGCTCCACAGTTTTACCATAAATGATTAACAATGTCCATTTCCCTAGTGAAAATATCTCTTTAAGTCTGGTCTGTCTAAAAAAAGAGATACAAATTATCAGTTGTGAATACAACCAGAATATTTCTGACTTACAAAGCTTGTTGCACATGTGATGACTGGGGTACAAGAATTTAGTCTCAATATTTTACTGCATTGCAGTTCAAATAAGTAATAACCGTAATAAAAAAAATGAAGAAAATATTTGACCTATGCATATTTGTAAAAATCCCCACAGACGCATCAAGCATATCAATGAGAATAGGCCTCATCAATGAATCTAATTATTGACTTATGAGGAGTCTATAATTGCTACCACCCTGCCACATGGGGATGAGTCCATGCAAATACATGTTAAAAAAGGGTTGCTTCTTGTTTATATTTTTGGGAAAAAACATATGGTTCATGTTCTTTGGCTCCTGAGGCAGAACCTGTCGTAGTTTAAGTGTCACATGAGCAGTGTTTTGATGTGAGCCAAAAACACAGGCAGAGGGAAGTTTTAGAGAGGTCTCTCTCTTTGGTAATTACAGCTGTCAGGGTTCACTACTACACAATATGTGTGAATTTAGATCTTCAAACAAACAAAGAGTGTTGAGAATTAATTCTTACTGGAGTAACAGGGCATTCCACTTTTAAATTAATACATTTATAGTATATGAAGTAGGCCATTGCTCAAACACTGAAATCCCAGCAGAACACCTAAACTATATGGACCTCATTTATCAAGTAGATTACTTGATGTACGTATTAACATGAATGAGAAAAAGAAACATAGAATATGTCAAATAAAAGAGCTGGAGGTATGTAGTGTAGCAGCCATGTGTTGTGTATTTCATGAAATATGGACCATGAAGAGAGATCAAATATCATAAGGTATAATTTTTTGCAGCAGTTATTCTAGATACATAAAATGTGGTTAAATTGTAATATATATTATACGAGAATTTTTTTTTAATAAATAAAAAAAATTCACAGTAAATACATTTTTAAAATATGTGTACCTTGTACACCTATGTGTAAAAAAATGAAAAGACCTGGAGCAGTAAGGGGAAAAAAGCACACCTCACACCATAGATGAATGAAAATACCTCAGTATATTAATCTCCAGAAAGTGGCTAAGTTGGGAGCACTTCTGTGCAACGCTAGCTATTTCTTCTGTTTTTTCAATTTTATTATTCAACTAAATATAATTTAGTTGTTCTACTGGGACTTCCGTTTTCTTAGGTATGGCCGACTTCATGTACCAAAAATGTATTAATTTAAAACTGGGATGCCTTTATATCTTACAAGATATATTTGAAATATCAGGTCATTATTATGAAAATAACATAGGTCATCTATACTGTAAACAGAGATACACTGATACCTGAGTTCTACTCTCAAGCTAATGATGTAGACTGTGCTCTTAAGTATTTGCAAGTAAGACTTGTTACTTCATGTAACACTGTGTCTCTGCTTATAATCTGGAATTTAGATTGAAAGCTTGCAAGAAGGACCCTGTACTTCATGTATCAGTCCGTCTCTTTTAACTCTCTAGGTTGGTTGTAATCCATATTTTTGGTTTCATATATATTTTCCCAGACATACAAATACCAACTTTTCAAGATAACTGCATTTTTTTAATTACAGCTTAATAAAGTTAAGTTTTAATAGAAAAATATGGGGTTGGCTATTCATTTTCTGAATCTTTGGGTTTCAGTTTTCTTTTATTTTGACCTCTCTCATATATAAATTAACATAGTTAAAGGACTTTTAATTTACTTATATTATTGTTCAATTTGAGATCTAAGTTACTGGAAGAACAATTACATAACATCAGCTCACTTCGATAAATCCTTTCTCCCAGCATGCAATAATGTTTAGGAGCTGTCTTAAGAACCAATAAAGATATTTAGTTAATATATATATATATATATATATATATATATATATAACAAGCTCACATGTACCAGAAGATGCTCTCCACTAGAAAACGGACAACAATCTAACATTTGACATTATGGGAAATAACTTATCCACAAGGCAAAATTTGACAATAATTACATATCAGTTCACTTGTCATTAAACAGATAATGATAACAATGACTGTTGTTTATTTTTTTAAAAGCCCTTTAAAACACATGGTTACAAAGAGTGGCAGTATAAAATATTTTACTGGACTTTGCAAGTGATGATTTAACGATGCTCTTTGGCCCTTCAAGGGCCTGGCACACAGGCAAAATTTGCCTGGTTACAAATAAGTGGAAATATTGATAAATATTGTGTGTATGTATTGGGTTTATTAATTAACAGTAATCTGATTGTCAAAATGCAAAAATCACACCAACAGTAGCAAAGAAATAGTAAAATTAGATAACTTCTCCAACTCAGCTATTTTGGTATGATTTTTGCTCATTTGTCAATTTATCTTAGTCTACTGTTTGGCAAACAGATTCCATAAATGTACATAATAATAATACTATAATAGATAGATACTGTATAGATACATAGATAGGCCAATATTTACAGTGTGTTAATTGTATAAACTTGCAGTCTCATGTTAACCTAATATTTATTTCAGCTATGCCAAGTAGCCGTTAAAAGAGTAAATGTTGTGCTACCGGAAATATTAGATGTTTCATTGCAGAATGAATCCTTCATTATTGTCCTTGGCTTTCTGTGAAGGATTTAAGGTGTGTCATATAATTGGCACAGAGCATCCCACATTGGAACATAAATGCTGACTTCTCACTCAATTACATCTATTAAAACAAGTTTTGTGTTTAGATTATGTCTTGGAAGACCAGGATAGGTTTAGACAATTACAAATATACAGTCCTTGAAGGCGTATAGTTTATAAAAAGCAAGATAAACATTACAAGGCAGACAGCCAGTAATAAATACTATGTTAACTCCCACACTGTTTAAAAAAAGCTTGGCCAACTTAGTCAAAACTATGTATTATTTGGTATACATCATTTATATAGTAGATGGTAACAATAGTTGCAATCCATAAGCAGTTTGCTTTAGCATATCTAAGGAGATAACATGTTTTAAGCACTGTTTATTGGAAGTAGGCTGAATCAGAGTGGATTTGATAGACCCAATCGATAATTGCTGATTTGAAACCAAAATGTAATAATGTTTATAATTTCTATCTTCCCTAAATCCTTAATATGCGCAGGGTGTAGGTTTCTTCCATAACCATTTACCTGTAATGAAACGTATTCTATATATATAAGTTTTAGGACAGTGTGAAATATGCTGTAAAGTAAGAACTCATACATTAAAAACCTCCATCATAAAAGTGAATAAAGAAATAATGTATAAATAACAACCCTGTAATTCGGTATAATGACATCACTGGATTAGTATGCACATATAATCATGTCTAGTAGGCTCTCCATCATAGGTCGGAGGGGTATTCACCAGAATCTTATGGCAGCTACGTCTTAGTTAATGCAGTCATGTGATCCACTGGAAAGGAAACAAAATAGTTTGAAAGTAGACAGTTTTATACAAACACATTAAATATGATCAAAACTACAAATATTCTATTGATACAAGGAGTCTAGCATAAATCCAAAAATATATAAATAAATGAAATACAAAAAATAAAAAAATGATATACAAGAAATATAATACAAAACAAAAAAAATAACATATACATATAATTCACCATATAAAAGTAAGATTTAGTAGTAATGTAAAAGCTACAAGCTCCTCAATAAACAATATAGAACTCTGCCATATATGAATCTTCCCTATTATCAGAGAAAATGAAAGGACCACCTTTTTAGTAAAAGAGTCAATTAAGGCTTAAAATATCTCACAGGGCACACAAAAAGGGATTCATACAAAAACAGTGAGAAGCTAAAAAGCAGCAAAACTATTATAATACCAGTTAACAATGAATATAAAACTTCTTATTCCACTAGGCTTGTTCACCTAACAAGGTTTTGTAAGCAACTGCTTCAAACAAAACACCGCACAGGTATGTATATATATATATATATATATATATATATATATATACATATATATATTGTGCTAGACTCCTTGTAGCAATGAAATATTTGTACTTTTGATAACATTTCATGTTTGTGTTTTATCCACACCTCCAGACACATCCAAGGACACCCCCCTTCCCCCCCCCCCCCCCCCCCCCACCACCACACACCCTCCCAAGAATTAGTGATTGTCTAAGAAGCACCTGGAAACAAAAACTCTAAAATAGAAGAAAAAAAAAAAATAACTTACTACATAAACGATAGTATACATATAGAAAAATACAATGTACATAAATAATTGTTCATAGAAACATGAAAAAAAAGATATGTTTTCATTAATCCCATGAGGTGCCATTGTGTCCAGTGTTCTGATCCAAACTCTCTCTCATTTTGTAAAAGAGAATGTGATTTATCACATCTTAGTAGCAGTGGAATTGTATCAATCGCTGTGAACTTTAAGGTATTCAATTGATGACCCACACTCAAAAAAGTACTTTTAACTGGTTTCTCTGGATTTATTTCGGAATGCAGTCCTAATTGCTTAGACCACATGGGCAGGTAATATATATTGTGCTGACAAACAGACACGACAATTGAATAGAAAGATAGATAGTGCAGTGGTTGGGCCCCAATATGTTTTTAATCAATCTTCACTGGCATTTATCATTTCTCTACCACAGATCTGTACATGCATATGAAGTGAGAGGAAGCCCTTCATTGTTGCTCTGCACCTTTGAAAAAAAATCACTTATTGACCTTTAAGGAGATGCATAACACTAACATCCCCAAATCTCATTTTTTTCTGAAATTACATTTAAAAAAACATACAGGACACAAAAAAGGTAAGGTGCTAGAACACAGCAAAAAACAACACAACCCTTCTTCAGTAAACATTATTATTGTTTATAGAGTTCCCTATCATCATTTTTAATTCAATTTTCTAATGTTCTAGAATAAACAAGGAAACTTAGCCACATCAAAGTAAATTTTGTTACTGTTCATTACTCTATATCAGGCGTTTCCAATGTGCGGCCAAATGAGCTGCCATTTGACAGCAAGGTGCGACCCAACTGATTTTACTTCCAGTAGTCTCATTTGCCCTACAGATAAGTCATTTACTTTGAATATAGTTGATTTAATCTCTTTTCAAACTGATTTTTTAAATAGCCAAACATTTTTCTATGCCCAACAAGCTATTCTTCACCATTATTGTAAATAAAAAATGTGGCCTGATACCTGTACTACTGAACATGTGGCCTACTTCATTAACAACTTGGACACCTCTGCTCTAGAGGAAAGTGTTCCATCAGTCTGTTCTTGGTATCACTAAGACTTGGTCCAAAATGAATGTGAAAAGGCTAGGCATATATATGAGATTATATATGAAGTTAGAAAACTATTCCATTCCTCATATTTGTATAATACCACTGATCTGCTTGGGTAAAAAAAGTAAAAAAAATAATGTTTGCTTCCATGTTTACAAAATACTTTTAATTTAAATCCCAAATGTGATGTAAAGGGTTCTTTAATACTTAAGTGAAAGGATTATAAACATAAGCTTTCAGGTCACAGAGGTCCCTTATTTAGGGGTGACTTAACCCCTCTTACGCTCTACTTACATTTTTGTCTGATTTGTCCCTTTAATTTTCAAAATATGTTTATATTCATTTAAAGCCATGTGGGATATTTAAAATCACAGCACCAGAAATATACAATAAAGCCATACATTGGCCTATTTTCATCATTGTGAACAGATGGGGGAAAGCATGTTGTGTAGAGATGCTGTGATTTATGAAGTGGAACACAAAACAACATCTTACCAGTGTCATTTTCTCCACTGCCACCTCTAACAAGGGTTTATAATGAAAAAAGAACAAAGCGTGCAGCACAGAGAAATTAAAAACTCTCATTTGTATGTTTAGTTCACTATACGGTCTTCTTTCAAGGACTCGTAAACAAACTGAGCCTGACATTGTGTTGTCGGAATTTTAAGCTTCTTTTTTTTTTTATTCTTTTGAATTGTTGGTTTTTGAATAGTTATTTTCCAAAAGGTTTGGGGGATAAGTATATAAAGGTAGAATAACAGTTTCTTCTGAAATAAGAATTAAAAGTATAGTCTTGTTTTCCATGTGATTGGTGACGATTAACTTGGCTCATAGACTGAGAAACATTATATTTAATATATCTGGTGTCTTAAAGAAGCTTTGTCACCTAAACACTGTCAATGTAGAGCATAAAACAAGATCTGTATTAGGAGTAAATGGTGTCTGTGATGTCTCTTGTTTATGATGTCATGATTTGTTGAATTTGAAATGACAAAGTGTTGTCATAAATAGAGGACACCACAGACACCACATTTAAAGCGCATTTTCCTTTTAATTTATACAATTGATTGTAATTCTGCTAACACAATGTATAGATACATTTTATTATTTTTATTGTCTCTACATTCACAGAATAAACAATGTTTAGTGGCCCCACACTTAAGATCAAGCCTTTATAAACATAGGAGATACAAGAAGGACAGTGTCTGTGAAACCACAGATCTCCATTCTTCAGCTCCAGCTATAAATGATATCGGATGTACTGTCTAGATTACAATAAAAAAAAAAAAAAAAAGTTTAAATTGCCCTAAAATGAAGACATCTTTTTTTTCATACTGTCAAAGTTTTGTTTTCAGACTCTTAACTATACACAAATAAATCTGTGAAACATCTGAAAATGTATTTCACAGTATTTTAACAACCTGACAATGATGTAATATTTAATTTTTTTTTCCTGCACATGGTCAGGTCATGGTTAGATTTTTCATTGAATAAAAGTTCAACACAATTACTTGTCAAACATGTAGCTCAAACATATGTCTTGAAGAGAGTTCTTCTGGGATTTGACCACTGTTTGCCTCATCACTTCCTTGCTTTGCTGCCTGAAACCCATTGATATGATGTGTAAAATATTTGTTTATTTGTATAGCCTGATGTATTAGGGCTTTTAATAATTGTTCCTTTTATGAAGCTTTTTGTACAGTGAAATTGATACAAAAGAAAAAAGGATTTCCTTTCAAAAGCAGTAGAATCTGGTTCTTTTATACATCTTGTTCCAGATGGAATGCTTTGATAAACTCTTTACCTTTATGCTCCTCTGTTTGTGTTCTTAGCACAGACTATTATTTTCTCCAGACGATCCAAACAAAGATGATCTGAATTCAGGATAGCTTTATTTTGGTATATCCCCCTAACATCCTGTGAAGATTCTCTTTGCTTTTTCAAAGAGATTTGGAATATGTCAAGATGTCTGGAATGTTTGGGTCAGTTTAGAATCAGAATATTCCAAAAGACCACTACTGCTATTCACCTTTATTCAAACAATGGGTCATGCGCTCTTAAATTCATGTCCTAGCTGGTTCCCCAAATAAATAGTGGTGTAATACAACAAATAAAGAAGTTGGCTGCTTTCGGCTTGCAGGTTTTGCAGGCAAATCTGTTTCAGAGAAAGTTTGAATGATTTTTAAAGGGACCCTACCACTAAAAAAAATTTATGATATTTAATTTTAAGCACAGTAAAAATAATTGTAACGTTTTAGAAGTCTGATTTCATAAAATTATAAAGCCGCCTAAATATCTCCCCCCATTGCACAAATGCGGATTATATGAGGGTAACTACATTTTCCTGACATGCAGAAGAGATACCTTTAACATCTTTAGTACAGGGCAAGGGGCCACCCAAAAAATACACTTATTCTATTAAAAAAAAATGCATAATGAAATTCCTGCTCTGAGAGCCAATCAGAAACCTTCAGTCCCAGCTTTCCCATTGACTGGTATTCAAAATGAAATCCTTGCACCAATGAGTGCATAAGCATTTAAATCAGATTGGCTACATCTTGCAGTCACAGATACGTTGCAGAAGTACAAAAATGATGAAAAACAAGGAGAAATTATGTGTGATACATACAAAACTAAGTTGGGGCTTTAGTCTTTCGTAAAATTCACATAGGGGTCAAAAAAGATGTTTGTCAAACATAACTGGGCAGCCTGAACCAAGTTAATTTCATTGTTAACTGTTTCAAATGCTATACTATCCTGGTTCAACTTGAACTCAAGGCTCTGTCAGAACATTTATGGGAAATCAAGTTGCAAAAAGTGAAACGTTCTTGTTACTACAATGTGCACAGAAAATGTGTCCTTAAATTCTGTCCCTTGTACCCTAGGTGTGAAGGTTATCGTGCTAGCAGCAGTCCAGTGTTCACACAATTAATTTGCACTGACTAAGAATTTGGTAACCAACATAGGTTAGTCTTGCAGAATGAGACTTGTAGTACACATAAAAGCTAACCATCAATTCTTAGGGGTGCATGTTTTAAAGTACAAGAATGAGGGTGCCAAAGATCCTGTGCTTAAGGGCTCATGAGAAGTAAATCCAGCCTTGATTGCTAGAATTATTCTAATTACTTCCTTATGTCATATATTTGAAGAGGTAGATATTTGAGTGTTGTGAATAAGTAGCAGATCCAATGATTGCAGATTCACTAAACAGCAATCCAAAAGCAGATCTGAATGCTTCTCATTCAGTTCATTTGGTGGATTGCTGTATAGATAATAAGTGGTTCCTCTGGACTTTATGGTTTGCACTGTCACAGCAAAATAATTTATTAATACTTTCTATGCATTTTCAAAATAAAAATACATTTTCACAAATTTAGTGTCATCCAATAAGGAGGGCTTGGAATTATTTTCAGTATAAAATTAAAGGCAGGGCTGTTGCCAGAGGTAACAGCCCTAAAACTCTTAAACTTTATTTGTAGTGTTACAGAGAATAAAGCTGGTTAGAAAGAACATTAATCAGCATATTGCATTTTGGTTCTCAGTGCATGTCTTGCAACATGTATGCACTCTTGGAGCAAGTTCCCCAGGGGCCATACTGCTGATACAAGTGTGAGCACGTTGATAAAGAAGCAACTGGCAACACTGAAGGACAGGAGCTTAGTGCATACAGATCAGGGAGAGAGCTGGGTTAAGTGTGCAAGGGATACTAGGGTTCAGAGAGATAGGGAGGCTTGTTCTAAGATAGTTCACCAGCTTCTCGATAAAGCTGGTCACCAGGGCAGCCACCAGGAATTTCAGGGCCCCTTACTGAACAAGTTTTCTGCCCCCCCCGACATTATCTACCATTTGCCCCACCTACCCTCACAGGCATGTTATCCTGGTCTAGTGTAATATGTAGGGTGGTAGCCATTCAATATACCATTCTTTTGTCATTTAATATGCCTGTATTTTGCCCCTCAATATGCCATTATTTTGCCAGTCAGTATGCCAGTAATTAGCCAAACAACATGCCAGTATTTAGCCAAACAATATGCCATTCTTTTGCCATTTAATATGCCAGTATTTTGCCCTCAGCATGCTATTCTTTTGCCATTTAATATGCCAGTATCTTTCCCTTCAATATGCCATTCTTTTGCCACTCAATATGCCATTGTTTAGCCACTCAATATGCCAGTATTTTGCCACTCATTATGCCAGTATTTTGCCATTTAATATGCCAGTATTTTGCCCCTCAATATGCCATTATTTTGCCACTCAATATGCCAGTGTTTAGCCACTCAATATGCCAATACTTTGCCCCTCAATATGCCAGTGTTTAGCCACTCAATATACCAACATTTTGCTCCTCAATATGCCAGTATTTTGCCCCTCAATATGCCAATATTTTGCCCCTCAATATGCAACTGTTTAGCAACTCAATATTCCAATATTTTGCCCCTCAATATGCCATTTAATATGCCAGTATTTTGCCCCTCAATATGCCATTTTTTGCCATTTAATTTGCCAGTGTTTTGCCCCTTAATATGCCAGCATTATGCTCGTTATGTGCCACCATCCTCCCCCCTACCCCAGTACTTACCTCCTTCCTGCTCTGTCTCCCAGTGCTCTGGTCTGCCTGTCCACGGCTGTGAGGGAAGCGTTCTGAGCTCCCCTCCAGCCGTGTGGCTTCATTAAAGTTTGTTTAAAAAAAAAATGCTACCAGAGTCGCATTTTTTTTTTTTTTGCTGACGTGACCTGGGCCCACCGGGCACGGGACATCAGTTATCGCCCGCCACCCCCTGATGGCGGGCCTGCTGGTCACTGCACATTATCTGTGCAAAACATATCAGATCTTCTTGCAATGTAAGAAAATGAGTTAGAGGGCTACAGCAGGAAACTTTAAAAGGTATACTATCAGATTCCTTGTATTTGCATAAAAAAGCCTGTTCAAAATATAGGTTAGACCAGGGTTCGACAAGGTGATTAGACCTGGCGGCCCAGGTAGGATCTATGCCTCTGTAACAGGCATAGACCAGGTTGGAGTAGAATTAGAGTTAAAGCAGCAGAGATGGGAAGATATTAATATAAGTACTTTTTAACTGCTGGCATGTGTCTGTGTGTGTGTATGTGTGTGTATGTTTGTATGTGTATGACTGTCTCTCTCTTTATGTGTGTGTGTGTGTGTGTGTATGTGACTGTCTGTGTGTGTGTGTGTGTGTGTGTTTGTGTATTTGTCTGTGGCTGACTGTCTCTATCTCTCTCTTTGTTTGTATGTGACTGACTGTCTCACTGTGTATGTATCTCTGTGTGTGTGTGTGTTTATATCTGTGTATGTCTGTGTGAATGTGCCTTGTCTGCCTTTTTCTGGCTCCTTAAACTAAATAAAATTTGTCAAGATATACACTATAAGATTTATCAAGCTTACTTTGATGCCTGAAGTGTTCCTTTAAACTTGTTTCTTGGCATCACAATATTCACTACTGCATCATCTTTGCATTAATTATATTAAAGTTGCGGCATGCTTAGCAGCGATTTGAGACAAGTAACAAGCTTGGACATGATAATAATAAATTAACAATCTATAAAACAGTTGTATAACAGTTTATTGGCACTGAAAGCAGATTCCAAGAGCAACACAAATAACTTGATAATATCCGAAAACAGGAATTCCCCAGCAGTGTTTGAAAGGGTGCCCCAAGTCAAAACGATCTGGAACCAAACGTCTATGCAAGATCTTCCAGGGTTTCCATGTCTTAGGTTTAGTGCTTCAGTTGCCTATATGTACAATATGTTCAGGTGGTCACAGAAGGCTTGCCAAGATTCGTTATGAGATTTGGAGAAAGATAATTCATATTGGACAAGAGGGATATCTCTGTTAGACTGATTTCTCTTGAGTGTAAGCACCTCATCAAACCACAAATTCTCTACCCATCATAATGTAAATCAGCTGCCCAATCCCCCAAAGGACAGATAAAGGTCAGTGCGTTTATATGAGCATTTGCTTCATAAAAATGTCCCAGGCTTCTGCTTTATAGTGGTCTACATGGTTGGTTTAAAGTGACAGTGCTTTTTAACCTCTTCACAATATAACAGTAGAATAATAATATAGGATTTATGAACTGGCTGAAAGGGTTGAGTCGCATTCTATATGTTCGTGGTTGGTAACCGCAAAGCTCAGGGTTAGGGCAGTGAAATGTCAACTCCACTTCAGTCTAAATAACCAAGTAACCTCCCAGAATCTAACTTGGTTTGCAGCGTGCTAAAAATATTGATAAAACAGCTCTAGGGGGCTCTTTGGTAACCTCTGCACATGAGAGAGATTAAAATATTACAAAAAGAGTGCACTGTTAAACCTGAGACTGGTTCTGCGTGAAGTAAGTATTCAAAAATGATTGGGTTCAACTAGGTGGTTCGCTGGTGAGGAATTGGTCTGTTTAAACACTGCCCTGAAGGCACAGGGTGTATAATTGGCCCCTTTGCTCTGCCACTTTTCAACACACTCTGACTTTCAAAGAGTCTTTGTGAAATAGGAATATTTAAATGTTTCTGTAGGCCATCTACCTGTTTATTTGTCGAGTAATTATTCTACCTAAGCGCTATAGTGAGATCCATGATATAAGTAAAACAAAACAAATAAACTTAAAAAGTGTCACCATGAAATGCTATTATAGTATACTCAATATGTTTCAGAGGAAAAAAGGTTTTCCCCTAACTCCCTGTATTCCAGATGGTCCAGAATTACTGAATATAAATGTATATTTGATTCTTACTTGCCAGCACCAGAAAAATGATTGACTTTTGATATTAATGTCAGATCCTCTAAGCATCTATTTTGGAGACATTACCATATAATCCCAAGTGTTTTTTTTTTAAGTGAAACTCCTGTTTTTTTCCTCCATTTAAACATGAGATATACTGTATTAATTGCTCTTTGACTACTACATTTTTAACAGTATGAAACATATTTGATTTTGAAATAATGGTTGTGTGACATGTGGGTGAATTCTGTAAATGCGTGTCTTTCAGAAGGTCACACCAGCTACCGTTTACTAGAACTTCCATGATGCTCAACCAACAAACCTTGGGAATGATGTAAAACACCAGTTGGGTGGTAACTGTAGAATTTGCCTATTTTTCTGAACAGGGTCAATTCTGGAATCAGAGGCCCTGGATATGAGGTTGGTACTTGGCAATCTCCTATATACCTCATTATAATTTCATCAGCATTTTCCCTGTTGGAAATAATGTTCAATTCATAGGGAAAGCGCTGGCGATGTTAAGCGTGCAGCTTGCACAGCACAGTGAGTCCCTGCAACTCTCCATAGAAATGGTGTCTTAAAATGTAGACACTTTGGGAACTCTATTCACCTCTATGGTAGCCTGTGCGTGGAAACTTCAATTTTAGCATTAACAAAACAGATGGATTCAGCCCTGGTGAGAAAGATGCAAAAGGCAAGCTGTACATATAAAAACTGTTTGACAAATTTTTGGCCCTTCAATGATCAACATAAAAGTGGAGACTGTCGGGGGGCGGGAGTAAAATTGTATCAGATAAAGGGGTCCCTAATAATGCCTTTTAAATGTGCAGGTCTTTGCTCTAGGATTCTTATTTTGCACCCAGGTATACCACATTAAATAGAAACACCCAAATATCATATATTCTTGCCAGCTGGTCAACTTATTTGAAAATAATAATTACGGCTTTAAAATAGAAAACATCAGACATGAGCGGGGAATCCTAGCTCTAAATTACATGTTTCTGGCATGTCTCCACTTTGAAGTAGCACCTAAAAATAGGCAGGTGTTGAAAGCCCTTTCTGCAAGTTGTAGTGATAACACGAGGCTCACTTGCAGAGAGAGTCCTGAAGGGACCTGTCCCACTTCATGGATCATGTGATGTCCAATAATAATAATAATAAAAAATCTGGGGCAACATAAAATGAGTTATTGGATTTGCATATGTCTATTTAACTATTTATGTGCTACAGTGCACTGAAATAGTTAAGCAAAATCAACGTACCCTTTGAAGAATGATCAGAAACATAAGGTCACTGTGACTAAGTCTGCATTATACGTGGGATCAAATAGGTGTTACTTTAAATGTGTCATCAGAGTGTAACATTGTATATAGGATCATTCTTGATCTATATGGTCTTCTTTACAGAGCATGTAAAACTGGGTCAGTTGGTGCAATGAATCACCGGAGGCTCTGACATCTAAGGGATTAAGGGATAGATTATATATTCTCAAATGACTTTGCATGAGTCCAAAACATTTTATTGAAGTCAGAGGAATTTCCATGTATTTTTTTTTATTATTTTTGTAGGGAAGGTGGAGGCCCTTCAAGAGCCAATTTGTCAGTTTAATGCACCCTATGTTGCAGGATATTTTTAGTTTTATTTACGGATGTTCTCACCGAAACGTATGCAACTACATTAAAATGTGCACATAATACTTAATATAATAATCCTACAATAAAGGTTTAATAAATGTAGAATTTAACATGTTTACCATCTATAAACCTTTAAACCTTTGATTGGAGTGAGCAATGCTAAAAAGTTGTAGAATGTAGATTTTGTGATGGGTATTATTCATTTTAAAAATATGTATTCTTTCTTTTTTTCAACAAATTTAAAAGTATTTACAAGATGATTTAGTTTCATAAATACTTTATAAATTTCGTAATTCACTCATAATCACGCATTTACTTCTACAGCATCAACGGACAAACATTACATACAAAGCTGTCAGACTATATAAAAACTTTAACATGGAAAAACACATTTTTCAGGAACCTGGAAAGAAGGCAAACTATGTTTTTCAAAGATATTTTAGTTAAAAAATTCCATCCTTAAAGTATTCTGTACAGTATACTGATCATGTTTTAACCAAACGGACCACCTTTTATCAAAAATGATATTGTGGCCCAGAAGAAAGGAGATAGACCATTCTCAGTTCCATATTGCTATCGTATTTGCTTGAGAATGTGTATCCAAATGGGCACTTACTGCTGGAGCCACATTCAATTTTCATCTGCAAACAAAATTAGAATTATCTCCAATAGAGAGGGAATCTATATTTGTAGAAATGAAAAAGAGCAAGATTTAAAGCATTTCCAATAGCTTCCTCATGACAGTGATGGCACTCCTTTTTGAAGCCCAAGTGCCCATTGCTCTGCAAGATACCAAGTTAAAGATCTCAAAGTGTCATTCTCCATGATATTATTCTTCCCTCTCCCATTTCCATTGCAGACTCTGCTCATTTTAGTACATAATCTCTCTGTTAGTGTTCCCTTTATTTTTGTTGCCTCATCTCAGTGTCCCCCATGTGTGCCACTTACCTCCATGTAGGAAGAGGGTGACAATGCACTAGGAGGCTCCTGAGTCTCACAAGTAGCACCTGTGCCATAGATTCACCATCACTACCCTAGGACAACAGACAATTGACAAAAGACTTTATTCCAAATTGCTTTGATACTGTAAAAACACCACCATATATGTATAGTGTTACCTATGATAATTTATATCTTAACATACACTCAATAAGTATGGGTTAATCGTATTTAAGATCCTAGAGATTAAATGTCATCTACATAATAACATAGTCTGATTCAACTATTTTGAGACTCTGGGGGCTATTCACTAAAAGATGAGTTGAGGTGAGATGAACATTTCATCTGGCCAGTTTAGCTATACATTGTGAAGGGACAAACTTTATGAGTTTGCTTAGCAAGGTGAAACTCACTAGGTTTGTCCCTTCACAATGTATAGCTAAATTGGTGAGATCAAATGTTCATCTCCCCTCAACTCACTTGTAACTCACCTTTTTTTGATTAGCCCCCAATGGAACAGCCGTTTTACTTCTTCCATGGATTTATACCATTGATCTATTTGAATGTCTCTTTCTATTTATTTTTCCCAATTTATCTATGCTTTAGGTTTGACATGGATTTCTTTCAATCAAACCAAGTGATATTTGGAAATTAATTTCAGTTTTGAAGCATAATTTATTAATTTCTTTGTATTGGATCATTTTTTTTCCCTCAAAAAAATATAGTATACTGTCGAATTGTTTTTCCTTAAATAATACAAAATTACTTTTAATTTAATTTACTTTTACAATTTAAGAGGAATTACCGTTTTCCAATTTTTCCAATTAAGATATTCCATATTATACTATTCCATAGTTTAAATAGATGTTTTAGAGATTATTTTTTTTTTCAAACCTCATATAACCCTTCACAAGATCTTTAATATAAGATACACCATGTTCTCCAAGAAAAACTGTTACAAACCTTATCATTGAGCCACAACAACGAAGATAGATCTTTAATCCTTTAATTCGATCACATACCAATGATCTATGTTTACAGATACATCTTGCCCCTTTTGGATATGAAACATAGAACTTGCTTCAAAATATTTTATTACATTCGGGATAGCAAAGCCCCCTTTCTTAAAATGTTTCACAATATGTGTTTTATTTACTCTAAACTTTTTGGAACCCAATATGTATAACATAAGTAGTATTTGAACTTGTTTCAACTTAGTTAGAGGTATTGCCAAGGGAACCTTTATAAATAAATTAGACCTTACTGGTAAGATATAAAATTTAATAGTATTAACTAACCAGGCGTATGTTTTTCCAATTGCTCGTTCATTTCTCTGAATAGGAGTTCAGCATTCTTTTTCATCAGACCGTGACCTCAAGGGGTAATCTGTATCTGCAGATATGAAAAACACTCTGACACCCAATCAAAGGAATAGCCAAAGGCTAAACTATCCCCAGTTATATCATCTATATTTAACATCATAACTTGGGATTTTTTCATATTCAACTTATACTTAGAAACGTTACCATAGCTTGCTATTTCCAGCATTAGGCCCTTCAGAGAGTTAACTGGGTTTGTCAAAGTTAATATAACCTCATCAGCATAAAGGCAGATTATAAAATGCGTTAAGATGTATAGGTACTGTGTGTTATTTTGTTCCTTAAAGCGGTAAGGCAGACTCATGTTCCCTCTATTTGCTAAAACAAACCATCAGTATAACCAAAAGCCTACCACCCCGAATCTTTTATTTGGTAAAAACAAACCATCAGTATAATTAAAGCCTTAGAAGCATTATTCTATATTTCATGCTAATGCTTCTGGCAGTATTTTGTCCATTTCTGGTAGCTAAATCAGAATAAATAAAGCTGTGTGTGAAATCATGCTCCCTTTAGGGCAGTGTATAAAACAGGTCTGCGGAAAGGAACAATAAGAAGAGCTGGTGGTCACAGTTCAGGAAGGAGAGGGAGATCCATAAGCAAAGGATGCGTGGAGTCAGCTGCCGAGTAACTGCCAGAAACATTATATGCAAAGTAGTAATCAGCTGCACATAGTAGTTAGAAAGAGCAAGAAATGATCCCCACACACCAGCCAGTTTAAATAAACAGACCAGCGGAAGGGTCTTCTGCTCACCTATGTAGAGAAATTTGCCTTGGTTTGAACCATTCTTGTTTCTCATTGCCTCAGACTCTAAATCATTGTTAAGCAGTGTCGGATGCTCCATATGTGCTAGGTGTGCGCCGCGGAGCACCCGCGCTGTGTATTTCTGGGGTTTGTGTGCTCTAAACAGAGAGCACACAAACCCCAAAAATACATCTGATAGGTGACACCAGCTATCAATTCGGCAACAAAGTCACCCACTCAACAAGCACTAAAAGTATAAGAATTTTCGTTTGCTTTTCGTGCTTGTTGAATTGGCAACAATTAAACGTCGTGCCTCCGAGGGACAGAAGTGCTCCGGGCTGGCAGCACGCTTGTCACTCAGGGGCACCATACGCCACTGTTGTTAAGTTCCTTCTAGCACTATGTCAGACTATTAGAATTGAAACGGTAAGTGTTTTAACCCCATCCTCCACCAAACAAAATATAGTCTAGTTATGGTTCCATATATTATCCTTGGCCTCTGTTAGTTTGCAGTGATTTCCATGCTGTGTGCAGCATTACCTCTCAACACTGATGTTGGGTAGAAAGAGGCATACCTTTGGGTGTGGGCATGTGATGCTTTTGCACTCACTGTTCCAGTGTCCAAGATAATATCATGACTACAAATCAGTTTAGGGCATGATGTAGGAGTCCTCTGTAGGCCTCTTGCATTAGATGTTGGCATAACCCTCCTTGGCCTACAGACAAGCATGGTGAATGTGCGAACATGTGAATATGCAAGAGCCTGTTGGCAACTGCCAATGATGTTTTCAGAGACAAATAATTCACTGCTACTTCTGTTTTTCTGCTTTGATGCAAGTGTGACACAATGTGATCAGAAAATCAGACATATTATTGAAACCATGGATTGGGAAAAATCAAGCATTCCAGCATCTATGGCTAGGGAAATACTGCATAATTTAAATGTTTCTGAAAAGGACAGTGATTGCTTAAAAAAAGAACTCATCATTTACAGTTTTAACCTGCATCATGATTTCTCCTACTAAATACTTGCATTTCAGCAGAACTTCCCTGGTCAAATATATCAGTCAGACTGTCTCCACATTTTGCTGACCTGATAAGATATAGGTTGGAGAATCTTTGCAAGTTTGGCTGTTCTCGCAGACCTCATTACACTAAGGATAAGCTGCTGAACTGTCAGCCACTACTGAGACATCTCCAAACCTGCACTAGCAAGTCTAGGGATATCTCAGTTAATCCAGGGATTTGACATTTCCAGTTCATTAAAGGTGCCACCTACCCAGATAATAAGTTAAAGACTGAGGTTTGTAATACAAATTTCAGTTTTAAAATCCATTAATGCATAGCTTGTACAAACCAATGTATTATACTGTTCAGTATGTATCAATTTAATGTTCCGATGTTTATGTGTAATGTTTGCATAATGATGTGTTGAACTCTGTAATTGTTTTTATTAAAGGGACTCTAACACACAAAAGATGTCTTCTTTACATGTGTAGGGTTGCCACCCAGCCAGTATTTTCCAAGCAGGCCAGTAAAAAATTGGCATGAGGCGAATGTTAAATCTATGGAGGTAATATCATGACCAGTATTATGTTTTTTAAGAGAAGGTTGCAACACAATGCATGTAGGTTTTAAGGGAGTAGTTTGAACATTTATCTGTTTCCTTGCTGTTTGAGGTTATTTTGATTTACTGTTTTAAGTAATGTTTTCCCCACTTTTTAGAAACGCAACTCAATGGGACTGTCTGGTGCCCAAAATGCATCTTCCAAATATCAATGCTTATTAGAGTGCTTTTAATGTACTTTAAAATGCATGTTTTACATTTTGCATTGCTGGACTGCCCACACTTGCTGAGTAAAAGTAAATTTCCTTTTTTTGATTTAAGGATGTGTGAGGGTAAGAGCTATTTATGTTAGTAGCAAGAAAATGGTAGCAGTTCAGAAATGTTGATTAAGAGGAATGGCTGATAGCATACAACAAGTACTTAAACAGTGGAATAAAATAGCTTGGAGTGGTCCTTTAAGGTGAATGATTATAATAGAGCAGGGAACTTTTGGAACATTTTCAGTGACTATTTGATAACTATATAATTTGGTATGTAATTTAGAAAAAGAATAAAGCATATGATTCACATAAATTAATATATAAAAAAAAAACATTTATTGCGATTTAAATACACTTTATTATGAGTTTAAATGCTATGGAGCTCTGTGATACACTTATACTAAAAATTCAGAGCTCCCAAAAAGAGGGACAATAGGGTAGGAAAGAGGGAAAGGGTGATTGGAGTGCAAAATAGGTACTGGAGTATTATGTGGATCTCAATAACTTTATTGACATATGACAGCAGGAGTCACTGATCTCCCTGCTGCCCCACTTCACCACTGTGCATTCATATAAAATAGATATAAAATAGTGCAAATGAGTAAAGGGATAAAAAATATTGTGATATTTTGAGTTGCCCTGCCACATAGTATCACCACGGGTGTTTGCAGCATGCATTTTCTTTGTCATTCATCATATACTTAAATACTCAACAATAGGTGACATGTTGCCATGCAACGTCAGATAGTCCAACTCTCATTAACTATAACTTCCATTATGATCAGCCAGCAACCAAACACATATTTTTAAACAATATTAACACAGCTTCTATGCAGTGGTGTATCTTGGTTTTGTGCTGCCCTAGGCAGACAAATTTTGGGCACCCCCCCCTACCCACGATTCACACCCACGACATGACCCATAACCCATGTTGCACACCAAGGACATGCCCCATCACCCCTTTTACATGCCTCTATCCCCCCATTACATACACATTGCCAATATTATTTGCCCATAATATTCCCAGTGTTATTCTGCCATTTACCGGTAATATGCCCCAGACAATTTTCCCAATATTAAGCCAGTATTATTTGCCATTTAATATGCCCCTGCCAATTTGCCCAATATTAAGCCAGTATTATTTGCCATTTAATATGCCCCTGCTAATTTGCCCAATAATATGCCAGTGTTATTTGCCATTTAATAAGCCCCAGCCAATTTCCCCAAATCCCCCCATTTCCCTAACACTTACCTTTCCCTGGTGGCTAGTGGCAGGCAGCATGGTCTCCTCCCATGCGGTTGTGGCGACAGGTCACTTGACCCGGTGCGCGTATGACGTCAGCGCGACGGTCACGTGACTGTCGGCACTTCTGTGTCACACTGCATGGGAAGCCGAACAGGCAGCACGGAGGTTTCTCTGTGCTGCCTGTTCGGGTTTCTGTGCATCCTGCCGGCAGGCAGAGATGGTGAGGGGGGATCTTCCGATTCCCTCTCACCTCCGTCTCTGCCTGCAAGTTCGTTCTTTTTTTTTAAAGGGGCAGATTCATTTATTTTTATTTTTTTTTGTTTTAATTTTTTTTTTCAGTGCTGGGGGGCGCTGCCGCCCCCCAAAATTTGCCGCCCTAGGCATCCGCCCAGGATGCCTTGCGGTAAATACTGCACTGCTTCTATGTACATGCAGAATTGCAAGATAAAATATAATTTCTTCTAAAATCTCCCCAAATTGCCTTTTTGGAAGGTGCAAGGAAATAGTTTGGAAAAAGTGCCAGCCAAAATTTTCACCTCTTCCAACACAATTCTTTAAAAAAACATTTCAAAATATGGTCAATCAACTAATAAGTATAGAAAAAAAATATTTCAATAGAATGACTGGATTACACCTTTAAAGCAGTTCAGATTACTAACGAGCAGTTTTGAAAAGAGAGGTATAAAAACTCAAGGAGCTACAGTATATGGCGTGGGATAAAAAAAAAATAGCAAGGAATAGTACTATGTGCTCTGTGTAAGCTGGGAATTCCATATAGTGTGGAATTGCTTCCAGATGTGCCCTGGCAGAATACGTACTGCTATAGAAAAATAATGTGCTTGATTAACAGGGCAGTTGTCAGAAAAGATCTCAGGCACCAGAGGAATTCTAGTTATAAATTAACTTGTTCAAAGCTGGACATGGCTGGCAGAGCTGGGTGGAAAAGGGACACTTTTTTTTTGCTCAGCCATATAAATTATTTAATTGCAATAAAATGAAAAAAAAAAAAATCCACCTTTACTGTTTAAATCCATAAATTGTCTGAACTATTGAACTAAGCCTCTATTATACATAGCTTGCATCATCTAAACATGATTTTCATTGCGGGCAGTGTGTTATTTATTTACTACTATGAGAAAGGTTCCTTAAAGGGACTCTGACACCAAAATATTGTTTTTACTGCGAATCTAGAGAAAAACAAAATGATCAAAAAGTATCTATTTGTTATATTAGTAAAATTACAAGTAAATGTTAACAGAAGTCTTCTAGAACTCCAAGGTTTAAAGTATTATTTTGTCACATTGTATAATCTTAGTAGGCTGTGGTATAAAAAGGGTTTTATTTTAAAGACTACGCCATTTTGTCTGATCATGTTAGTGCGAGATCAAAAACTGAAGATCCTATATAATACCCACACCCCTCTTCATTTACTGGGTTTATAATAAGGGCAGTATGGAATAAAGAGTCATTATGAACATGCATTCCAGACCTTCGAAGAAACTCAACCTGTAATTATGCTGCCAAACAATACATAACAAATCATCCCATTTCTGGTTATTAAGATGTGATTTATCTCCAAGGAAAACAATGCAATGAGTAATATCAGTAAAAGAGGCATGTGTGAGTCTTAGTTGAAGGAATGTCAATGTTCATAAATGAAAAACACTTCAGTTAGAGCTGGATTTTCTATCCCTGGGAGAGGCAGAGTTGAGGAGGTACAGTTAGTATCTCCTTGGCCTTCCCTGCACACACAAAAAAACCAGAGAGGCAGAGCTTCAACAATTGCTCAGACATCATAATCTTAGGCAATTATCTCTAGTGGCAGAGGTTAACACAGTGAAGGAGTTTAACCATGCATGGGATAGACTATAGGCCAAAGGCAGAAGGACATGCCCCATCACCCACATTACACACCAAAGACAAGCCCCATCACAAAAATTGGAGACCCAGGAATTACCCAAGGACCCCATTACATGTCCCATCACCCACATTGCACTCCCAGGATTTACCCCAGCACCCGATTGCCAATACAAGACATGCCCCATCACCTTGCCTGCCCAGGACTTACCCCAGCCAGCATGCACAGCTCCCTGGTGTCTAGTGGCATGGTGTCCGTGTGCTGCACAGGCTCACTCAGGCAACCTATCATGCTTGCTCTCGCACCCCCTATGATCTATGAGGTCTACGCACCAGCAGCTCATGTGGCTGTGGCACTCCAACCTTGGAGTGCGAGAGACAGCATGTTAGGTTGTCTGTGCTCCTTGGTGAGACACCGCCTGTGCCAGCAAGCTTTTTTTGTTAAAGAGACGGCACTGGCACAGTGGACCCCCTCTTGGTATCCGTGACACATTTAGTACATGTTACGTTACCTACATGTGTAAGGTCAGTGTGATGTAACATGCTGCCTATGGTGTATATAGAGTAAATCTGTCAATAATATAAAAACACACTTTATTAATATGACTCACAGTACAAGATTGCACTGAGACCAGATCAAGTGCTATATCCACAATAGTAAATCTCCCCTGTCAATCAGGAACAATGGATGAAACGGCTGCTATGTCCCACACAGAAGTACCCGCTGGCTCCCAACGCCATGTTAATGGCATCATATTAATGAAGTGTGTATGCTTAGCAGATTCACGCCATATACTTCTGTCCTTTTCTCCACATGTCCACCTGAGTCTTTTTTAGACAAGCAATTCCATAGCAGGAGAGGGGGATAGAGACGGACTAAGAGGAATCAGCAGAGTTTCTCAATGGAAGAGAACACAGCACTGGCATGCAAGCAGTGCCAACATTACAATCATGTGATAGGGGAAGCAACAAAAGAGGATAAGTCAGAGGAGTAGTTTGTGGAAATAACAGGAGGTAATAAAGAAAAGGTAAGTGTATTTCAAATACTTATACACCATAGGAAAGATTTTATATCACACTGACCTCACACCTATAGTTTATGTAACACTAAATACTAGCTGTGTCAAGGAAACATAGGAATGTACACTCCTAGGGAATGTTGCACATGGCTGCCCATGTCATAATGGCTGCCACACATGAAGAAGCTGCAAGGGTATGCATAGAGAACTGTAGCTGTGCAGAGAATGTTAGCTGGAGTGGGGGTGGGCAAGCAGCACATTGCAGCAATTAACATATCAATATGTGCATACATCCATACATGTAGATCTAAACATGTGTCAGTGGGATCATTAATCATGTACAGGTGATTAATGATAGTATACCAGTAGCAATGTCCATTGTTGTAATTCAGGTATTCTGACATGAAGAGGCAGGTGAAGAGGAAGCTTTCCAAGCCCGCTGCCACAGCCAGAGCCACTAGCAGCAGTCTTCCTGGACCCGCTGACCTGCTAATTTGGAGGAGAGGCTGCTGCAGGTCACGGGGCCTGAGACAGTCACAGGGTTAACACAGACTTGCCTGCTTCATATTGAACATCTACTGATATCTTGTGTATGTGAGCAACATCTGATGAAGAGGCCCCATGACCTGCACAGGACACAGAAGATCTGTCAGCTCAGACTTCACCAGGTCAGATGGCTCAGCTGTAGCAGAAATATGTGCAACAGATAAAGCGTTATTCATGAAAGAGGAATTAGCATGGAATTCTGAATGGAGATCCCAAGTTATGGGCAAAATAGCTGACTTGAAACATTATCAACATCAGCAGCTCTTCAGAATGATTACAACTCAGTTACTGTGGCCTCTACTTGGGAATTCCATTCTCCATTAATGAAGCCCAAGGAAAATGTTGATGTGAAACAGTCTGCACCCAACTGTATGCGCTCAACATTAACAATGCATCGTTCTTCATCTCCAACAGACCTATCTTCACCACCTCTCCCATACTAGTTTAATCCCGCTCCCCACCCCCAATTTCAGACTCCTGATGTGCAGGCCCAGGGAACCACTGCCCAAGGTAGATACATGTACACTACATCATTCATGTCTGATGTCCATGCAAATGTACACTTATAGTATACAATCCATATACATAGTACTGTACATCCATGCACATAGAAATGTGGAGATGGACATACAATTTGTATTTTCTTAATTTATAGTTTAAATAATGTTTAGGTGTTTAGGTTTAGGAGTCCCTTTAAGATTATAAGAAAATGTACGGTTCATTTTTTTTTTTGTGATAGCACCTTAAACATATTCTGTTTGTGTATGCTCCTATGTATATTATAAAGAACACTGCATCTTTCCATATTATTACCTTTCATTCAGCAACTATGTCTTTCATTTGCATTATGTATCTTTTGCTTTGTGTCTATTATCTATGGACTTGCAAGTTGCATATTATTTTGCCACAATATTTTGAGGAGTTCTCATGTATTATTGTCCAAGGAATAAAAGAAACATCACTTACTGTTTCCCTCTGGCAGAAGTATTCATCGAAAAGATGGTGAATAAAATATGACTTAATAGATACTGTTTAACAGAACATAGGAATTTGCATATGTCTAAAAAGGGAAATAGTCTTTTTTTTTTTTATTCATCTATTGTTGTTTTTTTTTCCAATATGCTTGATATGCCACACTGTTTAAGTTGCTAACATGTTCTGGAATATGGATTTATATTAGCATGCATGAGACTAGTAAATAAAAATGCCCCATAGTATGAAGGAGAGTGTAATATTTTATTTATTGATTTTAATTAAATACAAAGTAAATAAAACAGCAATACAAATATATGAAAAAGTAAAAGAAACACTTATACAAAGTTAAAAAAAAAATTAATCTACTGCATATAAGTAACGCTGTGGAGTTCCTATCCATCTTCCTGCAGCCCTTTCCAGACTGTTTCTATGGTAACTACAGCAGAGGATTTGTACAAAATCAGTGTTTGAAATAAAACACATACTTCAGGTATCCCAGTTCTGGCATATGGATGGAATAATGAAAGCTTGGGATGTACCTCAGCTTTCCGTATCCCACACAATTCACTGTATTTTTATTTATGACTCTTTCCATTTGTTTCTAAGAAGTAGAGATCTTTAAAGCATCTACTGTTAGAAAAAAATATACCATCCCCAGGAAGGTAATCCCACATCTTTATTGACCATAATCTAAATTATTCTGTCCTTTGTTACAGATGCAACGTCCTTCCCTCTAATCTCATAGGCAAATCTCGTGTCATCAATAAAACTGTAGGATAAAACATTCTTTTAGAGGCCTTTCTGTCGACCTTGAATATATTTGAATAAAGTGATGGTTTATATGAATAAATAAAATAGAGCTCTCCTTGATAGCTAAAAGTAAAAAAAATAAGTGTTAACTGAAAGCTGAAATGAAATGACTCTATATTAAAGGGACATTTAATATATTGATTTTACTGTGCATGTAGAGCATAAAAAATGATTGAAAATGATCTATACATTGTATTAGCAAAACTGCAAGCAAGTTCCTAAATTAGGAGAAAAATGTGCTTTAAATGTGTCTGTGGAGGCTCCTGCTTATGACATAACCTGTGGCATGGTATGCAAATGAACTGCTTTTGAATGGGAAATTAATGGGAAAATATTATATATATAAAATATTATGACATCACTGTTAGATATACCATACACAGGTGAAGATGTAGCTGACAGCAAGGCCAGCTGAGCCATCACCAATAAGATATATTAAAGCCTCTCAGGACTCATGACATACAGTAGTATCAATGCAAGTACTGTATAGAGCAAATCAATCACTTTTACTGTGATGTAGCTGTGATATGAGGGTTTGTTGCGATATGCCAGTGGCTCTCCAGGACTGCACACATGCAGTGGGGAAATCTGAGCATGCATGGAAAAGCTATATCACAGCTTAAGGGGGCTGGACACTGAATAAACTGTTGTGCACTTAAATTCTGACACATGTGTGTATGGAATCCTCTACTTGTAGCAAAATCCTAAAATATTTTTAATATTGCTTATATATGATGGGTTACTGGTATCAGAAGAAAGGCCAGCTTTAAAAAACAATTTGGGATTTGTGTATAAACATGGCCCACACGCAGATAGTGCCAAATAACGAATGTGCATCTATATACAAAGCAGACTCCCAACATATTTTGTGAGTCTGCCCTGCATCTGGTTATGTACATTTCGCTTGTGCCGGGACTCAGTGTATCAAAAAATCAGGTGCTGAAAAGTGCCTGATTAGAGTCGGGGAAACTCCGCCAAACAGTGGTACACTAAACAAACAGGGACTGCGCCTTTAAAGACATCTACCAACACTTTGAAGTGTGGGGGTTTTCACACATGATCCCATATATTTTGTGTGGGTAGGAGCTTAGTGCAGGCAGAAGCAACCCTGCAATACACCTCTGCTCACAGAGACTTGGATTAGAAACAGGTCTGGGCACAAGGGCAAATAAACTTTATCAAAGAAAACAGACAGGTCAGGAGCAGTTCAAAGGTCAAAGCCAGGAGGTCAGCCACTCCAAATCAGGCACCAAAACAGGAGACAAACCAGGGTAAAGGATTATCCAACCCTCTGCTCGCTTTTAATTTAATGTGCACAATGCAAATGAATAAGCAAGTTTAAACAATACTAATACATAAAATACCGATTTACATTTCAAATAGCATAACATTAATTATTTCCAAAGTCCATGCAGATTATTTTTGGAAATGTATAATAGTGAAGAAGTCTCCCACAGTGATCAGCATGGCTCTGGAACATGTTAGGGATAAGGTGTTCAAGACTTGCTCCTCTTTATAGGCCAGTACTTCCCAGGTATGTAACTCGGAATGCAAACACTTGGTGAATGTTCAGGTTAATAAAGTCTGCCTCCTGCAAGGTGTTGAAAGCTGCAGTAATTATGGAGATTTCCACAATGATTCCCAGACATTCCTTTCATGCTTCCATAAACCCTGTCATTTAAAGGAACAGTACTTTCAATGCTAAAATAGATCTAAAATATATATATTCCAACACATACCAAATGTTTGAAATTCTAATGATAATTGTTTGTTTTACAGGTAAAGGTATGTATCTCCACTCACTGTTGATTGTAAATTTGTAAGCAGGGCTTTCTCTGCTGTGTGAGTCTATCTATTTGTCTTTGTTTATTTGAGTTTGTAGCAGCCCGTTAAGTTCAATATCAAGCAGTGCAAAATTACAAAAATAAATAGGAATATTGTGAGTTCTATTTTCTCATACACGTCAGCTGACCTTTTTTTCTCTCACTGCCATGGATTCTGGGTAGCGCATGCAAATAACGTTCCAAAGGGGACTTTTAGCCTCTATGGAAAGATTTTAAACATGGACCTCTTACCATATGTACAGTGCTTAGCTTTGATAGCTGTGTAGTCTAGGTTAGAGGTGCAATGCCAGTGAACCAGTTCATGTACAGCCTGTTTCATCCTTAAAATGACTCATTCACATGAGATTTGTTTATGGCATTGTCAGGCTGGGACAGTATGTATAGAAGATACAACATCCTCACTTTTTTTGTTATTATACGTTTAGCTGTGTAAAAATAGTGTTATACTATCACATCATTCAAGTTCTTTCTTTCCATTAAGTACAGTAGAAATATTCCATGCATAATTTATTTTATGAATCCTTTAAAAAATTATACTGATTCATACAAATATGAATTTACCAGACTTGTTTATTTACAATCTTCCATGATCTAAAGAAATAATTCTAGGTAGGAGAATTTTCAAATTTCCTAAAACAATAGTACCTTGTAAATTTTTAGTAACAAACCTAGTTATGGTGATCTCAGAATGTAATAATGGCATAGAAGCAAAGATTTGTTGGCAGATAAGAACCATTCAGTCCATCTAGTCTGCCCAATTTTTTTAAATACTTTTATTAGTCCCCAGATCCCTATCTTAAATCTAGCATAGCCTTTTTCCTATCCCACGCATGCTTAAACTCCTATTTGCTCCTAAAGATCTTATTAAACATTTGGACACATTTACAAAGGTTTGTTCACCTGGGAACTGAATGTTTTTTTACCATTTATGGCTTGAATTTGTCGCCATTCATTACCTTTTCAGAATAATATATAGAAGATTGAACCTATTTTTCATACCAAACAAAAATCAGAATTTTTTTTACAGATTTTTTATTGAACACAAATGTAGCTGACTGTGCAGTGTTGGTTTCACTAAAATAGCCAAACGTGTAGCTGAATGTGCCTCAGCAAAATTTACTGTCATTTGACCATTTCTATTCATCGTCTCACATTTGTGCTAGAGATGTTCTTTCCAACCTGGAGGAGCATGTGATGATGGAGGTGTGAGAACTCCAGTCAGAGTGTTTGGATAGAATGTATTGTGGCAGTATAGGCTCAAAACAGAGAGGATTTGACAAATGAATGAATAGAAATGCCTAACCAAATTGATGGAGACATAATGTACACCTAATGAAGAGCCAATAGACATTAAAATACCAAAGGGGGCATAAGAGTTTTATGAGAATTGGAAGGATGACATGTTCTTAACACCTTCATGATGCTTGGTGCTTGCGTCCCAGATGAAGCAAGCACCAAAACGTCACAATTTGTTCCTGGTAGGAACACTATGGCACAGACACGATCAGGGTCTTTATAGACCCTGTGGGTCTCTGCCAAAAAATCATGAGGCCTCTGGGCGTCATGTGTGATGTCACAGAGGCGTGCCCGAACCCAGAAGTTCAGGTATGGCGCGATTTAGTGAAATGTAGCCAGTGCTCTCCTTGACCATACGCCAGTGGGGGGATTTCATCATGGAGACGCAACAGTTGGCTCTTATCAGAAAAAAATAGCTCCATTCATGCAGGATTTACACTAAAAGAAACCTGACAATTAGACATTCCTGAATTTTATGATACTGTTTCACATTGAGAAGTATGAAGTTCACAAGCTATTTAATCTAGATTAATAATGATGGGTGTAGGTAGAATTATTGTATGTGTTAAGATATTTTTGTCATAGACTATCTTGCTGACTGCTTATCACACCTTGATATCTTGACTAATTATAACTCCTGCTACATCTGTAAATTCTTCACTGACATTTGTATGAGTGTATAAATATAAGAGTGACAGTTTGACATCTTTACTATATTTTAAAATATTTGACTTGACCTTCGTGTAGCAAATCTGTCTGAGAGAACAGAATATGAAGTCAAAGTATTGATGGGTGAATCAAAGGGAGGTTCGTCTTCTTTTCCTTATTATTCATTTTTCCCCTGAGAATTTACGATTAATTTAGCCTTGGATTCACCTACTATCTCCACTGGATAGAACAATGTGCCTTTTATTTTACTTCCAAACACAACTGAATACATAAAGAGAGGATAAAAAAATATTATAGCTATTTACATTTAGGGAAATAATAGTTTTTACATTTTTTACTCTGGTAACTCCATTGACATTTAGCACAGATATGTTTAGTTTTTTATTTTTTAAATATATTTTTATTGATTTTCCAATATCAAACCAAGGAGTGATACACAAATCATAAGCATTTATAGGTAGCTTATATGATATTCGCATCATACTGTAACAATGTTTTAACAAATTTCTGGGGTGAGAGTTAGAAAGGGAATCTGGAACAGAAAAATGAGAGAGGAGATATAGATTACAATAATGAACAAACGATTAGATTAAAAGGGGTTGATAGAAGGAGGGATAGAAAAAAAAGGGATATGCCCTTGAAGGTAAAGACCACCTCTGGCAGTGTAGTGTGACAAAAATGGAGGAATTAAGTTATAATGATGACCCTAAATCCTCGGACGTAAGCGGGTGCCATGGGGGGGGGAAGGGGGGGCAGAATAGCCAACAGTCTCAACAACATAAAGAAGGAGAACAATATATAAACCTTTATAAGGCATATAGGACAACCATCAAAAATCTACACTATGGAGCTTATAACCAGCCCTGTACCTGTTCAGAAAGCGTCCCAGGGGATCAGGAGGCAGAGGAGTAGTGAGAGTTCAGTGGAATCCATTCTGCATGTGTGGGCCATGGTGATATCAGTCAGTTCTGAAAGTGATCAACCAGTTCTGTAAAATCTCTTGTGTCTGATGTCCTTGTGTTGGGGGGGAAAGCAGTCAAAACAGGCTATGTCATGTAGGGTAAGTTGCTTTGAGAGATCCACCCAGTTTGCAACTGTTTTTTTTTTTTAGCAAAATCAGCAGTAAGTATATATGCAAAAATAAGAAGCATTTTTTTTATTATAATTGTGTATTTATACCAGATCCCTATGTATAGTATAAACTATTTACTTAAACCAAATACAACAATGGACATGCCATTGGAATATGTCTTATTAGTGACAATGGTTGTGCCTGGGACAGCTGCAGTTCTGATAGCGGTATGCCCATCGGCATGCTGCATTCAAGCTATAACAGACATGACTGACCAATGCACTCCAGCCATGTCTGCGGAGACTCCCTCTATTACATCTGGTCCCCCAGAATGTTGAAAATTTTAAAAATCCACTTTTTCCAAAAATTTGGTTAAAGGATTAGGGTAAAGGCTAGCATTAGGAATGGGCTAGGGCTTAAACGTCACTGTAGGTAATTCTAAAAACAAAATTATTAGGAAAAAGCAATGTGGTATTTGACCTTATTGCCCTATAATTTTGCAAAGAAAAAGTATAAAAACTTAAAACCATGGCGTAGTCATAAACCTAGGACAAATATTAGAATATAATCTTTAAAACATGTTTTTTTATTTTAAATTTCCCATCATGTTTTATTATTTTTTTGGTAGTAAATTATATGATATGATGAAAAAATTCTACCTAAAAAAGGCCCCTTCGTGTCCCGAATACATATGTTGTGTGACCACAGTAAATGAGAAAGAGGAAAGTTACAGCTAAACATAAACTCTGCAGAATCATTTAAACAGTCACTGTCCAGCATGATCAAAAATGTCAATATCTGGTCTGGTTCTAAAAAAAAAGTTACTTAGACATCCAAAGAACTGTGAATAAATAAATACTGTAATGTAGATCTAAAGGTGTTTAGGCAAAATTACTACTACCATAGAAGTACATTATTTCTGGCATAATTCATAAAGCAGGAGAATAATAATTTAAAGTCACATTGTGTGCCTTTTGCTTTTTGTGCATATTATAAGATCGGATGTGCTACACCACAAATAAAATGCATATGCTTTTTAAAGAATTGCCTTCTCCAGATGGACCTCATTTTGAAAACAATTTCACATTTAATTATAATGGTTTCACACGGCCTCACTCCATCTCACCTCTCTATTAAAATGTAGCTATTGTTTTCATCAGCAGAGTTCTGTCTGACAAATGTAGCTTCCTTTCTGTAGTCTGTAAAGTGTCAGTATGCTGCAGCCCCAGGCATGCTAGAGATGGGAAATGGAGTTATTCCTTTGACTGCCCTTCCTAACATTTGTTTAATACTCTAAACTTGTTTTTAGCATCAGAGATGAATTGGTTAGTGATGGATTTTTAACAATAACTAATATATGATGCATTCTTGTAGTTCTGCCCATTTTTGTTGCTTGGACGTCACTTTCTTTTCAACCTATGAGAAATGAATGCACACAAGAATACAAGGATCAAGAGGAGTTACAGTAATATGGGAAATAAAGGTATTACTTAAAGAAATAGTCAATCTATTTTTTCATTGAATGCTAATAGCCCTCAAACTGCTGTGCATGAGGGGACCCTGCTTCAAATATTTCATCTTCTTACATTTGGCCCATCTGTACAATTTTCTAAATACTTTCACTAGTCCGTGGCCCTATCTTATACCTCGGATAGCCTTGTGTTTATCCCAAGAATGCTTAAAGTCCTTCACTCTGTTTACCTTTACCACTTCTGCTGGAAGGCTATTCCATACATCCACTACCCTCTTAGTAAAGTAATACTTCCTGATATTACTTTCAACCTTTGCCCCACTTATTTAAGAATATGGCCTCCTGTAATTGTAGTTTTTCTTCTTTTAACCCCTTCATGACCAGACTGTTTTTGGAATGTTGTGCGTTATTGACCGTGGCTGTTTTTACACTTCTGAGGTGTTTGTGTTCAGCTGTAATTTTCTTCTTCGTCATTTGCTGTACCAACACATGTTATAGTTTTTTTTTTCGGGACAAGAAGGGTGGTCTTTTGATGTAAAAAAAACAACACTTTTCCTGACTTTTATTTGTAAAATATTTTACTAAGCTACAAAAGCAATCCCAGGGTATTCAACTTTGGGCATTTTGACACTTTTCATGCAGTAATTTTCCCACCAATCTCTGACAAGTTTTGTCGTAGTATTTTGTTTTGTGTTTTTCCCCCACACACTTTATATATAATTTTAAAGGGGTTGTTCTGTTTTTTGCCAAACAACACTGCAATATATGTTCAGCATCTTCCCCTGAGTATAGTGGTACCCCGCATGTTTAGGTTTGCTATGCTTATGTGGCAGGTAAAGGGCCAAATTTAGTCATACAGTGCAGCTTTATTATATAATGCTTGTGACTACATTTCCTATCATGCTCAGCCAGCCAAAAGCATAGGGAATGTAGTCTATAGTAGGAAGCACAGATTGCTGCTACCCTTGCTATCCTGCGGCTGCATGGATGACAAATCCAGCTGCTGCAGACCCCTATCTACTATTGGGGGCCAATGCAAAGCACTAGCAGTCTTTATTTAAAAATAAAATATCCCTAGAGCACCACCAACAGACCTAACATGTCACTGGTCCTCTACGGATTAACTTCTTATTTTTATATAATGTATTAGTATTTTTTTATTTATTTTTTAAATTATTTTTTATTTTATTTATTTAATTTTATTTACTTATTTTTATTTGTTTTTAACTCTAACTTTAACTTTAGTACAAACCTTAATTCTAACTCTATGATTAGGGTTTTGATGATCTCTAACCCTAACCCAAGGGTAACGGTTAGCACAATAAAAAAAAATACATAAAAACAATTTAAAAAAAAATGAAATAAAAAAACCTGGGGGTCTGGATGGGCTTGGGGAGACACTAGGGGGAGACTTACAGCGCTATATGTACTTGCCCCCGATCGCTGTGGATCAGGGAGAGACTATAGCTGTCAAAGCAGGCACCTGCTTTGACAACTATTAACATCCGGGCGCTGTGATTGTTTCAGGTGGCGGCGCTGTGATTGTTTCAGGTGGCGGCCCGGATGCTTCAGGAGGCGGCCTCAGCCGACATGGCTGAAGTGTCTCGGTATCGAGACACTTTGCCATGTCATTTAAGTCGTGATCGCGGTATGCCAGAGCGCATAGCGTGATCGGATCTGCATGACGGTCCAGGACCGCCATTGGTCACCAAGGGGCTAAAAATACGCTCCTTCTTTACCGTGTTTATTCCCTTTATGTATTTACATGTTGCTATCATATCCCCATCATGTCTTTCCTCCAAGCTATACCAAAAGAAACACAAGAAAGAGAACTTGATGAGCACCACACCCATTATTTATTTTAGAGGGGAGATAGAGTGTTAAATATTCAGTTGTTCTTTACTAAATATATTATAACATCGTAAACTACATAGGTGTAAAAATAACTCACTCACCACATTTTCTCATTAAGTTCTTATAACCCAATTAATAGTAACATAGTAATTTAGGTTCAAATAAGACACAAGTCCATCAAGTTCAACCCATCTGCCTATCATTACAGCGTTTTGATCCAAAAGAAAGCAAAAACCCCTAAGGAAGCTATTTTGAATTTTGCCTCTGAGGGGGAAAAATTCCTTTGTGACTCCAGATTTCTTCTTGTATCAACAATCTCTATTATTAATGCTTATTCTATTATTAATAGCCCTGTATGTTCTGCTTTTCTTAAAAAAAAAACCATCCAGACCATTTTTAAATGCATCTATTGTGGTTGATAGCACTACCTCTCTTGGCAGTGAATTCCATAACTTTATTGTCCTTACCATAAAGAATTCCTTCCTTTACTGTCTATGAAATCGTTGCTCTTCCAGTCTCAGAGGGTGACCTCTTGTTCTTGGTAATGGTACTCATTTTATCAATCTAAGGCAAAATTGATCTTGCCTGGAATGAACCTTTAGCTCTGAGAGTTCCTGCATGACAATTTGCCAACTGAGCTTTATCAGTGACCTCATATCAATAACTGTGTACATGGGGGAAGGGACGGTGAGATGGGTCATAACTGTGAAATAAGGGTAAGCCATAATTAGGCTTCTATGATATAACAAAAATGGAGTTGATGCAGCAGTACATTAAAATAAGAATCTGTAATTAGTGTTAAGTCAGACACTGATTCTATTTTAAAAGTTCAATTTACTATTAAATATATGTTTTATATGATTTATGACTTCCTTCTCGTGTAAATCTAGTGAACACCAATGTAAAGGTGCATACATTCCCCACACATCCAAAACATTCACAATGCAACTAATCCTAATGTGTGAGAATGAGAAATGGTTGTCCCTTAAGAAGAACAAATCAGTTGTTTATAGTAAAGCCTAATTGTCTTTCTTCAAAGTCCACAAAGACTGCAAAAAATATTTTTTAAACTATGCACTGTTAAAATAGGTAATTGAGAAATTAGTATATGTTTAAACATCTGCCTAGTCCACGATTTGATTATTATTCTTTAACTGAACATTTTGCATTTGGAATGCATGCTATAAAAAGGTCCTGAAAAGCTTAGAAACTTGATATTAAAAATAAATCTCCTCACGCAAATTCATTGAAGAGACCTGTGATGGAATGCATATCATTTTGGAATATGATTATATATTTTTGAAAATGTTCAGCCTTTTTTTATGTAAACTTTACTTTGTAGTTAAATCAGACACCATTATTTGTCAGCAAACATTTTCAGAGTAGGTAATAATCACCAGAATACATCCAGAAAGCATATGTGATTATAATAAAAAATATAAAATATGTTTGTTCTCTCTGAAAGTTTTTTTTTTTTTTTACTTTAGAAAAATATTATTTTATCTGGAACTGCAACTTTAACGTTTTCAACATTCGTTTTGAATGATGTAAGATTTTTCGATGAAAAGAAACTATCTTCAATTGCTTTAATGTTTCATTCAAACACATGAGCGAATTTACATTAAAATAATGGTGATGTCTGTACTGATGAGAATTCTTTCTGAAGAAAAAAAAACTGGGATGTTTTTATGAGGTGCTATGCAAGCAATTCTTATCCTCCCTTGCAGGCCTATTGTCAGGAAACAAAATGTCTTACAGCTTATCCAGATAAGCGGATATGTAATTTATAGCTTGTCATAAACATTCCATGGTGGGAGTGTCAGCACTATACAGTGTGAGTGATGGTGCCAGTGCTAAGTCTAACATTCGTCCGCATGTGAAGGAGTCTTCTTATACTCACTTAGGAGGTTTATTTTTCCCATCCTATTGATACAGATGCTCAAGTGTCTTCTCATCTATTAAAAAGATAACTAAACTATTTTGAACAGAAATAAAAGAAACTGCTATTTGCGGAGATGATAAAGCCATGTTTTATGATATTCTGCTAGCAGAGGTCTATCAGAATCATAATTTATGCAACTTTGAACGTTCCCTGTTTGCTAGATTAAACAAAAGCTTCTTTTCATGTTAAATAGTAGGAGTTACATTGGAGGACAAGTATTGTTGGTTCAGCCTAGTGTGGCTATCACTTCTTGATGTTTAGGATATAAATCACAGACTGTAATCATGTGAAATGAGTAAGTATCAAGGATTAGAAATTAAGTGGTTAGTGTATTTCACTGTTGCAAATTTTAAATATTTACAATAAGATGTATGTTAGGACTATATATAATATATAATAATATAATATATTAATATATGTTATTAGTAAAGTCCCAGTATAAGCTGCATGTCTGTATAATGAAGAACAAAGCGTACAGCTGGGGCGTGTCCAGCAGTCTCCGGCAACGGATGTGTCTCTGCAGAGCTCCATTAACAAAGCCAGAAACAAGCAATTATTACTACTTTTGGACATGATGGGGCACTGAAACCGCTCTCCAGACACCCCCCCAACCCCCCAAAGGAAAAAAAAAAACTCCTGGGGGTTAGTATTTTTGCCCGGACGCAGGGTCCCAGAGAAGTGACAAGCTGGCAAGCTTCCAAGATGGCCACCGGCCTTGGGAAAGACCTACTCCACGGGCCCTACAGCCAACTTTACCCGGCCAGAGCTCTTCACCAGAAAATTGGAGGGAAGTCTTTAGCTGCCTCCCGACAAAAAAGGACAGAGCTACGATAATTAAAAGAGTTAGCCAGCCCCTCAGAGCAGATATCGCTGACCCTTAGAAAGGATATTAAGCGCTTTGAGATGCAGGTATCGGCATTAGAGAAGGCACAACAAGAAACAGTTGACACCCTAAACCACCATGTACATGAACAAGAATACCAGATCAATACCTTGCAGCAGCAAGTTGATACCTTAGATAACCGTAGCCGCAGGGGAAACATCAGGGTTCGTGGAGTCCCTGAGAATACCCCTGTTGTGCAAATGAGGCCTTTGGTCCAACAACTATTCGACATCTCAGCAGTGGAGATTGACAACATAGAGAGCTAAGAGAATGAGAGGCGATGATAACATTCCTCAATGGGATGTCCTATGTTCTCTACGCTATCTCCCTGATCATAACTCCATCCTATGGGAGTACCGTAATATGCCACTGCTTACAATCCGGGACTGTGAAATTGCACTATAATTGACCTCTCTCGTGACTACGCTACAAACTAAAAAGGCGCTGAAACCCATAACAACTGTACTGTGAGATGTCTCGATTACATATATGTGGCATACCCCGTTTGCTCTCCAGGCAAAGAAGGATGATAGGAACCACTTTCTGCGCCACCCTTGGAATATTCTCCAATTCCTCCTTATTGATTTTATTTGGAATTTCTATAATTTCTGGTGTTTTTTATTATAGGAAGGCAAGGGGTTTTTCGATTCTTGGATGCTTTTTTGGCCCTTTGTTGCAGCTCTTTAAAGCTGTTGGTGGCCTGTCCCCCACCACTTCTTACTCATTTCTTACTTACTTCCCTACTCTTCCTCTTCACCTCCTTCTTCATTCCTGTTTCCTTCTCCCTCTTTTCATTTATTTTTCTTCTCTCATCTACCTGCAGCTCTTATGCTCCTTTTTTCTTCTTCTTTACCTTATTTTCTTCTCCTGTTTTCCTCTCTAGAGTATCCTTTAGCTTCTGTTTCCTCGAACCTCGCTCATTTTGCCTTCTTGTTATGTAATATTTAACCTGACTTTGTATGTTCTGAATGCCTACTATATTGCTGAAACAATAAAAAAAGTGATTTGCAAAGCACACAGCTGTTGATGTAACAAATTTTAATCTACTAGGACAAAAGGGGAGAAGAGTCTTTCTCATGGAAGATTATGATCTTTGAGAATTCGAAGGATAGGTACAGTGGACGGAAACATGCAATAGTTTGAGATGATCTAGCAATATGCACATATCAGGAAGGATAGACAAATTGGCAGGTATTACCCTACATTAATATTTAATTATAAAGCACCAAAAACGTGTGTGGCACTAGGTACAGAGCAGACAGGGGCACTAGATACTAAGTTAGATGAACAAGAACAGACAGATGTATGAGATAGAGAGCCCTGCTCGCAAGCTTACAATGTAGAGGGAGTAGGGTACATGAAACACATGGGAGTGAGGAGGTCAAAGGGAGGGTGGTGGTAGTAACAGTATTAAGGATGGTTTACCTAGGTCGTTTTTGCCAGAGGTTAATCATATGTGTTTTAGTCGGATGAGTTGTAAGCTTCCAATTCCAGTGAGAGCTAGGTAGCATTGGCAAGAGGTTAATTAACAGGGATTCTAGTGGGATGAGTAGTAAACTTCCGTAAAGAGGTGAGCTTTCAGGAACTTTTTTGAAGTTTGAGAAAGAGGGAGAGAACTGAATGCTTTGCAGAAGGGAGTTCCAGAGAGAGGGGCAGCTAGGGCAAAATCTTGCAGGCACGAGTGGGGAGAGGTTATGAGGCCTAAGTCCTTTTGAGGAGCACAGAGGTCATGCAGGGTAGTATTGGTTGGCAAGGGAGCCAATGTAGAAAGGGGCCAAGGAGCGGAATTGTAGGTTAATGATACAATTTAAATTCAAATAGCAGACAGGAAGCTAGTGGACAGCACTACAGACAAGAGCAGCCAAATCAGGAAAGAGGAGCAAGAAAGATGAAAGAGTCTGGCAGCTGCATTTTGAATAGAATGGCAGGGAGAAAGATGAGGCAGACCAGTCAGGATGGTATTACAGTAGTCAAGAGGAGATATCATAAGTGAGTGCACTAGGATTTTGGCAGTTTTTTCACAGCGGAATGGGATCTTATAAGTCAATAGCTGAATGTTATGATATAAGGGAAAATTAATCTTTCAAAAGTATGTGTTAATATTTGAATAAATGCTACATTAGGGCAATCATATGTTATTATCGTAATAAATAAATGTTTTCTGTCGAAGGCATTTTGCAACTTCATCAGACAGACAAATGTATGGCAAATCACCCCTAGTACAGCATCCAACATTACATTACATATACGTATATGATCAGTACCAGCAGCCAGGATGGAATTAATGTAACACAGACAGGGAAATTCCATGAGAACAATGTTGACTAGCTATATCAGCAAAATATACATCCAGATATATAAATCCTATGACAGAGTACACAGATTTAAACTATGAGAACAAATTTTTATGACATGCAGTGGGATAACAAGACCGCTAAGGCTCCAGGTAGAGAACAACATGTCTGGGCCCCCAGAAGCCTAATATTTTTTTTCACAATTCTAGCTTAAAGGAATGAACCCTGGTGTATTTTAACCACAGCATCCCTATTGTTCCTCCCATGTTAAGAAGAGTTGTAAATTTTGATAACAATGTTTAAAATTGTCTCTTGATGTGATCTGGTCTCTAGAAAGGACCTCTGGTTTCCTTTATGAATTAGGTATAATTAAGGTATTTATAGTATTGCTAATAAATGTTAAGTATTAGTGAATGTGTGTGTGTAAAATGTGAAAAATTCTTGCAGTAGAAAAAATTGTAAAATGACAGCGTAATGCGGTAATTTCTACCAACAGAGATGCTGCTACTGCTATCATTAAGCAGCCACAGCTGTTTCTATGCATAGCATGGCTGATTCAGTGTTGTTTTAAGGGAGCTGTACCTTTAAACAGAGTGGATCTTTGTACATACTACATTCGTACTGTGGTCATTTAATATTTAATTAAGGCACAGGTTTTAGGGGATTATGGGTTTAGGCTCATGAATAGGGTTGGCCTGGAAATGAGCAATTGCGGTAAGCTTTATCAAAATGTGACTAATTTGATTCATTTTCTTAATCTCCACAATATTAATACAGGTTTTACACGACCTTTCGACTGAGACAGCTTGACATGAATGCAGAATATTTCCGATTTGTTTTACCTGCTTTCCTTCATACTTTCTCATCTCTTGAAACAGTAAATGTACAAATGCATATTTTTTTTCTTATTTTACTACATTAATATATAAACACATGTAATAACACAATTTAATGCTTGAAATTAATTCTTCATCTTTTAAATAAATTTATCAGGCACACTGAAAAACAGCCATGAGATTTGTTTTTGTTTTTTCTTTTCTTTCTTTCATTCTTTTGTATTTTGTACTTAAAAATGCATGAAGTATGTGTCATGCACATAGCAATGTGAAAGAACCATTCATGACAAACAGCATTTAGAAGGCAATTAAGAGTTCTACGTGTTGTCCTGATTCGAGCTGTTAAAACACAGCGTGCCAGGTTGGTCCTGGCTTTGCCTGTTGCTGTGTTTTTCTTTGGAGGTGCAGGGTACGCACACTAAAAATGAATACACACGAAGCCCACGTCAGGGCTTGACCTAGGTTTCCTGAGGTAAAACAACTCTGCCCTGGCTGTTTTCTCTAAACACAGTTTGAACAAGCTTTCCACGGTGTATGAAATAAATGGTTTGTTCTCCTCCAGTCACTGTCTTCAGTCACAGCTGCACACTTGGTGGTGATGTCAGTCTGAGGCAGACAAATAGTTCACTTACCGCTTTAAAAAGTGCACCCACATAATGATTATTTAGTTATTAAAGCCTATTGGGGCCATTTCTTAAGCAGACTGCAATGCCATATTGCAAGAATGTTATCATCTCTAACCAGCAGATTGTTATACCAATATTCCAATGAAGAGCAAAATGAATGTCAAATGTTCTTAATATTGCAGATGGTTTCTTTTGGACACATTTGTAGCTTAACCTTCTGCTTGGCAGAGCAGTTAATAAAGTATATATTTCTTTGTGTTGCAGAGACTTTTTGACCAAAATAGTTGGATTAATGGAAATGCCATTAATATTCTAAACACTAAGTCTTATATTGTAAACTACACCTGGCATTGATTTGTTCTTATGTATTTATTGTATATTCCATGATTGATTCTTGCTATCCATAGTATTTCATCTCCCATGGCTGAGCATTAATCATCGCTGGCTGAGCCTGGAGTGAGTAGTATTCCACAGCAGTAGTAATTCTATTATATCTGCGCAGCCTGTGCCAGTCACAGAGAAGATAATTGGTCACTACTATGGCTCTCTTTGCTGAATGGCACATTTGCCACAGACCCACTAAGGCAATAGTCCAAAAGTTTCATGAACATGGATTTTTCCCACAAAGTATAATAACTGTGTGGCCAATCTACTCTATCCATTTTTTACCTGCTACAAATCCTTAAACCTTATTTAATCATTTTAGGTTGAAATCAGCTTATTCTTATGCCAGGCATGCTGAAATCACCTCACTGTATTAAACACTACCTCTTCTGCTGGAAGAACATTCCATACATTCACCACTCTCTTGGCAATGTAGCTATAGAGGGAGTCACTGTATATTAAACAGTTGATCTTCTATGTGCAATGTACACTGCCAAGCACACAATTGTTTTTGAGAGTGCAAAATCACTTTTTTTTGTTGTTGTTATTGATTAAGTTGATCAAAAAAGAATCCTGGGATGTAAAACAGGAATTTAGGAATTTGGGGAATTTTACAACATATCCTTTGACAAAATAACTGTTTGGGATTTGACAGCTTACTATCAAATGGTTATTTCTACATCGTAAACCTTTCCAATACACTGCAGATTTTCCAAACGATTGGAAACCTCACTTGTCCTCCAAAGCCCAGTCAATAGATCCACGCCTTGTGACATTGTATTCTATCTCCCCAGTAAGTTCAAAGATGACAACATATACATAAACTGACATTACACAGTTGCTTAAGTGTGTTAGCTGATAGGTATCATTTAGGCCATAACAAAGGCATCAGTAGTTTACCTTTCCTTGAAAAGTCAAGGGTGACAGGCTTAATGCCACAAATTGCATTATTTGTCAGGAATCTGGCCAAATGTTGAGTATGTGTCCACTTATCTTCTTTTATAACGGTCTCATTTAGGCTTGTTATCCTAATAGAATTGAACTCTTAATTAGAGCATCAGCTCAGACCACTGATTATATTGGACTTTAATTTTTCTAATTGCCTACTTAATGGCAAGGGTCAGTGGAATGTTACACAGAGAATATACTCACAGCTATCACTCAAAGTGCTCCTTCATTATCCATCACTGAGAGCCAGTAGGGTGTTCAAAGAAAAATGATTTCTTGCAGGAAGTAATACTGTGAAATACCATAGTTAGCATTGCTAAATACATGTGTATTTGTTTTTTCTTACTTGTTTTATTTCCAATCACCATGAACAATATATATATATATATATATATCTATATATATCTATATATATATATATCTATATATTTATATATATATATATATATATATATATATATATATATATATATATATATATATAAATTATTCAGGTTATTTATTATGGAAAAACTGGGCCAATTGAACAGCAGAAATATTGTTGTGTACTTAATTAAAGGAATGATTTTGCTGATAAACATTCTGCAATACTTCCGTTTGCCCTAGTTTTTCTTTTGATAAACAACCTATCTTCAAGTAATGCTTTTCTAACACAGATAAATTGAGGTAATAAAATATGAAGATTGTAACAGATTTGTTTTGACGAGTCAATACAGGTAGTTAATGAGAACTGCATAAGGTAAAAAACATGTAATGTTTGTAACACATATAAGCAAATGTCATGAGCACTGTACAACTCTGCACTGAGCATAAATGACTATATTTTATTTCACATAGCCACTGCAAATGGAAGTAACTGTATTAAACATAGTGACTGATTTAGTTAGTTATACTAAGGACCATCTTATACAAGGGGCAATGTGGGCATTTGCCCAGGGCACAATATCTAAAGGGGGCTAACAGCCAAGTTGTGTTTTCCTTCAATAGAACAACTGAAAGGACAAAAAAAAAAAGGTTTTTGGAACTAAGAACAGAAAAAAGGTTTTGTGCCAGTTAGGGGGCACAAACATTTCTTAAATGGAGCAAAGGTGACCAGCCACCGGGCCGGGCAGGCATGGAACTAGGTAGAATAAAGACATCTATTGCCCATAGTTTTAGAAGAAAAGGGGAGGGGGCAGATAATATGATCAGTGTTAACTGGGAAAGTGTAACTTTTATTTTTTAGGGTCCCATGATGCAACTTCACCAGCCAAAATGTTATCATCAGAGATGGACATTGATAGACAGACAATATAGACATTTTGACAAATAAAGTACAGACACTGATAGATGGACAAGACAAGTGGATTGAAAGTGTAACATACTTGGGTCAATTGAAAAGTGGTGTAGACCAAGCCCATATACTCAGGTTAGAGAGGAGCACAGGGGTCAGTTGACCCACTACCCTCTTTGCCATCCTGAATAGGTTTAGGCAATAGTGCCTGTTGAAAAATAATTCCCAAGATCCTTATTCATTATATTCCTGAAAAATGTTAGCTGTGACAACTGTAGTTCAAAAATGGTCTGCCTCAGCCACAGAATTTAATTGTATATGCCAGTTGGAAGCATAATTAATAGCAGGGTAGTCCACATAGGATGGGTTTACATGGCAATCTGAGACAAAGTATTAACTTTACCAGTATTTTGTTTATTATGATATTTCCATTTACGAGTCAAACTTTACATCTGTTAGTTTTTTCTGTTACATTTTATTGTGTAATGTCATGTCACGCACATAGATAGTAGGCCAAGGGTGTTGTAAAACAAGGTTTTAACCTATTTTCAGCCATTTCTCCACAGGCTTTTCGCACTCGGATTTGCTAACAGATACAGGAGTTGCTTGATTTGTTATGTTCATTCGGACCAGGTATCCATTTTCCTCTGGGCCCCTGCAAGGTTCTATTAAGCGCCTATGACAGGATTTATCAAAAGCAGTTGGGTTTTTATGAGCTACCTTTCATGTTCTCTTCATAAAATATAAATAAATGAAAAGGATTAGACCAAGGAAACGGGGGATAATTCATCAACAAAGTGAAACGGCCTGAACTGTTTGCAGATGTATGAACTTAAGGAAGAATGTCAGGAGTTGTTTGAAAAATGAGTGTTGCTATTTCTTATTTTTTTATGCATTTCGACTAATGTTCATGGTACTGTACAAGCTAGTTAACCTTTCCAAGCAGGAGACAATCATGTTGTATTTTTTTCCTGTACTCATATCATCAATATGCAAGCTCTGTGGCCTTCCCAGACATCATTCACTTTAAAGGACAAGAAGTCTTTTCAACCCATAGAGGATAGGGGCCTGAGTGGTGGACACTGAATATATCAGTCATGCAAATTCTAATTTTTCATTTATGGAGTTGTTTGTAAATACTTTATCACATTTGTATTAGTAGTGTGATATAGAAGTATTTATATAGTTCTTGCTTTAAACTTTATGGGAACAAAGTTTGGTGCTAGCTAGAAAGAGTGGGACTAATTATTATGTTGTTCTCTTATTAAGAGTTTCACAAAAAAATCGTTTAATTTGCTGGCTGATTTTTTATTTTTTTTATTTTATTCAAACATACAAAAAAAAAACATTTTGCATAATATTCTGAAATAGTCTTAGGAACAAATCTCTTAAATAGAGAGATATAAAATAACCAATATAATGGAACGAAAGCAGCCAACTTCAATCACAATATACTACAGAAACAACACAAAAGACAGTAACACAAATTAAAACAAAGGTGTTGATGGAGCCATACTGGCTGATTTTATTAATTGTTTATCTTTGTATACTTTACATGGACTAATAAAATTGTTTGATTTTTATACTCCGGTATATGGTCCCACTCCCAGATAAACATAGATTAGCTAATACACGAGGTAAAGATTTCTGCTTACAATCTAGTATAATGAGTAGACTGTTCTTAGTTAGGCTCTACTCTCCTGATTATATATAAAATAGAGGGATTTTTGCAGTCAGCGACTGGATCAACCCACATGCTTCACAGAATGGAAACTGCCAATCAAGGGATGAAATAGCATTTACTATGGCCATTAACATTCTCACTTCTACAATAATAGCACAATTGAAATTTAAAAAGAAAAGTATAGTGGCACTTTAAAGGGATAGTCTAGTCCCCAAACTCACTTTGGTGCAGGTAAATGACTACTGCCTAAATAGCCTACATGAATGTGGTTACTCATTGTCTAGACTGCAGCTTGGCAACACAACCGGTCATTTGCCGCTTGGTGTTTAATCATTCTACACATGCACAGAATGGTTTCCCATCTAGTGCCCCAGAGAACCCTGGCACCAGAAGACAACAAGACATACATGTGTACATACATTCATAATACCACTGTATATACAAACATATCACATTTGTATATATATATATATATTGGGAACCATGGGAATTCCATAGTTTATATATCTAAGGAAAGCTCGGTTGTTGTGTCCTAATAAATTCTGCCCCGTGACTCTTGCTTTTTCAAATCTTGTGGGTAACTTTTCTGTGCTCGTGTAACTCTGTCTTTAACCAAAACTTTCACGCGTGCTTTTTTATTAGGTTTACAATATCTATCACTATAACGGTATTAGCTTCTCAACAAGCCTCAGCGCTCCCTAACTTTTTATATATTCTCCTGTCACTAAAATTCTGAAAGGTTTTAATATATTTCAAGGGCTGGTTGGGTAAAGTCTACTTAAAACCTCATCTATAAAGTATAATTAAAACCACTTTAAAGCTAAAGTTCACATCTAGGGTCTCCTTGCAGTTCCCTTATTATTGCAACACACAGTGGCAATGACAGCTACTTGTAACCACTAAAAATATACCTTGGAAGGAGCCACTTTTTTGATATTGGGACATATGATATAAATTTGGAGGGGATTTTTGGACACACTGCCAATTCAGTGCTTGTTACAAACTTTTGTTGTAGTGTTCATCAATAAGTAAGTTGTTGGTGCCATATAAATACATGTTAATGAAATGTGTTTATATGCTCTCACTCAAAACTGACATAATTTAATTTAGCAAAACATCCATAGACAATTTACTTTATCAACAGCTTTAAAATTATTCATTTTTCAACAGAATCCCTCATTTTTCCAAATCAACTCTAATAAAAGTGCATGATTAACATTTAGCATTGATCCCAGTAGTTAAGGAAAGCTTTGCATCCATAATGAAATACTTATCTTCATTTACATTCAAACTCTTAAATGCTCTTATTGTAAGAACATGGGAAAAAAAAATAAAGTTGGTTAACAGGGGATACATTCTAAATTTATTCTTTATTTATTGCAACTTGATTTACATTATTTAAAAGCAGTCTATAAGAAACCTTTATGAAGCAAGTATGGAATGTATGTGAAACGTCAGTGCATACATATTTCGGTATACTAATTGTCTACTTATGTTAACTTAATGGGAAATCAAGTCCATACAGCGTGATCGTTAACCAGGTCTGTTAAAATACTTTCACATGACGCTCATCGAACCACTAAGCAAACACCACCCAATATATGCATACATCTTACTTCTGTTCCTGGCGAATCAGGATGCCGGGGTGGCGCTTGTGAGGCCACTGAAGCTGATTGATTGCAGTTCTAAATTGTGTCCTGCTGAGCTCTATCTAGAAAAGTGGACAGAGGTTGAGCTTGGACAGAGGGACAGCTGGACCGAGCCTCCAAATCGAGAGAGTTGAGAGACTTGTATATCAGTCTGTCTCTGTTCCTCTAACATAGTCTTGGATTCCCATTTATGCTCTGTACCAAGTGTTGCGTAAATTGTTGGCTCTGTAACAATAAACGTATGACCATTTTGGTCAGCTGATTAAAATGTGTTAGGGAAGGACTATTGCATTTATCTTTTTGGACTTCTGGTTCTGCCTTGGATCTTTGTCAAAGCCCAGTCCCCTGACTCTACTGACAGCAGAACAATTGCCTGCAAACCAAAGAGGAAGAGCATACTCCTCCATCTGCTTTGCCTGGTACTGTCACTTGAGTGTTTTTCCTCCCATCTCCCTAACAAGTTAACATAACACTGTGTGACAGCCTTCTCAGGACCTGTTCCCTCCCCCACTGCTGGAGATTTAATCAACTAAAATCTAGTGGAGATTTAGTTGACTAAAACTTAAACAATTCAGATTACTGAAATACGACTAAACTAAAATGGCAAAAAGACTTTGACTAAAACTAAATCAAAATGTGTCATAACAATTAACACTGATAGCATGCAGATGCACCATGAGCTGTGCCATGAAGACCTGAGCTGTCACAATTTTTGTTAGGGAAGGAGGATATGAAAGCTATACCTCCTATCTTCCTCTGCCATGTTCCACCTCTAGTCTGTAGAAATAGACAGACATAATGTATATCACTGGCTACAACAGAGGTAGTTTCACCCCTGCCAGATATCTTCAGGTAGACATACTAAAGATCCACCTGCAACCTTAAAAAAAAGTAAGAAAATCTAAAAAAAAGTAATTAAAAGGGGTTCAGTGTAATTGTGGGCAGAGCTTCATAAAGAGCACACCCCTAAAGCTTGACTACTGTGCTTCTGGTGGAACCCCTAGAAAAGTTAAGTGTTTAAGTAAGTAGGTGTGTGTCCAGTCTGCCAATCTTCGCATTTTGAGGGGACCATAATTGGCATTCCTTGAATAGAGGAAACTGTAATTATGGGTTGCATGCTACTGATCTATGCCATAAAGTACTAAAATTCCTCAAAAACTATGGAAACCGCCGCCAGGGATAGCAATTTTACCACATTAGTCATTTATGTTCAATCACACACTTCCTGAAACACAATAATATATGCAACGACCATTCTAGTTTTTCTTGTCATTTTGACAACTTTGTTTCCTAAATGTGAACCGAAAGTATATTCAGCAATTGATGAGTTAGGAGAAAACATAGCTTTCAGCAATCCTCAAAAATATGCTTTCTCTCCTCGTATTTTATCATTCCAGTTTGCTTTGTCTTAAAGCACAACTTTGCCGGAAGCCTTACACCATAATTTCCCTTGACCCCCATTATTGCCCTTTGCCTTCAGCTAACGGCAGTAATTATGGTTTGCAATAGCATACACCAAAAGTTAGTAAAATGGGTGAAAAAAACTCACTAGCAACTCTCACAAACTGACTTCTGTTCATTTTTCATTCTGCATTTCTTTAATGATTTAGAGAATTCTTCTCTTTTCTACTTGTTATTAGTGAACAGAAACTCCAGAGGCTGTTAAAGTATATCTATAATTCATTTTTACCCCGCTATGTATCTGAATTGAATAACTATTATTTAGGGGAAACTTCTAATTGTGAAGCTTTTGTTTGTTTTCTTTCTTTCTTTGTTTTTTTAAGTGCCATGTATAACCACAAGTTTCATTGTTAAAAAAGATTGCTACATAGCGGAGTGCCCTCCTAGTGTTTCAGCTCCGAGGGAAGCTGTTAAAGGGGTGATTGAGTTTTAAAGGTTTACATATCACTGTGGTAAGGTCTCATGTGGACATTTTGTGGCAGGTCATGCTGTGAAGTCTGCCTTCCCAGTTCCCATGAAGATTTATGGCCATACCATGAAACACAAACCTTCCGGAATAACCATTTGCATCACAGAAGTAGTTAAGTTAGACTAGATACTTGCTTCCATAATTCATAACTCACCTGAAGCCAGCCATGTTATTTTATTTTTTTACAATAGTCACATTGCAAAACAAATCTCCTACTGAGGCAATTGAAGGGATTCCATCACCTAAACATTGTTTATATTGTAAATGAGCTTTACAATTGCACACACATGAATAAAACTAAATAAATATTTGTTTTACATGTGTTTCCTGTTCATGACATCACCAGTGACTTCATGTACAATTTGCATATCAATCCAAGTTAGCCAATCAGAAGAACTATTCTGAATTTGAAATCCCAGCACTAACAGCCTATGATTTCAATCTGTGTTCATCCACAGTTGGCATCAGGCATTTTTTTTCTGCAGCTCCCAATAAACATTTACTTCACTCTAGCGTTAACCCTTTCAGTGCTGTCGGGGAGCAAGGTAAGCAGCCCTTTTGCACAGTTGAATCATTTATCACTGGTTTACTATAAAAACAACGAAACAAAAATTGTGAAAAACAAACAATTTCTAAATCAGCGATAATCACATTGCAACATATATCTGTCATGAATCCCTGAATCACCCCCCACATGTATAAATATATTTTTAGAAGCAGACAACCGAGGATATTCAGGCACTTTTCGGGGAACCATTTTATCACCAATTTTTACAAACGTTGGAATTTTTCATACAGATTATAACAGGTATAAGTTTACTGAGTATTGACTTTTAAAGGGGCAGTGCAGAGGTCACCTTGACCCCTAATGTGACGGACCTGGTCATATTTGTAACCCCTGCAACCATAATTGTTATGCCTCTGTACATGCACAAGAATTGCTCCAGTTAGGCCTTAATCAATATACTTGGAACCTTATCAGCCAATGTCCGAGGCTGTTTTTTTTTATTATACTTTTTCCTTGAAAGTGTTTGGAGGATCATATATCATTCTATTTATTTAAAATGGAATCTCTGTGTAAAGCCTGAAGGCTCTCTACCACTCCATTACTGAACAGGTTAATTCATTGTTCAGAGGATGACATAGCACAACAGCTTAATAAAATGTCCGTAGATCTAAGAGGCAATTTACCTCATTCCTTAATAATCTGTTCTAATTGGGTGACTTTAGACAAGGTATCCTCTCAAAGACATCTTGCCCACCTCATATAGCCCCCTCTGCATTTTTTAAACCTGATCAGCACTCCTTCTGTTCCCTTTCACAGGTGAACTTTCCCATTTGGAATATCACTTCAAGGTGGCACCAGGGATCACTGATTCTTTATCACTAGATAGGCCAGTTGAAAGGGATACCTGTAATAACAGAGTGACATCCTATTGTTTTCTGATAAGAGCAATAATTGCCTCTGTTACAAAGAGACCTTTGAGCCAAACCTGCTGAGGACAAGGTTGATTAATTAAAAAGCCATGGGCTGCTTCAGAGCTTTCCATGGTTTGCTGAGCTTCCTGTGACCAATGCTCCTAGCAAATAAATAGTACAGAGCACCTGAGGGGAAGGGCACATAGAAGTTTAATATCTGGTGTTTAGACTCAGGAAAGAAGAGCTAAAAGCTATGAGAATGTCAAGTTATCTGTGCCAGCAGGTTAAGGGACCAATGAGTGTAATTAATTCTTCGGTGTACTGGGCCGATTACAATATATTACCTCCAAAAGATTATAGAGTTTTAAATGTTCAATGGACACAGAGCTGACATCACCCTTTGAAGGGAAAAAAGTGATATCACTGGATGCCAGTGTCTCAATTCTAAAGCTATAATTTTTCTGCAATTTGATTTTTATTATAATAATGTTCCTTTGTTAGAATTGTCCTGACTCTACTGAACTGTACAAGCACTCTGGAACAATGTGCATAATCATAAAATCATGGAGGGCGGGGGATTGGATATATTGCATTGTGGCTATTGAAAATGCATTGTTTTTTTTACCGCAACTCATGTGGATTTCATTTAACCATTACACCATTACTACATTATAATGGAACAATAAATTGAACTTTTCTTCTCTGTACCTTTTGAGTGCCAATGAGTTATCAATGCATTTAATAATGGAACCTGTTGCCAGGTAGGCGGGGCATTCTCTTGGGTGGTCTATTCTATAATCCGGGTACCTCGCAGAATCCTATATTATAAACTCACAGCTTGCTGCAGCATTTTATTTAAAACATAATTATTGGAAAACTTCGGAGTATATATTTAGTATATATTTAACAAGTGTTTTTGTTTATTTAAGTTCTGCTATTTTAATCTCACCAACTGTCAGGGTGACAAGAGTGATAGATTTATCCAAATTTTAAGGCTTTGTTCCTCATAAAATGTGATTTTATTGAAGGAAAAACAGAAGAAGCATAGACAGGATACATTAAAATGAGTGTATTATATTGCAGACTCTCTAACAAAGAGGACTTTGCCGTGATTCCTTACTGTCATCCATCCATCTATATTCTTATATGTTGTAGATCGTTAGCGCTAGAGCATCTCACCATCTTGTTCTGGCTCATTAGCACCACTGGAACAGAAAACTTTATACATTTACTTTTACTTGTACATTTTTTTCTTGCTGTTTTTCATTTCTCCCTTTTTTTTTTTTTTTGCTAAGCCTCGATTAAAATAGTCTCTTTTTCGCTACACTGGTAAACACAGTTTGATGTACTAATAAATCAAATACGTAATAGCAGCAGGACGGCAATGATAATAGAATTTCTTATGTTAGCAGATAAGGTTGTAATATGATTTTATATTGTGATTTACAATGAGAACATTATTTTCCAGCGGAATGTAGAAGTGGAGAGGATTATACGAATTCCATGATGAATTATGTTGGATAAAAGCCACACACAAAACTCATTCCCTGCACTGGAGATAAGTGAAATAAATTGTTGGCTGCAGTGTAATCCCTCACATATCTGTGTGACTTGCACAGATACTGGTCTTTCTTCCTAAACTCATCTGCAGTCATTTTCCCCTTTATGACCTGGTTTGTGGTGTTTGTCAGAGAGCTGCACTAGATCACCCTGGCACCTACAAGATGGTTTACTTATCAGTTCCTTGATATATGTCTCTGTAAGAGAACATACTGCTTGGTGACACCCCAATGAATGTTTGACCTTGCCAATTGCCAATGTATATTGACCTATAAATATATACTGTGACTGGGTAATAGAAACATGACACTGGGCTTCAGTCAACAGTTGTAGAATTACAGGCCTTTGATTGACTCATATATCTAATCTAGTTGAAGGTTGATCATCCTAGTGGTTTACAATATAGGACTTTGTAAATATCATTAAGAACAAGCCATTTAAGCAATGGTGGCGTAAAGGTGATGGAGAAACCTCTGTCTTGAGCTGTGTTTAAAAGCTGTCTTGTACAGCATGTGTAAGTCCCAATGGGTCCATGCTTATAATGTATTAAATGGAAAAAGATGATCATTGTTGGCTGGATATGCATATGTCTACCCAGAATCCCTCACTGTTTCAAGACTAGTTTGACAACTAACAGAATGTAAAGCAAACAGCATGGTAATCAAGTAAAACCTATGCTATTTATTCAGGAAAAACATAAAATGCAAATATTTCAGACCAACATGGTTTTCACTCAACATGTAGGTATTTTAAACTAGGAAACTGATCTGTCTTATCTGTTGTTTACGCATCTCTTCAATTCTGCAATAAACTTAAATTTACATATCCAGTAAAGCCCGTGAAGAGTTAGTGGGGTTGTTTAGGGTATTTTCAAAGGTCTAAAATGTATGTTTTGGGTATTATGGAAAAGTAGGGTATAGCATCAGATAGAAGCAGCTCTAAAAAAAAAGTGTAAATCATAGCAGAAATGAAATCAAAATACAGTTCATTGGTGGAGTTTCAAGCTAGTCCTGCGGCACTTTCTGCCACCTGATTTTGCCTTTGTAAACCATAATATATCATAATTGAATAACACTGTTAAAAGCATATTTAACACAGAAAAACATAAATACACATACTGGACTAGGGATTTATATATTTCTAAGCATGTTATATTCATGTAATATCCGTTTACCATCCTCTCCTCCATTCTATAGATATCTCTATATCAGGACATAATCGTATCCTAATTTTTTCTTTAAACAGTAGATGTTACTATATATTTAATTAAACCTTGATGTAGATAGTGAATTGATCCTTAAAGAGAATTCAAATCTTTCTAGACAGGTTTTGTATTTTCTTGGTTGTCCTATTTTGACCCGCTTATTAATAAGTATAAATTGAAGACCTGTGAAGAACACATAGAATGCCCAGTTTGCAATATAATTATAAGTATTTAACCTCAGTAACAGACAGGTGCTCTCTATAATTGTCTCGTGGCCAGTTGCGTATAGCTGAATTTAAATTATTAGACTTCAGAGTTTGAATTCCTATAGTTGCAGTATTCATTACATTTTTCCGTCAAGATATATTATATATATATTATATCTAGATATCCTTCTAAATATATTTGTCTCATGGCCAATTGTGTATAGCTGAATTTAAATTATTTGACTTCAGAGTTTGAATTCCTATAGTTGCAGTGTTCAATACATTTTTCCTTCTAGTGTCTGAAATTTTCCTACTGTGTCAAAAGGACTAAAAATAATTGTCCTTGTAAAAGCTGAGCATCAGGTAACTGTAAAATACCACTATGTCTTACTAACTTTTTTGTTAACCCCTTACTGACCGGACTGTTTTTGGAAATGTTGTACCCTTTGTGACAGAGGCTTTTTAACACTTATGCTGTGTTTTAGTTTAGCCATAAGTTTCCTCTTTATTTTTGAATGTAGACACACATATTATCAGTGGTGTATCTTGATTTTATGCTGCCCTAGGCAGACAATAATCCGGGCACCCCCCTACCCAAGCTGCACACCCACGTTACACACCTAAGACATGCCCCATCACCTCCATTTCATGATTCCACATCACACATAACATTCAGACTCACATCAAGCTCATACTCCCATCACACACACACTCCTACTCCCATCACACTCAGTCACACACTCCTACTCCCATCACACTCAGTCACACACACTGACTCCCATCACACACACTCTGACTCCCATCACACTCAGTCACACACACTGTCTCCCATCACACACACACTGTCTCCCTTCACACACACTCTGACTCCCATCAGCACTTACCTTTCCCTGGTGGCTAGTGGCAGGCAGCATGGTCCCTCCATGCTGCCTGTTTGGCTTCCCGGCGATTGTGCCGACAGGTCACGTGACCGGGCGCGCGTATGACGTCAGCGCGCCCGTCACGTGACTGTCGGCACTTCCGTGTCACACTGCACGGGGAGCCGAACAGGCAGCACGGAGGTTTCTCTGTGCTGCCTGTTCGGCTCCCCGTGCAGCCTGACTGGCAGAGCAATGGTGAGGGGGGATCTTCCGATCCCCTCTCACCTCCGTCTCTGCCTGCAAGCGCGTTTTTTTTTTTTTTTTTAAAGGGCCGGGGTTTTATTTTTTATTTTTTTTTTAGTGCTGGGGGGCGCTGCTGCCCCCCAAAACTTGCCGCCCTAGGCATCCGCCTAGGATGCCTCACGTTAAATACAGCACTGCATATTACACATATTATATATTGTTTTGATCGGCATAAAAAGGGTTTTCTCAAGATACCATTATTTTGATCACTTCATATAATTTACAACAAAAAAATAAAATATGATAAAAAATTTTTATAAGACCTCATCTATTTAATTCCTAATATTTATCCTTAATTAACCCTTTTCTCCTACAGTGACCTTTTGACCCCAACTTAAATCTAACCCTAGCACTAACCCTAATTTTAACCCTCACTCCTATGTAACTTTAAGTGGAACTCTATTTAGGGTTAATAGAAAAAGCTTAGTTTTGTCCCTTTTTTCCACTGTAATGTTGCTGACTGCCTGTAGGGGCAGTCAAGCAACAGAGTGACATAATTCCATGTACAAGGCAGCACCATATCGGAGGAGCATGCTGCCTAAGGGGCCAAATTTTGGTGTTGCTTAATGCCTCAACATCGGAACATTACATCAACACCATTTGTGTGACAGTAACAATCATTGATCACATTCATGTTTGTTTTAACACATGATATATATCTATTAAGTTCACACACAAAAAAGCCCTAATAATGTTCACTCTTGCAAGCAAAACAACCTTGTCCAGACCCATACCCTCTCAGCATTAGTGGTCCCTCTCATTAAGATTTTGCTGACCCAGGTATCTTCTGGGGTCTATCAGCACTTAGGTGCATTTGATGGTACAGGCCTCACAGGAGCCTATCCCATCTTTATGGTGAAAGAGTATGAGAAGGACCATCCACCAAGCAGAGGGGCTGTTTTTCCTTAACCCTACATCTCTGTTATCACTGACTGAACACTAATTGGTTATGGATACACTGTTTCTCTTTTTTAGGTAAAGCCAGTAATACTTGCCACTGCAGATGTTTTAGAACTGCATATCCCATGATGCTTAGTCAGCTTCTGTAGTTGGCAATTATAGCCATCACTGAGCCAACGGCACCTCGTATAAGAGAAAGAGGCTGTGAAACAGGTAAGGTACAGTTAAAGTATGCTGTGAGGCTGCTCTCAGGAATCAGGTGAAAATTGACCTCTTACATTTCTAAGTTGTCTGCATTCATAACAATATAAAGAGACAATGTCACTTGTTCAAGGTGGAGGTGGCAAGTGAATGCTGTCAAAATAGATATGTTCTATGTAGTATTAAAGCTGTGATTTGTTGGCAGCTTATCCTTTTAACTGATATAATTGATGTTGTCTATTCTAGTGAGCAGGTATTCAGGACTGATAATTGTAAGCAATATTAATAAAACATGGAACTTAACCATTAAATGTCATTTTAGTTGGGAAGGAGCACTAAACCAACATTTCAGCTGAGATCTCTATGTAATAATTGAAACTGGTTTACCCTGACTTATTTACAAACATGCACACAAGAAACAGATAGGCGTACCTGAGAGGAAATACTTGACATCCCTTTGAAGTTCTTTGAATGATAAACATGCATTTCTTAACAGGGAACCAGCATAGTTCAAGTGCCCATTTCTTTTTCTCTTTTTACATTACAGTCACAGTCAACATTCATTTCAAAAACTGTCATGCAGCTGGTAGGCGTGGACTTCCCTAGAGGCAACTTCACAAGTGTTTTGAGACATTTTATATTGCTTGTCCACAGCAGTAAAGATACAATTTTCAGTTTGCATCTACAATCTAGACAATAGCATGTTTATTTTTAGTTTACTCAAAACCAAACAATATGGCTTTCCATACTGTGAAAGGCTATGAGTGGAGTGGTGAGGTATCACTGTGCCCGGGTCCAGACATTGTCAGATTGTCTGCATTTCCAGAGACAATACATTATCTTGGTTATGATGGCCACATATATTGTTACAATTGCCATTTTCTGATCAGAGAATTTTCCTTGGCAGTGGTCTCTCCCAAACCAGCAATGAATTAAAATCTTCCTACTCTGTTTTGGTGCCAAAAAGTTTCCAGCACAAGTGTCTTCTATTTATCAATATTTTTTTATCACAGATATTTATTCATTGTTTGTTTTGACGTGACTACTCAAAAAGCGGTACCCGCTTTAAAAAAAAGGCTAGCTATAATCACCTATATACTCACGGTAGCATTGTTGGTTTAGTAGACGCCACTGAAAAATGTGGCCATCTGCTCAATATAGGTGTCTGGTTATAACCATATATATTTTATCTATAATTTTTTCCTTCATATATATATTTTCAGCATACTGCCACTGATTACTTAAATGGTGTATTGACTTTTTTTAGGGTCTGGATCCCTATATAATTTACACACGCTTTCTGTGTGACATTGTACTAGAAAAACGTAGTTTAGAAGAAAAACAAGGTTTTTTCTTTTTTCTGTACACCTGGCAAGACAGGTTTAAAACTTGTGACATGAAAAAAAAAAAAAGATTATTGTTATTATTATTATTTCTGGATATATTCATGCCTTATAGAGTGTTTCTTTAGTTAAGCATTCTGGGAAGTGATGTGAAGCATACAACTGCTAAATATTCACACTTGCACAAATCCTTTGTTTATATAGGTCCAGCACAACTTGTAAATGCTTAACCAGAGAGCTTAATTAGTCTGAATTTTGTTTATCTTTATTGTACAGTGAGTAGGTTTATCACATTTCTTTGCCACCATAGCTAACTTCAGTGTCTCAATTTTCAGCTACAACAATGGTCCCATCCACTAAATCTTTTTCTTGTGTTCAGTTTACAAAGACACAAAAGGTCTTTGAAAGCACAGGTTTCATACAGAACTGCTATTGCTTAATTATACCATATTTTACGTACATGTGAAATATTTCATCTAATGTATTTTCCTTCTATGTTGCAGAAAAATTACCATTAACGTGGCATTGTCAATATAAATTATCTATTTTTAAAAATGCCCAGCAACCTTTTTTACATTGGTTTGTCAATTTATCTTTTTAGTGAAATATTACATTATTATTAATAATAAAAGAAAACCATTTCAACATGCCTGTGTGTTCTGCAGAAAAACAGAACTAACTACAGAGAAGTTACTCTGGGTCATTTATATCATAAGAGTCTAGAAGTACTTGCCCATTTTCACATGGTTTGATAAGTTAAATGCTGTCATTTTAATTAGCCACAAATAACCTTAGACTGATAGTAGCTTTTCCTTATTGATACTTTGCATTAACTTAGGCACCGTTTTATTAAGAGGTGGAATGGTGGAAATACTTACAAATCAAGTACTCTATTGATCACTTTTTGATCTGTCAGTCGGTGGACATGTTGTTTGGAATCTTGGGTCAAATGTTTTATCTGACCAAAAAATGAAGGAAGATCTGACCAAAAGAATCCATTTGTCACCAACCTTATAGAGCCATATAGAGCAAAGAGGTTTCAAAACAGGACTGGATCTGTGTGTCTATTTGTATGCTTTCACTGAAGTATTTGTATTTAAAATGTATGCAATTAATACAATATTTCAGTTAAACTGAAGATTAAATTGTGTTTAATTTCTTTGTTGCAGGACAAGAGTCTCAGAACTACTGGATAAGAAGTTCTAAGAAATAATGTTAGGCAATAATAAATTATGTTAGCTAAATAGTGTTACAAAAGGTTGTAAAGCTTGTAAAACGCCACCTGATTGGCTATTTTTTAGTTCATGTTGCTGATTGGTTCTTAGCGCTACTGATTTGATATAAAAGCTGTACTGTTTTTGCACAAATCTCCCAGTTAGAATTTTGTTGTGCTTTGAATTGATTTACTGTAAACCCTCCTGGTTACATTTGTTTTTGTAAAAACAATGGATAATTCTAATTTAATTTACTTTCACAAGAAATGATGCATGTTACAGCCTGTTTGTTTTGGTTCGTTTATACATACATAGGGAGCTTGCAAATAAAGCAATTTAGCAAGAAAATATGTTGGTATAATCTGTTTACAGGTAATATACATTAGCACACCATTTATTTGTATGTCACTCACTTGCCAATCAATAATGGTAAACATTTCACCTGAAGAACTTGTTTTATTGCCTGAGGAAATTATGTTCCCAAGCATCTGGCACTGAAATTGTTAATGATGTTGCCATGATGGGCACACGTGCATGTTGGTAAATGTTGGATTTTTTTTCTCAATTATTTTTCAGCCATTTTATGACTAGTGAATCAGTCATATATATATAAGTTTTTTTTATGTGGAAAACATAATATAATGGTACCTTCTGGCAGGCTGACTCACTGGGCATCATGGGAACAATAATACACTGCTAACATCTGTCACTTGATGTGCTCTTTACTACTGTTCACATGATGCTGGCTGAGTATCATGGGAAAAGTAGTCAATAGCAAATGAAGTGGCAAATACAAGCTGTGAATGACCATTCCCCAATAATCTTAGTCATGCATAAGTCACCATTGATGCTCATCCTTGATGGTCTTTTGTGATTTATAATTTGTAGTAAATTATGGAAAGACAGTTGCAGCCTCTGACCCTTCTATCCCAAATTTGATCTTACACATTGTATACAAAAAAAAAAACTGTCTGTGCTTCCACCCTAATAAAGTTGGCAACAAATGTATAAACATACTATAAATGAGCGGTTTCGGTTATATGTATTAGCAAAAGCATAATTAAAAGACAACTGTAGCAAAAAAAGAACTTATGTTTAATTGAAAGATTGCATCAAGTGTAGGCTTTTTACATAGAAATATTTTAATGGAAAAATATAATTAAAGTACCTTATTGAGCCCTGTTTGCTCGAAATAGCTCTACCAGGAGGCAAACATTTTGTTTAGAATCTTTGGTCAGATCTTTCTTCATCTGAACCAATGTGAGTTGAGATCTGACCCAAGATTCTAAACGACATGTCCGCCCCATGAGAGAACTATATGAAGTAAAGAAGGATCAGTAAGGTACTCTATTTGTATTTTTTAATTTGAGAATTTCTTTATAAATCATCTACATTTGATACAATCTTTCAATTAAACATGTTATTTTTTTTTTTACTACAGTTGTCCCTTAAGCTAAATGCATACTCTCAATAGGGCAAGAACCTACTCTCACCTCCTATAAAGAAGGTACACAAAATCAGTTTATACTGCTTCCAAAACCTTCTTAATATGTTGTGGGAGGTGCAATCAAGCATTAACTTAATGACAGCAAGGTGCAATCAGACAATGAGGCGCCAACAACCTCAACTACTCTATATGTATGGACAAAAGTAATAGTACACCTGACCATTAAACCAACATGGACTATTATGACATTGCATTTTTTTTAAATACATAGCCATTAATATGTAGATAGTCCCCCTATTGCAGCTATAACAGCTTCCACTGTTCTGGAAAGCCTTTACACAACATTTTGTAGTGTTTTTGTGGTGTTTTTCAACCAGTAGACCATTTATGAGGTCAGGCACTGATGTTGGACAAGGAGGCCTGGTTCACAATCTCCATTAAAGTTCCTCCCAAAGGTGTTTTAATGGTGTTCAGGTCAGGGCTCTGTGCATGCCAGTCAAGTTCTTTCATACCAAACTCATCCAACATTGATTTCCCTTCATTAAAAATAAGGGGTATAGCCCAACCCATGAAAAACCGCCCCATAATAGTGTCGCTCCACCACCAAACTTTATAACTGGAAACGGCCATGTACAAGGGATGCAGGGCAATGCTGTTATGGTAAAGACATTCTGTTCTAACACAAGTATACAAAGCATGCCTGACTTCCTGAATTTCTATCATAACCTACTGATCCCACCCAGAGCCTCATCTGACAAAGATGGCTGCCTAGTCTATGCAATGGAACATTTTAAAACGAAAATAATGAGATGCTGTCCCACTGCTTAGAGGAGGACAACTGCTATTTTGCAACCCTTGTCAGCCAGCACCTGGCAGTAGATCTGGCCAGTCTACTTGTCAGCGAAGTACCTGTAGTTAGAGGTTAAAGGGTTGGTGGGTAAGGACAGGTAGATTTACATCAATACATACAAAGTATTATGGTTCCTGGACTGAGAATGAAGCAATGTTTTCTACCTTGTGCTCTGTGGACAAGGTGGACACCATTAACCCAAAGTAAAAATACTATTAAAGGCCCATTCCAAGCAAAAAAATTATAATTTCCACTCTTTGCATATGCAGACATCCCTCTCAATCACAATACCTCAATTGCTGCTATTTTCTTACTCCTGATTCCATGCATACATATATATATATATATATATGTTCAGCCATTTTTTGAGGGACACACATATATATATATATATCTTTTACATGCTGCCCTGCAGACTATGTAATTCATATTTGTTGAAGGGGAAACCAGTTAACTAATTATTATTTCCACATGGATCCACTCTGTGCATTGTACATTCTTCAGGGGGGCATGTAAAAGTTATATTTGCCCATTAAAAAAACTGCTGACCTGGCAGCATTGGCTATACACTTGATGGAATACAACTTCTGAATTATGCCTTGTACAGGCTCCTGAGCAATATATGTATACACACACAGGAAGTATATTTATAACTTAGAATATTTTGATTATTGCATTTTTTTTTTACTCTCATGCTCCAGTCAAATGCTCATTGGGAAAACTACCTGGCAAATCGGGACACTAGGGGTGGCACTTGGAAGACCAAGTGTCAGTGTGATGGCGCTAAGTTAGACAAACACGAACATACTGATATATGAGCTAGAGAGGCCTGCTCCCAAGCTTACAATATGGAGGATGTCAATTTATCCTTATACTAGGGCCACTCTTCTTTTTCACTTATGCTATATTAGAAGCACAAGTAAAAACAAGTGGCTCTAAAGTAGGCCCTAAATCAGTGATGCAATAGCTCAAGTGCCTCTTTTTTATGCAATAAGTCAAGTTAACGATCTCAAAGTGTAATTTCTCCATACATTACACCCCGTCTCCCATTTTTATTCCAGACTCCTTCCCTTTTCGTTTACCTTTCTCCTCTTTTTGTTTATTTTCCTTCTGTTCAATTCCAATTTCCCCATATGCTCCACATCTCTCCACATACGATACTGGTGACACTGCAGTCAGATGCTTAGTGACGTAGAGGCTACTGAGTTCCAGAAATGGCACCCATGCCATAGACTCGCCATCAAAGGTCAAAGTAGTAGAACTCTCATTCAGCTGAATACATTTTCTTTCACACTTGGCTACTTTTGCCTTAAGTTTGGAATTCCCTTCTCAATTCCCTGCAAATAAAAGAAGAAAATACTTTATGTCATGAATAAACCCTTTTGTTTCTGTATAGTTAAAAACAAGGCTTAAGTGAAAGGAAATATGTAATATGTGTATATCATTTTTTTGTTTATTTAAATGTTACAATTATAAATCCATACAGATCATAATGGAACATTTCTATTAGTAAAACAAAAAAAAGATAATAAACTCCAATAGGTAAATATATCCTACCACCAGTTAAGAGACATGCCTTGGCCTGATCTAAGTCACAGTGGGAGCCCACATGTCCAAGCACATGATCTAGTTCTGTAAAGACTACAGAAGCTGTTGGATGTCTGGAGGACGAGATTTATCAAATATTGTTCCTCTACATGAAACCGTGGGGCAGAAATTCAAAAATGCTGAGTAATGACTTGGAAATCTTTTTCTCAGCATGTTCTACAGTGGCTGAATGTTTTCATTTCCACAGGTCACCTCTAATTTACTACTGATTGTATGCAAGATGCAGGTTTCTGTAGCTTAGACAATATGGAGGATGGATCCTTGTCTGGACCAACAGGATAATTGGGTCCCTAGTTCATGAGCTGACATTGAGCTCAGTATGTTATTTTGCAAGGACAAAATGTGCCATAGAGTACAGGCTTTTAAACAAAATATCATGACATTTGAACGAGTCATCATTATTTGGAATGTATGTAATATAGAATGTTCTGCGTATAGCTTACAGAGACAGTATAGGTAAGCATGTACACATGATAGGTTTGTTTAAATATAGTTAAATATCTGCAATTATTACCTTCAAAACTTGTGCTTGGTGCCTGAGGGCTATTTTTCATTATATATCAAGTCTGCCTCACTCAAGTTGCCATTGTGTGGATGCTGCATCTATAATGAAGCCTGTGCTTTCTTGTTATGCCCTGGTTTTCTTCTGCTCAGGGCCAGGATACCAGGACATTTCCCAGTAAGCCACCTGCCACAGGGCTGCCATTAATATGGCCACAACTTTTGGAGTCACAGACGATCTGCTGATGTGGTACAGTCGTACCTGACATGGCAAACCATTGTCATATCTGGTGTACACTTCCCTCTTGGTGTGCCTGTGTACAGACTTTTAGAATTATAAGACCAGCAAAAAGAATGCCAAAGGATATATGTATACTACTGGGCAGGTCAGCCATCAGGGTGTGACGGGGGATACTGGCATCCCGGGCCTGGCTGTGAGGTAAGCGTTCTGTGCTCCCCTCCAGCCACGTGGCTTCAATAAAGTTTTTTTTTTTAAATGCGACTGGAGTTTCCCTCCTCATGCAGGAGGGAAGACTGCATGGAGGAGACAACCGGGAGACAGAGCAGCAAGGAGGTAAGTACTGGGGAAGGGGGTTGCAAATAACTAGCATAACGCTGGCATATTGAGTGACAAAATATTGGCATATTAAATGCTAAAAGAATGGCATACTGAGAGGCAAAATACTGGCATATTAAATGGCAAAAGAATGGCATACTGAGTGGCAAAATACTGACTAATTGAGTGGCAAAATATTACTGGCATATTGAGTGACAAAATATTACTGGCATATTGACCAACTGCTCCCAACCACCCTTCATATTACACCAGACCTGGATAACATACTTGTGAGGGTAGGTGGGGCGAGTGGTAGATATTGTCGGGGGTGGGGGTAGGGGGCCCAGAAAATTTGTTCAGTAAGGGGCCCTGAAATTCCTGGTGGCAGCCCTGCTACTAGGTGTGCACAGATACCTCCAATGCTGCCCAACACGTCCAACAATACTTCTGTGTTCCATCATAGAAGCACCAGCAGAAATTTCAGGCAGCATTGGAGGATGTCTGTGTACAGATATCCACCAGCTGCCTGTGAGGAGAATCCAGGCGCCCTGCAGCTCTGATAGACATAGGCATAGATAGACCTAATACACAACATAAAAACATGCAGAGAATAAATCAATGTCATTATATAGGGTGCTCTTATGCATCCAGAAGTTCCAGAATGGCAGAGGCGGGACTACTGTTTGTGATACATAGGCCTAAAGGCCTAATACTGGCATTATATCTGTGTACACCGTGTTTATACATCTAAATAGGGTTTAATTGGTTCTAAATTTGGGTTATGTGAGCTGCCTCAATTCAGAAGGAAATGTAATTCACTGGTTAAGAAACAAGCAGTATAGTGTTAAATAAAGACAAATGGCTCTCATGATTTCAGCAGCGTACATTTTCATGACAGCATTGTTTATGCTTTCTTTCCTCATTATGTTACATTTGTTTATTTGTTTAAACTTTATCGTCTTTGTCTTTTGATGTTGTGAAAAACATATGTTAATTGCCTTAGTATCTATTCATTTAATATCCATCCTTTTGTAATAAGAAACCTAGACAAAAGGCACTGTGGTCTTGAAGTCATTAGGTGGACACTGGCATGTGGATACCCATAATGCTTTTCACTTACACAGCACCTTCTACTGTTTTCTGTTTAGGCATCTGGAACAAGTTAAAAAATCTCTAGTGAACTCTAAAGACCTTATTCTGCTCATTTCTCTGCTAGAAGCATTAGAGCAATAGCCAGCTTTATGTGCGGTGGAGCTAAAGATGTTTATAAAGTAAAGCAGTGCTGTGTAAAACAAATTAAAGGAAGAATTGTATCTTACACTATACATTTCCTCTATGCTCTTCCATTCTATATTTATTATTACTGATTATTTTTTACAAAGTGGCAGCAAATTATGTGGCCCTACATATTAGACATGTGCATTTGTTTTCGGACGAATGCATTTTCGTCCGAAAATAGCATTTTCGTCCATTCGTCCGAAAAACGAATAACGAAAATGCTAAGCTAACGAAAGCCGAATGAACGAATGGTTAATAAACGAAAATCATTCGTTCATTCGTCCATTCGTAGTACTATTGCATTCTATAAGCCGAAATAGAGTCGGTTTATAGAATACAATAGCATTTCACTACACGGAGACAAAGTCTCCATTCAAAACCGAACGTTCGGATTATAGAATAGCAATAGGATTACATGTATTCCATAAGCCGAAAGTCTATAAACCGAACGTTCGGTTTATAGACTTTCGGCTTATAGAAAACATGTAGTACTATTGCCTTTCTATGAACCGAACGAGAGCCCCATTCATAAGAATTTCTTATGAATGGGGCTCTCGTTCGGTTTATAGAAAGCCAATAGTATTACACGTATTCTATAAAACGAACGAATAAAATTAAACGAAACGAAAATAATGAACGAATTTCGTCTGAAACGAATGCAGTAATGAACGAAATTCGTTTTAGACTAAATAAATAACATTTTCGTCTGAATGGACGAAAACGAAACGAAAATTTTAGTTTTGCACATGTCTACTACATACCATGATAAGGTTGTAGTAGCGTGCAACATTAGATGATATACATGTACACAGCGTACTGCGATTGTGTACAATCTGTTGGGAGTGTTGCAGTGTTCTAAATTGAGTTGATACAAAATCAACCTTACTATAGTCTCCACCAATGCTGTATCTCGGCCTAGGATGGCACTTTGGCAGAGGGGCGGTGACTCATTCGCTGCATATGTGTCATATGCTTAAACTCTTTTGAGCCCGCCCACACAAATATTCTCAGGAAGGATGTCTTTGTCATGCTTCAGCATGCAAGGTAAGATAGGCCGCGCTCACAACATGTGCCACACATGCGGCGAATGAGGCATGGACATTCGTCACACAAATAATAGATATGCAAGTCTGGGGTGGCAGATTTGCAAGTCTTGGGGCAGAATGGCAAGCCAAGGGGCAGATTGGTAAGTCTGGGGATGCATCTGATCTATTTAATTTATGCCCGTATTTTGCCATTTAATACGCCAGTATTTTGTCATTTAATATGCCAGTATTTTGCCATTTAATATATGCCAGTATTTTGCCATTCAATATATTAGTATTTTGCCATTTAAAATGACAGTATTTTGCCATTGGTATGCCAGTGTTGTTGTGCTCATTATATGCCACCCTCCTCCCCTTTCCCCAGTACTCACCTCCTGGCTGCTGCATCACCCAGCAGTCTCCTCCGTGCAGTCTTCCCGGATCACTGGGGATGAAGTAAGGTCATATGCAGTGTCAATGATTTTTTTTTTTTACTTTTTTCTTTGGCAGCCGAATCTAGTGGATGCGACTGCTAGAAGAAAAAAAAATGTTCAGCAGCGCGATACTCTGGGGGAGGATGCCGGCAGCATGGGTGTCACCTCCACTGGGGGTGTCACCCGGTGAGTCCCGCACCCCACTCGGCATACCACTGATTGCACAGCTAAAACAGATAAGACAGTTTAAGGTTTTTGATCAGCAGCAATTACCTTTCTCAAACACAATCATCAGACATAGCAGTGTGACATTAAAGTCTCAAATCTGGCATTAAATACATTTTACATGAATACGTACTGAGGAATGTAATTGCATTTCATTAGAAAAAGTTGTTATATGGAAAAATAAAACTTAATTATGTGGTTATCTTTCGGAGTTGGATGTAACAGAGAACAAGGTCAATTTCAATATCATTTTAACAGAATGAGAAGCAAAGCAAGTGTCAACAAGGACTGAAGATTAAATCATTGCTTTTTGTTTTTACAAAATTAAATGCTGTCACAAATAACAAACATAACATATTTACAAACTAAACAAAGGATTGATGATATGCAATGCCGAGTAAACAAGCTGTTTCTGTAAACAGAACTATATGTAGAATGGTCTGGCTTGTGAGTTGAAGTTTTGTCACTAGAAAAGCTGGGTTATTCGAATTACTAAGTAGTGAACTCTGGAGAACTGACACTGGAAATGCAAACAACAGGTATTAATAGCTGAACTGGAAAGATAGTGATAGCCAAGTTGGTGACTTTTTCCAGCTCAATTATTATCGGCTCTTATTTGCCATTACCTTGTCAGTTCACTGCTTAGCATACCTTCCAACTTCTGCCCCGAGGGACAGAGCTTGAGAGTTGAGTGTCAGCCAGGACCGGTGCTACCTATAGGGAAGGTAGGCGCCAGCTTAGGGCGGAGACCTGTAGCGGTCACTCAGAGCGCCCCCTGCAGGCTGTAGTTGTGAAGGGAGGAGAGACGCTGCTCTTAATGCCACCACGACACAGCACCAGGCTTTAATGCTTCTGCAGCTGTAAGTCCTCCAGCACCTTCGCGCTGACGTCAGTGCGAGGGTGGTGGGTCATGTGTAGCATGCAATCACGTGACTCTGACCCCCATTTAAGGGAAACGAACGAAAATGAGCATGGGGGACATAAAAAAAACAAGCATGGGGACATAAAAAATGAGCATGGGGGACATAAAAAATTAGCATGGGGACATAAAAAAATGAACTTGGGGACATAAATGAGCATGGGGACATAAAAGAAACGAGCATGGGGACATAAAAGAAACGAGCACGGGGACATAAATAAACGAGCATGGGGGAGATAAAAAAAATGAGCTTGGGGACATAAAAAAACGAGCATGGGGACATAAAAAAACGAGCATGGGGACAAATAAAAAATTTGCATGGGGACAGAAAAAGGAACATGGGGAACAGAAAAGGATCATAGGGAGCACTGTCACCTTAGCTGGCATACACTATTGCGCATGAGGTAGGTATTCTTCAGTGCCTTAGGCACTGGAGTTAAATATCAGGATGGCCGAAATGCTGTCTTAAATCTCACTGTCCAGCCAAGCTCTACCTCTGTGCCAAAAAACGGGACAAAGATAGAGCCCGGCAGGACAGCGGGACACAACCTCTAAATTGGGACTGTCCTGTGTAAAGTCAGAGAGTTGGGAGGCAAGGTTTAGTGAATAGGTCTCTCTGATTTCTCTATCAGTTTGGACAGGTACAGCAAGCAGTGACAGCTATATGGTGTGCAAATGTTTTCCTGCTAAATCTCTATTTATAAGCTTTGTAAATTCACTTAGCTTTACCATGGAGATTGACATGCAGCTATGAAATCTATATACATTATTTCTTAATCATAACACTCAATGTCTGGTTAATGCCTAAAGAACAGATCAAAGGCAGCTCTCTAGTTGTTGTCACTGTGCAACTCCCAGTGTCCTCAGCCAGTCTTGGGCCTACCAAAGCCTGAATCCTGATGATGAGATTTTCAGTTCCTTAAAAGCTAGACCTAAATGTCTATACAATTTGTGTCTATATATGAGGTTAAATGTTATTTTAGTAACATGAATAACTGCAAAGGAGAAATCATTCTGTTGACACAGACTGATATTTGTGGTGAACTGTGGAATGTTTAGGCGGAGGTGTTTCATTGCCATGGTAATTAGTATGTTAGAAACATCAGGCCTGTAATTGGCGGATACATAATGGGTAGATTAGACAGGCAGCCGTTCTAACAAGCATTGTCCTATTTACCTGTATATTGGAATGTGATGACTCTACTGTCAGCGCTCTGTAATAAAGCACTTGTGCAAGAATACTTTCATATCAAATGCCCTATGCATTGTCCATGGTTAATCAGTCGTGGGATTTTATTGCAGAGATAAGTTCCCTACCTATGTCAGGCGCCATAAGGTCCCATTGTTGCCAATGCAAGAATCAAGTCCCATGAAAGAAAAAAGGAACTGAATGTCTTGTTATAATTGCAATTTGTTAGGAGCTAAAAAAAATGTACGGTACTTTTTATGCAAATTGAATGTAGCCTTGAATCCTAGCTTTAAATGTATAAAAAAAATAATAAACCACACTATAGTTCTTATGTTAAGCATGAATACAGAAAGGTAATGGCATAGTATAGGTGCGGTACTTATGAAATAAAAGTAAAGATAGATAGATAGATAGATAGATAGATAGATAGATAGATAGATAGATAGATAGATAGATGCTGCACTAAATTAAGAGGTAAAAATGCAGGATTGTTTGCCCTTTCATTTTACCTTCTGTCTTTGAATCACTGTTTGTCTTGATTGTATGCCCACCGCTAAAGCCAGTAACAGGTGCAGTAATATTATTATCACACCTGTTAAAAAATTACTTCACCAGCTAAACATCTCCATTGTTGGTGATGCCATGGGGGCTCCCCAGTGCACCCAACCTCCAATCCCCCAAAAATGTATGCCCCACCTGGGGTCAGTGACACTTTGCGCATGTCTGCTGTATATTTATACATTGTATATTTATGCAATTGCTTTTAAATTGACTTTTTGTGAAGAATCAGCTGCACTTAGGAGTGTTTGTGACCAGTTTGCTACTTTGTTCATTTTGGTTTTGGAATTAGAGATGTCCAGTTAACATCCAGGCACCAGGCTATCTTTAAGGCAAAGGAAATGGGTAGTTGCCTGTCTTACCTATACAAGTTATTTTGTTGTTATATGTGACGACTAAACTACATATATAGGTGCACTTATTGCGAGTGTGACCCATGTACAAATAAAACAGCACAAAAATGCATTTACAAAATGGCGGACAACCTCCTCCAAATCTATTTTTATATAAGTGAGCTCACTTATATAAATGACACCTCAGATTCACAACACTTTGTTTAACATACACAACAAAAGTAAATGCAAATTCATTAAGCTTAGCACCAGGAGACATGTTACAGTGTTGTGTGTGACATGATGATGTACTAGGGTTTCCACACCATTAACATACTCTCTTGAAAAGGTAAATTGTCCATCGAGATTTGATGAAACAGCTGCATCCACTAACTATTCCAAACACTGTTCACTTGATTGCATGTTCAAAAGTGCTTGTGATTTTAATGAATCTGTTGAAAAGGAGTTTGATCAACTGTAATAGGAAAGAAGAATGTGAGGAAGAAAGAATTCAGATTTTATTGCTTTAATTTATTATTTTACAGTCTAGTCATTTGAGTTGTAATGGTGTAATACTAAATGGTGTAGGAGTGTGTGCCTGGTAGCACTATGTCCCATCTGGCAGGAACAGAGAATACTGTGGCTGTGGTAAATGTCGTGGAATCAGAACTCTCAAATTGATATGCATTCTCCAGGATGCAGGAGCCTGGACAATGAATACTAGGAACTTGCAGTGATACTTTCATGCCCCAATACATGACCCCTGGAGTAGCGGTTTGGAGATTTACATTACATTACATAACATTTATTTGTACAGCTCCACCAATTCTCGAAGCGCTTGGTACAGAGCATAGAAAGGAACTACATACTAATTTAGACAAACTAGTACAGACTGGTACATGAGGTAGAGAACACTGCTCGTAAGCTTACAATCTAGAGGGAATGGGGTCCATGACACAATTAAGGGATTGAAGAGGTCAGAGGGATTGAAGTTGTAGTAACAGTAGAGTGGATGGGAGGCATTAGGTGGGATAGGTCAAAGAGGGAGTGTGTGTTCCAGCTAGGTGGGATCGTCTAGAGGCAAAGTGACTGATAACTAGTGGGTTGGGAAGTAAGCCTCTCTAAAGAGATGAGTTTTGAGGGACTTTTTAAAGTTTGAAAACTAGGGAGAGAGCTGGATGCTCCGGGGAAGGGAGTTCCAGAGAGAGGGGGCAGCTTGGGCGAAATCTTGGAGATGCGAGTGAGAAGTGGTGTTGGGATTAGAAGAGAGTGTTAACCCCTTTGAAGAGTGCAAAGGTCATGGAGGGAAGTAACTGTTAACAAGGGAGGAAATGTACGTAGGAGCAGAGGAGTGGAGGGCTTTGTAGGTTAAAGACAGAATTTTAAATTTTATCCTCGAGCAGACGGGAAGCCGCCGAATCAGACCGACATGCAAGAAAGATGAGTCTGGCAGCCGCATTTTGGATAGACTGTAGGGGAGCCAGACGAAGCAGAGGTAGTCCAGTCAGAAGACCGTTACAGTAGTCCAGGCGAGATGTGATGGATATGGATGTGATGTCATAACCCTGTAATTTAAGTCACTGTGACTGTGGAGAAATTAACAAAATATTAGAGAGGCACTAACTTTATAAGTTAAACACAAAAGTAAATACGAGGATAAAGGTGCATCACTCCAAGAGGACCTCCATAAAGCCCCAAAAGAACAAGTAGCAATACAAGAAAAAAGGAGGAGCACACAAAACAATTAAATTATATACATCACATATTTATTGTAACAAATAAATTATAGCATATTAGTGTACACAATCTATACAAAAATATACAGAAGATCCTTACAAAAAAGGTATAAATGCAGTACAAAAAAACAAACCACCTATACATATCACATATTTATTGTAACAAAGTTGAAGTCACCCGTGACGAAGGCCCATTGTGTAACATTTGGTGTTTGTTTTTTTGTACTGCATTTATACTTTTTTTGTAAGTATCTTCTGTATATTTTTGTATAGTTTGTGTACACTAATCTGCTATAATTTATTTGTTACAATAAATATGTGATGTACATCATTTAATTGTTTTGTGTGCTCCTCCTTTTTTCTTGTATTGTTACTGTGACTGTGGACCCATGGTGGGGAAATACACACCACTTTATGCATAGCACCTCAATGCTTCCTTCTGTAAGAATCCAGTCCCTGGATTCCCAAAGGGTGTGCATCCGTGGATATATACCTAGCTATGTTATCATGGGGCCACGGAACATTTCTCCAGTAGCTCTCTCAATTTTTTTGGGATTGCTAAGATATTGGATAGTAGGGCGCATATGGAAGATTATTTAAAGTAAACTATTTAAATTTTCTAAATATTAAATACCTAATGACTGTTTTTTCACTTATTGGGGCTATTCACTAAGAGTTGAGGTGAGATTAACCTATTTCACCTCACCTATTTAGAAACATATAGAAACATAGAAACACAAAATGTGTCGGCAGATAAGAACCATTCGGTCCATCTAGTCTGCCCAATTTGTTTTGAGTACTTTTATTAGTCCCTCGTTCCCGGTCTTATAGCTAGGATAGCCTTGTGTCTATCCCACGCATGCTTAAAATCCTTGACTGTGTTTACCTCTACCACTTCTGCTGGCAGGCTATTCCATACATCCACTACCCTCTCAGTAAAGTAATACTTTATTTAGCTATACATTGTGCAGTAACAAATCTAGGTAGGTTCCACCTCTAAAACAAACTCCCCAGGTTTCTTCTTGCACAATGTACAGTTAAATTGGTGAGATCTCAACTCACCTAAAACTCAATGTTTAGTGAATAGCCCCATTATCATCACATAAAGTGTGAACTTATATAAATGTAATATATATATATATATATATTTAAAATGTTCTGGTAATTACAGCAAATTTATAGTTATAATAGAAGTTTATTCTATTCCTTGGGAGTCCAAACTGTCATCTGGCTTTCGAGATGTAACCCCTCAAGGAGATTTATATTACCCCACCCTAAAAGGCTTGTGTGGCTTTATAAACCATGTATGTAATACTGCAAATGATATGTAACTTTCAGCCTTAATATTTAAACTACACTGTCCTGTAAGATGAAACATTTTTCATTATTACACAAGGTCTATGCAAAAGTTTTAATATTTTTGATAACGTTGTTTGTTTGTCAAATGCTGGGTTTCAGTATGACAAACAATTGAGGTCAGCGTTATATTGTTCACTTCCTTCCATTTAAAATGTGCTCAAAACAGTACATCTTAGGGAAAATGATCTTCCGATCATATGATTTATCACAATATGGAAACTTTTACCTTGGATTTAAATTATGACCTTGAGCATGAGCCCCTCTGTAACCTGTTTCATGGCACTGCATTACATAAAAAAATGATTGAAAATGATCCATACATTGTGTTCTCAAAACTGCAAGCAATTGCCTAAATTAGGAGAAAAATGTTTTTCAAATGTCTTTTGTGTCCCCTGTTTATGACATCACCTGTGGCCTAATAATGAAATTACATATTTTCCACTGAAAACCAATTCATTTGCATATCAGGTCACAGGTGATGTCATAAGCAGGAGTCTCCACAGACACATGTAAAACACATTTGTCTCCTAATTTGGGTAGTGTATAGATCATTTTCAGTCATTTTTGTATTCTCTACATGTATAGTAAATATAATGTTTAGGTAATACAGTCCTTTTAATGAACAGTTATTTTCTGTATAGTAATAAAGCTAAGCATATATAAAACTACATAAAATAGAATTAGTTATGAAAATAATCAGGAAATTATTTCATAATTGGCTAGTTAATGTTTATTTATCATCATTAATATTTTTAAAATGTTTGCTAAATTAAATATTTTTTCTTTACTTAATAAAGCTATTTCCAGTAACACATTTATCACTGGAAGAAAGTGATTTACTGGCGTGAGTAACATGGAAAGCAACTTAATACCCAAACAATATTGTATAATAGTAAGAAAAGGGCACATAAACAAGAGAAACAAAATGAACATTTACTTTGCTGGGTCAGAGTGTGGCTATACATTATATGTCTTTTCGCTCTAAGCAAAATACATGATATGGTCCATTTGACAGGGTAAATTAATGTGACTGCAATGTAATACTCTAACCAGACTGATTGCCATAAAAACATGTCAATTAAACAAGAAGACATGGAGGTCATATATTAAATAAAGGTTAGACTGACCTTTAGAACACGAGCAATAAAAATAGAAATGCATACTATGTAACATACTATCTATCTTTTATATATATAGCAGATGCATTTTATATATTTTGTGTAGAAAAATATCACAAAGGAAGGAAACTCATTTAGCTGTCTCTAATTCTTTGTAGGGTTTAACCAGTGCGAGTCAGTCAGTAAGAGATCTCATACTCCCAGACAGCCAAATATAAGTAAACATAATTTATTACAGCAAAGATTAAAAACTTACAAGGACCAAAAAGCCAGACTGGCTACTGCTTTCTTGCTGGGCAATCTAATTACCATGATATAAATGAATCTTTTACCAAGTTCTATACCTTTAATGAAGGTCACTAATGTTACTAGTCAGGTGAGGACAGCATTTTTGAAAATACAAACTAAGAGATGCTGTTGAAACCATGATGGATCCTGGAATCAGGATAAGTTGGGTGGGCTTTACTTGACCCTCCATACTCTCAGCCCTCTTCCTTTGGAGTTCAGTTAGTCCAGGTAACGCTCCTCCTCTTCACCTGTATGCCATCAGGGAAGTATCAGCCTGAACACTGGCAGAATCACCACGTGGCCACAAAGCAACATTGAGGACATGCTCAATTTCCATTCTGTTCCCATAATTTGTCTTCAGCTGGACCAGAGCTGAGATGCCACTCTCACAAACAAAGGTATGGTATACACTCACTGCCATGTATCTGTCACATCAAACCCAAACTTCCCTTTACCCATCTTAGGCAAATTTTGAAATTGTCTCCCTAAAGAAAAAGGTGAAACCTCGGCTGTTTCCTAATCCTGGCGGGATTACTGGAAGAGATATCAGCGGCACTATCGATGCATTGCTTACTATTCTTGGTTTCAGACAGCTTCAGTTAACACACCGTGTGTCTGTCCATCATTGTTCCTCTCCGCAATCAAAAGTTAGACTTTTTGATAAAGCACATGTCTGTGACCCACTCCACACCAGCTGGTGACCCACTTTTGGGTCAGGACCCACCAGTTGAAAAACACTGCTCTAGTCTATAGTTTGGAACTAAATTAATTCTTCTATCTATTTGGCAGGTGACTGTTTTATTTCTTCCAGTGTATGTTTTGAACAAATCTGTTAAAAATTTTTTTATAATAAATTAAACAATGCATTACAAATATCTAAAGAAATCCCTCTTTATGCTTAAAAATATATAACTATAAATTGTGTGGGTATTGTAAATCAGAAGAGGAAAATGATAGCTTGAAATAAACACTGCGGTAGTGTTTAAACAGCCATTGTCCAGCACAAATATTTGTTGGTTTTTAAATGGTTAAGTTTCTGAGCACAGGCTGGAAAAGGAGAACATTTGCCAAGCCTGGAATGCACTTGTGATGTTTGGGACTGGCCAAAGCCCCAATGTACCCTAAATGTCTTCCTTATCTGGGAAACTTTTCACATAGTAATGTTAACACATGTTTCAAAACTCTGAGTAGTGATGTCCTTCTAAGCACTGTGCAATACTGTGTATTTATGGAAAATATATTTTTATGTCAAGTGTCCTGCTGAAAGACTATTATGAAAAGTAAACATTTGTTTTACAACAAATAAATTGGCATAAAAACAGGCGCCCTTGACTCCTGTAGCTTTGGCAGGCAGTCAATGAAAAGCAGTGTTTATTTCTACTTTGATGAGTAGATTTAAGATGCTAAATAATATATCTGCATGCAGTAAATGTGATCAGATCTGTTATCAGTAGGCCACTGACAAGAAATCCAATTCTGTAGCCCCCTCAGGAACCTTGCTGATTGTTTAGCAATTTGTTACAGTCCACACCATGCTGTGGACTAGTTACGATTGTCAATAAACTGCTTTGCCAGATGCCTTACTAAAAAAAATACCACAGGATATGTTATCTGCAAACAGGATTGTACATCAAATCATATGTGTCTGTTTATCTACATGGTGAAAAATAACAAGCTTCCTGCCAGTTACATCTTGTCAATAAAAGAATTTTAGGAACTGGAATTTCTTTTGTTGGTATTTTTCTTTTTTTTACAATAATAATACATTGCAGCCTTTTTTTGTAGCCCCCTTCTAGATAAACAGAACTTGGAAACATAAAGCTTTCTATTATTCTTGATGTTACGGTCCAGACAAAGTCGTATAAAAACTGTTCTTTAATAAAGATTAGATGATAGTTTGCTTGAATAGGGAGTTTTGCTTCTGTGGCCAGAAGCCAAAGGATAATTCTCTGCTCTTTTTTTTAACATCAGTCTTTATAAGATTCTCTTTTAACCTTGTTTCAAGATAGGATCTGCAACACATTATAAATTGCATTGGAGGAGGATTAAAGTTTCACATCTTCTCTGTCTTGTTAAAATTATCCTAAAAATGTACTAGGACTTAAAATCAAGCAAATGTGAACGTACCATAATAGTACTGTAAAATATGCTTTGAAGAACAGTTGACCAGATCATTAGGACCCTGTTATCTTACAAAGAAGGACTTACAGGAAGGCCAAAGCACTGGTTAAATGAATATAGATGTAAAAAGTAAATGTTGGTGAGAAACATGTGTTTGGAGAGAAAAGAATAATCCCGGACGACAGAACTATAAAAAAAAAAGTAGATATCTACAAAATATATCATTATGAGTGGACTAGTAACTACCACTTTGTTGAAGAATCAACCTTTGAGCTTCTTCAGAGAACAGAAACTACTAAAAAATATATATTCATAATAAAACAAGTTTTGTCTTCTCAACTAATGAAAAAAATACTTAATTCAACAACAAACCAAGGATTCCTTGGACTGGTCTTGTCTGGCAGCAATTCAAATTGTGTCTCCAACATGACTACTTCTCATTCTTAAAGTATCCCATCCAGGGCTAGCTGAAATCCACCTCTCCAGCATCTGCTGAGCTATACGTTCTGCCAAAGCCGCCTTTTGCATCCTCAGCAATATTTTGCTCCAAATTATGGGATTCTGTGTTGCCTTGATCTAAGCGTGTCCAACAGGAAGTGACAGGTGCACTATGTCCCTCACTTGTCCACCAATTTTTCTCTGACCACTGACATGTTTTCACCGAGCTTAAATTGTCTCTTGGTTCACCACTGATAATATTTTTACTTCATTATGTCATTATACTTTAATTTCAATTGTTTTGGTATTCTTTAAGGTCCTAACAACTTTTCTGCATATCTGCATGGCATAACATATGACATCAGGTTCTGGAAACAGAACACTTGTTTATTAATAGATAAAATGTGAGAAACACCATTTAAAATCATGGTTTATTCTCAGTTGGCCTTTGTCCTTGATGGAAAGGACTGTATTTCAACTAAGACTAAGTCCTTGAGAAGTAACCAGAAAGGTGCAGAGATAGATTTAGGAGACAACCTTCCTCTTTTATATGAGAAGGATGAGAATAATAAGTGTATTGGATTAAATACTAATTGCATTTTACATTCTGTAGCTCGTGTCATGATTACAATGTGTACAATGTAAGCAGTTTATTGATCTATACCTCTTCTGCCTTTATTATTATTCGATTTATTATAAAATGAAGTAATTTTACAAGGTGAACGTATTCAGCAGTATTGTACAATGGTATGGTCGCATACAATGAAGGTCATATACATATGATGCATAAATATGTATGCACTTTTTACTATTTATAAAATATTTCATAAACATATGCGTTTTACCACCAGCCTTATAACGTTTTTAACAATTAGGAGGGCTTGATTGAAACGATCTATCGATCATCTATCTTTGATTTATCTTTGCTTTTAACTGTATTAACTTGTACATAAACACTTTGTATAATAAGCCTGGTGGTGAACTGCGTGAGATATGTTTTCCTCATGCTTTAATACTTTCATGGATATTTTGATAAAGAAGGATGTTTTTTTACCAGGGCCGGTGCAAGGATTTTCATCTATACCGGCGAAGGTGCATTTTGGTGCCCCCCTCCTCTGACCTGCCACGCCTCCCACACCACCAACCCTCCATACATTTTACATATATAAAAGTACAATGTATAGTGTGGAAAATAAATAGATCTAAATATTCAACTCGCATGTTCTAAATTTGTCACACATTGACACCCTAACACACATTGAAACCCTTAAACACAAAGACACCCTTGCAGTCACACACAGAGACACACTTACCACTTACACACACACCCTTACACAGACACAGAGACACACTTACACACACACACACACATACCCTTACACAGACACAGTAACACACTTACACACACACCCTTACACAGAAATGACACACTTACACACACCCTTACCACTTGCACACACAGACACACCAATACACACATAACCTGAGGCACACTATTTTGCCCCTCAATATGCCAGTTTTTAGCCACTCAATATGCCATTATTTTGCCATTTAATATGCCAATATTTTGCCCCTCAATATGCCAGGATTTTGCCCCTCCAATATGCCATTTAATATGCCAGGATTTTGCCACTCAATATGCCAGGATTTTGCCCCTCAATATGCCATTTAATATGCCAGGATTTTGCCACTCAATATGCCAGGATTTTGCCCCTCAATATGCCATTTAATATGCCAGGATTTTGCCACTCAATATGCCAGGATTTTGCCCCTCAATATGGCATTTAATATGCCAGGATTTTGCCCCTCCAATATGCCATTTGATATGTCAGGATTTTGCCACTCAATATGCCATTTAATATGCCAGAATTTAGCCATTTAATATGCCAAGATTTAGCCATTTAATATGCCAGAATTTTGCCACTCAATATGCCAGGATTTTGCCTCTCAATATGCCAGGATTTTGTCACCCTCCTCCTCCCTTCCCCAGTACTTACCTCCTTGCTGCTGTCTCCCGGTGCTCTGCAGGTCCGCGGCTGTGCAGCGTTGTGTGTTCCCCTCCAGCCGTTAGGCTTCAATAAAGTTTGTTAAAAAAAAAATGTGACCCAAGTAACTCCGGCTAAACCCCCTTATGGTGGGCCTGGGGGCCCTGTTTTTTACAACCATACACCTTTGAATCTATTTTGGTGAATGCATTTGTACAAGGTGTGTTGATTCATCACTCGTTTTCTCTTTAAACAGTGTTTTCGTGGGCAATGCGGGATACAAAGGTGAATTAAGGCTACATAAACTACATGTGCAGGTGGAGTTCCTGAGGTGACTTGTCTGTCAGACATCTCCTTTGCAGTACTTAAATATTACAGGGTTAAACAAACTCAACCTAAACATTCTTATACTGTGACTGTAGAGAATTACAAATTATGGGAAATGGTCTATATATTATGTTAACAAAATTGCAAGCAAATGCAGACAGTAAGAGAAATATAGTTTTTAAATGTCTGTAGTGTTACCTGTTAGTGACATCATCTTGTAGCTTGATATGCAAATTACACATTTGCATGTCAAGCCACAGGTGATGTCATAAACAGGAGACATCACAGACAAATTTAGGCATTTTGCTAACACATTTTTCATCATAGTTTCTACATTCACATTATAAACATAATGAAACCCCCCAAAATGGACCCCAAAACAGCTAAAACAGATGTAGAATGAAAGCCCTGCTTTTCAAATGATGAAGGTATCTGGTTGACTGACTCCCTATCCTTGCCCTTGGCTAGCTCCGGGTTATATATATATATAGGGGGTTCATGGGTATTTGTCTAGACACCAAATACACGTGACATTTGGATAATAAGATTCAGCAGCAAATCAGCCAATATGTCTTTTCCATAGAACTTTTAACTGACTTGGACTGATATCTGCTTGCAGTGTGTGACTATTTCCTTTGTGTAAAAATTTGATGTTTTTAATTCACTTAGGATTTATATAAAAATACAAAGTGTTTACATACAAGTTAATACTGCTACAAGCATAGATAAATCATAAATGTGAAACTTTGCATTACATTGGTCTGGAGTTGGTCACCAGGACATACTTGAAAATGGGATAGGTCTTAATGTATTCTTCCAGGTAACATGTTTTCCAAATAAATAAATACACAATTTGAATCAAACCCTCCTAATTGTTAAAAACTCTCATTGTCAAATATTGTCTTTCAAAATACTCGGTAATCAAAGATTTCCATCTTTGCTTTCCCAGTTCATAGCATCTGTTTGTACTGATGCCAGTGAAAGACATCTTGGGTAGCATTATGAAGAAGTTTTAGCATGCATGGGATGGGCATAAGGCTCTCTTAGACACAAAATAAGGTCAATGACTAATGAAATAATTCAGATTTGTTAAGGCAGAAATTGGGCAGACACACTATGTTTCTATTTTCATAATATAGTATCACTTCATGTTTTTTGACCATTGCACTGAAGGAAAATATTTGATCTCCTCCTGGATTTTTGTTTGTTCTATTGAAGTAATGTCTGTCTGTTAGCTGGAATTTTTTTGCATCATTATCCTTATGGAATGTTAATTTTCAGTAGAGCGTGGTGCTCCCAGCAGAGGGTACAAGATCATGAAAACATGCATGCTACAAAACAGGTACATAACTAGTCTAGATCTCTGTGATGTATTGTGCCTATCTCATCCTTTTGACATTTAACAGATATACATATAGTTCTATTATTCATCTTAATAAAAAGCTGAATTCACAGTGGCTGATAAAGTACTATAAGCAGCACTGTTTTTTCTCCTTAGGCTGACTAGGCCCAGAGCAGTAGACTGAAGGGGGCAGCAGCAAAGTCAATGCTATCCTTGTTAGTGCTATATCCTCCCTCATTGCCTTGTGCTGCCTGCTCAGAGATCCAGGCTTCCCCAATTAGATCACCAGGGAACAATCTGGTGGGGCAATTGGTGCATTTTAAAGTGATGTGGGTGCAATATGGTGCAGTAGGAAGGGATGTAGGGGCAATTGGTGCATTTGAAAGCGATGTGGGTGCAATATGGTGCAGTAGGAAGGGATGTAGGGGCTATTGGTGCATTTGAAAGGGATGTGGGTGCAATATGGTGCAGTAGGAAGGGATGTAGGGGCTATTGGTGCATTTGAAAGGGATGTGGGGGCAATCTGGTGCTGTAGACAGTGAGGAAATGTAGTGGAAAGATTATGCAGCCTGGAATGAAAGGGGTGTGAAAAATGAGGGTAGGGAGGTGTATGAGTTTAGTCAGGCATAGGGCAGTACAAAACCTAAATACACCACTGATTGGCTTTGTCTCTATTAGCTATGCATGACATGAACCTGACAATGTAATCAAATTATACGCGTGTTGCTACGGAAAAATTACTATTGGTATCCACTACCCCTCCCTCTCACACACTGTCTATGAATATTTCAACATGAAATGAAGCAATGGTAAGAAGGAGCAGAACTCAGAACAGTATATATATAATATTTATACATAATATGGATGAAGCAATGGGAAGAAGGAGCAGAACTTAGCATAGTATATATATATATATAAAATGTATATATAATATGGATGACGCAATGGTAAGGAGGAGCAGGACTCAGCATGGAATATAATATATATATTAAAATCCCCCAAAAAGTTTGGATAATGGATCATTTTTGATATTGGATGTCTGCATAAGAGATACTCAACCTCTATGTGTACTAAACAGCTGGCACTGCAAGAAGGCAGTACGGGAAATTCATGACCTCTTAGGACATGTTTTGCATCCAGGACCATTATTATTCCACAGCTAAAAAATAGCCACTCTACCTATAGCAAAAGAGGCCATGACTGCACATTTATGTCAGTTAAGTGTTTATTTGTAAGGATTTATTAATGTACTGGGCATGCATTGCGACCCTTATTGCCTTTTCCTTACTTTATGTGTGTCATGTTCCCCTGTCCCTCTAGATTGTAAGCTTAGGATCAGGTCTTTCTGATGCATGTAACAGTCTGTCTGTGGTCATCTAAGGTAGTGTAAAGTCCCCTTTTATGCTCTGTACAAAGTGTTGCATAAATTATTGATGCTATAGAAATAAATGTTACTGTAATTTTGTGAACTCCAAGGGCCACATTTATCAAGGCAAAAAAGGTGCTATATTAAAAGAAAGTGCAAATTTTTTAGCAAACTGCCATAACTTCCCGTTGGTTTCCATGATTACCACTACTATTTAAGCCCTTTTTCCTGAAATACCACCTATTTTGTCTTGATAAATACATCGCCAACTATTTTGATTTCTATTGTCAAAATATTCCAACACCCATCCATTTAATGTTCTCTTATTCCAGATCTCGTTGACGATATCAACCAACTGCCCTTCCCTTTTATGTAATTACTTTATTGTCACAACTTGTCTGAACCATCCCTAGTCCTTGGTGAAATATTCGTTGAGACTGAGAGCAAAGCGGGCTAAAGGGCTTCATGTTACTCTGAATAGTGCTGGTCGTGTTAAATTCATTGCATTGCATACATTTGTGTTTACAGAGGAAAGTAAATCCCAACAATTATTAATATTGATTTCTAGTAGTGTTGTTTTATATAGAAGACATTACTTCATGAAAACTATAACATTAAAAAGAAAGACAGCCTTTCACTTTTGATCATCAGACAGACATAGCTTTTTTTCACATTGTTGATAGGGGATCCTGGATTTATATATATATCTATATTGGTTAGTTAACATATTTGATCATAGAGGCTGATGCTTTGATCTATAGATTCCCTGTCTTGGTCAGATATACACAGTGCTTACTAAATATACATGCCTTACATTCCAAAATGAGAAATGTGTAATTCATCTTTTTGATCCATTCAGATTGTTTTAATGTGAACCTTCCAGTAGAAGCAAGCGTGGTGAATGACAATTATTTTCACAAATCAATCTGATGACCATTTTAAATATACCCATAAGTAAATATGACAACCCCATTTCATTCTTACATTGACAAACACATTTCATTTTATCCTTCCATTGTTTCTGCTTCTTGTTTTTTCCCCTTTGTTTCTGCTAGCTACGTCAAATTTATAATGTAATATCGTGTCATTGGCTTTTTTAGCCGCAAAGACATTGAACTTAAATTTTAAATAAAAAAAACATTGAATACATTTCCATCAAATATAAAATAACACATTTTTTGATACACTGGATGCTGTCAGTGCTGTTTATACAACTTATGTTTCATGCATTGACTCTGAGAGAACAAAAAAAATGAGAAATGCAGAAGCTATGGGGGGCTCAGCAGAGGGCCCCTGACTCCTCCTACTCACAGCGGGACGCTTTCCTCACATTGCTTGGCTACTTACCATAGCATCACTGGAAGAATCCTGCAGTCCAGGTTTTTTATTCCAAAAATGTAAAAAATGCATCACAATCTGCAACTTCCCACAAAAATCCCTTGTTGTCCAAATGAGGTAGAAGAATAAAATGAACTATTTATTTAAACAGTGGGGAGGCTCACTGAATGTTTTAGCTGCTGGGAAAGGGTGATGAGGTCTTATTTTTGGATAGGAAGCAAAAAAAAGGGGGGGTCTCACTGTGCTCAATCACATTTTGGCAAGATCTACAATGAGCTGTCTATTCTTTAACCCTTTGACTGAAATTATCAATCAGATTGCTGAGAGGGTGATAGATGCATGGAATAGTCTTCCAGGAGACATGGTAGAAATTAAGCATGCATGGGAGAAGCATAAAACAATCTTAAACAAACAATAAGTCCAAGGGCCAAATAAAGTATGAGAATTTTACAGTAGAGCGTAAAAAAGATTATTTGTTTACAGTAGAGATTATATTTAAAAAATACTCATTATTTACTTAAGCATTTACTCGTTTCATAAGAAATTGCATTAAATATATAGAATATTGTGAGTACGTGATTAAAAGGAATCTCTCCCAAGTGCAAGATATAATCAATCATATTGTTTTTAACACTGTGGGGGGTATGTATAAACAAGGGGCACACGTAGATTGTGACAATGTAAAAAGCAGACTCATGGGAGTAGGTGTTATCTATGCTGAATGAGTAGATTTAGGTTCTGTCAGTGCCCATTGCCCCAGTAAGGTGCAGGAAAGGGGGACTTTGACCAAACACATTTTCAGAGAGGTCCTCCTCTCCGTCACTGCAAAGTGCTGTGAGTTATAAAAAAAAGCACAATCGCGGTTGTACATAACAAATTTTTTATAAAACTCTTAATTGAGCTTTTGAAACATACTTTGTAATTAATTTAATTTTACAAAGAAATTTTAGTATTAAGGAAACGGATGACAAAATTGAGTTAAAATTCATGAGGGGTATCTTGTGGCACATTACATGATACAGGATAACACCCCTGATTTGGGCAGACTAGACGGGCCACATGTTTACCTGCTGACAATCCATGTTTTTATGATAGGTAGTAAAATGTTAATACAATAACACAATGTGGAAAGGAGGGAGGTGCCATGTGCTTACCAATCAATTTTGTGAAATCTAATAAATATACAGGAATTTACAAAATGTCATTATAGATTAAACCTCATACAAACAATCATTGAGACTAAAAGAACAGAGGCATCCAACTTTCCACTGAAGTGGGGGCACATTATCAGAAAAGCACATGTATTAGGGGCATTAAAAAAAAGTTCAGTTATTTTGAGTAATGGCTTGTTAGCTAAACACAAAAATCCAACGGCACTCCAGACAATGTGATGTTTTTTTAAAAAGTAAAAATATTTTTATTAGGACCTTGGTTATCTTAAAACAGTAAACATGAAAAAAGTATAACAAAAAATACAACATCAAAATTTAACAAAAAACACAAATTAGTTATGTAGTCATGTTACTTAACGCGTTTCGCACAGGGGTGTTTTCACAAAAGCTTGTTGGCCATAGAAAAATGGCCATAGAAGAATGTTTTGTTATTTAGCAGAAATACAAAATCAGTCCAAAAACTGTTTACATGAACTTTATTTCAAACAAAACCACATATTTCTAGGGCTTATGAGTATTTGGGTTGTTAAGTCAATTGTGCCACACCTTGCTGTCTGATGGACTTAATTTGGCATTTTGGATGCATATTGGACACTCCTGTAACAGAACAATAATAGGAAAAGTTGAGGATGCCTATAAAGATTATACAAAGTATTGGGTGGGGTCTAAGCAATGTTGTTTATTAATAGCACTGCTTTGTTTTTTTAAACATCCATAAATGCAATAATATATAGGCCAAAGAGCTAAAGTGGAGCACATCCCATTTAAATACATCTCTATAGGAACTAGCTATTCCCCAGCTATTCTTTACTTACAACAACACAACTTCTTGTTTAGCATCCTTTCATATCTTTGTACAACATTTAGTATAATTCAATTTTATAGGAAACATGTAATATGGTATTATGTATTTGGCTAATGAAGAGTTTGACTGCAAACTTTCAAGACCAAGTTACTAAGTCCCTTCCTCAGGCAAGTACTGAATCAATTTCTCAGCATTAAATGAACTTGTCTTATAGTGATCTAATAGAAAAGTTCAGTCTGATCTGACATAGTACCATCCTTTTACCTATTTTAATTATATATGTATACATATGTCCTAGTTTACAAACATATTTAAATTCAAAATAACAACTGCAATTAACAATTTGCTAAGTGGTGAATCATCCTCTGAATCATAGTTTAAGTGGGTAAAATTGATAAGCAGTTAGAAGAGATATATATGACTTACCTAGTAACTGATGTCTCCTACTTTAATTAAAGCCATGCAGGAAGAGCATGGCGGTCATTCTAGGTACAGACTGGGTTTATGTCCTGATGTCACAAAATAAGGCCTTTAGACAAAAGATACTACAATAGAGGTCACCGAAGTTCCACAAGAGACCCCTACAGTGGAATATGTAAGACCAGTGGAAGTAAAATACTTAAGATAATGGATTAAATATTATTCTACATGACCTCGCCATCTGCAGCCTATGTCATTTCGCACTTCACTAATTGTTATGCAAAAGTAGAAACAGACAGATGTGGTTGGGATGTCTGCTTGGAATATTTGATGGTCCATGGAAAGTAATCAGTAGTATCCAACACACATTTGAAGCTCTTTATCTGACTCTGCTCTTTTTCAAACACAGAATTCATCAGACACTGTTCAGATAATATTCCAACAATTACTCAGTAGTCAGCACATTTACATCCAGTGAGGTACAAGAAGTCAATCACTCATGGTGCTTGCAATCCCCCAAAAAAAGTATCTAGACACAGTAACATCTGCAGAGTCTTTCAGCAGTTTATATACCACGCCAAGACAACTTGTCCACATACTTCCTAAGCATGCAAATACTTCATCCCAAATGAATTGGGAACTAAAGCCAGATGTTTTAAGACATACAAAAGTCACAGAGGACGAACCCTACACCACCTTGCCAAAGAGGAAAACCATAGGACCTATGAATTCACAGGCCTATACCATGGGGATTTTTTGTGGCTTGCATTTGTCTAACCACACTACATTTTAAACTTACTTCATTTCCATAGTGGTTTAAGAAGAAACAGATAGAATCGCCCTGGGTGTAATAACATGTTCAGGAAAGACAAGGTAAAATCAGGCAAACAGTATCAGAAGTAGATCCCCTGAAACCTTTCTCCAAATGGTGACCTGTGTTTGTTAAGTTAATGTTCAGTATTGTATTTAGGAAGTTTAAACTGTGCTTGTTATATGAACACAAAATTATGCTCTTTTTAGTAATTGTAGCAGATATTCTTTTGAAGAGCAAGGACTAGGGCCCTTCCATGTCATGGAGCAGTGCTCGTGACAGCTGAGAGAGTTGGTCTGATGACTGTCAGTTTTTCTGATAGTAGTACACAGAGTTGCCTGAGATCTTCCGTTTCTTGGCAATTTCTTCCACTGAATAGCGTAATTTCACAGAACACACATAGATGACAAGTGTCAGAAGATAATTATTTGGTTTCTGGCCTTTCTGAGTCTGTAACAAAACTCACAAACGCTGATGCTCTTCATACTCAACTGGTCTAAACAAGGACCGGTATTCTTGTTTTATAATTAGCACACCAGTTTTCAACTGTGCTAACTTTATTGCAAAAGGGGTTACCAATCATAAATTAACCTTTTAAAATGATAAACTTGGATTAGATGACACAACAACCAATCGAAACACAGTGATGCTTGCTGAAAATGTCAGCTCCAACAGTCATTTACAACTATAAAATGTCTACACTTTATTTCTGATCCATTTGATGTTATTCCAATGGACACAATCTGCTTTTTCTTTCAAACACAATTCCAATTCCAAGTGACCTCAAACTTTTGAATGTTGGTGTATATTATACAGAGAAAAGATTTGTTAGTGAGATGTACCAACGAGAGTGAAGCTGTTGCCTTAAAATGTTCAAAAGGAGGATGGAATATCACTTGACTGATTAAAAAAGGCTTATGATTAATTCTCTGTGATAGCTTTGACTTATATTCCTTGGTGTGTTTTAAGTAAAGACTTAGTAGAGATATATATTTTATTATTTACATAGCACTGTTCCACTTAAAATTCAAAGTAAAATGTTTACAATAATCCCCCTGTATAAAACCTCAAGTCTCTAAAGACTGTTACATATCCCATGCCACTAAAGCTAGTTATTGTAACATAGAAACAGATATTCATTTATGTGTGGAATTCCAAGACACAGCTGGCAAAAGGTGAAACATTTACCCAAAAAGGTTGAGTGTCCATGTATTAAAATATTTACGTAACCCGGACTGACCTGCTTCATTTCATCCCCCTCTTGATGACATCTCTATAAGTGTGACTGACAAAATGGAGGCCTCTATTATTATTCTGTTTATTTCACTTTCTCCTCTACTGTCTTCTATTCATGGATCCCAGACTCCAAGTTTGGAAGTGTTAACTCTATCCTCATAACAGCAGTGTTTTTGCTGTGCATCACATAATACACTGTATGCAATAATTCCCAGAATTTTTATATAGGGAACAATAACCAATGAAATGCACAGCTAAACATTAATTCAATAACACAATATGGAAAAACATGCTTTGCCTTATTCTGGAAAAGGATGCTATACTAATCTGGAAAAAGATGCTGTACCAAATCTAAACATTCATACAATAATACAATCTGGAAAAGGATGCTGCACCAATTGCATGTGCATATAGAATTTAATGGAAGTCTTCAGTACCATCATAATTAAATTACTATTGAACATCAGTAGTTGTCAACATTGCTACAGCATATAAAATTCATAGACATGCTTGCAGTTTATATGCTAAAATACATCTTTGGTCAAAATTAATAGGCAACTTTAAGTTGGAATATACAAATGTAAGTTAATCCATTTAAAAATAATTCTACATAAAGTGACCTGGGAATACAGGGGGGTATTCACTTTCCAGGTTTTCTAAGCCATTATTTTAGCAATACATGCTTATCTTGTAATAATATAAACAACACGCTTTGTTAAACATATCTGAAAACCACTTAGTAACTAACACAGCTCATCCCTCCATAAGGGAAATTCGCAGCAGCAGGATATTCGAGCAGAAAGTCCAAAATTAGGGACTTTATCTCAACATGAAGGTATATTCTTCAATTGTTCGTTCATTTTTTCCCTTGGTGGTGGAGGTGAATACAGTGAAGGAGTTTAAGCATGCATGGTATAGGCCAGGGCTTGACAAATTTAATTTGATTCTAGGAGCCAGCAAAAAAATGTAGGAGCCAGACACAACATACACGCAATTCATAAACACACACACACACCAACCCACTTCATATATACACCACACACACACACACACCAACCCACTTCACATATACACCACACACACATCAACCCACTTCACATATACACCATACACACACCAACCCACTTCACATATACACCACACACACACCAACCCACTTCACATATATAACCCCCAACTTCACATATACACACACACACCTACTTCACATACACCTTACACATATACACCTCACACATACATACACAGGTTTTTGTTTTTTTTCCTTTTTTAACTTCTGAGTGCTGGGTGTCGTCTCTTGACAACCCAGCACTCAGCCGAAAGAGCAATGAAGATCGACTGCAGCACGAATGTTCCCCCTCCCTGCTGCCTTACCTCATTACAGGCGAGGGGGAACATTCGTGCTGCAGCCGATCTTCCTTGGTCTTTCGGCTGAGTGCTGGGTTGTCACTGACGACATCCAGCACTCACAGACGCGTTGTGCGAGGGGGCGGAGCTTGCAGTCTCTGCAATCCGCACAGACTTCCCCCCTCGCGCTGCCAAAAACCCCTAAAAGAAACGAAAGGCAGCGGCAGCGACCTGGCGCCCAGGGTTTGTTGAGCCCTGGTATAGGCATAAGGCTATCCTAGATATAAGGCAGGGCTAGGGACTGAAAGGATTTAGAAAATTTGGCAGACTAGATTAGCCGAATGGTTCTTATCTGCTGATAAAAAGGACAAACCCATCTCTATGTAGCCTTCCAGGTAAGATATTGCACTCCAGCACCATAATTTAGGGTCTTCCAGGTGCAGCCGTTCTGTGGAAATCTAGTTTATTCCCAGATGTGAGGAACTTAAGTATAATGTCCCTTGGGGTGTCCTGTGGAGCCTTTTGAGCTCTTTTTGAAATGTAACAGGAGATTCAGGATGTGCGTTGGAGGGCAGCTAGCCATACTGACTCCAGCACACCTCTTACCCATACGTTGTTATGTTTGAGCTTGGGATCCAGAAGTTGGGCTTGTGTGCTTAAGTTACGTACCTGGTGAGTCAGCATTTCCGCATGTGCCTTGTTATTGGGTGTATTCTGTTGTGTCTTAATGTCTGAGGTCTCCATAGTTTGGACTCATTTTGTACATCATGGCAAAGCACCGCCATATCTGCACTCCACACATCTTTTCTATTGGAGATCAATCTGCTTTGTGGGGGCATCGACAGGTTCATTAGTCCTTTTAGGAACCAATTTTGAGAAGTTTCCGGTTCATCTATGGGAACCGTCTTGGGCACAGAAAATTGAGGCCTTGTTGGACTAGAGAAAAGAGTCCTGATATCAAGACTCACAGTCTGATGGTGTTTCTCTTTCTTCTGTCCTTTCCACCCCATATCATCAGGCTATCTGGGTGTGTGACATTTTATTAGTTTAGGCGGTATAGACATGTATTCCAAGAATATATTTGTTTCAGATCAAGTAGCTCTTGCACCATGCGTCCGCTCAGGTCAGCTGATAGCTCTGCCCCCACATTCTATGTGCAGTATGCTCCAGCATGTGTTGGGCCTAATCATTGAAAGAGTCAGGATAGAATTTCATAATTTACTCACACAACTGATATTTGAGGTTAGATAGCCAGTGGTGAAAACAAGCCTTAACTTTAAAAGAAAAATATTCTCCCTGGCCATCTGTGTTCTTAGTTGCTACGTATACTATGGTTGTAATATTAAAAGCAGTATATCTATCCATATCTATAATACAAGGAACTGTTTACAAAAAATATTTAAAAATTGCATAACATTTTCTGAAATATTTCCTTATTTAGCAGACTTTAATCTTATGTGCTTAAAATGATCAGGAAACAGATCTCCATGGATAGTTATGACTCTATTGTTAAATTAGAAGTGATATTTAGCAAACAGACAAAAGGATGAAAAGGATCAATTCAATGCAGCTTTAGAACTGCTCACAAATTCCTCCTTACCGTCTAATATTTTCCCAACCATGCAAGTCATATAATGCTATCAAAAAAAAATATTCAGTTCAAGAGAGGGGCAGAAGGCCCATTTTTACAACTTGGACAGTTTGCACCCGTGGAGAATTTTAACAGCGAGCAAAGCACTCCTTGAACTTCTAGATTCTGAATCAGCTTCTTTGTATCCTTTAATAAAATGTGACCAGTAACTGTTTTTTTCTTTTCTTAATGTCTCCTTTGATATCAACACTGGTAATTTTAAGTCCATAGATGACAAACTGTCCTACAAATCAACAGGAAACTCCCCCCCCCCCCCACCCTTGTATGAAAAGAAAGTCTAACTAAAATGGAAATCCCAGGCCACCTATACTCCCATGGCCCATCAGCTAGATCAGTAAATACAAAATACCACGGAGACTCCAAGTCAAACGTTTTTGCCTCTGCAGCACCTAAAGAGCAATTCCTTCCAAACGAAAAAAGTGTGATTTACATGACTTACAGATTTTATTGAGAGGAACTTGATGGATTTTCTCCCAGTGCCGTCTGAATTTTATTAGTGTGCTGTTTCTTCTGTGCTCAGCTGTCTCGGTAGTCACAGACTTTAGAATTTTAACCTGTACGTTTCCAGACTTGATGGACAGCCCTTCTGGAGGTTACATTGTAATGAGCAGCAGGGCCTAATCAGGTGAAAGCTAGCAAAACAAAATTGTTAAGCCCACCCCGTTAATGATATTGCATTTTATGGCCTGGCCCTGTGGACACGACGTCTGGGAGTCATGCAGTCATGCAATGAATTCTGCTACTTTCCAGTATTCTTTAGTACTTGGCAGAAGGAATAACTGCCATTAATTACTGAGTCTCGGAAAGTCACATCCCAGAATTCCCTCTGGCAACGCCAATGTCGGATATATGTCTATTGCACCTCTAGGCATAGGATCTGTGCCAACTTTTATCCTTTGCACTGTCGCTCCACCACTGGGCAGCCATAATGAATGTCAGTGTTTTAAGGAGTTTGCTTACATTGGATGTTGATTGTAGTAATGAATGGGAGTGCCTTGTACATGTGGCAGCTGCTGTGCGGTGCCCTCTAAAACTGATGTTTCTGCCTTCAGTGACTGCTGTTAAATTCACCCCTGGGCAGCACACCAACTTCCATAGACATAATAATCATATTGCATATAGCTCACATAAGGTAATGTATGCTTCTTACACCAAGTTCTAAACACAGGAGATCTTTCATAGTGTAAATGATCAAGTCACATCCTACAGTAACTGCAAACACTGACACCAGCACCCCTGGAAAGCTCCAAGGGATTTTAATCATTTTCACATAAACTACAATATTCTCTTTAGTCATGTAAGACTTGCAATCATGATGCACCAACATGCATATCGGCAGACGCCCACAATCTCATGCCTGACTACAAGATGACTCCTCTGTCTTTATATTTGCATTTTTCAGTTCTTAAGACTCTCCATATACTTAACTCACTTTACCTAACCCACTTTACATCTACTCAATATACAACACCTTCCCCAGTGTGAAAGCTATGCTTTAATATTTTACTTCTTCATATTCATCTATATCAAAGATATTTTACTCATTACTCATATGGAAAGTTGTCTCGTTTTGTTATACATTCATTAATAATGCACTATTGGTGATATTATTTAGCTTGTCTTTTCCATTATAGTTTTTCTCTTTTTGTATTTTTGTAAAATTACAGCGCTTACTATGTTGTCTTTATCTGTGATAATTGGTGATAAAGTATTTAAGTTGTATGTAGTTCTCAATTCAGTGAGCTTGAAACATTACCAGTTATTGAAGTAGCCCACAACATACAACATACAAATTTAGCAGATATTTGCAAGGGTTTAATACTGGTAAAGATCCTGGTAAAGAGTGAGAATTTAGGGATGTTATTTTACATTTGAAACGTTCTATTGAAGCCCTTAACTTTGTAATGGTAAGTAATCGTTTGCTAGGGTGACTTGGAATATGTCAAGCAGGGATCTTCCCCAAAGATGATTTTAGCAAGTGAATTTAGCCCAACTGGTGGTTGTCCACATCTGTGGAGGTTCTGACTAGTGATAATAAAATGAATTCTTATACTCTACTGATTTGGCCCGTAAGGAAAGGTTTTGGCATGTTTTGGATTCCTGGCTTTGGAATCCTTGATACCAAGGCCAGGAGGAAGCCCGCTACGATGGGCAAAACGCGTTGCTTATCATACACTGAGTACTCCAATCTTGAATGTAAGATACTTTTATACAGAAAATATTTATTCTTATGCATTTACCCTGATATCTTGTCTATAGATTATCTGCTACAAACGGAGATATATACCTTGCGAAAATCCCTGGTATAGATAAATCTACCATCGCACTCAAAGGACTAGCTATGATCTGTGTGATCTCAAGGCGCATAGGCCACGTGTGTTTGTGAGGGTAATACATATCACACTTGTCAGTATATACATATTGCACTATTTGTGTCATTTGTTTGTCTCATCTACAGCTTACAAACAAGAATTACCAGAATTACCTATCTGAGGAAATACCATCTGCAGATAAATATCTAAGCTGTATGGTACCCTTTTATATTCTTACAGTTCACATATTGCCTTTTATATTCTTACAGTTCACATATTGCCTCAGTTATCACATGGTGAGGACACCTAAAACTTTTTACATTATATTTTTGCTAGCGCACTGATACCCCTTTGAGTTTTTTATACAATGTTTGGTGATGGGATGTAAGGGACAGTATATTAAACACATCTGCTCAAATATACTATAAGCTTATAATGAGCAAACACTACTTTCTATACTGGCTATATTATATCATTTTAACCTATACTTTTTACACTATGGTACAACTGTAACACATTTGACATAAACAAATAGATCAAATGTGCAAGTTCACAGAAACCATTAGTGGAAAAGAAAACCTATAGAAAATGCTAGGTTTAAAATATGTGATGGACAGTATTTAAATTTAATAAATGCTATTTGCACGGTGCATATGTATTGAATTGCATCATGAACACCATTTCATACATGAGATGTTTTATTACTGGACATACCGTGATCTGACTTGGTCTTTGTTTGAATGCACAGCCTTTGTTTAAAGCTAATTTCCAATGATCTGTTAGAAGGTTTGTTTTTTTACAAGTGAGAATGTGAAAAACAGGAAGGCAGAATCCTGTGTTTCTGGAGCAGAGGTAACCAGATGTGCTGAGATCATCGTACGATGCCATTTGTCTGATGACATCAACGTGAAAGAAGTAAAATCAACATGTAGATATTGGTCCTTACATGCGCATCAAAATCTGTTGAGGAATAAACTAACAACAAACAAAGCAGGTTTTTTTTTTTAATTTTTATAAATCATTGATTCCTTGTTGTTTGCAGCAATGATTGCATTTATTGGAGATTGTAACAATAGAAAAAGGAGTTTATAGGTTGCAGCTAATATTACAAGAAATGCCTAGATACACTAGTTAATTTGGCTGGAATTTGTACAGTCAGCAATGTGATGTTATAAATCCCCAGTGATTTTTATATTTCATGGTCTGTGCAGTCTACAATGCTTAGTAATAAAGTCTACAGATTTATAGATCAGAGGGCAAAGAAATGCTAATTTTTATATAAATTTTTATGGGGTTTGTAATTAACAAATTTATAATTAACTCACGGACAGCTTAATGCATTTAAGGTGTGAAAAAGGAAAACTGATCAGAGACAGGATGATATATAAACATAGTGCGCATGCTGATCATGCAATATCCCCAGATTCTGCCCCACCACTCCCACACTTTCCAGGTTGCCAACGAAGCCCATACATAAAGAATGCCTGATCAGTGCCAGAGAACTTCTGCCAAACACCATTGGGTGGAGGGTTTTCTCCCAAACTGTAACGTGTCGGGATGTATAAAAACAGGCACAATCGGCATATCTATCACACATGGCCATTACGTGTTTTTCTTCTACTTCCTGACGCGTTACAATGTGAGAGCCATTATACATAAGCTCTAGTGATTGTGGGGTGTCTTCACTAAAAGTGAACTGCAAATAAACTGCGCAAAACAGGCATTAAAAGCTTAGCTGGAACAACAGACAAGTTGGGGAGCCAACAATGCCTGTTTTTTGCAGTTCAGTTTCAGTGATTAGCACTCAATGGCAGCATGCAGGGCTGCCAATGAGGGGGACAGGTGATGCACCCATCCCCGGCTCTTTTTAAAAAACAAAATGACAGCATGTCATATGCGGTGGCTGCACGCAGCGTGCGTGCAGGAAGAAACCCTGCGGAGGAGACTGCAGAGTACGAGCAGCATCCAGGTAAGTACTGGGGAAGGGGGGAGGATTGGCTGTGGCATATTAATGCGCAAATTATTAGTGGGCTATCAATGGGCAAATTATCAGTGACCTAATAATGGACAAATTATTAGTGGGCTATTAATGGGCAAATTATCAGTGGCTACTAATGCACAAATTCTCAGTGGGTTAATAATGGAGAAATTATCAGTGGGCTATTAATGCACAAATTATCAATGGGCTAATAACTGACAAATTATCAGTGGGCTATTATTGGACAAATTATCAGTGGTCTAATTATGGACAAATTATCAGTGGGCTAATAACGGGCAAATTATCAGTGGGCTATTATTGGACAAATTATCAGTGGCTACTAATGCACAAATTCTCAGTGGGCTATTACTGGACAAATTATCAGTGGGCTATTATTGGAGAAATTATCAGTGGTCTAATTATGGACAAATTCTCAGTGGGCTATTACTGGACAAATTATCAGTGGGCTATTATTGGAGAAATTATCAGTGGGCTAATAACTGACAAATTATCAGTGGGCTATTATTGGACAAATTATCAGTGGGCTAATAACTGACAAATTATCAGTGGGCTATTAATGGACAAATTGTCAGTGGGCTATTATTGGACAAATTATCAGTGGCTATTACTGGACAAATTATCGGTGGCTATTACTGGACAAATTATCGGTGGCTATTAATGCACAAATTATCAGTGGTTATTAATGGACAAATTATCAGTGGCATATTAATGAGCAAATTATCAGTGAGCTATTAATGCGCAAATTATCAGTGAGCTATTAATGAGCAAATTATCAGTGAGCTATTAATGCGCAAATTATCAGTGAGCTATTAATGAGCAAATTATCAGTGGGTTATTAATGGATAAACTATCCAGGGGGGGCATCACTTTTGTTCAGTAAGGGCCCCTGGAATTTCTGATGGCGGCCCTGGCAGCATGATACATGATGACAATGTCCAGAGGCTGCAGTGACACAAACAGTTTGGATCCATGGGCTGAAAGACAACCTGCATTCCTGGGACTGATTGAATAGAGGCTACTTGTTTGATGCACAATAAATAGCAACAGATTACATGGAAATGAAAAGCTCGCTGATTAGATGATTAGTGGTCTGGAGCATGTGGCCAAATCTTATTAGTCCCATTACCAATACATCAGGATTGTGGGTATGGTTGTTAATCCTTTAATAAACACACAGCACAATCAAGTTGTCCTTTGTTTTAGCACATTATACTACCTAACAAGGGATTATAATCTGGACAAACGTGACTTTAAACTATATGATTGTTGATGCTGAGAAACATCATCGAGAGGGTGGATCATTTGTAGACTATTGCATGTTAGTTGGAACTGTACAAAGAAAGACATGAGTAACACAAATAAAAAGTGTTTAACTCTTAACATATCAACAATTTAGTTCAAACATCAAACTTTTACAATTAGTACAAAATGTTAAGGCAATTTACTCACTCAACCAGTCTAAGCTTATAATTAAGTGTAAGTGTAATGCACATCAAGATAATGAGAGGACAGAACTACCCATGATCATGTAGATCTATTAAAGAAAATGAGCTATTTTCTAAAACTAGGCCAAGTTGATATTATAATGCATTTATATTTTTTTGTTGGCCTGCAGGTTTAAGTCGTTTGTTTAGCCCCTGTCCTTACTGGAAAGCAAATATGTTCTATAGTACTGACTCCTATTGAGTAGATCCTTAGGTAAAGCAATGTGGGGGCAGTAGCAATTCCCATTGGTGCAATATGGGAATAGGGGTGCAATGTGAGTCGTGTGGCAAATACAGTAGCTGCAATGTTAAATAACGTGGGTGCTGTAACAAGTCCTTTGTGTGCAGTGTGGCTGCTGTGGCAAGTTCTGTGGGTGCAATGTATTGTTATATAAATATATGAGGGTGCAATGTGGATTTTTATTAATTTATGCGTGTGTAATTTGGTGCTGTGCGTTCACAAGCAAGTTATGTGGAGCTGATAAAGGGGCAGAGAAAGGAAATAAAATCCAGAAAAAAGTGTTTTCACAAAAATATTTTTATTAAAAATGAAAAAGGATTATATGTCAAGAAATATTTACTAGCAAAACGTTTTTCTTATAAGGTCAACTTATACTTAGGACTTTTCATTTTTTCACTCACTAAAATTCAGGGTATAGGGGCTTGCTTCATTTGTGAGAAAATCCTGTATTTTACCATGGAGTGGACACTGAAATTTTGTCTTGTTTCCAAGGTGTTCCTTAATGGTACTAATTTTAACAATCTCAAACGGATGAATGACTTAGCTGACCCTACCAGGGATGTTGCCGAGTGTGTGACAGCAATTTTCATTTCAGCACTGATATAATTGACTCCCAAACACTGGACCCAAACACTAGACTATGAGAGTGCAGAGTGTGCCTTTTTTTCTATTATTCAACCCTTTTTCTCAAATTTAGGACAAAAAGTGCAATAAAACATGCAAATGTCCTCATGCGTTTCAATCCATTGCAGGACTGGAAAATGGATAATATTACAACTTTCTGATGAGGACAGCCAGTAAATGTTTTACATTTTAATTTCATTTTCAGGCCATTTAATCCTGTCCAGAGCTGGAGTGAAAGTGCAGCAAATCTTCAATAATATTCTAAACCTCTAAACGTCTCTTCATCAATCATTGCATAGTTTCAGTTTTAGCTCTATGTCATTTAAGGCCGGTTTATTTATGGATCTAGCCAGTATCTTTACACACCAATTATCGGAAGGGGAAAATGTAGTTTTATTTTAAGGCTGGGGAATTAATTTTAAGAAATAGACTCTGGAAAAAATCCCTATTAATGGGATGAAGATTTTTGTCATAATCAGATTTACAAACTTTATATGGTGCTTGATTTAAACTAATAAATCCAGAGTTTTAAAGATCTCTTTTCCATAATGAGTAATATACTCATTGGCGGTTGATGTAATGAGTATTACCACATAAGTAGACGCATTTCAATTTAGGTATTTAATATCTTTTGATGCATAAGTCCTACATTGCAAAACTAAACTTGCTGTCTGATTAACTACACACTATGTGGTTTCATCTCTATTTTTATATTTTGAGTGTTTGTATTTTCTTATTTTATTCTTTTTTTATGTTTTTTTTTTTTTAACTGGGTATAAGGGATACTTTTCCAGTTTCTTCTGCAACTCAGAAACTGGGCAAAAATGTATTCATTGTTGCTGACTTTTTTTGTTTGTTTGTCATGTCTACAGATTTGAAACCTGGATTATTGAGCTTTAGAAAATCATGGTTGATTATTACTGTTTGAAAGTGAAACTTGACCCCAAGTGAACAGCTGACAAATCTTCACCCAGTGAAATAAGCTGCTCACTTTCACAAAGTTGGCAAGGGTAAAAGTGAAAAGTGTGCAAAATAAATTGTAAAGGACCAGTAAAGCAAGAGAAAAATGCTGGCAGATCACATAAGGGTTCATTGAGGAAGGTCTAATTTTCTTGAGAATATTAGAGCTCTGAGTTTCAAACCCAGCAGGATCACTTTGATGATCCAAGTAGCCCTCAAATTCCGCTGAAGGGGTCCTGAATCAGCGTGAAATTAAGCCAGCAATGCCAGTGTTCATACCGACATGGTTGCCTTGGTCCTCCCCATATGGTGTATTTTTTTCGGGGCCATTAGAAGGAAAAGATCTGACGCATTTTGGCTTATTGGGGATTCATCAGAGGTCAAAAAGAACAAGAAGAGATAGAAGTGAAGCAAAAGAAAGATCAGAGCAATGCTAAAAACAATTTAAATGCATAATGCTATAGCAGTGTGTGTAACATATACGGGTGCATTTATAATGACAAGAATGCCTTAATCAAGGAATATTCGATAGAATATACAGGTAATCTCTGGGTCATTATGACAGGATATGCCTATGTTTAAGAGATTTATACACAGCACAATATTAATTGAATAACATGTATAAATAAAAACAGTTAAAATATTGAAACAATAAAGATAATGTACCAGTATTGTAATAAAGGTGGAATATATATGTGAATACTAGGGACATTTGTTATTGAACAAAGCTTAACTGTTCCTTAGCAGTAAAAAAATTCAGCAATCATTATACATGACTATGGTATACAGCTAGTATTATGTGTATACAGTTATAAAAGGGATATACAAATGTGCAGAGTTCTAAGTTTGGGACATATGATTTGTCAAAACATTATAGATGATAAACATTATGGTATCCAGCTATTATTACATACATCATATTATACAAAAATATGCAGATGTGTAGAGCCCTTTGTGATCATAAGCATAAAATTGTATTGCACTTCGTCAAATGAATGTTGGTTCAATACATGTTCAATAAACAGAAAGAGACCATGTAGTGGAAGGTATAATAAATACTAACCAATTGGCATGTACCTAAGTCCAGATGCAATTGGTATTAGGGATATAGTTCTGACCCAAATCTCACCTAGTATATTGAGTCGACCCCTATAGTAACTGCTAGACAGATTCCTGAACAGAAATGGAAAACAATTGAAGGACAGCAACCAGCAGTGTGATCCCAATAGAGGTCTATAACAGAATGATTCAGCATTTAACTTCTTCAGGCCCTGGCCCCTTCCTTAAATCTTGGCTGGAATTACCATGGAGTTCATGGCAATGAAGGTGAAGAGTATAGGGTAATCTGGTATACATTTCATTCAAATTTAACTTGGTTCATGGAGCCATACAGAAAAAAAATTACAATAGGGAAAGGGATAAATACTTGCAATGTCAAATAGATAGCAGTGGGGATTGTGTTATATTAACCAAATTACTTTTCTATATTCTTGCTTTATAGTCAAGCTATTTCAGTATTGATTGCATGAGTTATTTAGACTTTGCATGCTCTCTTCTTACACTGATACAATAATCTGCTGATAAAGTTCCTATTTAGAATACAATCATGACATCTATGTGATGTGAAATGTTTTTGCAGCACTTTTAATCAGAAAGTTAATTTTAAGAAATGAATGTTCCCTATGTATCGCCAGTCTAAAATACTTGTTTGAATATTTTTTTAATAAGAATGTCAACCCATTTTTCTCCTATTGGTGAATATTCTATAATTATCTAATGTAACAACTTAAACAAAGCACAAAGGATATGATATCATCCTCTTTGAGTAGGTACTTTTTTCTTTACATCAAACTAATTATACAAGCTGGTATTTTCCAATAATTTATTTTACATCCTCGAAAGAAGAGTCATTAGTTTCCTAAACAGCATGGAAAATCAATTTAAGGTTAGCTGGAAGGCTGTTAATAGCTATCTAATTGTGCTTTGGGGGATAAATCACATTGACTAGGGTTTACTCTCCAAAAATAATATGTAGCAGAACTTTCATAGATCCTCCATCCATTGTTTGTGGAATAAAACTGAGATTTGGAAAACCTGAGCAATCGTCCACTAACCAAATGAATATGCAGTGGCAAGAAGAGTCCCACGTTCATGGATATTTTGGTACATATTCACAATAAACAGATCTAATTACCAAAAATGTTTATAATTTTAAGGGTTTTTTTTACTTGTAAGCTGTATATACTTATATATATATATATTTAGCCCAGTACTGGGATCATTGACCTAAGGCTAAATAGGGGAGTCTTCAACAACTACTGAAAAGTCTTTAGATCCAGGTGCCAGTACACATAGAAGAACATCAGTTACGCTGATTTTTTTACGTAAATACAATTCATTGAGTTTAATACTAGTATACTGCTGTAAAGGTTTTTAGGTACTGAGAACATCCTGCCACTGCACTAAGACTCAGACAATGCTATTTTGATAATAGGATGGAATGCTAATATTTTACACCATTCTGATTTCCCATTGTATTTGAATATTGTTTTGTATATGTTAAAAATTGCAATTTTTTAAAAAAAAAACACACTTTCCCCATTCCAGCTATGCTAAAATCAACTTTTTGTGCTTTAATGTATGGTTTGTGGAGCACTGGACTGAAGCAAGATGTGTAAACATATAAACCTGTAATGCTTCCATAGTCTACTCCCTACTTCTCTCTATTATGCACATTGTCACAAATTATTTTTATCTTTTACCTCCAAATTGTATCTCCTGCATGCTATGTTGAATTTGATGCATCATTTATGGTAATAATAAGTCTATGTAACATGATAGATTTTTTTCAAACCGTAATGAACCAATTAATCCATGGAAATAAAATCTATTTCTGGACAATCCACTGTTACTTATTGTAACTTTTCTAATAATCTAGATTTTTTTTGGGTTGTATTCATTAGCTAAAAAAAACGGTGATTGCCCAAATGAGTGTTCTCTTAGTTCAGGCTAAAATATAGTTTAAGTCCATTCATGTACATAATGTGGTGAATATTGCTCTGATGACATAAAGTGCCATTGAGAGACTGTCCCGGGCATTCTGGGACATGTGGTCACTCTAATACTCTCTGTTAACCAAACACGCAGATGAGTGATAGATGTTAATACTACCCAATTTATTGGTACTCATTTATCAGCCTCAAACTTGTATCCCTAAAGTCTGAACAGATACAGCATTCAGAGAATTAAACAACACTGCCATCTTCCCGTATAGTTCCAAAAAAATATTAAAAGAACATCCTGTATTCTTATATCTCTCCAGTAATGGATTACATGGTAATATGACACAAGACTGTGAGAGAGACTGAAAAAAATATGTTTGCATGTTATAAGTGTACATGTTATTGTTTAGGGTGCATGTATAACGTATGGCTCAGCAACATTTTATATCTGGTCATGTATATGTGGTGTACACATTTAAATTACATGGAGTGATTAATAAGGTAGTATCTGATGAAAAGCAGATGTAAAAATTCTACACTCTCCCATATAAATACTGTTTGCTCTGCTATAAGATCCCTTGTCTTTGATAAATACAGTTTAGCTTTCTGTACTGATTTCAAGTTCAGTTTTGTACCATTAAGAGTTTAGTAAATCGCTCCCATGTGTCTGATAAGAAAACATCAGGGTTTTTTTGAGGTGCTGAACTGGAGCTCATATGATTTTTTTTTCTTTTATACCAGACTTTAATAATAAATCAAAATGTTTTAACCTATCTTTGTAATAATACTTCCTATGTACTACAACATTCCCATAGTGAGGCTATGGGAATGACCCTGAGGCAGTTAACTCTATGAGGTCTATTCAGTATGTTGGAAAACTAAGAACTGGAGCAACCTTGGTGCAGATGAAAAACACAGAAATTATAAAACCTGACAGATTCACAATTTTCTGACTTCTCAACAAAAACAAAAGTTGTGAAGGAGAAGATGAGGTTCAGGTAGGTACATACGCTTGATTTATAGGCTAGCTGGCAAACTCCCCAGCCAACATGTATATCCAGAGCATATGCTTTCCTGACTGAAAAGTGGGAAGTTCTACCCACAACTTTTTCTGATAGTTGTCTACTTTCCAACCATTCTTGGACATGCTGTACCCATTTTGGACAGTGCCGCACTGCACAGATGTACAGCACACAATTTGTTACACTTTTTACATGATTTGGAGGCTTTATTTTTTGTGTATAATAGAATCGGGGATTATTACTCTGTGGATAACAAATAAACAGTTTCACAAAAATGAGATTGTTATTTGCCGATTGCTCCATTCTTACACCTAGCTGCAGTACTATCCGTATATCACTCTAATAAATCCCCCTGCAATATCTTGGTTTGGATTCTAGCATGAATTCATAATACAGCTCTATTTATACATAAGTTCAAGTGAATGGCTACAAACAAGCATTTCTTTTGACCCTTGAAGGTTTCCTGTGTCTCACTATAGCTCAGTAAATATGCTCTATGTAAAAGTCTAAAAGGAGCAGCTGTGTTTTCTATCTCGGCTTGAGATTCTGTGTTGAGCAGTATGTAGAAGCCAAAAAACAAGTCACTTCTTTGGTTTTATTTTGATTTCTGGATGGGAAAGAAGACAAATGGTTTCTAGCTGCCCCATTTCTATCCTCATAGGATCCCTTGTCCAAACTTAATGCATTGTTCGCTCTAACTGGGATAAGATTTTTTTGGCAGAAACTGAATTTAAAATAATTTTATTAGGCGTTGCTCTGGGAAGCTGAAACCTTGTATATTTTAAGTTGTGCTATGAAGCTGGGCCAACCGCTGGACTTCATGGAATAGGTAATGGTAAATCAACTTCTTCTTTCTAAAGAGACTTTTCCATGCTGTCACCTCAATTAGGGCCTGAGAAACCCTGTGCTGGCATGAAACATCTTGCTTATTTACAACCAGCAGACCTGCAGGGCCTGGCTGATGGTAAATGCAAAAATATTTTCTTCCAAGCCCAGTATGGTAAAGGTCAGTTGTGTAAAATAAACTTTGTCAGTTAAATAGCATTTAAACCAGAAATGTAGAGCATAACAATGATCTGTGCATTGCGCTAGCAGAATTATAAGTTAGTCCATATTAAAAGGACTCTCTGAACCTAAACATTACTTATACCATATTTGTTCAGTTCTAAAAAAAAAAAAAAAATTTTGAGTGTTCTAGACATGCCTCAATCCAGAGGCATCATGAAACACCACTGACCAGATTTGCATCAGGTTGGGGATGTGATTGACAAACTAGTGGGCAATATCACTGGCCTGTCATTTTTAATCGCACATAGAGATGTGACTGGGGAGGTTTGGCACTCTATTTTTTCTTCTTTCCTGGATATCCTCACTTCTGAAGCTTCCAGGAAAGTTGTGTTGCCACCCATTAGTTGGCTGTGTGGTGGTGAACATAAGACAAACTCGATTATAAGACAAGGTCATTTTTTCTGGAAAATTCCTTGTCTTATATTTGAGTAAAGAATAATTTATTCATTGTGTTAGGAGAATGTCATGCAAAATGCATAAAATATGAGAAAAATATGTTTTAAATGTCTATGGTGTCCACTACATAACCTTGTGACTTGATATGCAAATTACATATTTCCCTGGTTTAAGTCCCCTGACATTTGTCTGTGCTGTCTAATTCTCTTCATCAAATCACTTTGTGGTGCCATGTTTCCATTGTAATGGTTCATATGCATGCTCAAATTGTGCCATAAGGTGAAGAACAGCGTTCAGTGATCCCCATCTTGTAACACCATTGTTCGGGGGGCATCAAAATTTATTCTGTAGTATGTACTTGACAAATACGTTAAGTACAAAACCTCAGATCCTATGAAATTCTAGTTGCAGTGCATCATGGGAGCGTCTGAGCTACTTTCTCAAACACCTTTAACTAAATCCACAGCATCTCATTTCTAGGTTTCTAAGAGCTGCTCAAAATACATGTAAAATATTCCAAGTCAGCATAGCTTTTGTGAGTATTTTAGCTTTTTCCCCAAAGACAAATCTCAATCTCCCCTGTAAAACAAGGTCTTTTCTTTTCTGTGTATTTTTTTTCTATTTGATGATTTTCTACCACTTCTGTGACAATCTGCAGGATAATTAGGAGAACTTATTATTTTGTTTGCAGCACACACCTACCCCAGCTCCCTGCTGTTTCTTTGATTATCCTGTTATTTAAATTTTACATGTGCAACTTGGTTAGCTATCATTTATTCATAATATTTGAATTTTCTAAAGCTACTACATATTTCTATTCTTCAAGGTAGTTGTTTGGCCTTTGGAGGATAGAGGGAGCTAAATTAGGGGGACTTTTATAATTAAATTTAAAAAAAAAACCTCTGGTTTACATTAGGAGGAACTTTCAGAATCTACAGTTTGCTCAGCTATCTTACCTTTTATTTAAACATATGTAAAGAAGATTTATTTATTATTTATGTATGCAGTGCCCTATCCCAGGAACCTTGAGCCTCAAAAACGAAATGAGATGCCCTCTATTCCCTCTGTCTCAAATTATAGTTAAAGCAAAGGATGTCAATATAGCCGTGTGAAGACACAGGCAAACTAACTTAGGGAAGATGTAAAACAGGAGTGCGTACAGCAGTGTAGCATCAAGATCTCTGCTCGCGCCAATCTATAATGCTAAGTTCCAAAAAAAACCTGCTGTGTACAGTATTTGTGGTATTCCCACACTTCTGCTGATGCTCCCATTTTTTCTTAATGGGAGTAGAAGTGCGCTTTGAATAATGCTGCAAAAAATATGCCAGAACGTTTAAAAAAGCACCACCGTTGCTAAGCATGAGATGACAATTAATTGTTTGTGTGAAGATGTATTCTGTAAGCAGAGCTGCAAACAAATGTGTAGAGGAAGAGAAAAATGCTTATTAAATGTGCCCATGACCAGGGACAATCCTCGGATCAATGACGTCTAGGTGTAGGGGTTTTATCTTGGCGCCTCCAGGTGGGAATTGCTATATTACTAACTCCTCCCATTTACAATACCAGGTGTGTCCATTTAATTTAAGGGGGGCAGCACAAACTTTATTTGATATAAAGTGCCAGCACAAACTTTATTAATATAGTAGAGGCAGCACAAACTTTATAACTATAGTAGGGGGCAGCACAAACTTAATTAATATAGTAGGGGCAGCACAAACTTAATTAAAATAGTAGGGGGCAGCACAAACTGTAGTAATATAGTAGAGGGGCAGCACAAACTTTATTAATTTAGTAGGGGGCAGCACAAACTGTATTAATATAGTAGGGGGCAGCACAAACTTTATTAATATAGTAGGGGGCAGCACAAACTGTATTAATATAGTAGGGGGCAGCACAAACTTTATTAATATAGTAGGGGCAGCACAAACTTTATTAATATAGTAGGGGGGTAGCACAAACTGTATTAATATAGTAGGGGGCAGCACAAACTTTATTAATATAGTAGGGGGGCAGCACAAACTTTATTAATATAGTAGGGGGGTAGCACAAACTTTGGACAACAGTAATATCCACAAAAATCAATAGATGTTAAGTAGTCTGATATTCCCCTCATTTCAAAATTACAACATGCAGTACATACATGGGAATATACAAGAGCATGTAAATTAACATATGTAAATTCCATGACAGCACCAGAAATACTGACAATTCAGGCAGTGAATTTGGTAGAGATGCCATGTAACTTGTTTAACCAACTGACTGTAATACTATGGAAGAAAACAGTGGCAGAGGGACTGCACAAACCAACCAACCAACATATCTTAGCTGGAAAGATAGGCAAGTTTCCAACTTGGCTATTTTGGCCTGATTTTTGCAAATTGCTTGTCAAGTTCACCACCCAACAATGTTTAGTAGACATACCTCCTTGTATAGTATGATAGGTAATAGCTAATGAAGAAAATCTATCTTTAGATTTTCATCTCAGTAGTAACATCAATAATTATCTTACTTGCTATCAATAACTGATGCACACTGCAATTTTTAAATTTTACTTGGTACAGAATGACAGCTATATCCCCTTTCTTTTGTATTGCGTATGTTCTTTTGTTACTTGTGTAAGCCATCTGATCTGTGTGCTGGCGCTCACTAATTGTGTCAACTCATGCTAGCCAATCCACCACTCATGTCTATCTTTGGTCTGTCTATAGTGGATGTGCAAGGGGGAAAAAGGCTTGGTGTCTCTTTAAGTGCTCCTTTCTATATAATGGCAGGGTTTGCAAACACTTTGGGAAGTGGCTGTGTGTAGTTTTTATCTACTAAGTATAATTTTCATTAATGTATTTTTCCACTGAATGAATGATGACCCTTTCCTGACACTGTATCCATCCACATCTTGGTTTCAAGTTTTATAAACATGAGTCTATTGAATTTAGTCCAGCCATATGGCCACGGAGTGAGCTAAGTGACTTGCCTGAGCAATTTTATCTCTCATGGTTCCATTGTGTTGTCAGCCAATGTTAATTATTCATTCCATGTTCCTATTGTTTATTATTACAGTTATAATATAGTACACTCTTCTGTTCAAAAGGTTTTTAGTTAAATGTGTGATATGAATACAGACTTGATTGTTTTCATCCTGTGGATGGCTTAAAACACATTTTACTAGATTAAAATGATAGGAGTATTATGGAAGTAGTTTAAAAACAGGTGTGGACTAAAAAAAATACCCATAATTTTATGAAATCTTGAATAGTTGTATTTTACGCAGGATCAATGGGCAAATATATGTACAGTTTCTCAAATCAAGGGAATTGGATTAAAAAGGAGCCTCCAGATGATCTTTTGATGATCTTCTAAGGTATCTTCTGCCTAATCAAAAAGGCTTTAGAACAATTTACCTACATCATTCAAAAGTAACTTTAATATTTGCAGGGCGCCATACTGGCTCTTAGTGACCTGTTGGAGATGATTGTTGTGCATAGTCTGTAGCACACAACACCGCACCAATGAGCGATATTCCATGAGATGGAAGACCAATTGCTTGTGAAGACTAGGGTTGGATATTTTGAATGGTGCACAGGTTTAAACATGGCAGAAGTGGCTTTCTACCCAATTAAAAGAAAACAATTGTTTTGTTTTTTCAAATGAACGCATTTGCCTCTATAACAGTCAGACACAGAATGCAATCCAGTAAATTGTTGACTCATCTGCCAGAAAATATTTCAAATAAAGGGTAATAAATATGACAAATCAAGATGATCCTTATTTCTATCATTGTGACAATAATAAAACAAATTATTATTTCCTTGTGTAGGAGGGCAATCAGGAAGATTAAATTGATATATCGGCAGACATAAATATATTATGTATATGTTATGTAATGCAGGACTTGACAGATGTGTGCAGACTTTAAGAGCCAAACAGACCAAATCAGAAGCCAGCCTACTAAAATAGGAGCCAAGGAGGTGGTACTTTTTTTATTTTTTATTACAAAAATATCAAAAGAATAAATACATAAGCACATATAGTATCTCAATAGTCATTACATAATGCATATTTAAAGGACGATTTTCCAATTAATACTATGGGCACCGGCTCCCTCTTCCCTTCGGGGGTGCCAGTGACCCTTTACCAACTTAACAGAGACAGTACATTCACACAGACGAATACACATACAATCGAAGAGAGTGCTTCCCTGCCTTTACATCCCTTTGAACAGGATGACTCGGGAGAAAACAAGAATAAATAAATAACAAACCACACTACTTTCTCCTTTCCCACCTCACCCTTTAGGACAACTTATCCAGCCATTTTGACCACGTATCAGCTCCAAATGGCCTATTATTATATTGTTTTAGAATTCCTCTTTCCATATTACATTGAAAAATAACTTGCGATTTAACCATTTCCCAATCGCGATCTGTCTGTTTTCTTTATATAAGTCGCTCAAATTCAAGTGCAATAGAGCTGTTTCCAGACTACCGATTAGTTTAGTCCCACACTTTTAATTTAACTGTTCAAATATCTCTTTCCAGAAATCTACCAATCCAAAACAACTCCAGAACATATGTATTAAGTTTCCTCTTACCCCCCCCCCCCCCCCCCCCCACATCGCCAACATATGTTACTTTGGACTTTATACATCTTTGCCAGTTGGCTAGGGACGTAGGACCACCTATTTAATAATTTAAAAAACAATAATATTCAAGCAATGGGTTCCCTTATACAATTGTCTAAATAGGTAATTCCACTCATCTCTTGATATATTCCTGTTGAGGTCTAATTCCCATTTTCTTATAACTTCCAAATCAGATATCTGATCCATTGCCCTGATTACTCTGTTACAGTTTGCTAAAGTATGTTTCGTATTTCCGATCTGTAGTAGTGGGGTCAATAATCTTCCAGGTCGTCAGAGGCGATCCTATCAGTCAAGTAGTGTTTAACTCTTATATATAGGAAAATATCCCTATTATATTATATATTATATTATTAACTATAATAGTTCACTATTAACCCTGATGGATCTAAACATGTTCAACAGAATATTTGCACTACTTGTGCAACTAAATAAATCATCTGCATTTTGCTGTAATTGTTTTTTGCCATTAAGAGCCATTAAGAACCTTCAAGGTATATTATTTACTTTATCTTCACTGTTATTTTCATAAATGTTATACCATCTTTTTTAAAATACACATTTGCTGGAAACCATTACTTGACAGAACGTATAGCTATCCTGCTAAGAACCAAATGTTTCACATAATCACATGTAGATTCACGGAAAGGAAATGGGTTTAATTTGAACATTGTTCTGTTGAAAGCAATTGAGTGGAATCATTTTAATTAAGAACCACCAATAAGTTCCTACAAACTTCACAATAGAAGCGTTTTGGACACTGCCATTTGCTGGTTATTTTCTTGCGTGATAATGTTTTGTAAAGGACCACAAAAGCCAACAATAAAAATCCTGTGGTAGGCAACATCTTACTAATGAATGACTATGGGACGTACAATGGTGCAATGCCACAATATATGTCTTATGAACAAACACACTATAAATATTTGTGGGTTTTTTCCCCTCTAACTAGTGCATTGTTGGGAATTGACAAAAGAGATGTAAAACTTACAGCAAAATAGCAGAGTTGGTAATATTTTCCAACTAATCTGTTTTGGTTAAAATGTAGATGTCTGTTGTCCACAATTTACTGTTTAGTTAAAAAGATACTAAGGGGTCATCTACAGACGTTGGCCCTGAAGAAAGTGTTGGGTGACTTAGATCTGACACATATCAGTGATTTTGCACATTTTTTTATACAGCCAAACACTAAGATTTTCTTTTAATAAATTGTATATAATTATATTATAGTACTACAGGCACTAGAGCACAGATTTATGTTTCTGATGGACTTTTGTCGATAGATCGCAGTGTACATTTACGTACCAGAGATAGTGCCACCATGTTCATCAGCACTCCCCAATGTTCCGGGACATTCGGGGCTGTCCCAGTTTCAATGCTGCCAATGCACAGTGCATAGAACTGTGCACAGGCACCACTGTGTTTAACAGTGTATGTTCTAAAGACATACATTGCATAAAAAAACTATGGAATGAGTTCCTGGCACCTGGTATCTGTACTGGGAAGCCTGGAGATGAATGTGCAGGGTCATGCAACACCGCATGATGTCACACAGCATTGTGTAACTCCACCCACTTTAGGCTCCTCTCCTTTCCTCTAAAGGACCCCAGCAAACAATGTTGGCAAGTATGTGCAGCAGCTTGTATACATGATCCTCACAGAGGGTGATCACATTGCTGTTTTATTTCGGAAAGCCTATACATTTGATAATAAAGACTGCAGACCAGTCTATATTTTACTTAGTCACAAGTCATTGACATCATTTTTATCATAAGAAATGTCTAGTTTTAAGGGTTTAATGCTTTTTTTTTTAGGAGTAATATTACTTATATTGCCCATTTACACATATATTTGAATGTACTTTGGGATTTGCCATCAGCCTGCAGATTATAGATGGCGTGACAGTTAGGGGTAAATGGCTATGGCTGCAAATTCAAACTTGATCTGAGGTAAAAATGTTTGCAGCTTTAATGATCAGATATCATATTATATGTGCAGACACTGGCCTTGAATCTGCAGAGATACTTAATTATCTTTCATAAATTAAAAATAGTTAGTTTGGTCTGTGTGGCTAAATGAAATTATTTCCATCAAATTAAAACCATTTTTTTCTTTGCAATCAATAGTGTACTTCCATTACTCTTGTGTGTGTCCTTGCAAAGCAACGAGGGAGAAGTACATGTTGGACAGAAGAATCCAACCATTGTTGAACGACCTACAGTTGCCATAGAAACTAGCCAGTGGAAACTGTGGATGATAGGAAATGAAGTTGGGCAGCTGAGAAGCAGTAATTGCCTCATCCTGTATATTAGATAGCAGTTGTAAACCTCATTTACATATAGCTTTTATTTCTTTGATTCAAGCCTCTGTTGTTTACTTTATGTTTTCAACCTGAAACAATCATGTTGTCTCAACTTAAAAATGGACCTGTCTGTCTTTTTGTGACCCTCTTGTCAAAACACGCAAGGCGACTGAGTCACCCAGGAACGTGTTTGTAGGTAAACACTTGATTAGCATGTACTCACAAAGCTCGTTGTTAGAACATTCTGTAAATTGTGCCTTTAGGCCAATGCTGTTAGACATAATATCAGGGTAAAACCTTAATAATGTGTTTTTTTTTGTTTCAAAAAATAGTTGCTGACAGAATTTTTTTATTCTGCCTTTTAGAGTGTTTTTTGTGCTCTTAAAATAAACATTCTACAGCATGAATCTCGTCAGACTTATGGATTAACTCACATGATGCAGTGAGCTACAACTCCCATGTTGTTCAGCCAGCAAAGCATCATGAGAATCTGTTGACAAGCACATTCCATGCCTCTTTGTTAGTGCCTATTATTACTATGAGTTTACATGTGTGGGAATTCAACCAAAGGATAGATCTAAAGTCCCTCTGGCAGTTGGCTTTTTTATCCTCAGAGTCTTGCTAAGGCCCACTTAAGATAGTATTTCTGTATTGTGAGCTTATTAGTTGTTGTTATTATTATTATTTATTTTAAGCTCCAGCTTTAATTATTCCTTCAGACCTCTGTTATCTGGCATTATTATGAGAACTTTCACAGTTTATTTAGGAATGCTATAACGTAATCTAATTTCGGAAAAGGCTAGTGGGCTCACACTTTGTTGAAAGGAAGCATCTGTTACTGCTTCATCTTAATTTAAGAGTCTTTAGTTTATATTCTAAAACCTGATATTATGTTTTACTATAAGCTTCGGTGATGTTTTTTTCATAAATGCTTATGAAATAGATTTTCTCCAGGGCTGTAAGCAGTAAAATGTAGACTGTTTTGCAGGTTTAATCTTATATGCAGGCCTGATGCAACCCCCCGCACTGTCCCACTTGGAACTGGTCAGTCCAGCCAAGCTCTACCTCTGTCATGCTTTTACCCCATCCATGCGACTATAGGTAGTAGACCCAGGCATCGTAGCTATGACACCTATTGGAACCCTGAAATGTGGCATTTAATATATTCTATATGTTTTCCATTATCATGGCTGGGAACTCTATAAGAGATGCAAAATTGTACTGCCTGAGGGACACATAATTAGGTATATAAGGCTACTGCTTATGCTCGCTGATGGAAAATGCATGTTAATTATATTATTCCTATGGCACATCAGGGATACCTGATCACAAGATCCAGTAGGTCAAGTTCTAAATAATGCAGAGCTCCCAAGTCAAGGTGCCGCAGTAGGGCTCCAAACAGTCCTTCCACAAACTGCAAGATGAACATGCATACTCTACATTGTGTGTTTGGATCAGCACTTCAATATAATGTATCATGAGATGCAACACAAAACAAAGAATGCTGGCTAGATGGACTTAATTGAAACCAAAGAAAGTATTTATAAGTATGTGGGGTCACAATGAATAAGTAGTAAACTACCAGCTGAAAAGCAAAAATAAAGCTAAGTTGAAAAGATGGACAAATTAAAGAATGTTTCCAATGCCTTATTTTTTTTTAAATTCCCTTGTTAATTTTCCACATTTACTGTTTTATGAATAGGCCTCAATGACTGAAGAGACCACCAAGTTTTGGTCAACTAGGATGGCCTGCTGGGCATTTTTTTGTGATATCTCTATACTTTTACATGCTACCCCGTAGATTGTATAATTTAAATGTGTTTAAAAGGAAGCCCATTAATTAATCATGTATATACCATGGCATTTGGTTAATAAAATTGTTCCCTCTGGGCACATCAATTCTAAATTGTGCAGTGCTACCTGAAAGTTATGTGAAGTTGATGGAAAATGCACGTTAATTATATTATTCCAATGGCACATCAGATATACCTGATCACAAGATCCAGTAGGTCAAGTTCTCAGCTATCTAAATAATGCAGAGCTCCCAAGTCAAGGTGCCGCAGTAGGGCTCCAAACAATCCTTCCACAAACTGCAAGATGAACATGCATACTCTGCATTGTGTGTCTGTGTCAGCACTTCTGATAAGAAAAATAGAAAACTTAGCACTCAAACGGTTAAATGAAAAATTTAGTTTTAATATCAAATGATGGCTAGCCTGACATTTCGACCCATGACATCTAGGTCTTAATCAGGTATATCACAAAGTACAAAGAAAAGTACAGGCTATTTTTTCTTTGTACTTTGTAGTGTAACCGTTTGAGTGCAAAGTTTTTTTCTTGCATGTTTGCACTTTGCGTTTGATTTTTTTTAGGCCCATCCACTACTCTGGCACATGCTTGCATATTATATTATTTACTTTTTCTGGTGTGTCAACATCTATTTTTACTTTTATAACTTCTGAAAAGGACCTCATTCAATTGTATATAAGTGTAACAATCTGTGTCATAATACATAATCAAGGAAACTACATAAATGTATGGATGTTGAAATCTGTGATCCTTCAATATATTTTAGCAAGCATCAAAGCACTGTGAATAAATGTGAATATAAATGCTCTCAGTTAATATGATGCTGCAGCTATTCATGTGGTGTACACCACCAAAAATCAAACAGAGAAAGTGAAGAAAGTGAAGGTGCCCATATATTGTGATTTACACTTATCTTATTAAATATATCAATGATGGTACATGGAGATCAGTTCCTGATGTATTTTTCCCATGTAAAATAAGATAGAACACAACATAGTGTAGAGAACAGATATTATCTTGTACGGAACCCAACTCCCTTACAGGCCAAAACTCATAGAGTAATAGTGCATGTAGCCAGCTCAGTGGAGTCAATCCCTTCATATTACTTGGCTGCACCCAGTAGAGATAGACTCAAAGATGCAGCAACGGAGGAGGCAAGCACAAACGGGAGGAAACCATTAAACTAAAACAGTGTCATGCTACTTTCAGACATATCATAACTGTGTACAAATGTGGAAAGTTTTAGCAAGTTACATACATAGGTAAGGAAGGCAGAGGAGGGCACTGTACATGAATATTGTCACATACTTAACAATGATAGGTCCTCATGATAGGAATTGTGGTTCAGTGACAGCTGGGGTACCAGCATTTGCCCATTTCTGCAGACAAAAGATGTTGAAAACATGTGAATAACGGAGATTAACATTCCCAGGAGCATAAAAAATTCTGCAGAAATTATACATATTTATATCTCATGCCGGAAATAACACATTCATTTCATCCTGAAATTAATTCAAATTGTTATAGGAAATGTAATGAAAGACTATCAGTTAATCATGCACGTTGCCAAAAGGTCGTAGAAAATTGCAACAAGATCACGTAATATTTTGAAAAAAATACATATTGAAAACCAATTTCACATAATCTGTGCCATCTGATCTGATGTACCTCTATTGGAACAAACTGCAGTATTTTCAATATACATTTCTAAAAATAAACTCTTTTTACATTAACATATAGTTTTAATGATACCTATTGGGTGCAGGACTTGAAGATCCAGTTTCTCTGCTTTGCCGCTCACAAAACAAACATATTATAATTTGTTGCAGCATGCTGAAAAAAGAACATGAAGCAAATCAGTCATGTGATGTATTTACTCGAGCATGCAAATCACAGAGAAATTGAATGAAAAATGTAAATAGCTCACGGTGTTGCTGTGAGTTACTGTGCTAAATATCAATCAGCTGTTAGTTAACCCCTTACCATCTCTAGGACTTTCTATGCCATTCAACTTTTCAGTGCCTAAAAGTAGGACGGCATAGAACTTCTTGTTTGCCAGTTCATTAAGGTTCCCCACGATGAGCTGTGTGCAGATCCCTTTGCAGTGACTTGCAGCCCGATCCCACTGTCAGATGAGGCCACTATGATGTCACACAGTATAGCGGGATGTCAGCAGGGACCCGCAGGGTCTTTATGTTCCTGGCTCCAGATCATGGCCAGGAGCACAAAGACTACATTTTGGAGTTTTGGTCATTAACGACCAAAGCACCATACGGCGTGAAAGGTTTAATGTATCATGAGATGCAACACAAAACAAAGAATGCTGGCTAGATGGACTTAATAGAAACCAAAGAAAGTACTTATAAGGATGTGGGGTCACAATGAATAAGTAGTGAACTGCCAACTGAAAAGCAAAAATAAAGCTAATTTGAAAAGATTGACAAATTAAAGAATGTTATCTGCCTTATTTCTTTTTAATTCCCTTTTTAATTTTCCACATTTACTGTTTCATGAATAGGCCTCAATGACTGAAGAGACCACCAAGTTGTGGTCATCTAGGATGGCCTGCTCGGCATTTTTTTGTGATATCTCTATACTTTTACCTGTTACCCCATAGATTGTATAATTTATATGTGTTTAAAAGGAAGCCCATTAATTAATCATGTAGATCTCATGGCATTTAATTAATGAAATTGTTCCCTCTGGTCACATAAGTTCTAATCTGTGCAGTGCTACGTGAAAGTTATGTGAAGTTGGGCAATGCATTCTATTAAAAGCTTTTCCTGGAATGTTCATGTACGTTAAGTCTTTACTGACATTTCAAAGGCTGTTCAAGAGGAACATTTAAACAGGACACCACCTGGTGGAAACAGATTGGGCCACAAAGCTATCTCTATCACTTGTGCATGACACTTACCACTGGGCCATTCAGTCAATTATATGATTTCTGTGGCGTATGGATGAGGAGGCACACTGGACTACTTGGTGTAAAATCCAGAAGCATTCATTCAAGAAGGAGACGTTCTAAGCTATGGATAACAAAGAACAGATGTCAGTAGTGAGTTTGTGAAAATAAAAGGTACAAAGTTACCGAAAACAAACACAAAGTATAAACAAATAAAAAGTATACAAAGTTGCGTAAATGCACTTTGTTCTCCTTGTGGAAGATTCTGCAACATGACATAACTAGGGAGTATGCAAATATTTTAGTCAGCTTACTCAATATAAAAGTCAGGTGCTCACAAATTGATCCATTCCACTAGACCACACACTGATTACCATACAAGTTATATGTTATTTTTTAAAGGAAAGTTAGAGCTTTCTTTTGATACCCTATACATAAAAATAATCTATAATTTAGTATTAAAAAATACATATAAAATATGAACATTTTGGGGGGAAAAATGTTTTTCCCCATTATTTTCCCAATAATAATCTACACAACTAGTACAACACTAACCCACTTATTAGTAACTAATTAACTAACTAATAACAAAAAAATATATATATATATATAGGTTCCCAAACCCCCCAACAAAAAACCTCAGAAAAAAAACTCTGACCAGTGCGATGTCAGAGCCATAAGAATCACAGAACGGGCATGCAGGGGTTAACTGTAATTAAATGAATATATTACAATAAAATGTAATGTAAAAAGTTTTTAAAAAAAAATGAAGGCCATAAGGTAAGAAGGAAATTGATTATAGTTACAAACTGTGATCAGCAAAGACAGGGTTAACATTTTTTTTATATACAGGATGTTCATTATTTATTTATTTTTTACTTACCGGTCACTGTATGTAAGTAAAAAATGTATGAACACATTGACTTTGCCATCTAATCTGCATGCCACTCAATCACCTCGATCACATGGTCGGAAACCCGCTGATCGGGTCCAGGAACTTTGCCTCGGGTGTGAGTCAGAGTCCTGGACTTGTTTCAGACCGGCTGGCGGTGCAAACAGAGAGCATTGCCGACTAGACTGCATGACGAGTTAACTCGTCATAAGGTCCCAAAGGTCTTAATAATTCACAATTATTTCATGGTATCCTATGTATCACACATGGGAAGACAGTACAGCAGATCCACCTTATGAGCATCTCACATATTGAAATTTGTATGGAAAGTGGGTTCAGATTGTTTAATATTTGGAGATTTTAGTATTTTTCACAGTTTGGTGATAGGCTGTATGCTGATATTGTAGATGGTCGAGAAAATAAAGAAAAAGTCATAAAAAAAATATTCTTTGATTCTGGTATCAATCTGGCAGGTTTGCCAAAAGTTTATCATCCGTAAAAAGACAATAACAAGCTAAAGAGACTACAAAGGACTATTAAACTGCACCAGCTCTATGTCATAAAATCTGTAATGAAAGACTCACCCTTTAATATTGGAGGGTCATGTACTAAACTGGGCGGTGGGAATAAATAGGTAAAACAGGAGTATGAAGAAATATGTGAATGTTTATAATATTTTTTCATTTTTTGTATCCTCTGTTTATTGTTATTGTGTGCATTGTTATATTTGTGCTACAATATAGGAATTATTTTTGCACACTCTAAATGTATTTTTAAGAATAGTGTATTCTGCATGTAAAAATGATACCAGTGCTAATTAAAAAGGCAGTATTAATATTCACGAACAATCCTGTTATTCAAAAATATGCCCATTTTTATTCACATTCTGGTCATATGTACTATCTGAGTGTTAAACATACAGTACATCACAAAATTACCAAAGAACAAACATAGTTTGCCCATAAAATGTGTTTGTTAGCGAGCTGACAGTAAAATACCAGCTTGGTGGCAACTTTAAGGTTATAATAGAGCGGGATGTACTATACAAAAAACAAATTACGTTGAGGCCAATGTTAGGTCTATGAGGTTAAAAGCATGGCTTATTTTAAAGAAAAGGCGTCAACCCTAAATTACCTGAGAAATTGATAAAAAGTTTACTAAGTAGAGTAGATTGCTTGGAATAGAGCAATAATAATGGTGAAATAATGGGATTTAGAACTAACAATACCATACATTTCAAGTTAAGGGTTGTTTTTCCATGGAATAGGCTTCCAGCAGAGAAGGTAAGGATTAATAAAATTAGAGAATTCCAGAACGCCTGGTATAAACAGAATGGCTGAAATAATGCAATTACTCTGTCCATGGATGAATAGCGAAACAATTACTACTTATATGCCATCAAAACACATATTTGTACAACAATCAAGCCATTGACATGTTCTTGTTAATTTTAAATTAAGTGATAAATTACCTCCTTTACATATTTTTATTAATAACCAATATACACATAAATTCATGAGTTGGATGGATTTGGATTTTAATGAAACTTGCAGAATATCTTTATGTTTGACATTGTGTTGACCCCCGATGTCCAACCCTCCTAATGACTAACCAAATGGTGAAGCACAGAGAGAATAAGCCTGACCTCAGCTGCAATGGATTAGGGGAAGATCAGAAAAACATTGTCCTATTCATTCCTTACTATGGAGGAGCCAGATAAAGACCTATTTAACGAGCGCTGGCACATCACTGCTGAGCAAAACACATTATAATAATACCTCTGTAATATTGTGTCATTCTCGCTAATCTGTCAAAATCCCCTGAGATCTGCCTCTCCTCAGTAATAAATGTGTCAGTACTTCTCCGTGATGGATTTTCTAGCAAGACATATAAATATATATGTATTGCAAGAACATAAATAATTGCCTTTAACTTTGTGACTTAGTTTTACTTAGCTCTCTGGGCACAAGCACAAATGCTATCTGATAAAGCAGACTTACGGGCAGATTGGAAGACGTTACATTGAATAAATAGCATTTAACAAAGTTTTACAATTCAGGCAACAGAGCAAAATGTAAAAGAGATGACTTATATGTCCCACGTTTTTGCTATCCATGGCACTGGAGATGAGTATAGCCTTTCTGTTCTAGTCTAGAATCATTGCATTTAAAATAGTGAACATGTTCGATTTTGGTGATTCTTCTTTGCAATCCATGGCACTGGAGATGAGTATAGCCTTCCAGTTCTATTCTAGAACCATTACATGTAACATAGTGAACACTTTAGATTTCGGTGAATATTCTTTGCTATCCATAGCACCAGAGATGAGTATAGCCTTCCTGTGCTATTCTAGAACCATTGCATGTAAAATAGTGAACATGTTCGATTTTGGTGATTCTTCTTTGCTATCCATAGCACCAGAGACGAGTATAGCCTTCCTGTTCTATTCTAGAACCATTGCATGTAAAATAGTAAACATGTTCGATTTTGGTCATTCTTCTTTGCTGTCCATAGCACAAGAGACAAGTATAGCCTTCCTGGTCTGTCTTAGAACCATTGCATGTAAAATAGTGAACATTTTAGATTTCGGTGAATATTCTTTGCTATCTATAGCACCAGAGATGAGTATAGCCTTCCTTCTATTCTAGAACCATTTCATGTAAAATAGTGAACAATTTAGAAATTCGGTGAATCGATTTTCAAAAGCTCCTTTTCTGTCCACAGTCCCTTGTTTTTAAATGAGGAAAATTAGCTTGGATGGAGGAGAAAAATGAGCTTGGAAAAATGGGAAGTTTATGGAATAAAAGAGGAGCTTGTTACTTGGTACTTTATACAACTTTCTTTTCTTGTTTTCCAATATTTTAAAAGGTGTAATTAATTGCTTATATTTTACAAGACAAATTAGGTTAGTGAAAGACTTAGTGGGAAGGAGACGGCAAAACCTGGTTTATTCTGTGAATGTAGATTTGCAGAATTGCAAGCAAATGCACACAGATAAAGAGAAAAATAGGATTCAAATGTCTATGGTGTCTCTTTTTTATGACATCACCTTGTGACTTGATATATAAATGATTGGCTTTTTAATGGGAAATATGTCATTCATATGTCAAGAAAAAAGTGATGTCATAAACCTGACACACCACATATTTCAAATACATGTTAAACTATGTATTTGCTCACATTTCATTTTTATTCTCTACATTCACCGTAGAGGTTTAGGTGACCAAGTCCCTCTAATAATAACAGCCATTGTCTCCCTGTGAGGAACAAAACTCTTCAAAGTACAAATATGGACAAATGAACTTGTTACTCAGATGAACTGACTGTGGGATAAAAGATAGATTTTTGTGCTTTTTCTTAAGTCTGACTAAAGCAGAACTTACATAAGACACTCTTTGTATCGCTAGTAAATTCCCATAGGTGGGCAGTAAATATGGCCCTGTTGACCCCCTTTAATTCATAGCAAAGCATGACTGTACATTTTGAACCAAAAGGACCTGTGTCTGTTTTTCTGGCACTCTCTAATTAATAGTGAGCAGCAAGTTCATGGGCCATTCTGCAGACTCAGTAAATGACCTCCCAATAGCCCTTTTCCATGATAACACATGTACATATCTCAGTGACGGAGGGGAGAATGACTGTGTCTGAAGTCATGTAATATCACTTTGCAAGATTGCAGTTTCAGAAACAAGAGGGATATGAGAATGTGCTTGTTAATATCCATTGCAGAAATAATCATAGGAACCAGAGAATGGAGTGCTTGTCTGGACAATAATACTTAATGTCTTCATTTAAAAATGCCTTATTTCCCTGGCTGACATCTCCAGACATATTGTTCTATGTTAAGAATGTTGAATGTACAAAAAAGTGTCCAGTCCAAATTTACCCAATCTTACTTTAAGTTTTCAACCAATTAATAAAATGTACCATTTACAGGAAAAGAACATTAATAATTATATGTACCATTATATACAAGATATAGACAGAAACAATACCCTCCTGAATATGATGATATCTGCAAGGACAACATTTGACTAATACCCTACAAAGTATCCAAAAGGATGACAATACAATAACCCCCGACTGGATGTCTAAGAAGAGACCCAGATGGACAAATGGAGGAAAGGACAAAGGGAACAAATATAGTGTAACACTGTATATAATTAAAATATTTGACACTATATACAGTGTAACACTATATTTTTTCCCTTTGTCCCCCATATGTCCACCTGAGCCTCTGCGGTGACATCCTATCTGGGGTCACTGTATTGTCATCCTTTTGGATATTGCATATGCACAATTACTACATACTGGAATAGGGAGAATATGGTCACGTTTGGTCCATAGGTGATAAAGTACAGTTGTGCTGGTGTCTGGGTTAACTAGACGTCGATGCAGAGGGATTAATGTAACTGCTTCAGCTACTGAGCCCAACAACTACATTAAGAAACATTAAACTTTCCCTTTGTCACTTGTCACATCCCCCATGCTGAAACCTGTGACTAGAAGTCTCTAGGATGGAATGTGACAGACAAAACAGCTTCAGCAAGAGGCCAGTAAGAATCTGTCTCCAGCCAAAATATCCAAAGGCTGTGGAGCTCGAGACACACAGCTGTGTTGTGATACCATTGTTGAACATCTTATCTCTTTGAAGCTTAACACCCCTTATCACTGACCAGGCTTTGAATGCTTTGGCGCCTAACTTTTTATTCCTCTGCCAATACTTTACGTATTTAAGGTTTTGAGAGCCCTGCTATAGAACACTTGCTCAACAGATTGCTCTACATTCCCTTTGCTGTGTTTATAGATGTGCATATAGATCTACTCATTCTGTCCTTTAAATTTATGGGAGCATTAAAAGTCGAGTCTGCACAAATTAAACAGATATCTCTTTGTCTCTCTTAGAAAGACTTCTCCTCTTGCTTGGGAAGATTCCAGATCTGTTTATCAGCAGGGAGCTTAAATCAATCTAACTGAGAGGCATATAAAAGAGACTAGCATAAAAATACATTGGACATTCTAAAAAATATGATTTTGGTAATTTGAAACACGTGTTCCATAGTTTTATTGACTCAAACTGCCACATAGAGTCTCATATTATGACATTTATGGCATAGATACAGCACAATTAATTATTATTTATATTTGTATATATCCATTTATTAGCAGCATTGTACACTTTAACACAAACATGCCTCCATGTAGCATATCAGTAACTATGAGCAGTTACAGGTCAATATTCAGTTTATTACATACCGTATATACTCGAGTATAAGCCGAGTTTTTCAGCCCATTTTTTGTGCTGAAAAATGCCCCCCTCGGCTCATACTCGAGTCAGCGTCTGAAAAAAAAATAATCTAAAACTTACCTCGTTCCTGCTCCGTCTCCCGGTGCTCTGAAGGTCCATGGCTGTGAGGGAAGCGTTGTGAGCACCCCTCCAGCCGCGCGGTCAACAAAGTGTGTTGAAACTTTTTTTTTAAACAAACTTTATTGATCCGCGCGGCTGGAGGGGAGCTCACAACGCTTCCCTCACAGCCACGGACCTTCAGAGCACCGGGAGACGGAGCAGCAAAGAGGTAAGTACTGGGGTCTGGGGAAGGGGGGGGAGGAGGGTGGCATAACGAGCATACTAAGGGGCAATATCCTGGAATATTAAATGGCATATTGGGGGCAATATCCTGGAATATTAAATGGCATATTGGGGGCAAAATCCTGGCATATTGAGAGCAAAATCCTGTAATATTAAATGATATATTGGGGGCAATATCCTGGACTATTAAATGACATATTGGGGGCAATATCCTGGACTATTAAATGACATATTGGGGGCAATATCCTGGAATATTAAATGGCATATTGGGGGCAATATTTACCAGTAACTGCCTCATTTCCCACCCTAGGCTTATACTCGAGTCAATATTTTTTCCCAGTTCTTTGTGGTAAAATTAGGTGCCTCGGCTTATATTCGGGTCGGCTTATACTCGAGTATATACGGTAATCAGTTACAAAACAAAGTGACAGTGCGCTAAAGTGACAGTGGAGTGAGATATTTGTGATCTTATAGATCCAGGGTATATTCCCCTCCCCTTTTAGTACAAATACAAAGGGAGATATACAAAACAACAGTGAGTGTAATAATAAAGTGCACTGTTATATGAATATTTGAACTCACACTCTATTCCATTCATAGATGTTTGAACTCCTCTCTCTGTGTCTTTGCTTCTATATATGACCTCCAAATAACAAGAGAATATAAGTATGACAAAATACAAAATCTTTTAATATTGAACCTAAAATACCTTACACTTAGGAATTGGTGGTCTCAATCCTGCTGAGTGTTGTCCGTTAACGCGTTTCACCCGATATACGGGCTTCCTCAGAATGTGGCAGCACTCATGGGATGTGAGGCCCTATAAATACACACAGAAACAATGAAAAAAAACCTGAAAGATCATTCTCTTCTGGGTTTTGTTGTACGCTCTATCTGCTATGCTTCTCTATGGTGATGTTCATATTTTCACCATAGAGAAGCATAGCAGATAGAGAGTTTGTAACTACAAAGTTGCACCGGAAGTGACGTTACGCAAATCCAGCATGTCACACCAGAAATGATGAAGCGCTACAATGAAACCCTGAAGAGAACGATCTTTAATATTTTTTCAGTGTTTCTGTTTATATTTATAGGGCGTCACATCCCATGAGTGCTGCCACGTTCTGAGGAAGCCCGTATATCGGGTGAAATGTATAAATGGACAACACTCAGCGGGATTGAGACCACCAATTCCTGTGTACCAGAACAGTTTTTCTACACTACCTTGGTGCTGATACCTAAGTGTAATGTATTTTATGTTCAAAATTAAAAGATTTAGTATTTTGTCATACTTATATTCTCTTGTTTTTTGGAGGTCATATATAGAAGCAAAGACCCAGAGAGAAGAGTTCAAACACCTATGTATGGAATAGAGTGTGAGTGCAAATATTCATATTACTGTGCACTTTATTATTACAATCACTGCTGTTTTGTATATCTCCCTCTGTATGTGTACTAAAGAGGGAGGGGAATATACCCTGGATCTATAAGATCACAAACATCTCACTCCACTATCACTTTGTTTTGTATTTGACATGTGTTTTTGGGCACTGTGGGTAGGTGCCTTGACAGCCTGCAGCTTGTGTATCACCTAGAAAAGCACCATACTACCTCAACACCCACTGTTCTTTTTGTATTACATAATCAGTGTTTCGGTCCCTGAAATGGAACCTTTACCAAGACAACCTATGCAGCACTGCAAACATGAATATATACAAAATACCACACAGGGAAAGGCCCAAGAGAACGCTAGGGCAGTGAGTGACCTCTGCTTTCAGAGGGGACTAGCAGTGAGAGACCCCTGGACCCGACAGACCCCAATCAGACGAGCAGGGTGAGCACACGCTCTGATTGACTACGTGTGCCTCCTGGTAGAGCCAAGAGTAAAGTAATTTGTAACTTTATAGATACATGTACTCTAGACAAGGAAAACTATCACTTTAATCTTTGCTTTCCTTTAATGGTATTCTGCGTTTCATTCATTTCATCCCACTATTCTATGTTATGTAATTTGTTATTGTGTTCAGCTTTGTTAATAATCTTCCTCATACGCCTCCATTAAGGTTCAGAAAATGAACCTCAAGTAAATGAGCAGACATATCTATCTTTATTTATATATGTCTGTATGTACATATGTTTGTGTATTTACAGACAATTGCTGACTTTGTGAACCAAACAGACCCAATTAGGAGCCAGCTGAGTTATTTCTAGGAGCCAGGGAAACTGAACATTCATAGAGTTCTATGTAAAACAATTAAAATAAAATAGGAACCAGAGATAGTGATTTTAGGAGCCATAGCTCCCAGAGTTTATCCTGTCGTATGTAGAACTCTATGGAAGTACCCATTCTGTGGCTCCTAAAATTATTCAGCTGGCTACTCATTTGTTTTGTCTGTCTAAAGATATTTTCTCCATATATGTTATATATATACATACATACATACAAAATCCAAATTTTGTTATCTTAGTAAGACAGCTGTTTTTAAGTAGCTTTAATGAAACCTATAGCTTTAAGAGTTCTTCTCCTACCTGCTTTGAGGTGAGTGCGCTGATCTTTGGATTTTGTATAAATATTTGGTCTCAGCAGCACCCCTTAAAATATATGCTAGTTGCGGTGAGTGCATTCAGTTTGGATTTGTGTGTATATATATATATATATATATATTTATGTATATATATATATACACAAGATATATACATACATGTTGTAACATTCATTTATAGATACAACAAAATCAAATTTTACCTCCATTAACTTTGGCAAAACCTCAGATTTAACACATCTACCCCATTGACTTTATTAGGTTGAATTATACCTTTTTTTATTGGCTTCCATGTGAAGTCCACAAGTGATTTATTTTGGGTAATTACAAGTGCAGCCAACAGTGAGCCGAAGATTAATGTCGTATATATCTGCACTATATCTACACTTTAGTTTGGTTGCACTGTGACTTTCCAGCTGATAGGGCGAGCAGGTAGTCAATCTCTCAGCATATATACATTTCCATGTCTCTGTCCCAGAACAAAGGCCTTCAGTTCTGTTGGCTGCCTGCTATTTTCATAATCTAATTACAAAATGAGAAAAGGGTGCTAGGGTCAAAGAACTACTTGATGGCACAGGAAGACATGGTTTCCATCACTCCATTTAGAAAGAGTATATTTGGCAAGGGAGCTGAGCATTACTTTCTCTGGAGAAATATGTAATTCTGCTTATTGTTATTTCTTTGTTTGGATGTGGGTGGGAAACATCAGAACATAAATATTTATAGGGTAGTTTAACTGTTTAAATGTTCCAGGTCTTTGATCATTGCTGGATATATAGCAGGGCAACTTTCCTGTAGGCCCAAAAATCTACAGAAAACACTGTACCCTGAAAGCCTGAGGTAGAGTAATGTAGACGGTGGTCTTTAAAAAAAAAAAAAAGAATAAAAAAAAGTCAAGAAAAGTCAAATTATACAGGTCGGGTAAATACACTGATATTTGTCTTTCTATGTTTGATTTCCAGTGTATTTATTTGACTTTCTTTAATGCCTGTTTCCATCCATCCATGTTTGGACCTGTTATGTCTGCCTGCGCTTTTCTGGATCTATTTAGGGAAAAGGGTGGTGTCTTCTGACAAGTAATTGTAAGGTTTTTATTATTTTGTGATCTAACTATTCCTCATAATTAATCTTACAATATAGTAGAACTTCGCCCTGCATGATGTGCAGGGGAATTACATATATACATAAGATACATCTGGACTTTAGCAGCTTAAAGGTGTAGTTATGAACGTTTGAACAATGAAAATGCAGCAGTGGTGAGTGACTCTTAGATTCATTATTAGTGTACATGACTCATTAGAAGTTTCACCTTTCATATCAGCGCTCTCCTCCCCTGCTAGATCTAGACCTATTCATGGAGCTATTCAAAAAGAGTGAACAGCTTTTAAAGGTCCAGCACTACCTGCAATGTTCAAAAATGTTTTCTGATAAACACTATGTCATGTAAAGTAAAGAATAAGAAACATTTCAGTTGTACTTCCTAAAATCTGCAAACAAAGTGTATAGGGTTATTGGTGTTGCTAAAGCAGCAGTCCTCCACATACACCTTATTGGATATCACTGAATTTAGAGGCCAATGTGAAATTATTTTCAATGTAAAAATGCAGTTGAACTATAAAATGTTTTCACATAAAAATATACAGTCCTTCATGTAAATGAAACACATGCACAACACGCAGAAAAAAAAAACTAGGTGGATCTTCCCCTTGAACACCTGATTTTTTCAACCAGATTGGTGAGTCATGATGGTTCACTCTTGAATCATGAATAGAACCCAGTATGGTAAACTAGAGTGTGTGGCAAACCAGCATTCTGGAGCATTTACAACACAAATGACAAAGTTTGCACATCCCCATGGCCCACTGGTAAAGTAGGGCATACCTGTGCCTCAACAGCCCACTCACTCACCCACCCACCACACAGAGTGAAGAACCAAAGCATGAGGGGTGAAGTCTCTGCCAACTGAATCTGCACAGACGTCATGCTCTGCCCCCTTGTGCTCAGTACCTTAATTAAAATTTGCACTTATAGTCAGTTGGGGGAGGTGTTTACTTTTGTAGACAAAGATGGTACCTGCATGCTGTTTGGAGGGCAATTTGACACTGGCAAGCTGTATGGGGACAAAGGTGGCACACAAAAGCTGTTTGAGGAGAGATATTGCACTGGAAAGATGTTTGGGGACAGAGATGGCACTGGAAAGCTGTTATAGAATAAAGGAAATTAATTGTTTTGCACAACTTTAATGCTTTTTGCAATATTAGGCGAATTGGGTATGACAGTAGGCTCAATGATAAATACTTTTTTCCAGGGCTCAGAAGGCCCTTAATGTGGCCCTGGTTACAAGTATATGCAATTAGGCATTTAAAGGACTTACATATTCATATTTGCCTGCCTTTACAGCCTGTAGACTGAAGTAATGTTCAGGCTACAGGCCTTGGTTTAATGAGCAGGAGGTTGCTGTAAGATAGTACAGTGAATAAATGGTAAGCATTGAAGAAAACATTGTGTACAAAAACTATTTTGCAGAAAAGGCATGAGGTATTAACAGTAAAATGAATAGTAGAAATAGAACCTATTTGTGAATATTAACATCCAGAATAAGTCGGAATGTTCATAAGGTGAATAAATTCTGCCTTCTACCAATCCAGACCTGTAACAGTTAACCAGAAACAGAGACAAAACCTCAAATGATTTGCTATAGAATTTGCCATTGATGAGTGATTCTCATACATATGTAATGGTAAGTACATTTTCATTGTTTAATAGAGACATTTCTCTGTTTTTGGCTAATTATGCTATATTATTAAATTGTGCCTAAATCATACAACCAAAAGCTGTAATTTTTTATGGTTTATATTCTTGATGCCAAAGTAATAAGGGGTAGAAGTGCAGTGTTAAGAATGGTCTACATATAGTCTATCTATCGTAGCCTGGATTTAATGCATCAAGTGTGAACATTCCACTGCTGGGTAATGTGACAGAGTGCGGTGGATCGATTAGGTAATTTGCCCTATCAATTTGTGATAATGGTATCTGCTTTGTCATGGAAGGTCAGGGATCAAGTCTAATTGCTAAAAACCACCACTTTCCCAGAATAAAAACTGAAAAGCACCAGCAAGTTTAAAGGCATGTCTCTGCATTCATGGTATAAATTATATTTATGTATAAAAGTATACTACCCAGTAACATTTAGATGTATTTTACCAGGATAATGTTGTTTATTTTTAATTATTTATTTTTAATAAGAGTACATTTAGCCATTTTGCTACCCATCCAACATCACGTTCCTGACCCAGTCCCTGATTCAGCCAATCTTCTCTCCTCTCGCCATGACTCTAAAACATGTATCTATTTCAAATATTTTTATTCTATTTGTAGAATTACATCCCAGTTAAAGGGGAAAAAATAGCAAATTGTAACACAAGTGTTACTGGGATGAACAAGTGCCTCAAGCCATCTGTACAATGACAAAGCCAAGTTAGAAGGAAATGGCTTATCACAAGGGCACATTGCATTCTGTGGGGGGTCTCACACTGCCTGCTTGATCATAGTGGCCTTTGACAGGTTCTTGGAAGACACATCTCCAACAGGTCCTACAGATAGCTGGGCTAGATGGATTCCCAATATGGAGGATGCAGATGTCTGCCTGTTATCAGTTGTACTATAAGTTCCCAGTGCAAGGCATAGCGACCAGCTAATTAACTATTTCCACTGTTATAGAATGACATTTACCATGAATCCCTGGGACAGGAAGCAAAATAAGTTTAACAAATATATTTACTTACTGTGATTATTCAATAGTTAAAGATAGTACAAAGTATTTAACCAGGCAGGGTTTCATTTAGATAGTCACTCAGATTACATTTATAGCAGCTATCAGGGATCAATATAAATGTGTTATCGAAAATGCATATATTATAAATAACAATAATATATTCATACATGTATATATATATATATATATATATATATATATATATATATATGTATGTATATATGTATATATATATATATATATATATATGATGTACTTTTTTTATTCTGAAGTGCAGAATTTTAATTGAATACTTCTCGACTGATCTTGAGAGGGAGTTCCATCATGTTAACAGATGCTCATGCAATTCATTTGCAGAGTCTGTTATAAGGCAATTATCATTATAAGATTACAGCCTTTGCTGCCAGATCACTGCCATCCACTGTCATTTGACTGTGCAGTGGTGTACGTAATCCCAAGGTAGCCTGGTAGAAGCAAGGTTTGTCACTGACACTCATTCTCCATCAGCCTCTTGTCAACAGTGATTCATGACACAGGATGTTCCCATTAAGAAGGAAGGTCACATGTGTAGAGACATTTTCATCTCTGTGGAACCATCGAACAATACCTTGTCCAGAATTAGCACTCGTCTTGTTATCTGCTCCCTGGAGATTCTTCTAAACAGTTCACATTTCTCCCTGGAACACAGTGATAGGGAAGGCCAGATATTATCCCTGTGTCTCTATATTTCATATAAGGCTCTCACAGCAAATGAGCCTTTGTTGAACATTACCCATGCCATGCAAAGAACTGTCCTATGCAGTTAACTTAAAATGGCAATTATATTTCAGAAGATACATATTGTATAATGTAGATTATTATTGGAGGTTATTCTTAATAAACAGAAAAGGTAACTCACACAAATATGAGTACTGTGACTGTAGAGAATATTAAATTATTTTACATTAGGTTAACAGAAATATATCAGATAATATGAATACATGTTTTCAGATGTGTCTGTGGCGTCTCCTGTTTATGACATCACTTGTGGCTTGATATGCAGATTAATTACTTTTCAATGGGAAATGTGCCTAACACTCGTTTTCCAGTTTCTGAGTAAAATTCAGAAAATTAGATTAAAATCAAGGCATGTTATCTGTGATTATAATACATATTTATTATTATTATTATTATGTCTAGCCATGGATAAAATCTAAAACACATTTTAAGAATGCTCGGTATACAGAGCATCTTGTAAAATAACATGCAAGATAAAATAATCAAGAATTAAGAAAGTAGAATATACCCTAAAAATTTTTCTCAATTTAATCAGACCATACCCTGATTTTGACCTTTTATCATGCTGTTTAATACCTAACATTTATTTAAAATAATGAATTTGGAACAAATATACATCCTATGTTAGATGTGTATTTATGTGTTTTATTACTTTTATTATTTTTGTTACAGCTGACCTGTGGTGTCTGTTAGTTGCCTGTAATGTTTGGAAGACCATAAGCCATTGCAAGTTCCTGAGAGGACAATTAAGCATCTCAGCAGTATCAGTCAACTTGTCATAGTGTGACTGGAATGAAAATTGCCACCACTGGCATTTAGAGAGTGCTCATACCTACACTGGGGATTGTTGTAACATTTATTAACAGGAGGAAGAGAGACCTGTGACTCATTATAGAAAAATCCATTATATTTATGACATTTAATTGAATTCATTTATTTCTGTCAAGTATGGGGAAAACAATTCGACAATTTCTCAGTGAATCCTATGAGAAAACACAAAGATATTGTACTCCCTGGTTTTATAAGAGATCCTTGCACATGAACAATAATCAAGAGAGCACAATCCATGAATCCCAGAAACGGTGGGCATTCCTGATTTGGAATCCCTGTGTTGCCATCCCAGAATCTTTCTCAGATGTCCCGCTTTTCTGTGGCACTGGCGAAAGTAAAGGGAAATTCTATAAATATGCAGTTCATGAGCACATAATGGAGCATGCATGAGAGGATTGTGAGCCGCTGGCTCATCTCTATGTGTGTGGCCAAACCCAGAGTGCATGCCATGTTCCCTCATGTGTATTGTCATGCTCCCGCATCTCGGATTAAGAACTCCAAAGGAGATTTGTCTACTGAAAGTTGAATGGGCAATTCTGAGGAGAATTGTGAGGTAATATTATTCAACGTAAAGACCACTGGATAAACCACATTACTTTCCAGTAAAGCTAATATGGTAAAATAATTTAAGAATGCCTTACTTAAAGTATACTACAATTATATGAGTAAATCTGAGCTTACATTATAAGTAGGGTAGATGAACATATTTGTTCTTACATGATAATATAGAGCACTGTTACTTATAATGACAGAGCTACTGCACATGCACGGGCCTATGTACATACACAGTATTCATTCCAGACACCCGGAGAATGACAATTGTGATGGTTATCAGCAAGACAGCTGGGGGGCATGAAATGTACCTGCAATATTGTGTGTATATCCAGCAAACAGAGAAAATAAAAGACAGACCGGGAACTATGTGTCAGATTTATGAATGGAATCCATAACTTTATTTTTTTAATTTTTTATTCTCTTTATTTCTTCACAAATGGGTAAATATATATAAAACAGCAACTACAAAGCACCAGAAAATTATACATTTTTAAAAAATGACAAAATAAGTATTCCGGTATATTTGACGAATGGTTTCATATGAGTAACATGTTTCTATGTTGACAATAAAATCAAGTAATGTGAACGGTTTTCCTTTAATTTTCTCTTTTTTACAAAACCAAAATGAACTAACAATAACATTTTGGACCAGATACATATATAACTAATTATACATGTGGTAAAACAATATTGCCAGAATGTCAACTCTCCTATAAGTCAAGCTGCACTACTTCAAAAAAGAAATTACCTCTCCAGTCAAACTTGTCAAAAAAATACCAAACCCATTCGTGCTCTCTTGTTCATCCAAATAAATTTGGTAAAAACTGTGACAGTTGTTATTCATCAGAGAGTCTTAAAAAGTACGGGGAGGGCCTGGAGTGGATACAAAAATTTCGGGAAACTCACAAATTTTATCCATGACACCTTCCCTGAATACGTGACCATTAACTTGTCCCAAGATTGCAGCTCACAATGAATTTTATATTATTTATTGCGCAAGTGATATTCAGTATATATAAATTATATACGTTTTGGAGAAATTGAACTCCTAGGTAATCTATGTGTGCAGAGGCCCAAGAAAAACGGTATGTTAGGAGATGTCTAGGGCGAAGATTAGAATTTAAGATATGAAGCTTGTGATTTCTGAACTTTTACCCTATTCCATGTAGTAAAAGCATTAAGTATTTAAGGAATGTTTTTTGGGGGTGAGAAATAAAGAGCAATAAGTCATCAGTGAATGCTGCTGTCCTAAGATCTCTAGATTCTAACTTTTAATGATGATAGTCATCATCATAGTCAAATGTATGGATGTTCTAATCATGGAATATAACGCCATATTGAACAATACATGCAAAAGTGAAAAACCCTACCTGACACCTCAATACAATATAATCACAGGTTCCAAAACAATGACACACAGTCACGTTACTGGAGTGTCATACAATTTTCTAAAAAAAGTAAGAAATGGCTGGCTGAAATACTGAAACTTAAGCATACAAATCAGGTGGGCTCAGGCCACCTGGTCAAATGCTTTTTCTGAATCAAGACTCAACAAGATGGCGTGACCCCCGACTCAATATTTGCATTATTGGACTGTTTTGCTGCAATAGCAGCTCTGATATTGATTACTGAATGTTGCCCTCTAACAAATTCCTGATGTGTAGAATTTAGTGTAGTAGGCAAAATAGTCTGAAGTCTATGTGCAAGGACTGTGGTCAGTAGCTTAAGGTCTTGAATAAGGAGAATAATCAGTCTATATGAGGTTAATAACAAAAAGTCTTTTACCAGCTTAGGGATTAAAAAAGTACGTGCCTTAGTCATTGTTTTCAATTGGATGTCACCTAGGAGGAGTCCATTAAAAAATCCTGTCACAGTACAAAGGGGATAAACATTTGTTATAACTCCGTCGGGTATCTATCTGGTCCCGGGGCTTTACCTGTTTTTGGAGACTTAATAACATCGACCACTTCCCTGTCAGTTATTTCTGCATTAAGAGTATCACAGTGAGAATCTGAAAGTCTGGGAGATTAAGCCTCTCTCAGTAACTTGATGCCTTCCTGCATGTAATCGATATCAGCTGCGTAAAGTTCTCCATAGTATTTGGTGAAATCTTAACATAAATCTGGGACATGGATACCTGTCTGGGTTTGAATAAAAGGGATAACATTTTTAGGGGGTCGTGGGATAGCCATTCTAGCTAGAAAGAGTGATGGGTTGTTGCCCCATAAATAAAAACTTTTTCGGGTATAGAACGATTGTAACTTCAGAAGGTGTCTAATAAATGCCTGGCTTGAGTGTTTGCCTCCTCGACAACAGGTATGTCCGGAGGAGCCACAAAGTTGTCTAATACCCTCGAAACCCCAGATTGTAGAGTATTATTTTTATCAAACCATTTCTTTCAGCCATTTGCTAAGTAAGACATGGTATGACCCCTTAAAACGGCTTTTGCAGTTTCCCAAAATAACAGATGGTCTTCTGTATGTTCCATATTTTTATTTATTTAGAAAATGTTTTACAGGGAAGAATACATTGAGTTTTCTCTAATTTCCAAGTATGTTCTGGGGGCTTAGTCCAGAATGGTATGATACAATGTTTCCTATTTATCAACGGTGTAGAAAAATACATGCATACATTTATACAGGAAAGCTGGGCAGTGAGCATACAGGGTACATCATTATTGATACATAAACCAAAAATGTATGGTATATATAGGTACATTCTGTTTTGATAAGTTGTGAGACACTAATTTTCAGGGATTTAGGCTAGATGATGATTGGTAAATATAATTATGCCATGTGGCAAGTACTCATCTGTATTTACATGGTAAGTGGTAAATTACCAATGTCTAGGATATGAGAAATCCGAATGTAAAGCCCAAATTAAGGTAATTGGAGCATGATCAGATATTTGGATTGTTAATATATCCATCTTCTGTATATGTGGTAATAAATCTGGTGCTATGAGTAAATAATCAATTTGTGAAAGAGATCCATGGACTCCAAGACAATAGAAAAATTCCTTTATTCTAGGGTACGTAACTATCCAAGAATCTAGCAGGTGAAAGTGAGATTTTAGCATCTCGAGCCCTCCTGGAAAATCCAGTTATGAACTATATTAAAGTCCACTACTATGACTAAATGAGGACCTGGAAAGTCAGACAAAACCTCCAAAAGTTTACTGGAGAACCCAGCTTTTGGAGCACTAGGAGCGTACAAGTTATCCAAAACATAATGCTGATCATACAGAGATATATTCAATATTATATATCAGCATTCTGGATCCAGCATAGAGGCGGGTATATCATAAAATGACCACCCCTCTTGATTTAGTCGCATTAGAGACACTAATAAACTCAGCTATCCAGGAATCCCTCAACACATTGTTGTCTGACTGTCTCCAGTAGGTTTCCTGAAAAAAATATTATAATAGTTGGATTGAGGAGGAGCTGAGAGATTTAAACAACATCACCTGAAAGTGTGGAAAAAACATTGCATAGACTTCTCTGAAATACAAGTTTGTATCTGTGCAGTCTCCACAAAAAATAAGAAAATCAATTATCATGTTTTGACAATTATATAACAGGTATGAACTAAACAAAATAAGCCTCAATAACAATGATAGGAACTGAAAAATAAAAAAATAATATAAGTAAATACCTCTATTGGTTCAAATATTCTATTGGCCCAATGTCCCACTGTTGTGTATCAACAAAGGAAGCCAATGTATATTCTATGTCCTGACATTACATATAAGCAGGATTCCTGAGTTGCATTTTAAAAGTCAACAATGCACTAAACTTTTTTCCACTTGTGCTTCTATCATGGAAGCTATAGTTTCCACCTTTTTCTTCAATCGGACACAGTCTCTGTTTCACTTTCATATGATTTTATTCATGTTACATATTCCTTCTCGGTGGGGATATCCAAATTCTTTGTTTGTCTCTGTAAGTTTTAGGGTTATGCCCAAACATGGTTCCCTGCTTGCTGCACCTAGAGGGATACCAGCAGTATCACGCTGATATGGCCGATGAAAGCCGAAACATATGTCTGTGGTTGCTGTTCTCCTTCGTGCAGAGGAGACCTGCCAGGCATTTTGGGCCTATATCATTCTCCTTTGTGTGTGCCCTGCTTTATGCCTATGTTATTATTTGCAACCCTGTGCCTTTGATTGTTTATCCTTTGTTTGGTTTCTGCTTTATCTTGCTTATGTTTTGCCCCTGTCCTGTAGCCCTACACTCTGTATTTCAGTTCTGTTCTCCCTTAGTTTAATTTCTCCTTTTGCTCTGCTTGGCTATCTTAGTTCATTATGTTTTTGCATTGTAATCTGGATACTGGGGGAATGTGGTTACCCAACTTCAAGCCCTGTCTCTCTGCTCCTTTAATGTAGCTGCTGATCTTGGGCGCTCAGGGTTACCTCTGTGATGGTGCCATCAAGAAAAAAAGTTGATGTCCCTCCCTAGTAGGTTGCATCCTATAGGGCTGACTATTTGAGCATTTTTCCATTCTCAGTGAGGATTTCCTAATTCTTTGTTTGTCTCCGTAAGTTATAGGGTTATGCCCAGATGTGGTTCCCTGCTCGATGCACCCAGAAGGATACCAGCCGTCCCACACTGACGAGGCCAATGAAGCTGAAACATACGTCGGTTGGTTGGTACGTTGCAGTTTCCCTTTGTGCAGAGGAGACCTGCCACACATTTTGGATCTGGACTGGGTGGGACCAGTCTGATATGCTAATGGAGAAGTTTCCTCTGTGATGGTGGAAGTGAGCAGAAAATGGTGATGTCGATTATATAGGGCTGGCTATTTTAACTTTTGTCCATTCTCAGTGGGGATATCGCAATTTCTTGTTTGTCTCTTCCATCAAAGCAAACATTATAACAAAAACTGTGATTTCCCTTCAATTAGACACAGTCTCTGTTTCACTTTCATATGATTTTAATTTTTGGGGGGGTGTATTTATTCATGTTACATATTCTATGCCTCCCAACTTCTTGCCATGCAGCTTATAGGTCTCTACACCTTCACAGTAATCATTCTTCGCTGTCCCGAACAATTGAGTATGGAAATTGGGACTGTCTTATGTAATGCAGGACAGTAGATGGGCATGATATTCCAAGCTGGTAAATTGCGATCAGCCCCCTCTGTTTCTGAGCCAATACATTATACTGACTGACACTTTGTCAGGACTACTCACATCCATCGCCTCCATAGATTTAACATTGGCATCAATCAATTTTTATTTTACTGGATGTCTCCTGGGGACATCACACACCACTCTCCTTGGGAATATGCCCTCCAGGTTGGGAAGCACTACCATAATAAGAAACACATTTTTATTTTAGCCTCTCTATTCCATTACCTTCACTAATGCACTAACAGTTACTCTTAATGTCTGTGCCCTAAATCCCCAACAGGTAAACACACCTTATGTCCCATTAAACCATCACAATATCTGGAGCAACTCAGGTTTGTAAAGTACTAATGCATTTCCACTTAGAATATTCTCGTCCCCCAACTTACACATTCCGCCCAAACAGACATATTAGGACATTAGTCCTATTCTTCTGTTAAACCTGATCATTCACCCCCTATCTCCATGCTACCGTTGTGTTCTTGAACACTAATCTGGAGTAATCCTACAAGATCATCCATGCAATCAGTTTACCTGTGAATGCCTCAAACCATTCTTGCTCAGTCACATTGCTTTCATGTTATTTGTTACAGGAATGCTACATCTTATTTGATCTGTTAAGCAGGCTTAGATGTGATTGTTTTCTAGATGGTTACAATATTCTAAACTAATTTGGACCTATTTTAAAAAAAAGTAATTGGCAATCAAATTAGCAATAATGTGCAAAAAAAACTCCACAATCAAAAAAATCTAAAAAGCATGACAATCGTAATTAAAAAGATAGTCAACTCAATTGTATATACTTATTTTGAGTGGGAGAACAAATAATTACAATTTCCAAGATGTATGCTGGATGTCTGCAACATGCACCTTTACTTTTCATCCCTTTCCATGTACTATATACTATGCCTGCTCTTAATTTTTATATTGACCTATTGGAACTCTATCTACTCTACTCCTCCTATGCCTTGCCTATAATCCCCAATGTGGGTTCCATTTTGACAATGTCAAAGAGCACTCTGTTCCTCTGTATGTTGCCCTTTTCACCTATTAGTCTTTTTATGTGTTGCTCTTTCTCCCAAGCTCTCTTTCTGTCTGATGCTTTCTTCTCCTCTTTCTATTTGGTGTCCTAATTTTTACCCCCTTGTCCTCTATGCAGCCCTCTCTCTTCCATGTGTTGTCTCCTCACCCTGAAGTATTGCACCATGCTTTTTGCCTAAAATGGCACTAAACTTTGCTTTTAATGTTTGTTTCATTAATAGAAGCAAAAGTTACAAACGTTGTGCCACTAATTCTGAAGTAAACTCAACATGTATCTTTGCCACTGCTGGTACACACGGACACTGTCAGCATCTGATCAGGGTCTGTCGGTCTGACAGACTCTCTCTGCTAGTGCTATATATACAGTAAATCCAGCAGGGCATGAATTAACCAGAATCCAGATTCTTACGAAGCTAAAGGGTTTAAAACAGAGTGTGTCAGGAATCCAGCCCTACCAGTCTCATATGTGTCATTCACTTGAAACCACACTTATTTTCAAGGAGATCTCATAAACACAAAATATCTCCCTGCTTCAGTTTAATTGAGTGTCATCGCAAAATGAGAGCATTAGTTCACTGTAATTGGTCTAAGATTATCATAATGTCACTCGTGTTCAGCCAGGATCCTCAACACCTGCCCTTGTCATTCAAAATAGAACACCCGGCCTACCAACTAATGCTTAAACTAGTCTACTACATGGCTGTAGGTTATTGGAGTCAGATCAATCAGAAGCATGGCGTGCAGACTGGTTATTTTATGGATTCCCTGTTAAGAGATTTGTATTATGCTCATCTCCATGGTAAAGAATTCTGTTCTCTACTCATGTGTAATTAGGAAGAAGCTCTTGTTTAACTACAACTCCCATGATGCTCAGCCAGTCTTCAACCAACCAGAATATAATTGACAATAATTAGAAGCGCAGTTCAAGACTTATGGTCCATCTATGTTACACAGCTGTAAATGTTGAAATGGACCACATGAAATCCTGGTACAACGAGGGTTATGGATTTATATTCCCAACACTTTCGTATGGGAGGATGGAACTTCTGACAAATATAATTTTGCTGACATTACTAGACTTTTATCTAGGGCACCTGATTCTTTATACATGTGATGCGCCAGAGCTCAGCGCTCTGGAACAACCCGGAAGTTCAGGACCACTGCCAGGAGCCATTAGGTGTTATTCCCTCACCAATATTAGGTGCTAACCCCCGTGTGTGCCAATGTTATACACAGCCCTCAATGTATACTTATACTAGAATACTTATATGTCAATCTGTGTCCAGAATAATTCAGTACGTCTTCTTTGAATCAAAACTAAGAGATACATTTTTTAAGTATGAATAATCTGTAAACACCACCAGCAATCAGACTCCAGTGATGATACACCTTTGTGTTTGGCTGAGCATCATGGCAATTGCAATAAACAGCAGCTGGAGTGTCAGAAACATCTTATTCTTCACTCTTATAATCTTATAAAGAAGTATAGATCTAGCTCGATGTTTTAATTATTACATTTCATAGTTTCTCAACGTGCAATGTCATAGTAAACAATAAAATATGGAACAGCTAACTAATAAACAAAATACAATTGAACTAGAGATGTGGGGCACATTAGAAGATTCTGTGTTGAAATCTCACAGGTTAGTTGCAAGAGTAGGTTTAGACTTTAAATTTTAACTCCAGAGATGGAGTTAGTGCACTTCAATTTGTCAAGAAAAATAGGAAAAGATTGACAGTTCCTTGTCCAACTCTTAGCTGCAATTAAAACTGAAATTGCAAGAAAATAGAGATCTTCAAATCTGATCTCCTGGTCTAAGATCAAAGTACAGCTGCGTTTCCAATGCCATATGGAGAGAGGAATAGTGGCACAGTTTAATTGGAACAATAAGCTTTATAATTTCTGGGATAGATGGGTGGAATATGTAAAAGGGGTTCATTTAGATAGCTAACCTAGTCATCATTGTATTGATAGAAATACACAGTCTATGTCCTCTGTTTTCTCTTATTGTTTCACAAAAGTAGATTACATCTCCTACATCGCAACACCTGTCTTGTCGCAATAGGGAAAATCTAAGTGTGACATTAACAGAATCTATGTCTTGTCTTTATTTGTGATTGTAATATCTTCTTATAGATTTTAAGAAATATGTTTATATTTTTCCTAAGAGAAGGAATAAAAGTTAAAAGAAAATAATGATAAAATATGGAAGAATGGGGTCTGTTTACTAACTTTGAACTGACAAACAAACTACAATTGAACTGCATAAAAAATTGAACAAATTCTCTAACTTGCTTATCTTTTCAACACTGATGTAAATACCTACTTTTTGAAATTCACTTGTCAGTTCACATGTAGCTAATTGTCTCCTGTGCCACAAGTAACACTGCAATAAAAAGTGTTTGTGTCAGACATGAATTTCCCCAGTCTAATGACAAGTGGAGGTGCACTGTGCACAATCTAAGTGATAATGGATTGTTTGTTGTACAAATGTTAAAGGGACACTCCCACCAAAAAATGAAAACGTTTAACTTTTTTTTATTTTGTATTGTTGATTTCAGTTATGTTTTTTTATTTTTTCTGAAACTAAACAAGCGTGACTGGACGCCGCCATTTTGTGAAATATAGTGATTTTGGGTAAAACCCGCCACCCCCGCCAAGACTTTACATCAAAAATTTCTTATTTTAGGGCTGGGGACACAGAATGCAGTCTATAAGTCTGAATTCTGATCACAGACTTGCATTAAATGGGAGGGTAATGTAACTATTAAATCACAAGGGGGTGGAGTTATGATTTTGTTTGATCAGGTTAATCTCCTCTCTTTGTGTTGGAAGGCAGGTAAAAAAAAGTTGTTCAAAGCCATCTAGTCCCGCCCACTATGATGCACAGGAGCCAGTAGAAGAGCAGGGGAGTATCTTAAGGCAACATCATGCAGGCTTTGGCAACAGTTGTAAAGTTAGACTGGCTGAAAGATTTTGGATGATGTTGCATTATGGGAAATATTCACAAAATGGAGCCACGAGATAAACACCTAATTTTTTTTTTCCTTTTATATGCAATTAATTCAATCATATATATAAAAAAAACAGTGGCATATGATTTATATATATGTTTGTTTTAAATTACCAGGTTATCTAGTTACATCTTATGTAAGTGGTAGTGTCCCTTTAAAAATTAATGGTTTTTGTTTTTAGCTATGCAGCATTTCTGTCTCTTCTGCTTTGTAATGGCATAAATAGTAATGATCAACATATAACAAGCACTTCTCCCTCATAAAGAAATACGTATTTTTTTCTGTTATAACATATTTGAAAGTTGAACATTAAAACCAGTGTATTACAAAACTAAACATAAAATGTGCTATGTTCTTAATTGTGTTATAATTAATGAAAATGTAAACAAAAAATATTCCACATGAGCAATTTTACTGCCTAGGTATGATAATATGTACAATTATAATATTTGAAATATAAGTATCATATTTTAATTCTATATGTAGTGTTTATATTAAGATGTATGACACTATCAATAGCACCTCTATAAAACAATGACCTGGGACTTTATTCGAAAAAATGTGGATAGTTTAAAGGAAATAGGTGTAAACTAGGAAAACTCCCGAACCTTCACAAGTTAAAATCATGTTTTTTTAAAAACCTGGTTAGAGTATCATAAAATCCAGCAGTGCAGTCTGTGGAGCGGTCATCGGGGGTAACAAGAAGAAATCTGGTGTGAAATAGAAATGGCCTGGAGCCCCTTGTTTTCAGATTGCAAATTGTTTAAAGTGCGTCTGTACTTTCTCCTGTGGAATCTTTGATTAGAAACACGACAAGCATATCTAATTTGTACTCAAATATAAACCAGTTGCCCTACAATGTGATTCTGTCCCATCTGGCATGGGTTGAACCGTGATTTGGCTTTGGTGTGTACATTGGCTGAAAAACAAGCAATGTTTATATATTTTATATCTGCACAAAGAGAGTAGAAATCCTTACAATAATGAAAATTATCCTCACCCTTGGTTTGAATAAATGTATTCCAGTACACACCGGTTATATATAATTGTATATGTATACATAATTATTTTATGTAATTACATATTATAGTTATATGCACAGACAACAACTAGAAATTATATTTCCTTTCTCACCATCACTCTTTATTTGCCTAAAACAATACAGCTCATTGTGCTCATGTGGGCCAGACAGGTGAGTAGCTGTGTGATTACTATGTTCATGCTATTTAATAAACTAATAAACTAGAATATATATTAACAGTGTACAACTATCACAAAGACACAGCCATTTTAGGAGAAAGTTTTAAAACTGAAACATTTATATTGGTTGCTGTAGTGATAGTGATTTAACATTTAGCTCTAAAATTCTAACATTTTTACCTGGATCAGTGATGTCTAATAAGTACAACTAAATTAGCACTGTGCAGAAGGGTTTGTGTCAAGGCAAGCCCTACACCGATTAGCCAACAATACCAAATGCTAGATGGATGGCTTCCAATACAGACGTGACAGGAAGTAGGTGCACCAATGCCGTGCAGAGCTATAGGGATTGAAGGGATTTGCATATGACAGAAACTGTAAAGCAGTAGTCTGGTCCTGGATTAGTGGGAAAATATTGGAATTATGCACCTAGTTGTAACCCTCCAGCTGTTGCTGAACTACAACTACTATACTTATCTACCATTACAATTTGCTGGTTGGGAAAGCAACAGTTGAGAACAAGCTGAACGCTCACAGATAGATGTCTAAGGCATGCAAAAACCTAGTTTATATATTTTTGCCTGCAGGCTTCCTAAATTGTATTTTTAAAAGAGTCAATTTTATCTTTAACCTTGTCTGTGAACCCTCTCTACAACCTACCTCACCGACGATGCATTTGATAGGCCGAAATGTACACCTGAGTTGAATATGTTCGTCATTCAGGGAGAGATTGGTTCACATTTTGGTTCTGACTTCCTGTTGTTGGTGAGATTAGTTTTATGTATTCCAGAATAATCTCTATCAGTAATGGGTGAAGTGGGCAGAAAAATGTGTGCTTCCTTCTGCTTAAATATTTAGTTACAAGCTAACAACATCTTTCCTTAGACATTTATTGGGGGGTCCTTACACAGTCACAAGACTTTAAAGTGGGCTTTAAAATATAACAGTGCATGGATAGACAAGCACTGGCCTTTGGCAACTTGTTGCTCAATAGCTGAGAATCAGTTAAAGTTCCAGGGTTTGGCTACATCATGAGCCTTATAGTTTGGTATATCTCTATACCTCATACCAGGTAATCTGAATTGTCATTTATGATACAAGTAATGTATGGTCACAGTTTCCCTGCTTCTTTGAAAGATTGTAATTACTGTTTTACCTTTCCTGCGCAGGGCGTGTGGTTTGGGTGCTCTGCTCCAGGTGTGTCTTTAAGTTGTCAGGAACGTCCAGACATGTCTGGGTTTTATGTGTATACATCAGAAAGATCCATGCTCTTTACACACAACAGCCACTGAGAACAAGATAAAAAAAAAACCTGCCCACGTTGATTTTTATTAAGTGCAAGTTTAATCTTTTAATAACACCAAAAATTATTGTTTGGCATGACTTTAACCCACTGAAAGTTTTGTACTGTTTACATCTATAATTTATATGTATTTTAATTGTTTACTTCATCACCTCTCAGTCTGGCCTTTATATTGCTTTTTACATGCACTTAGTTTCAGTTTACTTTTTGGCTGGATTAAAAGGAGCTGCAGCTCCCAGCCTGTCTAGCAATATGGATTCATGCTTGCATTATTTTATTTTGGGCAGTGTCATTCTGCAGCCTGCTGCTTCAGCTGGGGCTGTGGACAAGGAGACTATTCTGGGACAAAGTTCTAAAACTAGACCAATTTCTGCTCCACTTTAAATACCTTGCCTCAACATTTTTGTAATATGTCTCCAATGCATATCTCCCAACAATTTACTCCAGCAACACAGGGCGCTGGGGGTATGGTGGCAGACCTCTGTGCATGAGCAGTATGCTTTCTCTGATGTCATGCACATTGCATTAGGACTAATATGGGACAGTTACATATATACATAGAATGTGTCAGCAGATAAGAACCATTCGGTCCATCTAGTCTGCCCAATTTTATAAATACTTTTATTAGTCCTCCTCGGTTCCCTATTTTATATCTAGGATAGCCTTGTGTCTATCCCACGCATGCTTAAACTCCTTCACTGTGTTTACCTCTACCACTTCCACTGGAAGGCTATTCCATACTTCCACTACCCTCTCAGTAAAGTAATACTTCCTGATATTACTTTTAAATCGTTGCCCCTCTAATTTAAGACTATGTCCTCTAGTTGTGGTAGTTTTTCTTTTAAATATACTCTCTTCCTTTACTGTGTTGATTCCCTTTATGTATTTAAATGTTTCTATCATATCCCCCCTGTTACGTATTTCCTCCACGCAATACATGTTAAGATGCGTTAACCTTTCCTGGAAAGTTTTATCCTTCAACCCATGAACCAGTTTAGTTGCCCTTCTCTGAACTTGCGACAAAGGATGTGTCTGGCACGTCCAGCCAACAACTCTGTGCCTCCACGGAGCGGTCACGGACACCATATTGCAGAGCAGCATGCTCCTTCAATATGGTTGCTGCCCACTTGTGGGAAGAGAAAAAATTCACTTCTGTCGCTCTGATGCTGTTGCTAGACTGCCCCTATTTTTGTTTTTTTGCCCTATAACTCGCAAAAAACTGCAGAAAAACATGGAAACAAGCATATTTCTAAACTCGGGACAAAATTTATAAACTATTTAGATGGAATCTTTTTTAATGATTGTATTTGTGTAAATAATTTTTTAGGTCAAAGTTAGAAATAGTGTTTTTTTTTATATTTGTTCATCATATTTTATGATTTTTTTTGTAGTAAATTATAATATATGATGAACATGATATCTAATAAAAACAATATATAATTTGTGTGGGTACAGTACGTGAGAAAAAAGAAAATTACAGCTAAACACAAACACCCCAGAATTGTCAAAACAGCCCTTGTCACCAAGGGAAAGGCAAGGTCAAAAAGTCATGTCACTAAGGGCTTAAATCACTGTTGTACTAATTTACACAATAAAGTTTATTTTGTTTTTTATTTAGTTTTTCTGCTATTTCTGTAATAGCAAATACCATTTTCTACATGTACTAATGTCCCCACACTCTAGCAAGCCACTTACAAATATGGCATCTACATCTGTTCCCTTATCTTTAAAGTCTTTAAACCAAGAAAGAAAAAAAGATATACAACTTGCTAAACAATTCCAGACACAGACACATCAAGTGCCTGCTGTAGTAACTGAAAATCAATCCATGTTTTTATTTTTGAAGCTTTATTCTCCTGTCCTCTTATTGTCTTCCTTTCATCACATGTTTTCTTCCAAGCTGTTGAAAGTCAGAGTAGAACATTGTGTTTTGTTTTGGTGAATTTCACAGAAAGGTGACTCTTTGTTGCCTATTGCAGAATTGCTGTAAGTTGGGAATTGCCAAAGGGAATGTAATGACTAAAAGCTGTATTATGTGTACAAAAGTAGGCATATAAAGCCAAAATCATATGCATATGTAATTTGTGTTTATTTGGTGACAACTTGGATAAAGACACTCAGTAAATGTACAGCTCCTAGGCAGCTCCTACTGTTACTGTTAAGTTCAGGCTGAACTTGGGAACACTTGCACCGTGGAGTTGTTTCCGAGGGATTTTATTTAGCTTCGCTCCCTAGTTGGGCCTTAGCTAACTTCAGTGAATAGTCAAAATGATCACGTTTGTTCTTTTTGATTGTTACGTGAAACTTTGAAAATAAAAATATTAAAATAGAAAAAGGGATCACATTTGGACCTGCTTGGTTTTTCTGTGTTCTGTTGCCAAATTGTTTACATTGTGTGTGTTTTTTCAAGATACTACAAAATACAAACATGATAATATCAACAAGAACACAAGATCAGCTCTTGCTCATTGTAATAATAATAATTATGTATGGATGTATGGAATAGCCTTCCAGCAGAAGTGGTACAGGTAAAAACAGATAGGAAACGGGGGACTAATAAAAGTATTTAGAAAATTGGGCAGACTAGATGGACCGAATGGTTCTTATCTGCAGACACATTCTATGTTTCTATGTTCTATGTAATTGTAATGGTATATGGCAAATGTCTTAAATAATTGACGTAATGAGGTAAACATATAATTTCAGTTATCTTCTATCCTGCAAAATCTTGTCTCTGCTGTAATATGCTGGTCATGTGAGTAAACTGAGCGTGTGAACTTGAATCCAGAAAAAAAACCAGGCCCACTGCCTCATAGAGTTTATGTACCAAGTTCATAAACATAATATGATATACAAGGGTTTTTGTTCAGCCCCTTTCCTGACTAAAAAGTTGTATTAAATTATCTTATCAAATAATATTGTCCACCACCCTCCCTAACCAAAAGCCTCTGTATGGTATTCGGCCAAACACTTAAAATACTGGACAACACTGGACTAGAACTTTGTTTTCCTACTTATGGCCCATGCATAAATTTACATGGATGTCTAAAATGTCAGCCTGAATGTTTACATGACATCATTAATTAATAGAATGTGCCCACTCCATTTATAGCTATGTTTCTGATTGATACATGGCCCCTCGCTTGAAAACATTGGACAACCTTGGTCAAGATTGTCGGCCTTTGAGATCCTTGCTTTGTGTTTACCAGTTTGATATTTTATCTGCCTGTATCTTTAACGTATGCCATTAGCATTTTATTAACAAAAATTGCAGTAATAATCCTAGTGAAGATCATTGACTGAAAGATTAGTGAACGAGGAATCACATATTTACAATACACAGAGCAAAATTACAAACATGCAGGAAAAGCTGTGATTATACAGATGGAAAAAAAATAAAATCTCATAAGTGGCATGCTTCATATATTTTTTAATCAAGTTAGAATATCTAGTAATTTGAGATGAAAAGACTGCTGCGTTTCAGATATTGTTTTCAGTCTTGAAATTTAATAATGCTAAATTATGCTCATTTATGTGAAGAGCCATCCCGGGGTATCGAAGTCGCTGTCTGAACAGGGACTTGTAAAGTATTCAAGAGTGCTTTGGCTCTGAGGGAAATGAATGTATTGTCTGATACAACCCACAGAGAAGAGGCTCATTGTGAGTTTCATCAAAAGTCCCTTCATCACTTTAAGAGCATCTGCATTGACGGAGAGCAGATTCACAGACAACCTGTTGCCATGAACAATGTGAGCAGCTTTGTAGATCAGGCAGATGCTTCATTTAAAAATAAGCAGATAAAGTATGGCATTGGAATTGTTATCTGCCAATAAAAGTGGCATGGTAAACTGGCAGGGTTGGAAAAATATAGCACTATCCATGTAGAGAAAGTGAATCATGCTTTCATATTGGATGAGTCCACCGTCGCCAACTGGTTTTCTATGATCACGTATTTTTTTCTCAAAATAAAATTGGGCAGACTAGATGGACCGAATGGTTCTTATCTGCTGACACATTCTATGTTTCTATGTAAAAAAAATTATAAAGTATTGTGATCAGTTGATGCTTATTATTGCATAACGCATTATTTAACAAAGAGATACATTATATTTTTGTTAACTCTTTTTGTATAACTGCCATTCATTTCAATATCCTCATCACACAAAATGGAGGTCATATAGGATTGCCACATTTTCTTCCCATTTTTTTTTTTTTACCAGCCATACGTAGACTTACAGGGACTATATAACCTAAACATTATTTTTACTGTGAATGTAGAGAAAGTCATTGGAAATGATCTATATTGTGTTAGCAAAATTGCAAGAAAATGCCGAAATTATTAGAAAAATGTGTCTTAAATGTGTTTCCTGTTTATGACATCACCTGTGCCCTGATGTGTAAATGAACTGCTTTTCAATGTAAAATGTATAATTTGCATATTAGACGAGAGGTGATGTCATAAACAAGAGACAAATTTAAATACAATTTTCTCCTAATTTAGGTATTTGCATGCAATTTTTTTAACAAAATGTATAGATCATTTTCAAGAATTTTTTCTTCTCTACATTTACAGTAAAACGATGTTTAGGTGATACAGTCTCTTTAATACTAGCCTAATGCCAATTTGTTAGCAGCCTGCCAATAGAATACTGGCTAGGCACGGTTTTGGTCATACCAAATATTGAGATTACTTAGCACTTTTGTTAGTGAAAATTATGTAGGTTTGTCTGAGAATTACTATAATTTGTCACAATTGAAATTCTGAAATAAAACCGGATTGTGGTAGTTGAAATGTAGACCCTACTAGGCATAAACTACTACTTCATCTAAGTCACCTGTCATAGAGTTTTATGATAGGTGACTTAGATGTTGATGCTTTGTTGTGAAGTTATGAGAGGTGTTCAGTTGTGGGTTTATACAAAAAAATATATACATCAAATGGATGTCAAAAGGACCAATGTAACCAGTAAATACAGCTTTGAAGAGAAAATGTACGTATTGTAATCAAGATCATTTTGAATTCAACTATCTGTATGAAGTATGAATTCAGTTTTCTACTTTGTGGCAAAAATAACACAAGCTAACTGAGTATTTGGTTGACCACATGTCTCGGAATGCCTTGGACAGTCTCTCAATGGGACTTTATGTCCTGGGTGCCGGGCAGCCTCAATTGAGAACAATACAAAGTCCTGGATTGAGAGCTCTGAAAGAAGTATGTCTCAGCCAATCAGGTGAGATCTCTCAACTCTCCTGATTGGATGAACATTCAGACGCCTCTCCTGATTTGCTCAATACAACACAAAGCTCAAAATGCAGCAGCCTGATGGCACCAGGTAAGAAACAAATACCACATTCTCTCAGTGTGAAACTGTGTGTATGTGTGCACTGGCAGAACTACCGTGGTTCCAGTGGTCGCAGATGCATCTGGGCCCATCATGCGTGTCCATGTATGTATCTGTATGTGTTATACAAATGGAGGGGCGGGGGAAGATGCATGAGGGGCCACAGGCCATTTTTCACACTTGGGCCCTGGGGTTTCCAGTTACACCTCTGTGTGTGCGTCTGTTTATTTGTGATTGTGTTTGTTTGAGAGTGAGAGTGTTTGTGTGTTTTTGTGAGTGAGAGACTGTGAATGTGTGAGTGAGAGACTGTGTGTGTACAGGGCCGCCATCAGAAATTTCAGGCCCCCTTACTGAATAAAAATTCTGCCACCCTCCCCCTGCATCCACTGATGCCACATATTAACTGATAAACTATCAGGAGGGGGGGGGGGGTGGCACCTAATGTGACCAGTGACCTGTATCACAGAAGTTAACCCCATTATCCACACACTCCCTCACAAACATATACAGCCAGTCTGTCACTCACACTGACATACACACACTCTCACTTACACTGACATGCACACACACACTCACTCACACTGACATACACACACACACACACTGACATACACACACACTCACTCACACTGACATACACACACACTCACTCACACTGACATACACACACTCAGATTGACATACACACACACACTCAGATTGACATACACACACACACTCACTTTGACATACACACACACTCACTCACACTGACATACACACACACACTCACTCACACTGACATACACACACATACACTCACTCACACTGACATAAACACACACTCACTCAAGCTGACACACACACACAAACTCACACTGACATACACACACTCACACTGACATGTATTGCCTGTCACCCCATGATGGCAACCCTGTGTGTGTGTGTGTGTATGTGTGAGTGAGTGAGAGAGAGACTGTGTGTGAGAGACAGTGTGTAGGTCTGTGTAGGTGTGAGTGAGAGACTGTGAATGTCTGAGATCTTGTATGTGTGTGTATGTGTGAGATCCTGTGAATGTGTATGTGTGAGATACTGTGTGTGTGTGTGTGTGTGTGTGTGTGTGTGTGTATGTGTGAGACTATGTGAGTGAGTGGGTGTGTGTAATGGATAAAGAGGTGACATTATATCTAGACATCTAGAAATACAAGGGTTAGGTTCTCTGAAACTTCCTATATATGGGGGGCTTACTTTAAACTTTATTTGATTAATAAAGTCTCCAGCCCCTCCTACTTTCATTTCTGACCCCTTGGCTCAGTTGTGTCACCGGCACAAATGAACCAAGGGGCTGAATGTGGCATCAAAATTGCATTTCTGACACAGCCCCGGGAATGCAATTCTGTATGATGCCCTAACTGTGTGACATTGCGGCTTTAAAACTACATTTGCCATGATTCTGCGGTGGAAGAAGCGGGCTGGGGAATCTATGAATTAAATAAAGTAAAAGGTTAGTCAGGCCACCCCAAAAAAAAAATATGGTCACTTAAGTTAAATATTGACTCTTTTGATTATTGAGTCAAAAATCTTTTTTAGTTGTCCTTTAAGTTCTCTGAAACTGCCTATATCTAGCAATAGAGGGGTTAAGTTCTCTGAAAATGATCCTGTCTTGGAATGGCTGTATGAATATTATAAATATACTATTTAATCTAAAATCTACATGGCTCCCAAGGCTTCCTAATCATTTATATAATATAAAATGTGTCCCTGAATGGCAGAAAGAAATGTGGTCACCCCATTGAGTATGCCCGAGATGACATCTCTGTCTTTAAGGACTTTGAGCTCCCTGAGAGAATTTCTTTTTATTATGAAGTGGAATGACTGCACATATTATACTATAATGTCAAATATGTAAGAACAAGCAAATAATCCTCTTCAATTCCTGTGTAGTCAGCTAAGACAGCAAAACAAAGGACAGTAGCTGTAATTGAGTGACTTCATGTTATTGCAAAATCTCAAAGCCTTGTTCATGTTGGCTTCAGAGGAAGGAGTTTTGTACAGTTTTTGAACATAGAGCATAATCTGTTAGTGCTTTACAAATAAAAGATATTAACAATAAGGGATAGCAAACTCATTAAACTGAAGCATGACTTAGTGGAGGGAAAGAAAAATGAAAGTGTGTGTAGATTTCCAATCCAAAAAGTAATGTGTGGCATTTAACCTAACCCCTTCGCGACCTTTGACTGTCCTGGACCGTCATAGGGAAATCTCACTTCGTGACCGATGACGGTCCTGGACCGTCATAAGGAAATCTCCCTTTGTGACCGATGATCGCGCAAACAAAGACATGGCTGAGTGTCTCGATACCGAGACACTTCAGCCATGTCGGTTGAGGACCCCCCGGAAACATCCGTGCACTGTGCCAATCACAGCGCCCGGATGTTAATAGCTGTCAAAGCAGGTGCCTGCTTTGACAGCAATAGTCTCTCCCTTCTCCACGGTGATCGTGGGGCAGGGAGAGACTAAATATAGTGTGTCAAGTCTCCCCCTGGTCGTCCCCAGTAACAACCAGCCCCGACCAAAGGATTTTTTTAATTTAAAAAAAAAAAAGTTTTTTTATTTTATTTTATTTTTTTCTATTGTGCTAATCCTAACTCTTGGGTTAGGGTTAGAGTTTATCAAAACCCTAATCCTATATTTAGAATTAGGGTTTTACTAACCCTAACCATAGGGTTAAGGTTAGAGTTAAAAAAAAATAAAAAAAATGTATAAAAATTAAAAATTAAATTGATTATATTATTATTCCGTAGAGAACCAATGACATGTTATGTCTGTCTGTGGTCCTCTAGGGATATTTTTTTTTGTTTTTTTTTTTAAAAAGACTGCTTTGACTGCTTTGCATTGGCCCCCAGCAGTAGATATGGGCCCGCAGCAGCTGGATATATGATCCATGCAGCCGCAGGATAGCAAGGATAGCAAAAGTCGGTGCTTCCTACTATAGACTACATTTTCTATTCTTCTACGGTAGCTTTTGGCTGGCTGAGCATGATAGGAAATGTAGTCACAAGCATTACATAATAAATACACATTTTAAAGCTGCAATAACCGTATCCTAAATTTTGCCCTGTACCTGCCACATAAACCTAGCAAACCTATACATGTGGGGTACCGCTAAACTCAGGGGAAGTTGCTGAACATGTATTGGGGTTTTGTTTGGCAATAAAATAGAACAGCCCCTTTAAATTCATACCTAAGTTTCAAAGTGTGTGGAAATAAAACACACACAAAGTTACTACGCCAAAACTTGTCAAAGATTAATGGTAAAATGACAGAGTGAAAAGTGTCAAATTACCCCAAGTTGAATGCCCTGGGATGTCTACTTTATAAAAAATGTGTACATGTGGGGGGTTATTCGGCGATTCATGTCCGATATCGGTGTTACAGTGTCACTAATGCTAATTTTAAAAAAAATGGTTTTGAAACAGCTATATGCTACTTGTATTTATTAACCTAAAACATGCAAAAAAAAAAGCAAAAAAACATATAAACATTGGGTATTTCTGAACTCAGGACCTATAGTTGAATCTATTTAGCAAGTTTTTTCATTAGCTTTTGGAGCTTAGTAAAATAATTTACAAAGAAAAGTCAGGAAAAGTGTTTTTTTTTTTTTAATTTTAACCATATTTTACAATTTTTTTCACAATACAATAAATGATAAGAACAAAATAATGTCATGAAAAGAAAGCCCTTCTTGTCCTGAAAAAAAAAATATATAATATGTGTGGGTACAGCAACCGACAAAGAAGAAAATGAAAGCTAAACACAAACACCTCAGAAGTGTTAAAACAGCCTCGGTCACTAACGCACAACATTCCAAAAACAGTCTGGTCATGAAGGGGTTAAAACAGTCTGTTTTGATCAGACATGTGAGTAGCTAAGTCATGGTACAGATAGGGGCTTTTACAAGAGAATGAGAGTCCTACACTAATGACACGTGAATCTTTTTATGATCTCAGAGGGTTTGATATACCAGTTAGTGCTCAGCCAGCAGGATTTTTGGTCATCATAGGAGTTGTAGTTCAGAACAGTTGGAGTTCCACTTTTTATGCCCCATGTAAAGTGCCACCTTAGACCTGGATGGCCTAGTCCAAGATACATTGTTGTTTACTAATTTTGTCACAAGAATTGCCGAGCTGCTTTAAAAGGGATGCCTTATCTTAGCTGCCTTTAGGGAGTGAATTAGTTAATGTCTAAGCATAATAAGGCCTGTGGCATTTGGTCAAGTCTCACTCTTTAATTCTAGACTTTTATTTAATCTTCTTTAATTAATAGGAATTAATTTAGAAAAATAACTCCGTTGGGAGTAGCCCTCTTGCTTCTCCGGAAGACTACAGCTGATATTTGTATTTAAAGTGTGGTGTTCCATTAACTATGCAATAGTAGCAATCTGTTACATTTCAGTTTATATATCATAGTACAAGAAATGTTACCATGGAATCTGTCCAACTTTTTTTAGTCATTTGAATAACATCAATAGTCCAGTGTTAATACTTATATGGAGTTTATAAAATATGTAAACTTTGGGGGCTATTTACGGTATAAATAGGGGTAAGCACCAACCTTACTGATATCGGACATTTACTGGACTTTGAGATGGACAATTAAATTATGTTGTATGGACCTTCACAGACCTTGCCATGGGCACTGGTGCTCTTGTATGGACACATTGCCTGTCCCTGTTTAAAAAGAAAGCACAAATTAATACTGGATTGCACTTATGTATAACACCTATGTATAAAGAATTGGGTGCTTTTTAGCGCCTGACAAGTGTTCTCTGAACACTCTACAGAATGTCATTTGGTGATGTGTCAAGTCCCTAAACGTATCTCAAAATTCTATCCATTTCAAGTAAAATGTATTGTTTTTAAGGGAATATTAAGTAGTACATACTTCATTTTTTTAGACTTTCATTTTTTGTTTTTTATTTTAAATATAAAATGTCTCCTGAGTATTACATCTTGCCAAGCCTCCTTTGAATTAAAATAAGCTGTACAATTCAGGAAATGGTCATACTGTTAGCCAATGACAAACATACCAGCTCCCACTTGGCACCTTTACTACAACTAATTGGCCAAGACTTTATTGATGAGCCTGCCAGTTGGTCTGAATTACACACTGAATGCACCTCATTCACTGCCCAGAAGACAAGGCATCCGGGATAAGTCTTTAATTCCCAGGGGAGTGAACACAAATAGTACAAGAACTCTCTACTGATTAATGCCAGAAATAAGACTCTGCATCACTAGAAGCAGACTCTTTGAATTGCAGATCCCAAGAATGGTGCCAAAATGCATTTCTGAAGCTATCAATCTGCTGTATCACACACACCACCCATATTTAATCATCATTCCATATAGAAAGTCAGTTATTTTTGTATATACTTATTTTCCCTTCTTGTTTGTCATTGAGTCGGTGATTTGATTCTTCCTTTTATTGACGATGAGACATCGGGGGTTGTGTATAAAGGTAATTTCTGGTTCTAAAAGGGACCTAATCAAACAGAACAGTTAATTGGTTTCTATGGGGACTGGTCCAATTTTAGATTTTTGCTTAGTACTCTATAATCAGTATAATGCACTTAGAAATATTAAAGTCATGTCCGGTTGTTTATCTGGATGCAATATTCAGAGGCTACTGGGAATGTGAACTGTTATCCAGAGCATCTAGATTTCTTTAGACTTGGCAATGTAAAAGTATCTGGCTCTGCTGCTGCACTGAGGTGACCATATTTCCCTGGGGATATTTACAAAGAAAGGCCATGACAATTAGCAGGTTTTAACAAGAGGGAGCACTTGCCAATCCTGTATTATTTAACCCAGCAATACTATGAGTCCCTTTACTGTTCTGTAATCAATGCTCCTTAATTGCTTGGCAGGGCTTATTCTTGGTCAGTGGGTCTGGGATCTCTATACTAATTATGCTCCCTAACTGTTTTCCTGGACTGCCTATTGGTCTCTCATTCTAGATGAGGCACATCTATAGTCATTTTGTCTAGGGGTGCCAGGGATGTAAATCCATCCCTTGATTTTTTATTTTTTTATCTTTTCTGTCTTTTATTTATGGAGAAGCATAGTGGACTCTATGCATTCATCAGTGACCTATCTAGTGCACTGCAGAAAGAGAGTTGGAAAATATCTCCAACTGTCCTACCAGACAAACTCTGCTATTGTGGTCTTATTGTTTGAATTACTTTGTCAATTTACTACAGTTGGCGATTTAATGGCTAGGCCTCGGCATTTAAACACATTGCTGCTCTACAATTCTACCACTCATCTCCTCCAGTCACATGTTTTTTTCTGTTTGACCACCAGTGAGGTAAGTTATGCAAAGCCACATGTTTCTCAAACACAATAGATCCGCTTAAGCTCCTTCATCGGTCGGCATAATCATGGTTCACATGTTGGTGTTTTGGGACTTTGAATCAGTTTACTATATAGTGACAGGAAGAGGTTTGGAATTTAGAGGCTGATTATTAGTGTTGTTGGTAATGAATATTGTTGTTTTTGGAGAGTGTGAAAAAAGGATAAATGATGATAAAGAAAATATGGATAGGTAGGTACATAGACAGACAAAGGTATTATGCAGAGCCAAATAAGCTGTTCTAGCAGGAGAAGCTCATCAAGTTTGACCCTTTATAACGCATAAATCAGATAAAATATTGACCTCAACTACCCCTCACTTTTAGTAAATGGCTCCCTCTGCCATCTTCATTACCTTCTTTCCAAAAATAGAAGAATGTTTTTACATTTCCCTTCTGAAATATGTATATTGATAATTATATAATCTTGTCACTTTCTTGCAGCTTCATATGCCATTGTAGGCGAACTGCAAACTTGTTTCATCATAGATCCTTGTCTTACATGGTGGGATGTACAAATATTAGCTCAAATGCACACTGACATTATGCATGCAGGCAAGGACCGGGAAAGTGGTGGACACACCTGTATGCAAGCAGTTGGGCGAGGGTAAACAATTTAATCAGCCTAATGGCACGAAAGAGAACAGACTACTAATCATAATGGTTGCTGCAGTCATTTACATTGATAAACATAACAGGTAGTCCCTTTAACCATTAGTTGTCCAGCCATGACTATGGATTGGTTTGTACACCTATATTTACATGTACTAGTGATAAACATTTACATACATCTGTGTGCCTTGGAGCTTCGTCAGATTTGCTTCAAGGCCTCAGTGCAATATTGCTTGCTCTCTGGACATCCATCTAACACCACATTCCTGTGGCTGCTTCTTTCTACAGAGAGGTTTATGATATGTTTTATGTCAATGTATTACAAAACATTGCTTGAGGAATAGCCAGACTCTATGGAAAGCATCAGTTCATGCATCAACGGAACTACCGACACCAGCGATGGGCTATATGTCTGGAACAAGAACAGAGAGAGGGCAGGATATGAGATGACAAATAACTTGCCTGCCAATAGTGATTTCTACCGAAGACATGTTTCCGAAAGTTTTAGCATCCGCTAACTGCCTTTTAATTGCTTCCATATAAACAAGGCATTTCCTATGGGCTTGTTACACTTCTCCTTAATAAGACTTCTCTCTGAATCTCATCATGTTGCCTGTCTGTCTCTCTAATAAGCTGTAATAAGCTCCTGGCTCGAATGGGATCCTATGTGTCTCTCCATGAATGAGCAGTACATTTCCTGAAGGTCTACACCTCATTAACAAGGAAGAGGAGCAACCTATCCTGATTGGATTGTGTTGTGAGGATTTGGGAAAGATTCTTTTTTTTTTTTTTTTTAAAGAAGCTTAGCAACCTATAAATGAAAGTTATTGTGGTGTTTAATAGGCTAATTATAACAGCTAATCTAAAATGTCCAGGAGATAAGACATTCTGCTTTCCTATCTGCAATCACAGTAATCATGCAACAGTCAAATTAAAGACATTTTTAGAAAAGGGTTCAGCAGTCTGCTTATCTCTGTGAGATCTGGTAACTATTCAAATGTAAAAGGTTAAGTGGGATGCCTTCAAACCATTTGTTTACACAGAACAAATTAGTAAAGCAGTGTCTGTAACCATTAAAAAATAATGGGCAAATTAAAAGTGATTACCTTGTCATCCACAACTATTTATATTGTACTATATTCTTACCAGACATATTCTATGTGTTTGTGTCGTTTATCATCTACATCGCAGTGGCTATGCCATATAGACATGATGCCACCTATACATTCAATAGCAATTTGACTAGCACACTAATCTATGCATTAAATTCCTTCCTCTGTAAAGGGACATGTTTTGTTTCCTGGCGAGCACTTTAAAATAAGAAAGGGTAATTTAGTGACTTATGTTGTGTGTTCTTGCAAAACATAGAAATGTGTTGGCAGATGAGAACCTTTCGGCCTATCTAGTCTGGATATAGTTAAAGCCGCTATATAATACTCATACTTTCTTTACTCCATGGCCTTATCTTATGTTCAAGGTAGCCTAATGCTTATACCAAGCATGCTTCCTTCACTTTATTACTACCACATCTGCTGGAAAGTTATTCCATGTATCAAAAACCCTGTTAGCAAAGTAATACTCTGACGTTACTTTTAAATCTCGGACCTTTTCATTTAATACTTCCTCTTGCCCTGATACTGTTTCTCCCTTTAAATACACTCCTCCATTATCATGAGGAATCTCTGTATGTATTTAAATTATTTTTTGATAAAAAAAAGTGCCACCACAGCACACCATGCATGTGGATATGCTTTGCCTCCTTAAGTCTGCACTTAGGGTTGCCATCTTTTGTTCAGAAAAATACCAGCTTTGCTACTGTCTCCATAGACTTAACATTGGCCTGATGCCAATGTTTTACCAGCCAGCCGGTAAAATACCAGCCGGGTGGCAACCCTTTCTGCACTAGGGAGATTTTAATGACAGTGACCAATGATTCTTGTGGAAAATGTTGGTTAGTATTTCGCATTAAACATGTTTCTAAGTTAAATCAATTAAGTTTCAATTCACACTGAAAATATACTTTTCAAATCCCTGCTTATTAATATAATTGAGAGGCTGGAGATAAACTGATAAAAAATCATGAACTTTCAATATCAAATCTCTGGAACAGAAACTGTTTCCAAGCAGGGTTCTCGGGAGATCCTGGAAAGATTGATTGCAAGCTTTCAAGACCAAGTTGGTAGGTCCCTTCCTCAGGCATTAATGAGGCTAAAACAAAATATCCTAATTACTATCCTAAAATTCAGTATGTCCTAAATTCTCTATTAAGGCCAGTGATTAAAGGGATACTACCACTTACATAAGCTGTAACTAGATTATCTGTGCATTTAAAGTAAAAATATGTGTAGAATAGATGCCAATATGTTTTTTTGTTTGTTTGCTTCAATATATTTCAGTAAAAGGGAAAAATAAAGTTGTGTTTATTGCCTGGAGCCATTTTGTGAAATGTTCCCAGCCTCAAAAATATTAGATCAGGGCTCACTTTACAGCTGGTGGCAAATCCTACACATGATGCCATAAGATACACCCCCTGCAGCCCTACTGGGTCCTGCTTCTCAGAGGGTCTATACAATTTCTATACTTTTTTTTTTTTTTGCTTGCCTTCCAGCACAGACATAACAACATTCTGAAAAGGTGACCAGGATTCACAGAGCTATTCCACAATGTATGAATACATTGTGTCTTTTATTGCACTGGAGCTCTGTGAGACACTCATACACTGCACATTACTGTGAGCTTTATTGCTGTGGAGCTCTGTGAGACACTCATACACTGCACATTACTGTGAGCTTTATTGCTGTGGAGCTCTGTGATACAAACACTGCACATTACTGTGAACCTTATTGCTGTGGAGCTCTGTGATACACTCACACACTGCACATTACTGTGAGCTTTTATTGCTGTGGAGCTCTGTGATACACTCACACACTGCACATTACTGTGAGCTTTTATTGCTGTGGAGCTCTGTGATAAACTCATGCACTGCACATTACTGAGGGTTTTATTGCTGAGGAGGGATGTTGGGGAGACCGATGCTGAGGGAGCATGTTAGGTAAAGAGAGAAAAGGGGATTGATGGTGGTGGAAAGGAGGGCTTGTCAGGGAGGTAGAGCTCATACTGCAGGGAAGCATGTCAGGGAAGGAGTGAGAGGGGTTTGATGCTGCCAGGGGATGGGGGCATGTCGGAGAGGGAGGGGGGACTTATGCTGCAGGGGGCCATGTCAGGAAGGGAGAGATATGCTGCACTGGAGGGAGAGATGCTGCACTGGATCACTCACACACACTCTGAACACACTGACAGATACACTCACTGACTGGCACAATTAGGCTTCTGAGGGGTTGCGGGGGGGAGGGTCATGCAGGTTGCAGAGCGCAACAGAGCACTGCATCTGAGGCAGTGCGGTATTTACCGCGAGGCATCCTAGGCAGATGCCTAGAGCAGCGGATTTTGGGGCTGAAAAGTGAACATGTTGAAGTCTTGCATGAGGATCTGCATGCAGTAATATGTTAGAATTGTTTAACCCCTTCCCAACGCTAGGATGTACTATGCCGTCCCGATTTTAGAGAACCTAAAAGATGCTAGGACGGCATAGGACATCCAGCATTAAACAGCTCATCGCAGCTGAGTGGCCTCAGTCTAACAGGGAAAATGTAGCTTATCCTCAAAGCGAGCACCGGCTATATTTTACCTAATTGTGTTGTGCCAGAACTTCCGAGTTCGAGCACGCCTCCGTGACATCACACGTAAAGTCCGGAGTTATCGCAATCGTTTGGCAGGGACCCAAAAGGTCTATTAAGACCGTGATCGGGTGGCCAGGAAGAAAACGTGACCTTTTGGTGCTTGTGTCATCTGGGACGCACGCACCATGCTTCATGAAGGGGTTAAATTGAATGCTTTACACAGATAATGTTATTTTGATACAATCAAATTAAAATAAACAAATGTTATTCTTTCTCCAAAACGCACCATGTGTAAAAAGTGAAAATTCTTATGCAGATAATGGCTGACAGATTTCAGGGATGCTTTACCCTGACTAGATACCCAATAATATTCGCAATGCTGGCTCTTTTCATCCGATCCAAACGTCTTAATTGAAACTCTCTCCTGTAATTAGCTTCAAAGAAAAACTCAATCTCATTTCTGTAGGCTTAGAAAGGGGGGCAGCAGGAGGGGTGATCATTTCATCATTTCATTCCCTAAGCCCTTTTCAGAAGAAGAAGGGGAAAAAAAGTGATGAAGAAAAAGAAGGGGAGCTAAAAAAAAAAAAAAACCTTTGGATGCGCCAGCAATATTCCCAAGCTGCTTTGTTGGAAGTAGAGATTGTCTGTGCTCTGGGAGAATGAGCCTTTGTAATACAAATTCTCCAGGGTTGTAATCTGAGGCTTGTATTCTACCAAACATATCAAACCTGCTCCCTGTAAACTCAGAGAGGGGTCTTAAGCCACTTGTGTCTGTCCAGAGATGTTTATAAGTGAGGGGCTACTACTGGAGCACATAATCCAGCAGTGTTAGTGGCACTCTGTTGTGTTAACAGCTTTAAAGATGTACTATATGATGCTGTTATCTAGATGTTGTATTAATTGTAAAGATCAAATACTAGCTGTAGGTATTTTACTTCTGAACCCATGCAAAGAATTTCAAACATATTTATATTGAATTCAACAGTAAATGCAACATGTCCTCATACGTAGGTCCAGATTATTTTAATAGGATTGCCCTTTAAAATGTTGTGCACTTTATTTGCTTTTTTTTTTGTTTTGTTTCATGACATTTTTGAAAATTGTATTGCATCTGTCCTTTATAGGATCATGGCCCTGACACTTGTTTATTCTCCTACTAGATGACTTCAGAAAAAATGTAAGAAGATATGGTTTGTGGACTTTCTGTGTTTACATATCTTTATTTCTTTAATTTCAAGCATGAGCTTATTTTATGATGTTTATCCTGCAGAGGTTTTAAAATATAGATCAATTGGGTCTTTTCACTAAAATTCAACTTTGGAGGTCAACTTTCATTTTAAGACTAAGTCAAATTTGGAACCTGAGTCTGGTAAAATGATCAAAGTAGTTTTGAGACTAAGTCAAACTTAGGTGCCAAATTTTACTTAATCTCAAAAATAGCTTTGAACCAGAACATACCATGGTACTCCAGGACATGCCCATCTAACACATTGTACACCCATGACATGCCCTAGCACCCACATTGCTCACACAGGACTTGCCCCTTCAACCTCATTGGATGCCCAGGACATGCCCTATCATCCACATTGCACAGCCAGGACTTATTCCAGGACTTATGCTGGGATATGACTCATCCCCCACATTGCAGAGCCAGGACATGCTGCACCACCAACATTTAACACCAAGGACATACTCCATTACACACATGGGATACCCAGGACATACCCCATCATCCACATTGGACACCCAGCACACGCCTCATCACTCACATTGCACAGCCAGGACTTACCCCAGCACAACAAGACATACACCATGACCCACTTTGCAAACCCAGGACTTACCCCAGCCAGCACCCACATAGCCCTGATGTATAGCTGCAGCATCAAAAGATCTACCTTCATCATATGGTTGATTGTGATCTTCTGCTAAACAAGCTAAATTGTTCCAGTATAAATGAGAGGTCACTCTGCTGATTTCGTTCATACTTGTCTGATAGAACACAATATGTGTCCATTGCCAATACTGCCTCCCTCCCATTGCCAATCAAGTGTCCTTGGGCCACTGCTTTTCCCACTATTTATAAATGATCTACCCTCGGTGTGTGACCTGGGTCATGTGCATATGTATGCGGATGATACAGTCATTTATACGAGCGGTACTCATCTATCACCAGTAGAATCCGTACTACAGGGTCAGTTTTCTAAAGTTGAAAATCGGATGGCTAGCACCAAATTATTCCTCAACACTGAAAAAACTATGTCCATGTTGTTTGGGACTTATGCTAAGCTACTTAAATTAAACAATCCTCAAATAAACATTGAGACCAAATCCAGTTATAACCTGACCCAGGTAAAGTCATTTAAGTATCTTGGTATGTGGCTAGATCCAAACGTATCTTTTGGTGTCCATATTGACAACCTCATGTCAAAGTTGTATCCTAGGATTGGCTCTCTATATAGGAGATTCCACAGTAAGGAAACGTATTGTGTAACAAATGTTAATGCCAATCATAGGCTATGGAGATCTTGTGTACGATTCTACACTGCAGACTCATCTCAGTAAACTTGACACTATACAATACATTGTGGCGATTTTCCCTCCAGTGCGATTATAACACTCATCACTGTAAAATGCTAAAAGAGTTAAAATGGCTGATGCTTGCCTCCAGGCACACTCTCCACCAAGCGTGCTTGGTGCATAACCACTTCTCTGCAAAGCTCTCACCCTACCTGAGCAGCATGCTCACTTTTTCTCCCTGCACATCCTACAGTCTCAGATCCTGCACCAACCCTTCACTAGCGATCCCTCACTTCAAAAATGAAGCGGGCCGAGGTGCATTCTCTTTCAGAGCTCTTCATTTGTGGAATAGCCTTCCTGTTTCTGCCAAATCATCATCTAGTCTAAAATCCCTGAAAATGATTGTCTCCCAAATCCACAAAACTGATCACAAATGTTATTAGTTTACAAATTTCTTTTTTTTTTTTGTATTAATAATTATTTACCCTCTATGTTCTCTTTCCAACTTGTATAAATATATGTCTGTATGTATGTATTTTAATCTACTGCTAAATGTGTAACTCTGTGTAATTCCATTCTGGACTGGGTCCCCAGGACATACTAGTAAACAATAGAAATCTCAACGTATTCTTCCTGATAAAACACTTTCTAAATAAATAAAAATCCCCCTGCTGGACAGCAGGCAGCATGGTGCGGGTGTGCTGCCTCTAATGCTACAGCTTGGTCTGAAGGCTGAGCACTGACAGGTCACATGACCTCCGACGGTCTGCAAGGGCAGCGAGAGAGGCCACATACCTGTGTGCGTGGGCATTGCACAGACACCATGCTGCCTGCTTGCCAGCAGGGGGATGATGAGGGGAGATCTTTTCATATTCCTAGCCAGAGCCTCTACCGGCAAGCTCCTTTTTTTTCAAATTGCATTTTTAACCGACCACTCCAGGCAAGTGCCACCCTAGGCATTTGCCCTTTCTGTCTTGCACTAAATACAGCATTGTTCTGTATTCAATGTTCACAGTATTGTAGTTATTCTCACACAGATATCACATTTTCATGCATGAGCTGAATTAGAAGCACAGGATCTGAATAAATATATTAAAAATATATAACGCAATTTCATTGTATGGTTTCCATAACTGAAAACAACACCAGATGACAAAAAAGGGTTCTTGTTTATTAACAACCGCCTTTAGGTATTTAGTTATTTCCATGTAGACATTTAAGTCTTTGGCCTGTGCTAATGAGCATGGCATATGAAACTAAATGAGAATAAATATTACATTGTTTTACATGCCAGATTGTACATCATAAAAACATGCTGTAAGGAGCATATTTATGGCTTACTATAAACTAACCTCGGAGACCTACATGACTCTGCAGTGTGTTTGACTTGGTAGATGAATTAAAATGAGTATTTCAGAGGAATTGAAGCAGTTTTGAGATTGCAAGCTGAAAACTTTTTTTACGGAGAGTAATAAATGAATAACAAAAACAAGTTCAGTCCAATTTCCAAATGACTATTTAGGGTTCGGCCAGACCACAGTCCAGTGTCAGGGTGGCCGGTCCAGTTGCAGTGCCAAATCCTGTGACCACTGCACTGAGGATGATGTGTAGACAAAGCTGTAAAGGTGGAATATATTACAATGATGGTGTCATGTGGTGATGTGCTTCGTGGTCAGAGGAGCATGTGGCAATTTTACCACCAGGGCCGGGTGGTTTCTAGTCATGTCCCTGCCTAAGGCACTCACATAGGTAAAGGTACACTTTAATTTCCTCAATAGACTATGGTGCATTGCAAAGCAATGTATGTATTCACACTGTGTACATGAAACAGTGCTGTAATACACTTGTGATGGTGGTGGAAAGAAAGCTTCCTATAACCTTACAGCTATTAACAGTAAACCATAACCAGTGATGCCAACCTAAAGCTGACATGACATCACCGGTATTGTTACTGTGAAAGAGCTGTTATGTCAGGTAAAAAAAATATTTGTTAAAAAAAATACTGTATATTATGACCTTAAAATGGACAATTCTCCCCAAAAAAATCATAGAATTGAAATGCCAGAAATGCAATGATTTTTCCCAAATTCATGGAAATAGGGAGAATCCTTTTTTTTTTTGTTTCTGGTAAAATTTGGTATCATTGATGGGTGTCCTGGTCTTTTATGTCCAATATCTGATCACCCACACAATAGAGGAGAAAAGAGGAGAAAAGAGGGTGGGAATGGTATGATGGGAGAGGGGCTGACATGTTGTCAGTGTGAATTTATACCTAATGAAGCATAGTTGCCAACATCACACATCCCCAGGGACACACCTGCTCCACACGCCGCAGAAAGAGCACGCAAAGCGCAGCATGCAGGACGGACACACGCACAGACACAATCCAATCAACCAATCATGGTAGGTCCTATGAGATCTCCACCCTGACTAACCAACTGGACTGCCCTAAATAGGGAGAATCCTAATGATTCCCAGGACAAGTTTCCCCTGAAACAATGGGGAATTAGGGAAACAAGTTAACTTTTTTTAAATTTCAAACCAAAGTGTTTTTAGATGTAAATATTATTCTAGTAAACATACAAAACATCCTAGACACAGGAAATTTGTATAATACAGGACAATGTGCATTTATTTTATGCATAGTAACATATATTTGTACTAAATGCAAAGTATGGTTCAGTAATGTGTGTTTGTAGTATATGTAAATGAATGTGCAGTGTACACAGTTCAGTATTCAGACTGCACCTGGAATTGTATCAGTATCAAATAGAACCACTAAAAAAAAAACAATGTTAGCTTTTATGATAGATCTCAAATAATGCACTTTCCTTCAAAATTATTTTTTGTTTCATATCACTATATATAAAATGGTTACCCATTTTTATGTATATTAATGTTAAATCTTGATTTAAAAGGTATGCATTCATTAAAATATGAATGTCTGTATTCTAAATATGTTAATTATATTCACAAGTAGCAGGTTTGCACAGGGATGTGCAATTCCTATTGTCTGATATCAGGGACATGCAGTTCCAGGTACCAGGCAGGTTGTTGTGTATTTACTTTTAGCCCTGCTGTTGGCAAGCAGCGCAGTTAAAGTTTTTTTTTTCTTGTGCAGGGCTTGACAAATCAGGGAACCAGATCGCCATGACAACCAGAATATTAGACCTGGCGCCCCAAAACTGTTATCCATGGTGTCCTTTGTAACTGCATTCATCACAGTGTAAGGGGACAAAGTCTGTGTGAGCTGCACAGAGTGCTAGCTCTGCCCCCTCGCACACATCGCTTCAGTGTCTGAGCGCCAGGTGTAATTATGACATTCTGACACTCAGCAGGAAGCCAAGAGAAGATTGTCTGTGCCTGGGTGAGAGGCACACAGGCACAGAGCAGCCTGTAGCAGAAATGCCTCCTTCTCCTGCAGAGGTAATGCAGCAGGTAGGGGGGAGACATTGACAAAAGAGATATGTTCTTTAAAAAAAAAAAGCCCCAAAACTGCTGACTTGTGTGTGCGTGACTGTCTGTCTCAGTGTGTGTGTAACTGTGTATGTGTGTGTGTGACTGTCTGTGTCTGTGTGAAACAGGCAGTTCAGTCTAGTCAGCAACTGTCTCTCTCTGCTAGCGCAGAGAGAAATCCTCGTTTTTTGCATGGGATTGGGAGAGGGGATCAAATATAACGTAATATCACATTTGCAATGTTGTGCTCCCTTGCATCAACAGATAAATCTGTTTCTTTAAGCCTGATAACCATTATCACATCAAAAACAAGATGACTTTTAACTCTGGAGAAGAAATCTTAAATTCATTTAGGAAGTAAGTTATTAAAGTGACCACCTGAGCAATTGTCAGATTATTTTGACAAATAACTGATTATGCCAGACCTGAGGATAGACGTCAATATATGTTCACAATAAAATCTTGTTGGATAAATGATTCTATTAATAATGAATTAAAATGGATTGTCCAATTATTATGTGCCAAGTTAGACACAGAGTAAGAGTAGTAAATTGGCATATATTATATCACTCTTCATAGTCCTTATGTTTGTATGGTAGTAAACACCACCTATAAATAAATATCTTTGTTCATGAACTAGGAGCCTCAATTCGATGTACACACCACTTGATAAATCTATTTTTTGGTGTCAATACTACTCTAGCCCAAGAGCTTCATACACTGGCCAAGACTCTGGGGTTATTTTCCCCACAGAAATTCATTCTCTCCTGTGCCTTTATCCCTGTAATTCCTGATCCAAATAACAGCAGTAACTTTTTTTTAAAAAAATCTGAAACTATTTTTTTTTTTTTTGTACTTTGATTATGATTTAATTCAATGCAGGTTTTCTTCTCCCCCTATCAGCATCTTTACCTTGACTCAAAATTCTTTCGGCTAGATTAGTCTCGACTACATTTTTTTGAACTTCCTTGTGCAGCCCTTGGTCATGTTTCCAATTTGCTTTCCAATGTTTTCTTCCATTGGATTCAGCTCAATGAATGATTATTTCATTTAAATCCAAACCTAAAGCTTCCATATTTTTATAGTTAACTAGAGATAGGAAATTCTCTAAATACAGCACCATGTTTCCATGTAGATCCTGGAAATTAGCAGGGTAGGAAATCATAATCTGAGGTTCAAAAAACGAGGAGGAAGATTGAAATCAGAAGCCAGAAGGTCATAGTACAAGAGGCAATACTATTCTAGTTCTCCAGATATAAAGTGCTTGCCATGTCATTCCTTATTTATAAAGGGTAACTAGTGCTACTGTGCTTCACCTTCAATTCACATTCACAGACAACATAAGACCCATAAAATATAGTTAGCGGGGCTTTAACGGGTGGAAGAACATAAAAAATTGATTCCATAACTATTAGATGGAGCTCTATAGTGATCTTGTGGGGGAAAGAGGCTTGGCACTCTTTGCCTTGTCCAAAGGCACACACTTTCTTCTCTCTGCCACATGAGACCCCCTGCTCTCTAACTCATTGGGAACTGCAGCCATAATAGGGGAAAGAGCAGGAAGACAGTGCCTCCCCACTAACTCAGTGCCTCTACATTGCAAATGAAAAAAACTGAACTCAGTTGGGTAGATACAGAAAATCCTGTGCTCCTATGGCAGTACCTAAACACAATTCAAACTGTCTAATGAGAGTACTCAAATGTATATTTGAATGTTATAAGATTTGCATTTTTTGTATGAACTGCAAAAACCCTGCCTGAACTTAAAATTTACAATGAAAAAAAATTAAACGCCTGAACTTAAAACTAAACTTAATTTGGCTTCTTGATGTTTTCAGGGGATTCAGAATGCATCTAAAACTCAAGGACACTCACAGCAAAACACAGCTTAGGTGAAAGGGGCACATGACAGGGGGAGTGTTGAGTGTCACAGTGACACCATAAGAAGGGGTTTGGCTTTAACATAGTTTGTAAGCCTATAAATGGGAAGTCACATTCTCTTTACATTTTGACCTGCAAAGAATTGTCCCTCCCTCCCTATGTGTTTATTATAAATTGTGTGTATTTTCACTGGGGGTTTTTGTTTCAGGTATTGCCTGTCTTCATATCCATTGGGTTATCACTGCATGTTTTTTGTGGCCTGATGATCACTGACAATAAAAATGTTATATATGTTTTAGATAATGTTATTATGACATAATATCTTGGACATGGTACCTGGAAAATGGTGTTTGGTATTTATTTATATTTAATAAAGCTGTGAGCCCCCCACACACAATTTCCAACTATGTACTTGTCATAGTGTTTATTGTGGGCAGGGTTTGGGGGTATTAACAAATACACTAGCCTATGGTCTAGCTATGGACACTGACAAAAATATGTGTATCTTAACCTATTTATCCATTACACACACAAACACTCCACATAGTCTCACTCCACATACAAACACAGTCTGTCACTCACACAAACACAGACACACAGACCATTTCTCATGCACACATACACAAATACTGACAGAGAGAGTGTAGTTTTCTTTTCTTACCTGGTGCCAGCAGGCTGCTGCAGCTTTGAGCTCCATGTAAAGGAGGGACTGTGCCAATCAGGAGAGGCTTCTGAAGTGTCATCCAATCAGAAGAGTTGAGAGGTCTCATCTGACAGTCTGAGACCTCCTTCTCTTTGCATTGTCCCAGGTTGAGGCTGCACAGGACCCAGCACAAAACGTCCCCTTGCAGGACTGTCCAGGGCAATCCGGGACATCTGAACACCCTATCAGGAACACACATTTAAACTGGTGCTTTTGAAGAGATCAGAAATGCCTGTAGTTTAAACCTTTTAAACTGTTAACTAATTTGAGCACAGTCCTCCTTGGTTTTTGTTTCATGTATGTCTAAGCTTATGTCACAAAATAATTATGTGTGTTTTGTTTGCCCAATGTACAGCCATTAAGAATATGATGGGGCTTATAAACAAACAATTAAGATTTGGACAGAGTGGGGAACTGGGCAAGAAAGTGGCAAATGAGGTTCAATATAGACAAATGTAAAGTTATGCATTATGGGAAAAATAATAACAAAGCAACATATACGTTAAATGGTATTTCCCTGGGAAAAACTATTAACGAAAAGGATTTAGGAATCATTGTAGATAACAAACTTGGCAACAGTGCCCAATGCCAGTCAGCAGCTGCAAGGGCCAATAAGATATTGGCATGTATAAAACGAGGTATAGATTCACGGGAGGAGGACATCATCTTGCCTCTTTACAAATCAATGGTAAGACCTCACTATGAATATGCAGTACAATTCTGGGCACCAGTCCTTAAAAAGGATATTAAGGAACTAGAAAAAGTGCAAAGGAGAGCTACAAAATTAATAAGGGGATTGGAGGATCTTAGTTATGAAGAGAGACTTAAAAAATTGCATTTATTTACTTTAGAAAAAAGGTGTCTTAGAGGGGATATGATAACATTATATAAATATGTGCAGGGCCAATATAAGGAGCTCTCCAGGGACCTGTTCATTAATAGAAATGTACAAAGAACAAGAGGTCACCCCCTGAGACTGGAAGAGCAAAGATTTCATAGGCAGCAAAGGAAGGGATTCTTTACGGTAAGGACAATAAAATTATGGAACTCACTGCCAAGAGAGGTAGTGCTATCAACCACAATAGATGCATTTAAAAATGGTCTGGATGATTTTTTAGAAAAGCAGAACATACAGGGGTATTAATAATAGAATGAGCATTAATAATAGAGCTTTTCGATCCAAGGAGAAATCTGATTGCCCTTTTGGAGTCAAGAAGGAATTTTTTCCCCTAGGAGGCAACATTCGAAAAACCTTCCTTAGGGGTTTTTTTTGCCTTCTTTTGGATCAAAACGCAGAAATGATAGGTAGAAGGGTTGAACTTGATGGACTTTTGTCTTTTTTCAACCTAAATTACTATGTTACTATGTTACTATGTAATAACAAGTAAATTCTATCCCCAAAACTCACCCTCTACCACTATTAGTAGTCGACAGAAAATCTTCCGGCCTAGTGTTACCACCTTTCCTTCAAAAATATACCAGCCAGGCTGTCACCTCGATAGTCTTTACATTGGCTTCAAGAATTGTATTTAACAGCCTGTCATATTGTGGCCTGTGCTGTCTTTTCACTATTCCAAGCTGGGCCATATCTCACAACCTATCCTACCAATAGGTACTGATATAATGAATATAGAATGAAAACCTAAAATGTTAAATATTCTGGGCCCACAAAAACATTAAACAAAAGCCACTTTATTACATCTATACATTTATTTCTAAAAACATATACAGTGACACCAAATATCCACAAGGGATATGTTCCAAGACATCCCCCCGAATAGTTGCGAAAACGATATTATTAGGCCATTATTAGGTAAAAAAGTTCAAACACAAGTTCAATTAATACTTGACTGAATCTCCAGCATGGATACATTGGACAAAAGAACGATAAACGTCCAGATGGGAGCTTGCAAGATTCTTGCACGTTACTTCTGGGCCACAGTCATGCGTGGTTGGGTGAAATTGCATTTGGGGGTTTTCACTATATATATATATATATATATATACAAATTAAATAGTGTTCAGGACAATGTGATCAGAATCTGCAAAAATAGACAATGGATGGGCAAAGAGACAGCTAAAAAAACAAACACAATCCATGGCCAACATTTTAAAAGAGATTAATCCATTCCCTATATGCGTACACAGTGTTCAGATTAAAACATTTTTTTTAATTGCTAAAAAAGCAATGTTTGATCAATGTTGACAAAACTATAGTGAATCCACATGTATTCTTCCTCTAGTTATATTATTTAAAAAAAACACTGTTTATTTATTAAATATTTATATCATATTCCACAGCACTGTACAAACAATACATACATATTATGAAGGAGTTACAAATTAGACACACTTGAGCAAAGGTTCCTCAATCTGCATGTCACTCTAATGGGTTTGTAGGCTAGATTTTATACATTTATATTATTTGAGCCTGTGACTAGCTTAGTGCACCGACCAGTTTTTCCCCATATCACTCTTAAGGGTTTGTTTTTTTTAAGACCCGAATTCTGTCTGAAAGCGTATAGGGTCTGTGGTATTATCAAATAAAATGTATAATCCAAAGACCACCTAATCAAAGCATCTGTAGGGTAAGCAGCCTATACAGTCAATCACTGCTCATGGATTAGATTCAGCCCAGATAGTTCCTATCCCTTTTATTTGCACAAAAATGTAATCAGATTGGTTTTTCAATCAAACAGTCTTAGCTGTGCTCAAGCTAATTACGAGTGTTAGCAGTTGTTCTCATCCTTTTGAAGATAAGCAGTTAACATAATTGTCTAATGCGGATACTCACAAAACGACATATTATATGTTCAAGGGGAAATTCCCAACCGTGTAGGAAATGAACATGGGCATTTAGAAATATGAAGTGTCGTTACTTATGCTTCTGGCCCCCAGGCATCCGTTGCATAAATTAATGTCTCTGCTAAACCTGAGTATTCGAGAAAGTTTTTGATCTGCAGTAATAGACTAAATGGCAGTTATATTTGCAAAGTGGGTATACGTATTGAATGGGTGAGAGAAGGACACAGCTGTATTTGCAGTGCAGTTCTATTGCCTTGTAAGCAGACAATGGTTTCACTGTGATCTGTTGGTTCATAGTGTTAATGTCTGAAAATTAACTGATGTTCTGAAGTCCTTATCCAATGCATTGTTCTGACCCTCAATATGGAAGGGAGAGGATGAAGAAAACAGTCAGCCTTTCAGACACACACTGTGTACACAGCAGTGAATTATAATGTGGGAACAAGCAGAGATTGTCAAATTGCACTCTTTTCCCAAAGGTTTTCATGAAAAAAAATGTAAATTTCCCAATGTTTTAAGTGAAAATAACAATACAGGCATTTCCTTCAAACTAGTGCGTCACTGGGGACCAATGGAGATGACAAAGCAATATTTTGGCACCCCAGTTGTGTGGGCTATATTACCCATGATGCTCATCCAGCTTAGCATCTTGGCAAAGCCATGTCTAGCCATCAATGTATTCACCTCTCCAGCTGTGTTGGCAGAAGAAAACTATCATTGTGGCATGTTACCATACATCACATCAGGGATGGTAAACATACAACTGAGTCGCAGTTCACTAACATCTGGCTATATACAGGGAGCCACTTCTTCTTAACAAACAGGAAGGCAGTTAGCACACTTAGCTGATTTTAAATGTTGTGTTCTTCTTATATGTCTGCTGCTATATTTAGTAATTGTACAACATGCCTTAAAGGCGTGTACTGGCCAATTCAGGAATCCCAATCACCTTGTGTATAACCTATGACCTTTAGAGTGCGAAAGTGCAGATATGGTAAGAGTCTGATGTTTTTTGTTAGCAGTTATCCCAGTCCCATCTGGAGTAAGCTCAAGGTGAATTCCTACCATTGTGTAAGAATCCATTATATTTAATCCGCAAGTGTTAGGCAGGATTACACACAACGTAACTTTCATAAAACAATGCATAAACGGCTGCATGGAAGGCTGGATGTTAGGTACAAGATCCAAGTTTTTCTAAGTACGGCAGCTTTCGTCTTAACAATGTCTATATCTGCGACTGATCAGTAGGATAAACACAAGTAATCCACAGCTGCCTAATTTCAAAATTCACTTTATTTGGACATCTTTCTCACCATTAAGTGAAAGGAGTGTGATTATGGCTGAATCCTGACCTATGGTTAAAATAAGGTTTGGAAATCAATTGTTGCAAAAACATGCAACAGTTCGAGCATACATGTGTCTGTGCTCTAGGCAATGCATGACATTTTACTGACCCACAAACAATTCTCTAGCAAAACATATCTTTTCATGACCCAAAGACCACTGCAAAAGACCAGTGTTAACAAAACAGGCTTGTATCCTATAGGCCACTCGGTAACATCAATGTTACTGCTAATTTCTAATTAAAATAAGTGAAACTGGTAGTGCCAATATCAAAACAGAAGCCTCACCTGCAACTTGGTGCCTTACACTATTTTTGCCTCTTTTAATATATATCTGCACTGTGTAAAAAGACTGATCTTTTAAACTAAATAGTTACTAAGTGAGCTATATATCTGTACTGATCAGACTACTGCCCCTCCAGACAGATCAGATTCACAGAGCCTAACTACTAAAATTAGTGCTAAAAGGCTTTCCCTGTATATCTCCATGTTGCTGATTATTCTTTATCCTATAATGAGATTTTGGGGAGTTGCAGTGCACACCCGATGTACTGCTTAGTCTGAAAGAAACAAATTG